>CM066033.1:983167800-983769152 GCA_033557465.1 Ichthyophis bannanicus
CGCCTGATTGGCGCGCGGCTTGGTCCCCTACGTGGCCTTCGGCTGTTTCCCCCCTTGTTTTTCCCTTTTTATCTCCACAGGTGCAGGGGATGGCACAGCCATCGTGGGAACTCGAGGTGGGGAGCCCTGATCGGATCGCAACGGCAGCCGGAGGAGCGGAGTCGTGGCGCGGTTCCTCGGAGGTAGAGGCAGCTGGGGTCAAGGTCACGGCGGCGCGGAGCAGCGAGGAGTGTCTCCAGGTGGAGCCTGATCCTGTTCTGACTTCTGCGTTGGATGGACGGGCTGCAGGTGAGTTGTCAGGGAACCTGGATATGGATGTGTCGCACCCGCTGGTGCTGGGCTCCGCGGGGCGCGGGGCTCGAAAAAAGAGACGGCGGCATAGTTCAGAGTTGTCTTCCTCTTCCTCCTAGGGGGATTCCTCTTCATCGTCGGGTGGTGAGCTCGTTGGGCAAAAGGGCAGCGGTGAAGGGGTGTTGGGGCCACAGACAGGGGGAGGGGCCCCATCGGTAGTGGCGTTTCCAGAGCTGTGGGAAGGGGTTCCCAAGAAGCTTCGGCGGAAAATTCGGAAGCGACGGTACATTGATATTTTTCGGTTGTTGGAGGGTAGAAAGCGGTCCGGCGAGAGCCGAAAAAAGCAGAAAGAGGATGAGAAGGCGGGCTGGGTTCGGAAGGTGGCACGCAATGTGGTGAACTGGACCCGAGCTTTTCTGCGCCTAGCCAGTGTTTGGGGGCATTATTCGCCGGAGCATTATGGTATGTTACTGGCGTATGCGGATTCTATTCTGGAAGCCTCACAGACGCACGAGGGTTGGGCGTGGTTAAATTATGACGAAAAGTTTCGGGACAAGATGGAGGAGACTAGATCACTTTCCTGGGGTACCCAGGACATCAATCTCTGGTTGACTCAAATGTCTGCTAGATCGGGGCTGGGTGCGGGGGGTGGTGGGGGGAGAGGGGGTACTGTGCGAGTACCTGGGGGGGGCCGGTCCTTTCGGTCGGCGGGGGGTGGCTTGCAACAGAAAGTCGGAACGGGGGGGGGGGGTCAGCGACGTGTGCTGGCGGTTTAATAGGACCTCCTGCCCCTTTCCTGACTGCAAGTTCAAACACTCTTGCTCAGTTTGTGGTGGGGGACATTCCGCGGTTAAGTGCAGTCGAAGAGGGTCCGACGGTCCCGCCGGACCGGGACCCAAGTCCCAATGAGTTGGGTTGCCTCGCCCCGACTCCGGTCCATTCGGAATCCTTGCTGAAGTGGCTTCAGCAATACCCGCGGAGACGGGATAGGGAGGTGTTGGAGAGAGGTTTTCAGTGGGGTTTTGTGATCCCAGTCCAGGGTGTGGTGGGGGCCGCTAGTGCCCGGAATTCTCCTTCGGTACGGCGATTTGCGGCTGTAGTGCAGGCCAAGCTGGCCTTAGAATTGACGCTGGGACGGATCGCGGGTCCTTTTGTGGACCCCCCTTTCCCGGACATGGTGATTTCTCCTTTGGGGATTGTACCTAAGAAGGCCCCGGGAAAATTTCGGCTTATTCACAATTTGTCCTGTCCGGCGGGTGAGTCGGTGAATGACCATATCCCGCGGGAGTTATGCACAGTGCGGTATGCGTCTTTTGATAGGGCGGTGGAGTTGGTCAGGGCAGCAGGGCAGTCGGCGCTGATGGCAAAGGTGGATATTAAGTCCGCATTCCGCTTGCTGCCGGTGCATCCTTCCTCTTTTCCGCTGTTGGGTTTTTGTTTTCTTGGGCGGTATTATTTTGATAAGTGCATCCCTATGGGCTGCTCCATCTCCTGCGCTTACTTCGAGAAGTTCAGTACGTTTTTGCAGTGGGTGTTGTGTCAGAGGACGGGCTCGTGGAATGTGGTGCATTACCTGGACGATTTTCTGTTCGTCGGTTCGGCCCGTTCCGATGAGTGTCCGCGGCTGCTAGCAGGTTTCAGGGAGTGGAAGGGTGATATTGGTGAGCAGGGCCCGCAGCACCGGGTGCGTCTGCCTCGGTTAATAGGGAGGCCGCGGGCAGGGTCCTCGCAGCCGACGGTAACCAGGCGCGCGGCCCGGTGTGGGGACCCTGCGCGCGGCCGCGGCGGGGGGCGCGTGGGTGGGTTGGCGTCCTTTAAAACCATTGGCTCCCGGCATATGCAGCCGCGAGGGAGCCAATGGGGAGCTGGTGGGTGAGCGCGAGGGGAGAGGGGGGTAGCCCGAGGACTCCGCGTGGTCAGTTGCGGCGTTGGAGTCCTGGGGCGTGCTGGCTTCCCTCCCTCCCTCCCTTGAGGGTTTTTTGGTGGGACGGTTGTTCTGGGGTTTTGCAGCTTGGGGGGGGGCGGGATCCCGGAGGTTTCTGGGGTCCGGTGCCTCAAGGTACACTTGGGCGGGGGTGGAATCCCCCTGACCCGGCTAAACCCTGGCCGACTTTTGCTATGGGCATGGCGAAGTCGGGGAAAGGGATAGGAAACTTGTCGGGGGGCAAGTATAGGGACGTAGCGGTGGTAGTGCACCTTGCTAAGGCATGGCTGGTGTGGTACTACTCCGTTATGGGGCTGTTTATGGTTTATGTTGATGGAATATCGTTAATGGTTCATATTTAATAATTAATAAAGCTGCAACCAGTTTTGTTCCATAGAACCGTGTGGTGTCGTTCATTGGGGATGGGGGTGGGGGGTTGGGGGCCACAGGGGAGTGGAAGGGTGATATTGGTGAGCAGGGCCCGCAGCACCGGGTGCGTCTGCCTCGGTTAATTGTTAAAAATAAAGTTAGTATAAAGTGAATCTTTATTTTTTTCTCTCTAGAAAAGTGCAACTAGCTCGGCAGATGGTTGGTCAGGTTCAGGGGAGGGTTTACACTGATATCAGACCTCAAATAACGTGAACCATATTCTTTGTTTAATTTTATCTCAATCTATTAATGCTGATGCTGTTGACTGAAATGAAATTTTTGCAAATAATTCAAAATACCTTTTGTAAGGAGGGAATTATTTTAGTCAGCTCTAACCTGGTTTGCACAGTCTATGTCATCAAAATAAAGACTCACAAAATATGGGAAAGTGAAACAAACAATTGAAAATAAACTTCACAAATCTCAAAATGGATATTTCAAAATCATTCAATCATCTTCATATGTCAGAGCAACCTAAAAGGGAGTGTGAAACACCCTCTCACAAAAGGCACCTCCTTTTAATCATTTTTATTATTATTTTGCATGTGCTCTTGTACTTAGTTCAAAGAAGCGCTTAAAGGCCAAAACCACAAGAAAATCTCTGTACAACATGCCACATTTCGGACCAAAGTTCCACGGCCCTGAATCAGGTATTAAGAAGATTCCCAGGTCCAGCAACAGCATAACAACACTTATAAAAAGAAAATACCCATCAGACCTGATGAAAAGTAATACATGAACCAATCAGAACAAAGGGAAAGCCTATGAACAGGGAATTCTCTCTGTGACTGGTTAAAATCAAACAAGACTTGACCAGTCAATTTCCAAATTTAAACCTAAAGGGGAAACTGAATGTAAGCGATATATCCACAGTTGTTCAAGCCACCGAAGCTTGGAAAGACGGTCACCACCTCTAGGGTTCAATGGAACATGATCTATAACCCTCCAGCGAAGGTGTTGAAACCCATGTTCATGTGCTAAACAATCTTCCACCATAAGGGCCGAGACTGTAGCTATCCGCAAGCAGGATGCATGCTCGCCAAGTCAAACCTTCACCTGACGAACAGTACGGCCCACATAAAAAGATCACACAGGCACACTATTAGATACACCACAAAAGTTGAAGAAAAGGTCATGTGCCACCTAGAGCGCAATGTTAAACCACGTTGCTCGTGATGCCAAACATTCCCTTGAAGAGTAGTATCACAATAATGGCAATTACCACATCCATAATGGCCAGGATCAATATGTGACAGCAGCGGGAGATCCACCACAATCGCGGAATGAACCACACGATGACGGAGATTAGAGCCCCTAGAATAAGCCACCACAATCATTGGTAAAAGCAAGGGTGCAGTCGCAAAATGGACCAATGTTTATGTAACAACCTAGTGACAGCTTGTATATCACACATGAAAGGTAAACCCCAGCAATTCGCTCATCCATGGGAGACAGGTCCGTTGTAGGTTGCATAAGCCATTCTCTGTTAGAAAAATGAGCCCTTTTATAGGCCCTAACTACTACATGCCTGGGATAGTCACAAGCAAGCAATCGATCCTGTAATTCATTAGCATGATGTTAGACTTCAGCCAAAGTGGAACATAAGCATCTAAGATGCAAAAATTGAACGTATGGGAGTCCACTGCGTAGAGAAGCTGGATGATGACTCTGGAACCGTAATAAAGTATTCCTTTGAACTGGTTTATGAAAAAGTGTAGTCTGCAACCCCTCTGGCATGGAATAAATCAAAATGTCCAAGTATTCAATTGAATGTGGATCAATATAGGATGTGAATGATATATTAGATTTTATAGTATTTAATCACTCCAAAAATTGCTCTAAATCAAGTAGGGTGCCAGTCCATATGAAAAAATATCACCAAGAAATCTCGTCCAAAAATAAATATACTTAAACCCATCAGAGGGGTAAATATGCCATGAAGATGGTAGCTATAGAAGGGGCAACCATAGCACCCATGGCAATTCCAAAAGTCTGTAAATAGAATTGATCATCATACTAGAAATAATTGTCAGTTAACACCATTTTCAACAGATCCAATAAAAATACTCTCAGTAAACGTGATGGCAATTCCAAAGGATACGTAGAAAGACATTGAAGCACCTCTGCTTGATCAATATTTGTATAAAGTGCCTGAATATCCAGCATCACCAAAAATGTATGTGGCTGTGAAAACACATGAGAATCTAACTGGCAAAGAAAATGAGCAGTGTCCCGTATACGATATGACCTAGCCCAATTTGCCGCTGATTGCAGAAAATGGTCACAATATTTGTAGACTGGTTCCCATAAAGATCCATACCATGACACTAAAGGGCGGCTGAGGGGATTAATGAGAGACTTGTGGATTTTAGGCACTGCATAAATAATGGGGGTTTTCAGATAGGTATAATCTATCCTGCCTGCAAAGCCTCTGAAACCTTCCTCTTGAGACTGGTTTGTAAGTCACTAGTAGGATCAATTGGTAGAGTTGTATAGTACTGTTTATTAGGTAATTGCACCATCAACTCAGAATGATACTGTAAACGTGACTGTACCACCACAGAACTCCCTTTATCGGCTCCACAGATGACCAACCGATCGTCAGATGTCAACGGGGTCAAAACTATATAATCAGAAGTAGACAAATTGGAATAAGTGTGTTGGGTTTGGCTCTCAAAATTCTCCAAATCAGCCAACACCAAAGGTTGAAAAGTGAGAACTATTGAGTCCAATTTATTATTAGCAGGAATCCACTTTGAAGGATTCTTCAACACAGAAGCTTCATCCATGGTAGGTTTTTCAGCAAAATAGACCATTATCTGAAGTTTCCTAAAAATTCTTTGCAACACAAACCGTACCTTAAAGAGGTCATATGGAGAGGGAACAAATGAAAGTCCCAAATTTCTATGTCTGTGTCTATGTCATGGCTAGTTTAAAACACACACACACACACACACACACACACACACAGAGATCATCCTGTTTCAGATTTGAACCAAGTCTGACACTTGCAGGTTAAAACTTGAATTTCTTCTTCATGAAAGTCTTAAAAAGAATGTCTGAAGATTATGATACCCTGCCATGTTACATTTCTGAAACTAGATCACGTTACCTTTTCCATTGTAGTTTAAATTTAAAAAAAAAATCTTTACACATTGCATTTAAAAAAGGTGCCAGTGGAGGAGTAGCCTAGTGGTTAGAGCACTGGCTTAATAACCAAGCAACCAGGTTTCAATTCCCACTAGTACTCCTTGTGGCCTTGGGCAAGTCACTTAACCTTCCATTGCCTCAGAAGAAAGGCCTGGCAATCTACTTTCAGTCACAACACTGCCAAGAAAACCCAGGAGCTTCTGGGTCATCAGGACTGACTCAAAAGCACACATTGCATTTACCAGTACTCATATTCAGAAGAGGTGTGCAGGAAAGATAGTCTTGTGTCACTTGCAGTTTTATTTTGTTTTAATAAATTTTAATTTTGTTTTTTTCCACACAGTCATAGGCTAGCCTCAAACTGGTGACCTTTAGGTTAGAAGTGTGTGGAAGATAACATCATGTAATGCCATATGGTGGGGGGGGGGGGGGAGGGGAGAGTTACCTCATGCCAGCCTGTTTTTAACTTTTATATTGATGGTGATTTCCTGTTTTGTGAATGGCCTAAAGTTTGTCTGGTTTGGAGCTCTGTGGAAAACATGGATTTTCTGCCTTGTGAATGTATCGACTCTTGCTGTATTGTAAATATTTATTCCAAAGATTTTTCTTTTGCCATATTCTTCTGCCAGAAATTCTTTGAAACCATGTCTAAGTATGCTGTCAGAGATAGATATTTGCCAAACCTAATCAGGATCCTGGTTGACCAATTAGTAATGATCAATCAGGATCTGGATTAGACTTGGAAAATGCATCTGATAGCACACATGAACCTAGAACTAATAAAAGAACCCATATCAGTTGGCTGGAAAAATACACATTTGACTGATTTATAGGTACAGTAATTAAACATTTAGGAGGTCATTCTGGTTTGCGTTTAGCAGGGATGGATGTCCAGTTCAGATGTTCAGCCCTGCTAAGCGCTAGGGTGCTGATTCCACAAACAGAGCTCCCCAAACATACAGGAAAGATGTATGGGGAGCGGATGTACAGGGTTGATTCCAGTGTTGGCCTTGTACGACCGGGGCAGGCAATCTAGACAGGGGACTTATTCCACCTCGGAGGTGGAATAAGTCCCTCTAGACAGCGGCAAAGGATAGTTCCTGGTCTGGACAAAGAGGTGAGGGGGTGCAGGGGATTCCCCGCAGCTGAACCCTGGCCACGGCAGGCCCGATTGGGGATTGGCAGTGGGGAAATCAACTTAGCTGTGACTACTGGGGATCGTGGCTCCTACATTGAGCCACGGTGCCATGGCAACGAGATGCCACGGCACCATGGCTCCATGTAGGAGACTGGCTGGGCTAGCTGGGGAAATGCCTGGACGTCCGGGGTGCCCAAAGCGGGGCACATCCTGGACATCCATGTCCTATGCCGTGATTCTGCTCCCACGGGGCCATCTAGCCCCCACAGGAGCAGAATCAGGTGCATCTCCGGGCCATCCAGATTGCTGGATGTCCGGACGGCTCGGACATGCAGCTACGGAATTGGCCTCTTGCAGTGGAATTTCAAATGAAAGAAAGCCCCACCTGTAAGACCCCAGATTTTAATAACAGAAATTCTCATAATCTTTTCTCAGTTTCTCTAAATCTGGAAAAATAGAAATAGAACAACTATAAAAAGCAGAAGTCCGTTTCTTGAAATAGCCTTTTAAGATTCAGTTTCAGTCAGTGGTCAAAGCATAGGTAACAAGCAATGTTGCTGGAACAACTGTCTCAGTGTCTAAATTCTCTAATAAGACTGTAACATTAAGCACATCCATTCCAGAGACCTGTTCAGAGGTAGTCTTTTTCTCTGAGGGAAGATAATATGCCCTAAATGTAGGAGGAATAGAGAAAACTTTAGAAGGGACATCCAAGTGCAATCTAGGATCTAAGCCAAAACATCTGAATAAAATGCAGGCACATCCAAGTACAGACACGATTTCACAAACATGGATGTGACCGATATAGACATCTATGGGGGCATTTACCTAGACATCCTCAGAGCTGTACTTCAGAACTTGGAGACTAATGGTTAAAGCAGTAGACTAGAAACAGGGCAGTCAGGGTTCAAATCCCACCACAGTTATCACTGGCATTTTGCTGATTACTGGGGATAATGGAGTTTCTTCTTCTCTACACCCTCTGGATGTTTTTCAGCCAAAATAAGCATTGTTCATGCCTAGAACAGGTCTAAACTTAAACAGGATGCCAGACATCCATGAGATTTATGAGATTAGGTGGGGACCTCAAGATTCCTGGGAGCACCTCCACCATGCCTCTGTTCAGACTGGGACATCCTCACACTGGGGATATCCTCAGAGCCAGCTTCTAAAATGTCTCTAGAAATGTCTCTATGTCCATTTTAGAATGTCTAAAACATGAACAGGGCTTCCAAAATACCCCCCCCCCCCCCACTGGGCCTGATTCCGCAAGGCGACTTGTGGGGCTACACGTCCCACCTGTATTCTGCCACAGACTCTCCCCACATGCACAGAGCAGCAGTGTGAGGAGAGCCTGTTGGGGGCGGAGAGAGGGTGGTGCGGGGGTGGACCTTGGCGCAAGGACATAAAGGGCAGCTTCAGGTCACGACTCTGTACGTCTTGCTGTTCAGGGGTGGATGTGCTGCTTATTCCACCTAGGAGGTGGAATAAGCAATGGGAAATGCTGCAATCAAGGCCATAACCCCCCCAAGGCAGGAACTGGTGGCAGGTAGGTCCTTGCAGCCTAATCCAGGCCCCAGCTGCCCAGCCTAGGGATGGGTGGAAGGATAACAGGGGGTCGGCGCAGCAGCAGATGGAATGGCATGCGGGGAGGACATCCCCGTAGGGATGCAGGGGCATGCCAGGCAGCCTCAGGGTCCGATCCTGCACCAGCGGAAATGTCTGTCTTCTGTGGTGCAGAATTGGGTCCTAATGGGATCAGGCTCATTGTGTCTTTTGGGATAAGTAATACCTCCATCAAGTAATGCTTAAATGTTTCTTCTGGAGAAATAACCAGAGATATGGGGAAATGTAACACTTGAAGTTTTGGAGCCCTTGAAGCATTCTCCAGGACAGGGATGGTGCTACCATGAGGCAAATGAGGCGATTACCTAGAGTGGCAGCCTTCCAGGGATGCCAAGTGCAACCCTTCTGTGGTGGCAATGGCAGTGCTTCCCTAAGAGCTCTGGTGCTGCATCGTTGTTTCATTCATTTATTAGTTGCCACTTCCGCCCCTCTCCGATACAGACTTCAGGTTTGCATCGGTCTGTGTCAGAGGGGGGAGAAGCGCAGCTAATAAAAGAATGAAACTGCAGTGCAGCACCGGAGCCCTAAGTTAAGCCCTGTGTCATGTTTTGTAGCCATTGCCACTGCTGTAGGCTTCAGAGAGGGCGGCAGTATGGAGGGCCCACATAGGATGCCTCCAATCCTGGCACTGGCCCTGCTCCAGGGCTTCAAGCTTAAGCCTCATAGAATAGAAAAATAATTGGATTTAGCTCATGACTTCCCTCAGAAGTTCAAGGCAAGTTACATTCAGGTAATTTCTAGTTCCTAAAGAGCAATCTAAATTTGTACATGAAGTAATGGAGAGTTAAGTGACTTGCCCAAGAACACATGGAGCAGCAGTGGAATTATGAACTAGGCTTCCCTGGTGCATAGCCCACTGCTCTAACCATTAGGCTACTCCTCCACTCTTTGAAAGATCATCTTTAATTAAAGCAGAGTTAAAGTCCTATATGAAGCACAATTTTTCTTCATGGTCGTGATAGATAACCTTTACAGACTCAATAGACTTCACCTGAAGTTTAACCAATGTCTCATGTGAATGCGTAGAGCTACAGTCAATTGAGTAATGGCATCACAAATAGTCTCCAAAGTGAACTATTGAGGTCTAGAAAGAACAAATTCACCAGGATAATGAATGCAAACCTGGAACCTGCACTGGGTCCTGAATGGCAGCGTATGGTAATTTACTATGTGCCATCACTTTTGCAAATAAGAAGTGGTAAATGTATCGGTGCTGTCACAGTGCTTATGCTGAGAACTGCTCTAGAATCTTGTCTGTGGACCTCTGTGCTTGGAAGAAGCCCTTTGTATGGGCAAAAGATGATGAGGGTAGTTTTATGAGCAGATGCCAACAAAGCATGTAAATGTCAGTATTTTAGTTATTTACACTCAGAATTGGCCACTTATGCACATAATTGATCTCTGGCAGAGATCTAAGACCAGCCCTTGAGAAGCTGTTTTTTTGCTCTGGCCGCGGGACTGGAAGCGACCACAGTAGAAAACCAGCTTCTCATCTCCTGGAGTCCTTGTTCCTCTGCCCCCGGCACAGCCTAACCCTTTCCTCCGCTCCAGCTGTGGCTCCAGCTTCTTACTGAGCTGCGGCTGCAATAGCATTAATAATTTAAAAGCAAAGCAAAACCAGTGCAGAGCCCTCCAGCCCTTTGGAACCCCTGCTGCTGCATCCCACCCCCTCTAGTGTAACTTTCTTTTGAGGGTGGGATGCAGCAGCAGGGGCTCCATAGGGCCGGGGGGAAGGGGGATGGAAGGGAGCTGACAGGGGGGGAAGGTGGGAGCTAGAAGAGAGCTGACAGAAGGGTGAAGGAGGTGATAGGAAGGGAGCTGACATGGGGGAAGATGGGGGTTGGAAGACAACTAAAAGAGGGGGGAATGTGAGGGCTAGAAGGGAGCTGACAAAGGGGTGAAGGAGGTGGCAGGAAGGGAGCTGACATGGGGGGAAGGTGAGGACTGGAAGGGAGCTGACAGAGAGGTGAAGGAGGTGGCAGGGAGGGAGCTCACATGGATGGACATTGGGGGCTGGATGGGAGCTAACATTGAGGAAGGTGGGGGCTGGAAGGGAGCTGACAGAGGGGTAAAGGAGGTGGCCAGAAGGGAGCTTACATGGGAGGAAGGTGGGGTCTGGATGGGAGCTGACATGGGGGGAAGGTGGGGGTTGGAATGGAGCTGACACAAGGGGAGAGGAAGGAGGTGGCAGGAAGGGAGCTGACAGAGGGGGCAAGTAGGTGGCAGGAAGGGAGCTGACAGAGGGGGGAAGGAGGTGGCAGGAAGGGAGCTGACAGAGGGGAAAGGAGGTGGCAGGAAGGGAGCTGACATGGGGGTAAGGTGGGAACTGGAAGGGAGCTGACAGAGGTGGGGGAAGGAGGGGGCTGGAATGGAGCTGACACCTGGGGATGGTACTAGAGGGGGACTGAAGGGAGCTGTCACTTAGGGATGGGACTGGTAGGTGGCTAGGTAATGGGGGGGTTGGAAGGGAGGGGGCACATGGGTATGGCACTGGAAGGGGGATGGATAGAGGGTAGGGCGACTGGAAGGGAACTGACATAGGGAGGTAGCACTGGGACCACTAAGCATGTCCAATACCCAATAACTCCCTCTGACATGTATATAGTTACCCATTCATGGTTATGCATATGTATATAGTTTACCCTGTTTTCCAAGTTACTTGTTCCTGTTCAATGTACCTTCTTGTTTTATGTAAACCGCGCTGATCGCAAATAGTGCGGTATATAAGAAATGAAAATAAATAAATAAATAAATAATCCCTGGCAGTTCTGGGAATGCAAGGGAGTTGACATTGGAAGATACTGGGAGGGGAAGACTGGAAAGGGAGTTGATACTGGGGAGGGTTACTGGGACTGGAAATAGGCTGATGGAAGGATGTGAAGAAAACAAAAGAAGAGACAAGAAATGACAGATGGACTATAGACCTTAGAAAGAGAGCTAAGAGAAGACAGGAAAGCAGAAGCCTCAGATCAAGACCAGTATAATCAGAAAATAAAATGATCAGACAACAAAGGTTTAAAAAATAATTTTATTTTCAATTTAGTGACTGGACTTTGCACTATCCTTATATTTTACACAGTATGGGGAAATGCATGCAGAGTATGGCTTCTTGAGTTCCAGTTTAATTCTTATCTACATATTTTTATTTTTATAAACTAATATCAAATCACACAAATATCCCACCTTGTACATAGTTTCAATGTTACCTTCTTTGGTAAATAACCAGGTCATATTATATTCCATGTACACAATCTGGAACGTAATTTGTACTGTTTGTACATAGTTGTTATGTTACCTGTAAAAAGTTCATGAATGTCCCATGTATTAGGACTAGACATGCATATCTGTCATGCCTGTATCACTTGTTCATTGTAAACCGCATCCAATCCATGGGAGGATGTGGTATAAAAGTGTTTGTTAAATAAATAAATTAGGTTGTAGTCACTTATTCTATACTTGGTGAGGGTCTGTGTTCTGAGTGTGTGACTGAGGCCATGTTTTCTGTTAAAATGGAGTTTGTACGTAGGGATCTATACTGTACTGTAGTAATTTGTTCAGCTTTTCAAAAAGGTGTATGGATGTTCTAGGACCCCCTGCACTGTTCATAGTGCTGCTTTTTTCTGGGTAGGCCCTTTTCATGAGTTTTGGAAGTTTATGCTGGTATGGTGTGGTAGATTTGACCTTGTAGATCTTCGGTGACTTTTATAGGATTTTATATTAGTTCATCTATATGCCTGGTACTGGAAAATGTTTGTTTTTATTAGTGGGATGACCAGAATCCGATTTTTTTGGACTATCCCAGCCTGTTTGAATGATGCTAAGTATTTACTGCTAAGTAATTATTTTTATTCTGGCTATGCATTTGCCCGTTCACTGCAATTTTCATGCAACATTGGATTTGAAGGAGAAATATTTGCATCAAGTGAAAAGAGTTCACAAAGGAGTTTTGGGAAACAGGAGGGTGGGGTGTAGCCAACATTAATAATAATGAGGGAGGGGTGCTGATTTATAGGTTGCAAGGGAGCATCAGAATCCCTAGCACAATCCTGCCAAGGGCCAGCCGTACACATGCAGCAGGACAGCTTCGAACTTTGATCGTAGCTGTCAGCAGCCATGGTGGGCCCAAGTCAGCCCTGGGCAGCGGTGGCAGAATTGAAAAAGAAAAATGAAGCCGCAGGGCTAGGCTCAGGCAGTATATGGGGTCATGCAAGCATTGGGGAGAGCCACAATCACCGTGGTTACTCCCATTTAAGGTACGTGGTTACTCCCATTTAAGGTACTTTTTGGTACTCCCGGACACTGCCGCTGCAAACCTCACAGCAGTCCAGTACTCTAGAGTAGCCATAAGCACCACAGAAGAGAGCTGTTGCTGGTAGAGTAGGAGCTAGAGGAGTAGCCTAGTGGTTAGAACCCTGACTTGATGACTAATATTCAATTCCCACCAGCACTCCTTGTAGCCTTGGGCAAGTCACTTAACTCTCCATTGCCTCAAAAGAAAAGCCTGGCTATCTACATCCAGTCACGCTGCCTAGAAAATCCAGGAACTGGTGGGTCTTGACTCAAAGGCACATGTTGCATTGCCTAAAGCCCACTAGCAAGCTGTTCCTTTTTCCAGATCTGAGGCCCTCTCTGACTTGTGGGTCCAGGGTAATTGCCAGATTGCATCCCTCCTACTGCCAATGCTGACATCTGTTGTCTTTTATTTTGTTTAAGAATGTGTAACAATCTTGCTTGTTCAGTTTGCACATTGCCCTCTCTGGAATTATTTTTTGGGGACAGGGGATGAGACAGGGGGTGAGGCAAGGGTGGGGTGGTGGCAGGACAGGGGTGGGGAAAGGGCAGGGCAGGGGTGGGCATGGGCGGAGCATGACTAGCCATAGTTGGCGGGTTTTTCTGTTTGGCAACCCCACATGCAGATGGGTGGAGTTTGGATGGAGCATTGGCGGTGCGAGCAAGTATGCTACTACTACCACTATTACTTATCATTTCTATAGTGCTACAAGGCATAGGCAGCACTGTACATTTATATCTAAGAGACAGTCCCTGCTCATCAGAGCTTCCAATCTAATAGAAGACAAACGGCATCACAAAACTGGGAACTAGAGTAAGGTAAGATATGCATAAGAGAACAAAAGAGTGAGGGGCATCAGGATCCAAAAGAAGCCTCGAAGAGGTGGGTTTTTAGCCTAGATTTGAATAGTGCTAGAGAAGGAACCTGACTTGTCGACTCAAGTAGTTTGTTACAGACATATGGAATTCACATTATATAATATAAAAGTAGGCATGGTCATTTAAACCAGTTCTAAGTCTGATGGAAGTGATCACACCTTAATTTAAGGCATGTTCTCTGCTCCTTAGGCAAGCATTTTATAAAGTATGCATCTACTTGACTTCATAAAATAGGCTTACACTAGGCCCATGGAAACGCATGTTTGCTATGTGCAACTTTATACAATTACCCCCGGATAAGTATACCATGTCGTTGAGTCAAGAGATCACTGGAAATGAAACAATACTATGATTGCCATCTCTGTGACTGACATATTGAATTATGTGATCATTGATACTGGAAGAATACTGGTCTATGTGGGAGTGGAAAGAGGCATTTGTAAATCTATTCTTATTAGCATCTTTTTTCAGTTGATCAAACATTGGACATTTCGTGCATCAATGCCAACAACGAAAGAAAAAGTGGCTATATAGTAGGAATACTCCTCCTCTCAATGAATTTGTGTTTGTATCAAATAATTCAGACTATGTTTTTGAGGCAAAAACATCTTGTTATTGATGTTCTTTGGAGGCACTTTTTTCCTTGACTATTGTTATAGATATTTTCTATGTTTTATTTATAGTGGTACATTGACGGCACACCACAAAACAACCATAATTGTAATTGTAATTTGTGATCATATTTTTGTGTATAAATGTTTGCTATGTGTTATATTTGAATTGATATTGAGTAAAGTAAACTTGAAGGCCTTTCACTAAAGTGCACTATGAAATTAGCGTGGGTTTAGGCATGCGGTAACTGCGCTCTGAGGGTATATAACAGCATGGGCCGATTTCCGTGCTAACTGCAACTCGCTCGTTGGGGTGATAAATGGGCGGGATAGGGGCAGAGAGTGAGTGTGGTGAGTAATATGCACTCAGTGTGGGGGGAAACACTGCATGCCGTCACAGTAGCAAGTAGCACAGGTACAATTACCTCCACCTCAATAAGTAGAGTTAAATGCACCCATGGTAATAGTTCCCCACATTAGGGCACAATTCTGCATGTTAAATACCAAGAATATACTGTTCATGCCCCAGACAGTTAATGTGGTAGCTTAACACATGTGAATTCTCACGTTATTTGAATGTTAGGTATAAAAACATAGCACACTTTTGTAAAAGGGCCCCTTTGTATTAAATGTATTGTTATTTACAGATTTATTTTTGAAGAAGTTGCTTACCACTATTTCCTTGAAATACAGATGTACAAACAATTAAAGTCAATGATAATTTAGGTGGACATCAGCTTGGTTTAGATTTGAATTTCCCTGCAAACCACTGAGGAAATCCATTCAATTTTGTAGTGGATCAAGGGAAACTGTAAGGTATATCTGCTGAAATTGGAAATGGGCCATTGAAATCTAAAATGGATTCACTAGTCCATTTCCAATAAATCTGCATCACATTTCCTTGGGGATGCTCAGATTTCTCACATATCAGATGCCGATTTTTAGAGAAATGCAGATTCTGTTTAATACACATTTGTTTAAATCAGTTTGGCAACCTTAAGGAATATGTTGCATGTTTTATGAATCTGTGGCAAACCTCTTTTAAAAAGATTTGGGCATCCTTTCTAGTAATGTACTGTCAGCCAAAAAGGCGGTTAGGGGAGGTAAGAGAGAAATATCTGCATTTTCATCGGCAGCTTGCAAAAGCTGTCACATTATTCTGTCATGGTAAACGAGTGACTGGCACTCCATCAGCCCATTACAGCAAGATACTGAACTAGCACTAGAAGATCTTATCTGTAGCTTGTCACTATCACTGAGCATCTCTGCCGCAATGAAATGTGTTGGTGGAGAAGGCAGCTGAGATGGTAGGCGATAGCTATGCGGTTGACATGTAAAAGGTTTTGTGTGGTTAAAATTGGCTTTTAACTGCATAAATCTAATCTGTTAAAATTTCATCTCCTTCATCTTGGTTTAGCTAAAATCTGCCTGTGCAGAATATCTGGTTAAAAAAGAGGTCCAATTGGGAGCATGCATGGAGCAGTGCTTTAAAATTATGTTGATTATCATGGTATTTGGTGTTAACTAGTAAGGGTGTATATTCTTGAGCGTTCATTCAGTTTGTGTTGGGGTCTAAAAGGTTAAGGTGTATTCAAATCACTTTTATGCACATATATTCCTATGAATTAAGGCATCCATAATTGATCTGCACACTTTAAAATGTTCTAGCGTGCATATCATATACACACAAAGAATGAATAGATGAAACAAACACAAAAAATGCCCAAAAATGTGTTAAAAAAAGCATGAACTGTACTTTCTTTTTAAACTGGGCACACCCCTACTAACCACTCAAATGTATCTTCCCTCATACAGCCAGCTCTCCTTAATCATAATTGTACAGGTTTGATTTAACCAGTTAATCTGTTGCAATTATAGATAGCTATGGTTAAATATCCAGATAAAGTTAGCAACAATGTTTTGAGTATCTACCCTTATGAGTTAGGATGGGGCAGCAAAGAGAAAAAAATGTGATGACTGGGAGGGAAGGGGGGAGGGAGAGATTTCCTGGATAATAGATGGAGATAAAAGAGCATAATTTTGAGGGTTGGTAGGAAATGATGGAAAGATGGGCATAACAGGAGGAGAGCTGGAAATAACTAAGAAAAGAAAGAAAGAAAACAGAGCTGATTTGAAACGAGCAGTGGTAACAGCAGTAGTTAAGGATTGCTGGGGAGATGTGAGTGATATGAATAACTATTGGCCCACTTCCTCCCTTCCGTTTCTTGCTAAACTCATAGAGCTACATTTCATTTGACTTGGATCATTTTATAGAGCAACACCATGTTCTCCATCCATGGCAATCCTGAAACCCTGTTGGCCTCTCTATGTGCTTTTAGGTGGTTTGGAGACGTGCACTGCTTTTTGTTTGTATTACTTGATTTGAAGGCAGCAATTGACACGGATGTTCCTTCTATTTCATTACAGAGGCTGGCGGGCTCAGGGATGAGGGGAAAGTACTACGCTGGTTTGCTGCTTATTTAACTGGGTGTAAGCAGAAGGTGTTTCATGGGCAATTTTTTCAGTGATATGGTTTAGCTTGTGAAGTGCCACAGGGTTATTCATTGTCAGTGTCTCTTTTTAATGTGTATTTGACCCTGCTTTTCAATGTGTTACAGGATTTGGGCTTGGACTTTCCATTCTATGCAGAAGATTAATTTTCGAAACATTTTTAGTTACTTCAGACTTGGCATTGCTAAACATTGTTCGTTGTTTCCCAAAGATTTTGAAGTGGTTGGGGCAGAAGGGATTGGTAGCAAATTTTAGTAAAACTGAAGTGATAGTAGGATGTGCTGATTCCTCTTTAACCTTTGCTACAACTCTATCTTTAGGTGGAAATTTAATCTCTATCAAAGATAGAGTCCGTTATTTAGGGCCATTCTTGATAGAGGTTTGACTTTCAGACCTCAGGTTAAGAAGGCGATACAGAATATGTATTTTAGGCTGTGTACCTCTTTCGTTCAAAATACTATTTGGACCCTTCTGAATTTCGGATAGTAGTATAGGTGTTAGTTTTATATTCTCTTGACTTCTATGAAATATTGCAAATGGTCCAGAATTCTGCATCAAGAATAATTATGGTTATAAGGAGAAATGAACATATTACCCCAGCTTTTATGTCACTACATTGGCTACCTGTATCTTTTCAAGTACATTTTAAGTATCCGCGTTTGATATGTAGGACGCTACGTTTCCATATTTGTGCTGATCTGCCCTCTTTTTTGAAGCGAATTATTCCTGAGCATGTTTTGCGCTCTGATTCTCAAAGATTACTTTGAGCTCCTTCAATGGCCTTGGTATGTAAAGATGCCACCCATAGGTGCGTTTTCTCAGTGAGGGGCCCCTCACTCTGGAACGTTGTGCCCCAAAATACAGTATATGTGACTTGGCATGCTATGTCTCATTTCATAAGCATTTAAAGGGATATCGTTTTCAGCAAGTGCTTCAGTCATGAACTTAGGTTTGCTTGATTTCCATGTTTATTTGTGGGTTTTCATTTATTGATCGGCTTTGTCTTCTGTATTAACTACCTATGTGCTTATTGTAACTGCTTAGGAATTTTTTGATAGGTGGTATAAATACTATAAATAAATAAGTGGAACAAGAAAGAGTGAAATGAATAGGAAAAGGGAGAGCACAATAAAAATAGGAGGAAATGTCATACAAGAATGCATTTTTTCTAGAAAGTAGTAGGGTGAAAAACAGTTATGAAAGAGTCTAGTGGTTGAACAAGACAGGGAGAAGAGTAAAAGATTAAGAAATAAATGAGAGACAGGTGGTACAAACTTACCAACGTACTTGTGACCTGAATTGGCCACTGTTGGAAACAGAATATTGGGCTTGATGGATCTTGGTTTGACCCAGTATGGCAGTTCTTATTTTATTTATTTAACCAGATTTGTATACCACTTTATCCTTCAATCAAAGTGGTTAACGACAGGGCCGGATTTACCTTGAGTGAGGCCCTATGCCAACAAAAATTGTGGGCCCCCAGCAGGGGCGGCCCAAGGGGGGTGTGGGCCTCATTTGCATAAGGGGCCTCATTTGCATAAATATTTGCATAATGTTACCATATACTAACTTTAGTAAACGTGCCTCTTAATGAGTGTATGGATAAAGAAAGACTAAAAGATTTCTACATTACTATAATCCAGTGCCAACTGCCAGACACATTAGGAACTACTACAAACACTGCCCATTTAGAACCCATAGCAAACCCGCCGTATCCTAACAGCACTACCAGGACTCACAAAGCACCATACTCTACCAATCAAAAGGCAACACTGCAAATATTAAACCAATACATTTCAGAGAACAACAATACATGACCTACTGGGGAAAGAGAACAAGTGGCAATGTCAAATAGGAATTATATAAACAGAACACCTCAGCTCAGTTACACATGCAGAACATAGACCATCACCAAACAAGTAATCACATTTTAGAAACAGGAAGACAATAATTAAACTGGGAATCCCAAAAGCCAAACTTGGAATGTACAACACTGTAGAAATAAAACTATACATTAATTTGCTCTTGTACTAAACAAAGCGCAGACGTTAATGATGCACATTTACCAGAGCTGACATATTCCAATTAATAAATTCAAAATAAGAGATATTTTTCTACCTTTTGTTCATTTTTTTCAGCTGCAATTGATACAGACTCTTTCTTCTGGTTTATTCTTGTCTTCTGATTACTCTCCATCGTCTGATGTCCATTTTTCCTTTCTTCTCTCTTCTAGTTTTTTCCATTCTCTCTCTACATCTGCTTTAACATACTAATCTTTCTCCTTTTGCTCTTTCCTCATTCCTATTTCATCCAGTCAAATTTTACCCCTCCATCCTCAATCCCCACTTACTCTCCCAATACCCGGCCAATTGTAGATTTTTTTTATCCCTCCCACACAAAATATTTTTCCCTTCTCCATTTTACTCTTCCAGCCCCATCCCATTCTAATCCTCCCCCAACATCAGCTCCCTTCTAGTTCCAGCCTCACCCAGCATCCATTCCCTTCTAGTCCCTGCATCAGCCCATTTCCAGTCCTAGCCACCCATCAGCCCATTTCCAGTCCTAGCAACCCCCCAACCCAATACCAGTCCTAACCCCCCATCACCCCATTTTCAGTTTAAGCCCCCCCTATAACCCATTACCAGTCCTAACCCCCCATCAGCCCACTTCCAGTCCTAACCCCATCAACCCATTTCCAGTCAGCCCCCCATAGCCCATTGCCAGTCCTAACCCCCCCATCAGCCCACAGCCCATTACCAGTCCTAACCCCATCAGCCCACCTCCAGTCTTAACCCCCCCCAGCCCATTTCCAGTCCTAACCCCCCCCCATAGCCCATTACCAGACAGCCCCCATCAGCCCACAGCCCATTACCAGTCTTAACCCCCCCCAAAGCCCATTACCAGTTCTAAACCCCCCCAACAGCCCATTATCAGTCCTAACCCCATCAGCCCACCTCCAGTCTTAACCCCCCAGCCCATTTCCAGTCCTAGCCCCCCCATAGCCCATTACCAGACAGCCCCCATCAGCCCACAGCCCATTACCAGTCTTAACCCCCCAAAACCAATTACCAGTTCTATACCCCCCCCCAACAGCCCTTTAACAGTCCTAACCCCATCAGCCCCCCTCCAGTCTTAACCCCCCCCAGCCCATTTCCAGTCCTAGCCCCCCCCCATAGCCCATTACCAGACAGCCCCCATCAGCCCACAGCCCATTACCAGTCTAAACCCCCCACACCCCATTACCAGTAGTACCCCCCCCCCAACAGCCCATTACCAGTCCTAACCCCATCAGCCCACCTCCAGTCTTAACCCCCCAGCCCATTTCCTGTCCTAGCCCCCCCCATAGCCCATTACCAGACAGCCCCCATCAGCCCACAGCCCATTACCAGTCTTAACCCCCCAAAAGCCCATTACCAGTTCTAACCCCCCCCCCAACAGCCCACAGCCCATTACCAGTCCTCCTCATCAGCCCACCTCCAGCCTTAATCCCCCCAACCCATTTCCAGTCCCAGTCCCAGCCCATTTCCAGTCCCAGTCCCAGTCCCAACCCAATTCCCGCCCCAGTCCCAGCCCCCCCAATTACCAGTCCTACCCCTCCCCCTCCCCCTCCCCCTCCCCCGGCCTAAAGTAAAATTTATTTTTAAAAAAAAAACCTGCTGGCTGCCGCCGCGGGGCCCCCCTCTGCTGCCGCGGCAGCATGGACTGACCCGCGGGGGCCCCCTCTGTAAGCTCGGTCCCTCCCTCCGTGCCTCCGTGTCTCCCTCCGTGCAGGCTGTTAGAGACGCGAAGGCAGACTGTCTCCTTCGCGTCTCTGTTAAGCCCGCAGGGGCTGATGGGAAATTTCCCATCAGCCCCTGCGGGCTTAACAGAGACGGGAAGGCAGAAGGAGACAGTCTGCCTTCGCGTCTCTAACAGCCTGCACGGAGGGAGACACGGAGGCACGGAGGGAGGGACCGAGCTTACAGAGGGGGCCCCCGCGGGTCAGTCCATGCTGCCGCGGCAGCAGAGGGGGGCCCCGCGGCGGCAGCCAGCAGGTTTTTTTTTATTTTATTAAAAAAAAAAGCCTAACTACTTCAATTTTTGTGGGCCCTTTGCAGCTGTGGGCCCTACGCCATGGCGTACATGGCGTATAGCTAAATCCGGCCCTGGTTAACGATACAATTGTGGAAGGGAAGGGGTGACAAGACATACATATAGACATAGATTGATTAGTTCTTTTCTCTATCTCATGGAGCATGAGTTCTTTATGTCCCACCATCATAGACTTATGATTCTTAAAAGGTGTTGAAAGCAAACCAACAATTGGGTAGTGAGGTTACCTTTATTAGTTGGAAACATATTTTCAGATGACAACTCTCAGGACTATTATGGTCCCATCTCAGGCCTACAGATTAGAAGGAAATAATGAATCAGTAAAAAAACACAAACAGGAAGTTAACATCAGGCGTCACAGGGGGTGGAAGCCAAACAGCCTCACAGGGTCGGAGGTTTAAGGTAAGTGCTGTAGAGCTGTTTGAGGTCATTGCTGCCACTGCATGTCCCGGAGGTGTATGGCAGCAGCGGCAATAGACCTCCCGGGGACCATTGGCTCCCTAGGAGGCTGCCTAGTTCACCTAATGGTTGCACCAGCCCTGGTACTTCCTATCTCTATAAGAACTCAATTTTCAAACACAACTAGTATAGGTCATTTACTGCAGGTTTGAAGAGCAGATTGGTTTATACAGGCTGAATGTCACTGGCATTTCTGATTTTATTTTAAAGAAAAGTACATATCTATTCTGTATTTACTGCTCATTGTGAACGCTGCACACAGGAGTAAGCTAAGTAGTAAAAGCACTTTTTATAGAATTTTTGCACTGAATATTCTGTCAAACCTATTGTTTTAGGTTGCAGAAGGGATGGCATACATCGAGAAGAGGAATTACATTCATAGGGACCTGCGAGCAGCAAATATTCTGGTATCTGACACACTCTGTTGTAAAATTGCTGACTTTGGCCTGGCCAGGATTATTGATGATGAATACACTGCCAAAGAAGGTAAGTTTCAGGAGAACTTTGTAACTAGCATTGTCAAAACCCAAATCTCTCTCTCTCTCTCTCTCTCTCTGTTTCTGTAAAGAACATTGGGGGGGGGGAGGGGGCGGTATTCAAAGCAATTAATGTAATTAATGTGGTTAGCAGATCTGCTAGCCATGTTAATCACGCTGACCAAGTTATTCAGCGGCATTAATGCGGTTAGCAAAATTTAATCCTAATTTTTAGTGCCGAAACTAACCGGGCAGCAATTGAGTAGCGCTGCTGCCCGGGTAGTTTCTGTGCTATCCAGCTGATCCAGATATTAATGCCGGTGGCCGGATATAGCCCCAGCACTGAATATCCTGGTCTTTTGTTCAATGGTAAAGGCTAGTCACTTTAGCAGGGCTAGCCGCCATCGCTGAATATCAGGCCCAGTGTATAGAGATGGTTTCTGAAAATTGTTAGTGCTCATCGCACATGAATGGCACGTTATTGCAAACACCACTGGGCGAACAGGATTTAACGTGGCTGAGTATCATTGCTAAATTTAGCAAGTTAAACATTGAAAATCAGAGGGCCTGAGCCCTAATATTGTCACCCAGAGGGTTTAATAGCAAGACAACTGGCCCTGAATGCTTACAAAGTAAGATGCCCATATGTCCGTGTGTAGACCCTACATGATATAGGAAGCAGACCCAACAGGAAAGAAATATTTATTTCTCTAAATATTGTATATAGCTCCCTTGTTCAAGTCCAAGTTTCATTCCCCTGTTTCATTGTAAGTGTCGACCGGCACAATATTCGTTTTATGTAAACCGCGCTGATTTTTAAGAGTGCGGTATATAATAACAATAAAATAAATAAATAATAAATAAAGTAAATTAATAAGGTCAGTTTTAATAAATGGAGCATAGTGGAGGCATGGCCAAGGATTCCCAAAGACCTGGACGTCACCGCCTGAGCTCGGAAATGTCTTTGATGTCTGGAGTCGTGTATAAGTTTGTAACTGCTCCAGGCTTGAATAGGCATTAGGAAAATGCTTGTTTTTATTTATTTATTTATTTACATTCTCTTATATACCGCGCTATTCTGCATCAGTGCGGTTTACATTGAACAAACTGAAATTACATTGAACAGGGCATTATAACTTGGAGATAACTATTTTACAGGGAACATGGGCTATAAAACATGGCTGTAAAACATGCTATTTGGCAGGCCTAAGCTGAATGTGTAGCTTATCTGTATAGCAACTGACTATCATTATAATGCAGATAATATTAGGTTCCTGCCGTTGCTCCATCCTCCTTTCACCTCTTCACTATAAGGATAGGGTCAGGTCACTTAGAAGGATTTACAGCCCAGCACTATCCATATAGTATTTGAAAATACACAAATAGGGAAGTTATAGACTTACCAGCCATCAACATCATATAACTGCCTTTGAAAATTGGCCTCTTTATTTTTAGGATAAATGGAAGTTTAGTAAAACGTAAGGGCCCTGTTGCTAAAATCCAGTAACTGGCTAACACATGTTTTAGCATGCCACCACTGAAGCGCATGGTAATTGGCTATCACGTGATGTGGTGGGGAATATGCAGAGTGTGGGCATGGATAGCACATTGCCGCCTGAGTGGTAATCGGAAATTAATGCAAGCACACCTAATGACACCTCAATGAATATCGTTAGGTTCACTCACATTAAGTGTGCCCCACATTAGCGTTTACGATCATGCGCTGTCAGGAACATGCTGGGCATCCCCCCACAGTCAGAACACTAGGGATGCACTTCCTGCACGATGGTAATTCCAATCATCGCATTGTAAATGAACACCTTTAGTAAAAGGGCCCCTTAATCAGTTATGTCTCTGAATATGTGATGAAAGTTAAATGAATTTCTTACCCAGTTAGGTCACCACTCAATATGGTCTTAATGGTTTTTTTTTTTTTAGTTAATTGTCGTTTGTCATCATTTTGTGTTTTTTAATGTTTTTTCTTATTAAATGGAAATCCACCAAAGGAAAGATATTTTGGATTGATGAAATATAAATATTCACTAAAAGGCACACTTTAGAAAGGCCATTTATGTGGTTGCTGTGATATCCAATTAAAAACAATTCTTTGTCAGTTTTCAAGGAGAGGGTGGGCCCGTATAAGTCTGATATAAAGTTGAAATATCTCCACCCCTCATGCTAGACATGTACATTCAATCAAACTCGGAAATACAGATGCACATGGGAATGGGCATCAACGTGCAGCGGGTGATGCTATTTTGTAAACATGCACATGTGAAAGTCGATGAAAGAACCTTGGTGACTTACACATATGTGTGCTGGTATCTCAAAATGCACACATGTAAATGTTGCAAACCTGGAAGTCCCACAACTCTTCATCAATTATAGATTAAAGTAACACATGGGGGGAACATAAACATTGGAGGATTAAGACAGATGTTGTCCTTATGGCCTTCTGTAAAGAACAGGAGAAAATGAGCACTTTCTAAACACCTAAATGTGCCAGGGAGAAGATGTAAATGCAGACATATTGTGACAATGAGAGCTGTGCTGACTCAAGGGAAGCACAGAAAAATAGTGACTATGTCTTTAAGACAGGAGATAGGCAAGCCTTTCAAAGGGCTAGATCTACAGCCAAGCAAAAGGAACACGTACTTGCTGAGGCTAAGCCACGCCCAAGCCCCAACGTGAGTGCAGGCTTGGACTCTAATGACAACCACCTGTGCAGAGATAAGGGTGTGGTAGCTAGGAAGCAGCTTTTTAAACCTGCTTCAGTGCAGAGAGAGATAGCAAGAGCAAGAGCAAGAGGAAGGACGAAGGAAGAAGAAAGGAGCAGCAACAGGAAGGAGCAAGGAGATGGGGGAAGTTTAACTCCACGTGGGAGAAGCAGTTCCAACAACAAAGGAAACAACCCTTGGGTGGAAGGTACGTTTGAGCCAGAGACCAGCCGATGTATAGCTGGGGAGGTTGCTGAAGAGTTGGAACAGAGTGCGGTGCAGTGTGTGCAAGAGACAGTTCAGAAAACCCAAGCTGCCAGAAGGGGGGTGAAAGCTGTTACAAACTAACGTAACCAAGACCCAGCCAAAGGCAGAGACATAGTGCTGAACACAGCTGAAGCAGTTAAGCTTTTGCTCCAAGGAAAGAAGCCCCACGCTCCTGATACAGCCAATGCTTACCAGGGAGAGCAGTTCTGGAAAGGACTTTTGAACTTTCTACAGACTAGTAAGTTAGAAAATATTGTTGAAAATTCTGAAAGAGATAAGCAATTTGCAGAACAGAAAGGTATGCAAATTGACACTCTTGAGTCAGATTCAGTGTATGACGAATCACCGATGGATTGTTCTTTTTGCATGAGGGAAATTGAAAGCTGCTAGAAAGGACTGTAGAAAGAACCTTTTTGAAGAGCAATTTTTCCTTAGCCAGGAAAGTGCTAAGACCTTCTTTAAGCTAAAGAACTTTGCTAAAGATAGAATTTGAATTAAAGCAGCATTATTGGAAAATGACCAGAATTTACCTATGCTGAAATCTGTAATGAAAACAGCTGCCGTGTTTAAAAGAAGTATTTTAGTTCTTTGACTTCACATGTACTTTTGTTCCTGTAAGTTTTCTGTTTTGGAGAATAATCCTTTTGCTTGCGTTACCATTGAATTTAATGCGTGGAAAGAACCCAAAAATAAATTTCTTGTTTTTGCCTTAAACAACCCCAGTGGTCACACACTACTTTGTCTTTAATGAAAAGAACTACAAGTCCCAGGATTCCTTGCTGGAGACAAAAATAGTTTTATTTAAGGACAAATATGGCAGCCCTTTGCCTGTGAGCCACTGGCCCAGGCAGGGGGTCACAACAAGTGGCGTAGTTGGCAGGATTTTCTTGGATCTAGGCATGCGCTGAGGATTTCCAACCATCAGGAATTGGCACAGGAATTAAATTCACTGCAGAGCCATGCAGAGGAGCACATGAAACTGAAGCCGAGTAATCAGGAAGAGTACAGACACCTATTCTTTGTGAGAAGCCTGAAACTACACCAGTATCAGGTAACCTGTACCTAACTTGGGTTATTTGAGGATACTGGACAGGGTTTAGAAATCTAGCCTGGAAAAGGTCACAAAGGAGTAGTGCACAGGGTATTGTGATACCGCACTTGGGTGGTGTTCCTTTCTTTTTCTTCTCTTCACAGAATAAAAGAGGACCATGGATTTCCAGGAGACGCTTCGATGGATGGCGGGGCAGTTCGAAAAACAAAGAGAAATGTCTTTGCAAGAGCAGGAGCAAGCAGCAGCGCGAATTCAGGCCCAACAGCAACCACTCTTAGAACTGATGGAAGCATGGCTAGCGAGCCAGAAGAAGGAGCCGGATCCAGCTATGCCTCCACCAGGTTCTAAAGAACTGTTTCATGCATGTACACTAGGACCACACACTAGTGGGACATTTAACTTTGGACAGTTGTCTGATAAGGATGATATAGATGATTTTTTGGAAGCATTTGACCAAGTAGCCCACATAATTGGGTGGCCAAAAGACCAATGGGCCGTACGCTTGGCCACGTCCCTCACGGGTGAGGCCTTGGCAGTGTACCGAGCCATGCCTGCGGCACTCGCAAACAATTATGAAGAATTTAAAAAAGCCATTAGGGACAGGTTAGGACTAACTCCCTTGGTGTATCACCGTTTGCTAAGGAGCACAAAATTGAGGCCTGGCGAAACACCAAGCGCATTATGCCAGAGAGTTAAGAGTCTGGTGTTAAAATGGTTAGTACCAGAGGGAAAGACAATAGACTCTATAATTGACAGTATTGTATTGGAACAGTATATGGCCGCAGTCCCGCAAGAAGTGAGTATCTTCCTGATATTACAAAATTGCCAAAACCCACAAGAAGCGACATTGCTTACAGAGCATTTCATGGAGGCCAAAGTGGCTGCTCAAGAGAAAGGCAGTGCTTCCGGATTGGCAATTCAAGCATTATGAGAAAGGAAGGGAAGGCCAAAGGATGATGGTGCAAAACCGTGCATGCCTATGTTAAAGAGCAATTATGAAAAACGAAAATGCTTTAAATGTGGTAGCGAGAGTCATTTACTGAAAAACTGTAAAGCGAAAACAGCACTGATAACTGCAGACACGAAAGAAATCAGAGAGGGTTTTCTTATATCTGTTAGAGTACAGGGTGTTGTTGCAGAGGCTTTACTGGACTCTGGATCGGATCAAAGCATGATATCCAGAAAGCTTGGCAACAAATTAAATCCCAGAGTGGGGCAGTCCCAATCAAGTCAGATAGATCTGTAAAGATAAGGTGCATTCACGGGTCAGCATCCTCTTACCCTATATATAAAGTTTCAGTGAAAGGGTTAGGAATGGAAAAAGAAATCCCCGTAGCCATTGTACCCAAATTGCCACGTGACTTGGTATTGGGGAGGGACTGGCCACAATTCCGGAAGGGTTTAAAACAGGGTTTGCAGTCAGCGGAAGGGATGATCTCCACAAGAGCTCAGTCTAAGTCCCTAGAGGGGAGCGATGAACCTCCAGATAGAGGGTTAGAGGATCTTCCGTCCCACGAAGATCTAATAACTGCCCCGGTGATTAAGAATAAGAAAGGAAAAGGGGAAAAGCACCAGGAGAGACAGACCCGATCCCAGAATAGAGCTGAGGTACAGGCCGGGCAAGGGTTACCTTGGGTCCCAGCCGAATTAATGGACAAATTCCCATCCTTCCCTAAAGAGCAGCAGGCAGATCCAGCTCTTACACGGGCCTTCGAGTATGCCAAAAGTGAAAGGGATACCCTGCCTAGGTTTCTTTTAGATGGGGGAATTCTGTATAGAGAAAGTCTAGATCCACATACTGGGAATGAACGTAAACAGCTTGTAGTACCTACAACATTTAAAACCCTAGTCTTAAGGCTTGCTCACAATCACCCCATAGGGGGGCACAAAGGGATACAGAGAACACTGGACCAGATATTAGCACGCTTTTACTGGCCAGGTGTCTTTAAGGAGACTTCCAGATTTTGTGAATCTTGTCCATCTTGCCAATGGGTAACCTCGATTCGGCCAACATAGGTACCAATGTTACCCGTACCTGTAATTTCAGAACCCATTCACAGAGAAGCTATGGGCATAGTAGGTCCCATGATATGGACACCCCGTGGATTCCAGTACGTGTTGGTCATGGTGGACCAAGCCACAAGATTTCCGTGGGCTGTGCCTCTATGTAGCATATCCGCCAAAACAGTGGCAGCAGAAGTGGTAAAACTGTTTTGTGAGGTAGAATTTCCGAGGGAGGTGTTGACCGATAGGGGCAGTAATTTTATGTCCAAATATTTAGCTCAGGTCTGGGATGCGTTTGGAATTAAGCATGTAAAGACCGCCGCCTACCATCCAAAGTCGAATGGACTAGTGGAGAGACAGAATCAAACTTTAAAGAAAATATTGAGACGAAGTTTAGAAGGTAACATGACGGAATGGGACACCATGCTTCCTTTCATCCTATACGCTTGTAGGGAACGAAAGCAGACATCCTTAGGGACCTCGCCATACGAATTAATGTATGGGCGACCCTCACGAGGTATCTTAGATATACTAAGGGAACAGTGGGTGGAACCCGGGATAGAAGAAGGAGGGGTGCCTCAGTTTTTGAGGGATTTAAGAGGCCGATTATCTTGAACCTCTCAAGTAGCCGAGGAGAATTTGAGAGCCAGTCAGTTAAGACAGAAAAGTTACTATGACTGGAATACAAAACCTCGCCAACTGGCTATAGGCGAGAAAGTAATTGTAATGGTGGCAGGGGCCACTCCAAAATATGAGAGCCAGTGGAAAGGGCCCTATAGAGTGGTAAAACCGGTAGGCCCGGTGTCATACTTAGTGGAGAACAGGAGAGGCCGCCAACAGGTTTACCATGTAAATGTGTTAAGGCCCTGGCACGAGAGAGTAGCGTTAGCACATTTGGCCATAGTAAACCCTAGAGCACAGAATGGGAACAGCAACACTAAAAGCCTAGCAAGAATTACGAGCTGTGCAGATAGTGTTCAGCCAGCCCGTAATATCTTAAGGGGGGGAATGTGTGACAATGAGAGCTGTGCTGACTCAAGGGAAGCACAGAAAAATAGTGACTATGTCTTTAAGACAGGAGACAGGCAAGCTTTTCAGAGGGCTAGAGCTACAGCTAAGCAAAAGGAACACGTACTTGCTGAGGCTAAGCCACGCCCAAGCCCCAACGTGAGTGCAGCCTTGGACTCTAATGACAACCACCTGTGCAGAGATAAGGGTGTGGTAGCTAGGAAGCAGCTTTTTAAACCTGCTTCAGTGCAGAGAGAGATAGCAAGAGCAAGAGCAAGAGGAAGGACGAAGGAAGAAGAAAGGAGCAGCAACAGGAAGGAGCAAGGAGATGGGGGAAGTTTAACTCCACGTGGGAGAAGCAGTTCCAACAACAAAGGAAGCAACCCTTGGGTGGAAGGTACGTTTGAGCCAGAGACCAGCCGATGTATAGCTGGGGAGGTTGCTGAAGAGTTGGAACAGAGTGCGGTGCAGTGTGTGCAAGAGACAGTTCAGAAAACCCAAGCTGCCAGAAGGGGGGTGAAAGCTGTTACAAACTAACGTAACCAAGACCCAGCCAAAGAGACGTAGTGCTGAACACAGCTGAAGCAGTTAAGCTTTTGCTCCAAGGAAAGAAGCCCCACGCTCCTGATACAGCCAATGCTTACCAGGGAGAGCAGTTCTGGAAAGGACTTTTGAACTTTCTACAGACTAGTAAGTTGGAAAACGTTGTTGAAAATTCTGAAAGAGATAAGCAATTTGCAGAACAGGAAGGTATGCAAATTGATACTCTTGAGTCAGATTCAGTGTATGACGAATCACCGATGGATTGTTCTTTTTGCATGAGGGAAATTGAAAGCTGCTAGAAAGGACTGTAGAAAGAACCTTTTTGAAGAGCAATTTTTCCTTAGCCAGGAAAGTGCTAAGACCTTCTTTAAGCTAAAGAACTTTGCTAAAGATAGAAGTTGAATTAAAGCAGAATAATCCTTTTGCTTGCGTTACCATTGAATTTAATGCGTGGAAAGAACCCAAAAATAAATTTCTTGTTTTTGCCTTAAACAACCCCAGTGGTCACACACTACTTTGTCTTTAATGAAAAGAACTACAAGTCCCAGGATTCCTTGCTGGAGACAAAAATAGTTTTATTTAAGGACAAATATGGCAGCCCTTTGCCAGTAAGCCACAGGCCTAGGCAGGGGGTCACGACAATATATAATCTCTTTCGCCCACATGCAACCCCTCTATAAAATCAGAGATTCACATGAATCTCGTCATTTTGTCCAAACCATGTGCCCAAAACACCCCCATGTGACACAAACATGATCAGAGCAGACGTGTGTAAATTCAGACCTTTCCAAAATGACTGCTTGGCCATGGATGTGATTTCTATGTGTGAGTGGTCATATATTCACATGAATAGGACTTCTAAAATAATCCCTTAAATAAATAGAATGAGCCTCTGTTTTTGTCTTGGAGAATTATATTACAGAACTAAATGTACAGATGTCTCTCAAAATTAGTGTCAGAACTGAGGTGTAGGAGGTCCTTTTAGAAGTCAGGTGGGGCAATTATTCGTGTAAACATGTAAATACCACGGTTTGGATAATCCAAAACATTATACTGATATTCCCAGTCTGGCATAGAATACACATGTATTTAAAATATTTCTGTTGACAGGTACTTGAAGTGGGGTACCAGGACCCTCTGAAAGGGTTAATATGGAGAATGGCTTGGAATTTTGTTGACAGCCTAGTACAGGGGCCTTCAGGACTGGAGTTGGAAATTCCCTGGCCTAATAGAATGTGTTATACAACCCAAGGCTATATTTTGTAGATGTTTGTGAAAAAAATGAGACAGAATGTTTTTGCTTATCCTGATTAAGCAGAGCAATGTCTGTGCCTAGTATGACCTAAAACATGTGGAGGCAAATTCTGAGTTGTGCGTCCCCGGGCCATCCGGACGGCTTGTGGATGCACTCAATTCTGCTCCCATGGAGGCTAAACGCCCCCACGGGAGCAGAATTGTGGCATAGTGACTGGACATCCGGGACATGCTCCAATTCAGGCACCCCAAACATCCAACCACATCTCTAGCTAGCTCAGCCTGGCTCCTGCATGGAGCCACAGTGCCATGGCATCATGTTGCCATAGAACCAACAAAACAAACAGCAGCAGCCACACTGAGCAGGAACAGAACCAAAAGACAACAGAGTGGCAGGTTCACACACAACACCTTTATTATACAATCAATAGGTTGGCCACCTATTAATTGTATAATAAAGGTGTTGTGTGTGAACCTGCCACTCTTTTGTCTTTTGATCATGTTGCCATAGTACTGCGGCTTCATGCAGGAGCCACATTCGTAACAGCAACAGCAGACCCTTCATTCCCCTCAGTCCAACCCCCAATCAGGCCTTCAATGGTCAGGGTTGGGCAGCAGGGCACCTCCTGCACCCCCTCACCTGTTCATCGCACCCCAGCTCTGGCAGCCCCCGATGTCCACGGGGACTTATTCCACCTCAGAGATGGAATAAGTACCCCGTTTAAATTGGCCAACTCGTAATCGTCCCTGTACATCTGGGGTAGGCGTCACACAACCCGGCTCATCCTCACGCCTCCCTTGACCTGCCCCCTACTGCCCCCATACAGAGCTCCCCGCATATCTCTGCTGTATGTGCTGGACGTTTTGTGGGTGAAATTGCCACCCAAGCATTTAGCGGGCATGGAAGTCTGAATTGGACCTCCATCTCAGCTAAACACTGCTCAGAATCTAACCCGTAGTGTTTAGCATCATCTGTAAAGCAGAGGTATGATGTAGAGTGATAAGACAATTTATATCATGTAGCAGTTTTTTCCTAATAAAAGAAGTACTACAGCCTAGCTGGAGTAGGAATTATGGGAGAAGTGCTTATGTTTGCAGGCCTGAATTCCTCTGCTTAAGCTTAAGTAGTACTGTCACTGAAATAATTCTGTGTATGTGTGATGTCATTCCTTAATTGAATTTAAAGAATTGGAGCCAAAGAGCTGAGGTTGAATTTTGCTATCTTGTGATGCCCAGTCAAGAGTAGGTCATGCAAAAAGATTCTTTGAATTTCCCCATCAGTTTTTGCACATGCTCCAAAGAACACAAGCAATAGCAAAATGCTTGCTTCAGCCAGGGCTTGAGAGTGATTCAGGGTACAATTGTGCTTAGTTTTCTGGTCATTTATATCACCTTTAAACTGTAAAAACTTGCCTTTAGAAGCTTGATTCCATAATTAGCCACTCTTTTGCGAAAAAGTTTCTGGAACATGGCTTTTATACATATAATCGCTGGTACCTATACATGTGCGAGGTAAAAATCATCAATTATAAGTGCCAGTGCTTCCATGTACTGTAGAAACTGCTGAGTAATGCTGAGTAATGTCTTTTATGTAACATGCAGTTCTTTAGAATGGTCGCTCCCGCTACACATATAGAGAAATACATATATATATTTCCCATCATCCTATTTCCCAGCGGGCCTTTGGTAAAATAGGCTAGAAATTGTCCTATCTTTTCTGACCTAGATATCCCATGCAAACTGTGGCTTGTAATCTGTATGCCTTGGAGCATATAAGGAATAGTATGACGTTTTGGAAACATTACTAAGTAAAAATAGTTACTCACTTGTAGCAGATGTTCTCCGTGGACAGCAGGAATAAGTCCTCATGTATGAGTGATGTCACCGATGGAGCCCCATGCGGGGAAGCTCCCCAGCTTCTACTGAAGCTTTTGGGATGCACCATCGCGCATACACGCCTGCCTTCCCGCCTGCTGTGGTGTCATCTTCTCCAGTACGATATCAAAGCTGTAGCCAGAAACAACTCCTCAGGGAGGTGGGAAGTTGTCCATGGAGAACACCTGCCAAATGTGAGTAACTATGCTTTCTCTGTGGACAAGCAGGAAATAGGTCCTCACATATGGGGCTCCCAAGCTACAGGCTACCAAAAACCAAGGAGATGAAAAAGCCCAACAGAGGCAAATGAACTGGAGAACAAGAGAAACAGCATGGGTAGTCCCTCTCAGGGACTCAACTGATTCCACATCTTCAGTGTACAATATCACCGAGGAAACACCTTTTGGTAGTCTGGATGGACAGAAGAGCTGGTAGGAAGGAGTTAGAGCCTAATTCCCAAAGAGATGCCAGAGCACAGCTTGGCCGAAGTTGCTATCATGTCGGGCATCCCCATCCAGACAGCAATAAGCTGTGAAGTGTGGACAGAAGACCATTTCACAGCCCTGCAGATCTCCTCCCTGGAGACTGAGCGCAAGTTGGCCACCAAAGTCTCCATGGCACTTACGTTGTGAGCCGTGACATGACATCAAAGCTCAGGCCTGCCTGGACATAAGTGAAAGAGATGCAGTCTGCTAACCAAATTGACATATTTGGAGATGGTAGCCCCCAGCTTACTAGGGTCAAAGGAGACAAACAGCTGGGTGGACTTACGGTAGGCCTTCGTCCGCTCAAGGTAGAAGGCTAGGGCGAGCTTGCAGTCCAACGTATGCAGAGTCGCTTCCCCCCATTGGCGTGAGGCCTAGGGAAGAAATTCTGCAGAATGACCGACTGGTTGAGGTGCAACGTAGAGACCACCTTTGGCAGGTAGCACAGATTCATGCACAAAACCACTCAATGCCCCTGTGGTGCCCGAGGACACCGGGATCGATACTGGGCTAGAAGATGCAGAATCTGTTGGCCCAAAGAGGGACTCCTGCTGCTTTTCCCAATCCTTCAGGCCCTCCAGATCATCTGCAAGCACAGGTTGCATGAGGCGGGTTGGTGGTCATGACCCTAGGCATTGCAGGCACCAGTTGTGCCAGTCCATGAAGGAGATGATCTGGGCATATTTGCAGCATTTTTTAAATCACTGGCTGACTTCTGGAACAAGTATGGGAACACGGCCATGGCCAAATTGAATGGCTTGATGGTGCCAGCCACAGGGAAGGAAAGAGAAAAGAAAGAAAAAAAATGGTTGTGCAATGCACAAAAGAAGCGACAGCCGGCGCTACCAATGACAGACGGTGAAAAACAGATAAAAACATGCCCAAAAGGACTAAACCAAGAAACCTTTTTCTGATGGTGCAGGACACATCCTAGGGGCTCTGCGAAAAAAAGAAGACTGGAGAAGATGGCATTGCGACAGGCAGGAAGGCAGGCATGCATGCATGATGGTGCCTCCCAAAAGCTTCTAGTAGAAACTGGGGAGCGTTCCCGTGCAGGGTTCCATTGGTGACATTACCCATACGTGAGGACTTACTTGTCCATGGAGAATGAAAGGTACTGTTGTTAGCGATTCTATGGATAGTTATACTAACTGTATTCATTCATCCTCAGAAAATGTTAGTTACAGTATCATATCAACAATGATATTTTTAATGATTTTTTTCCCCAAAGGAGCCAAGTTTCCAATCAAGTGGACAGCACCTGAAGCCATAAACTTTGGAGTTTTTAGCATTAAATCAGATGTTTGGTCTTTTGGAATTCTTTTAACAGAAATCATAACCCATGGGAGAATTCCTTATCCCGGTAAGAGACCAAATGCTGCCTGCTTCTCTCTTTCTCTCTCTCTCTCTCTCGCGCTCTCTCATTGGGAGGGCCACATACATTCACGTAAACACAAAACAACCTACTGGTATGTTTTTCAACAAACCTTGTACACATTGACTATGCCAACACAGATGCACATGGGAGCCAACTTCTTAGGCAAATTAAGACAATGATTCCCACTCGGCCTAGTCTGAAACATTTTTCAGGTTTCCCTTAGAACCACTGGTGAAATTCTTTGAACTTGATGTATGCAGTGAATTCCCCCACAAATTCAATAGATCCCAACAAAATTTTGCTACTTAGAAATTCAATTTTAGATAAATTTGTTTTTCACCCAGGGTCAGTTGTTCATTGCTAGTAATCAATGCCTTGGCCAGTGGGAATCTATTATATATCAGATTCTGCACTCCTCTGGGAACATATGTATTTATTTAGAGGAAATTTATATTCTACTGCTCTAAGAACGGAGTAGCCTAGTGGTTAGAACACTGGTTTGGTAACCAAGCAACCAGGATTTGATTCCCACTAACACTCCTTGTGGCCTTGGGCAAGTCACTTAACCTTCCATTTCCTCAGAAGAAAGGCCTGGCAATCTACTTCCAGTGATACTGCCAAGAAAACCGAGGAGCTTCTGGGTCATCAGGACTCAGGACTGACTCAAAGGTCAATCAAAGGTACACATTGCATTTTTGCTCTAAGAATATCTCTCCTTCGATCTGTTACAAATTAAAACATTAAGGGGGCTGGTTACTAAACTGCGGCAAATCTGGCATTTTACTGCAGCTTAATTTACCATAAGAGTCAATAACCTACAGTAACTCAGTGCCATAGATTAGTGGCTCCTGTGGTAAAGGAATAATACAGCTTGCATTGAACAGCTGAAACTGAGTTATTCTGAGGGGAAAATAATACCAGCACAAAGCTGCTCCCCTCCCCAAATCACAATCATTCCCCTTATCCCTTAGGACTCCCCTTTTCAGGACCCCAATTCAGCACCTCTTACCCCTTGAAGGCTTCCCCGAATTATCTTTTCTCATCTCTGGGGGACTAGTGGGACCTGGACAGGTTGATTCCCACTCATTCCTGCCTAGACTGGCACTGGGTTTAAAATGGCACCCGCAACCCCTGGTGGCAGTTTCATAGTAATACAACTAGGGGTCAACCTCAGTGGTAGTACCAGGAAACTGTTGGGGGTCATAGCGCCATTTTGAATTCAGCACCAGCCCATACCAGAGTGAGTGGGGATTATTTCACTCAAGATCCCATTACGCCACCAGGGATGAATAAAGGTAGGCTCAGGAAGGCCTTCAGATGGTGAGGAGCTGCTCTTTCCGCAAAAAATATCTCCTCGGATTAGTCCTGAGTCTATCCCCTTTCCCCTTCATCCTAAGCCCTCTTGCTCCAGAGCTTACTTTCATTGAAAGAGACCTACCTCCTTTGCATTTCTAACACAGAGATTTTTGCATAGAAATAGAAAGAGATGCATATAAAGAACACAAGTAAAGTTTTAAAAAAAACTATATATTCCAATCACTAAATTTCAAATAAATTTTTTTCTATCTTTGTTGTTTGGCCATTTTATATTTCTAATCATATTGGTTCCAGCTTCTAGTTCCTGCTTTCTTCCATGTTAACTTTTTCCAGGGTCTCAAATCCATCTGCCACTTCTCTTTACTTCTTTATCCAACACTGATCATTTTCCTTTCAACTTTCTTTCAGTTATCTTTCTCTCTATGGACTCTGATTTCACCCCTACATTTTAGCATCCAATCCTAAATCTACCTACCGCTTTTCAACCCTAATTCCAACCCTCCCACTCCCCATCTCTCTCTTCTTCTTCAGATTCTTATCCCCAGTCTTTCACTAACTCTCCTCTTTCTCTTTTCCAAGCTGTGTCCAGCATCTCTCCCCTCCACTGTCTAGCCCCCCCCATCCAGCATCTGCCCCTCCCCTTGTGCAGTATCGAACCCCTTTCTTACTGTCCCTATTCCTCTCCCATTGCCCACTATCTTCCCTCTGTCTCCAGACACACAGTAAGTGCAAACACACAGTAGATCAAGATAAAAATATGGCTACCTTGGCTTATGATGCAGCACAGCACTGTCAGAAATGAACCCTAATTGGAAAGTTTCCCCCAGTATTGACCCTATTCTGTTAAGGTTATCTAGCTGCTTAATGTGCCTCTGAAAAAAGATTAAGGATGTGCCCAGAAAAGGCATTTTTCATATGAATTCTTTTTACAGGATGGCATAGCAACATAGTGTATGATGGCAGAAACAGACCAGTATGGGAGGAGTGGCCTAGTGGTTGGGGCAAGTTACCTCAGGCTTGAGGGCCAGGGGTTTAAAACCTACTAAAGGGGATGGAAGGATACTCCTATGAAGAAAGGCTAAAAAGGTTAGGGCTCTTTAACCTGGAAAAGAGACGGCTTAGGGGAGATATGATAGAAGTCTATAAATTAATGAACGGAGTGGAACAGGTAAATGTAGATCGATTGTTTACGTTATCAGAATATAGAAAGACTAGGGGACATGCAATGAAGCTACAGCGTAAACTATTTAAGACTAATAAAAGAAAATATTTTTTCACTCAACGTGTAATCAAACTCTGGAATTTGTTACCGGAGGATGTAGTAAAGGCTGTTAGTGTAGCTGGGTTTAAAAAAGGTTTGGACAAGTTCCTGGAGGAAAGGTCCATAAACCATTATTAAGAAGTGACCGAAGATATCAATGCTTGACCCAGTACAAGCATTGTGGAACTTGTGTCTCTTGGGGAAACTGCTAGGTACATATGACCTAGATTGGCCACTGTTGGAAACAGAATACTGGGCTTGATGGACCTTGGTCTGACCCAGTATGGCATATCTTATGTTCTTATCTTATGTTCTTATGTACTAGAGAACAGCAACCTTGGACTGGAAGGACTGTGGTTTCTAGTCTCATAGGTGCTCCTTGTGGCCTTGAACAAGTCACTTAACCCTCTCTTGCCTCAGGTACAAAAACAGATTGTGAGCCCTTCAGGGACAAGGGGAAAATATATATACAGTACCTGAATATACACTGCTTTGACTGGTAGAAAAAGTGGTATATAAGCCCAGTCAAATAAAATGATCCATCTGGTAAGATGACAAGATTTGTGGTGCCTGCAAGTCATAACTCCGCTATATTTTTGTTTAGGATTGTACCCACCACTCCATGCAGGTCATCCCCTCTATACCTTTGTCACTTCCCACTTAACTACTTTCTAACCCAGTCATTCACTTTAGCGCCCATACCAAGGGTGCTCAGTATATATATATAAAAGACCATCATCTTCATAATATATACCTAGAGAAACAATCACTTTCAAAACCAAACAGGAATATCACACCAATATGATAAAAAAAGCACCATTAACAAGCCCAGGGAGCTATTTGACATAGTCAAATCACTTGCAAAGGACCCCACCCATGCCCACAAAAGTAATGCCCTCAACCCACATCACATAGCGCTCCACCTACAATCCATGCACAGTGCACACAATTACAACAAACCCAAATTGCCATCCCATAATCAATGTAACAATCCTGCTACACATTGGACAGACTTCGACAAAATTAGTCAGGATTTTCTTTGGAGGCTCGGATGACAGGACATGCTTTGGGCACATCATGCGAGGGGAGAGGTCATTGGAGGGGGACATCATGCTTGGCAGGATGGGGGGTTGGCGTGGTGGGGCAGCAATGGGATTGATTGATGCAGTGGCAGCGGCTGTTGGTGATGGTCTGTCGGTGGTGAGCCGCCTGACTGAGGATCAAGCACAGTTTGAGGCAGCTGTCCAGGGGTGGCCAGGAGTCAACGCTGACTCAACAGCACTTAACAACAACAAACACAACATACTTTCTGATGGATTTATACCTAGTTTCATGAATTAAGATTGCAAGAAGCCATCTTATCACAAGCATGCTTTATCACAAGCATGATCAATGACTCCCTAACAAAAAGATTCCTACACCACAGCTTAAACAATCCTCAATCAGGTCAATGCTAAAGAAAACTAACCTCCATCCCTGCTCCCCAGACTCATACGGGCCAATCTCAAACATTATTTTCATATCAAACATTATCGAAAAGGCAGTACAAACTCAGTTACAAAGTCACTTAGACAAGCACGCACCTTTAGACCAGCAACAACATGGGTTTCGCCCTCATCATGGCGTCAAAACCCTCCTCATCTCTTTATTCAGTACCCTCATTACTGGCACAGAAAACATATAGCAAGGATTCATAATGCTTTCCCTAGATATATCAGCTACATTCGACTCCATCTCCCTCCAGCTCCTACTCAATAGACTTCATGATATCGGACTTTAAGGTGCTATCATCAAATGGTTCCATTCATACCTTTCAGTTTGCAAACAACAAATAATAGTAGGAACCCACAAATCCCCTCTCTTCTCCTTCCATCAAGCTGTGTCTCAAGACTCTGCTCTCTCATCCATATTATTTAACATCTACATCCAGCCACTGTGTCCTGTCATCTGAATTTTTAATACCAAATATCAAATATACACAGATGACATCATGATATATCCACCATTCTCCACTTCTGCACCAGACTACACCATAATAACCAAATGTTTCACGGCAATTACTCAATGACTACAGAATCATCAACTACAACAAAATGGAAATACTTCAAATAACAAGAGACCTTAACTTCAAGCCACCAGCAACAATCAAGATGAACAACAAAGAACTTACAGTCAAAATGGAGGTTAAATATTTAGGAATCATATGCCCCACTATTTATTTAGCAATGCTTGTATACTGCTTTTCACTGGGTCAAAGTGGTGTACATTTAGGTACAGTGTATATTTCCCTTGTCTCCAAAGGGCTCACAATCTACATTTTCTTTTTGTACCTGAGGCAATGGAGGGTTAAGTGGCTTGCCCAAGGTCACAAGCAGCACCTATAGGACTAGAAACCTCAGTCCATCCAGTATGAGGTTGCTGTCCTCCAATGGGATTCGAACCCCCTGGCCTGAGGCAACTTACCCCAACCACTAGATCACTCTTCCCTCCATGACATGACCTGATGCTATGAGGCTTGTTGGGGGTGTTCCGGCATGGAGACTGTCATTAACCGGGTAGCGGTGACATTGCACCACTACCCAGTTAGCGATCGGTGGGTAAAACTAGGCTAGCAAAAGGTGGCTTACTTTTACCCATGGAAGCTAGCTGGGTAGCAGTACAATATCGCCGCTACCCGGTTAGCTTTGGCGGCTCCAGGGCATATGTGATGACCCCAGATATTCAATGCCATCATTGCGGCATAGAATATCTGGGATTAAGGGTCAGTGGGCAGGGTTATGTGCTGTAGTGGTACATAGCCTGCCCAATTCAATATCGGGCCCTAACCTTTTATCTTAATGTTAAATGTAACTTGCACCGCTGCCATCCTCTAACTATCTTGTTCAATGCACTGAATTTCTTGTAAACCATCTTCACTTGTAGAAAGACAGTATAAAAAAGTGTTAAATAAATAAATCAAGTAAAATAAATGACTTATGAGAAAGCATATCAAAGTCTTTGCTGAAATCTGTTTATACCATATTTAGTGCTATTAGCCAGCCCCAGAATTGGTTCAAAGTGTTGGCACCCTAGGCAGACCTTAAACTTTACACACACACATCAGCTGTCAGAATGTTTTGTTTAACTTTGAATGCCCTACTTTTTGCCGCCTCCAGAAGTTGCAGCCCTAGGTAACTGCCTAGTTTGCCTAATGGTAGGGCCAGTCCTGCTAGTGCTCACCCTCAGTCCAACTTTATGGTCTCAAAATCAATTAAATTAATCAGCTTCATCTGACAAGACCTAACTCTAGTAAAACCTTGCTGTTTTGGATCCTGCAGTCTAGAGGATTCCAGAAACTGCACTATCCTAGTGCGGGGATAGTCTAAGAGCCAGCACTGCAGTAGATGGACTCTCCGAGTTCCAGAGCAGATCTATATCACTGCCAGTGTACTACAGGTATTGTCTGTAGTGTGAAATGCTCGTCATTTGGTATTCTGTACAATTACAGTATATAGGAGTGATCTGTCTTACTTGGCCCTTGTGCCCTTACCTATTGGCCAGGAACTCTCCTATAGCATTTCCTGTCATTTCCTAAGGTTGCGGCAGTTGTTTCCAAGGAGCCTGATTGCAGTGAGTGCTTTCCAGGCAGGAAGGGGGGTGGGTGCTGAAACCAGCAGAAGGACCTGCGAAGATCATAGTTATCAGCAGGTTACCAGCTGCCCAAGAACATCTGCTAACCACTCTTTCTGGGAATTCCAATCAACTAGATAAATCACAGGCAACTTACATATGCTGGGCAACACTGGGTTGTGTCAGCCACTCACATACCATCTATGCCCAGTCTGCTAGTCATCACCCACTGCATGGACACATAACCACCATGAAAACATTGGCTTTGTACAAACAGCATGGACATCCAGCAGCCTGTCTAGTGATTGGACTGCCAAAAAAGAAACAGCACCCTTATTACTACAGCTTGACCCTATATAGGACCATGTGGATACATAGCCGTGACATGGTCACAGTCAGTTAAAGTGAGAGTGGCCTCTCATCATGAACAGATGTGTGCACCCAGGCCATGCCTGTGGCAGACCCATGTTAAGATGGCTCAACCATTTACCTAACCTCCAACTCATATTCAACCTGTGCAAACCGCTCTGTTTTAGGCCATACCCAGAATCCTCTGCTCCTCATTTTGTACCCTTTTATTTTAAATTTTGAATAACCTATGCAATGCACAGCACAATGGAAAGTGGGCCAGAGACAGGCTGTGAGTGCATGCTGGCCCACAGTGGCCTACGTCTGTCACATGTCCAAATATGATGTCCCCCTATACAGCCTTTGGCAGTGAGCATTGAACATAGTACCATGCTTGTACGCCCATATAATGTCATGTCCTTAGCCATGGACACTGCAAGACTGGCAAGTGCAGTACATGCACTCTCCCATGCTGCAGATGCAGTGCCCCCCCCCCCCCCTCCAATAGCATGTGGCAGCATGGCAGGTTGGACATGGGGTTAGATGTTGGTACAGTTGCTGGCTACATATATGCCTTCATTCCCTGCCTCTTTGTATTCTAACAATATCCGTGTGACTGTCACATTCAATGTACATGGGGAGCGAGTGAGGCTGTTATGCAGGCCCTCTAATGTAACACATGCAGACACTGAGTAGGCCCGCATAGCTTCTCGGCATGTCAACATAGGCTTTGGCCAGCAATGTCACCTACAAAGGGCACATTCTAAACATGTATGGTACTGCTCCCCCCACCTCAACATTCATCTCCAGGCATTGCCTTCCCATATGGTGGCAGGCGATGCAGAGACCAACATGACTTCCTGTGGCTCATTTTGGCAGCTGGAATTGTGTATGTACCATTCAGAGATCAGTATCCCATAGTCACATTCAGGCAAAGAAGTGCATTTGGACTCTTTCGGAGTAAGAGGTAATGTACTGCTGAATGCTTTGGTCAATGATCAGTAGACAATGTTGAGATGGCATATATTGTGTGCAAATTTGCCTGATGTGGATCTGCCTGAATGTGCATAGATTAGCCCTTCCGTCTCTCTTCCTCGTGTGAGGCTGCTGCTCATGCTCAGACTCAGACTCCTACCCAGACTCCTCCCTTCCTGTTCTCTGGGGCTTAAATGAGTGGGGCTGGCCTGTATCTTTCCACCCCGCCCCCAGCTGTCTCAGATTGCCACCCTCAGTTACCATGGAGCTGGGGCGTGGCCTCAGGACAGCAGCTTTAGACAGGTTTTTTTCTTTCTTAGCTGAACTTTTAAAGTGGCAGTTCCCTGCACTTTCCTTCTGGCTTGAGAAGACTGCTAGTGTTTTTCCTATTTCCATAGGCATTGGGCTAGCTTCGCCACCACATATCCCCCCGCTTAAGATATTACGGGCTGGCGTATTTACTTCAGCACAGCCTGTAATACGCGAAAGGGTGTCCTATGTAACCTGATTCTTACCTATCCTATCCTTTACTGTGGCCAGCCGAGCCAAGGCTATTCGCTCATGCCAGGGGCGTAAGACATTAATATGATAGATTTTCTGGCGCCCCCTTCTGTTCTGGACAGAATAGGATACAGGGCCTACCTGTTTTATCACCCGGTAGGGCCCCTTCCACTTGCTCTCAAATTTTGGGCTAGGTCCGGCTACCATGACGATCACCTTCTCTCCTACTTCAAGCTGACAGGGCTTTGCGCGCCTGTCATAGTAGGTCTTTTGGCGTAACTGGCTAGCTGCCATATTTGCTTCTGCCACTTGGGAGGTGCGACGTAACCGTCCTTTTAAATCTTTCAAGTAGTGGGGTGTACCTACTTCTTCGATATCTGGCTCTACCCACTGCTCTCTTAATATATCCAGGACACCTCGAGGGGTCCGTCCATATAGTAATTCAGACGGGGCGATGCCCGTAGAGGTCTGCTTCCTCTCCCTGCACGCATATAATACAAAGGGAAGCATGACATCCCAATCTTTCATATCCCCCTCTAAACTCCACCTAAGCATCTTCTTTAGGGTCTGATTCTGACGCTCAACTAACCCATTAGATTGGGGATGATATGCTGCAGTTTTGACATGGCGGATGCCAAAGGCGTCCCATACTTGGGCCAGGTACTGCGACATAAAATTACTTCCCCTATCTGATAAAACCTCCCGGGGGAAACCAACCTCACAAAATAATTTCACCAGTTCAATCGCTATATTTCTGGCTGATATGTTGCGGAGGGGAATCGCCCAAGGGAACCGGGTGGCTTGATCCACAATCACCAGAATATACTGGAACCCCCGGGGCGTTCTCGTAAGTGGCCCTACAATATCCATGGCCAGCCTGTGTATGGGTTTTGATACAACAGGTATGGGAACCAGAGGTGCTTTTGGTGGATGGTTTGTGGCTACCCGTTGGCAAGCACCACATGACTCGCAGAATCTGGCGGTTTCTTTATAAACGCCTGGCCAGTAAAACCGAGCCAAAATTTGGTCCAGGGTACCGTGCACCCCTTTGTGACCACCTATGGGGTGGTCATGGGCCAACCATAGGACCAGCATTTTAAACGCAGTGGGGACTACTAATTGTTTCCTGCTGATCCCTGTCCCGGGATCTAAACTCTCCCGATACAATACCTCTCTATCTAAAAAAAATCGGGGTAGGGTTTCTGTTCCTTTTTGGGCATACTCAAAAGCTCGTTTGAGTGCGGGATCCGCCCGTTGCTCATTAGGAAAGGAGGGAAATCTCTCCCCTAGCTCAGCCGGAACCCAAGGTAACTCCTGACCGGCCGCTAGTTTGGCTTTATTTAGAGACCTGTTCTGCCTCTCCCGGCACTTCTCAGCCTTCTTCTTTTTATTATCCTCCCTCGGAGGGGTCACTAAATCATCATGGGAGGGCAACCCGCACATCGGGTCGCCTGGTGGGTTTGGTTCCTCCTCCTTAGCTTTTGTGCGTGCCCGGGTGGATACCATACCAGTTTTATGCTGGAGACCCTCTGCTATCCCACGCCTAAACTGGGGCCAATCCCTTCCCAGGACTAACGCTTGTGGGAGCCTTGGTACTACAGCCACAGGTATTTTCCGCTGTAGCCCCAAACCTTTCACTGAGACAGTATAAACTGGGTAGGACGAGGCTGCCCCATGAATGCATCTGATCCTTATACTGCTTTCTCGAGGCTCGGGGACCGGACCAATCTGGGATGTTATCTCCTTCCAGAGCTTCCTCGAGATCATAGATTGGTCCGCTCTGGAGTCCAACAAAGCTTCCACTTGGACACCCTCCACCTCTACACCTAGGAGGAATCCCTCTCCCCTCTCTTCAGAATGGGAGGTCATAAGGGCTGTCCTAGCTCTGCAGTCCTTTTTCATGTGTCCCACTTCCCCACAAGAAAAACATTTTCTTCGCATATATCTGGGTTTATCTAGATGCATTACCTTCATCCCTTCTCCCCACATGGCTTTTCCTTTCCTTTCTGAGGCTGCTTCGACTGCTTGCGTTAGACCACCAACCTTAACCGGGCTTGCCACACTGGCCTCTAGGTAACGCTCAGCCAGTGAGGTTGCTGCCTCTGTGGTCTTGCAGTCTTGTAGGATCAGGAAGGATCTCATATCTTTTGGAACAGCGTCCATGAACTGCTCCAGGATAATACAATCTAATAATGACTCCTTCGTTCGAGTCTCAGGCGTCAGCCATTTTAATGCCAACCCTCTAATCCGCTGGCACAAGGCACGCGGTGTTTCACCAGGCTTTAATCTAGAGCTCCGCAAAAGGCGGCGGTAGACCATGGGGTTTAGGCCCAAACGGTCTCGTATTGCCTTTTGTAGCTCTTTATAATCGGCGGCTAATTCCACAGGCATAACCCTATAGGCTGCTAGCGCTTCTCCCGTCAAAGAAGCGGCAAGGCGTATGGCCCATTGGTCTTTATGCCAACCGGTTAGAAGAGCTACCCTCTCAAAAGCTGCTAGAAAATCGTCCACATTATCCCCTTTTGCTTATTGCCCAAAAGAGAATGTCCCAGTCCCAGGTATCCCAAGCCCTGGTATATCTCCTAAGGAACCTGGTACTGTCCTTGTGGATTCTGCTGCTGGCTTCTGTGCTCCCAGCCAAGCATCCATTGTCTCGAGCAGCGGCTTTTGGTGGGCCTGGAGCATGGCCGCCGTGTGTTCCAGTGTCCGTGCCGACATCTCTTGTTGTTTCTGGAATTGTTCGGCCATCCATCTCAAAAGCTCAGTCTGCTCCATCCTTGGTAGAAGCTGAAAAGACAAAACAGAGAGAAAAACCACCAAGTGCGGCTCCCAAAATATATGCCTTTTCTCCTCTGCTCTCCTGGCGCACTGCTGTAGCCCCACCCGGCGTTGGTATCCGTTTATATCCCTTTATAAATACGGATTACCTTAGGCAGGTGTAGACTCGGGTTTATCAGCCAGCAGGTCACGGCCTTAGGAATCTGCTCCAGTCCGGTCCTTCTGCTGTTGATCCGGGTCCTTCTTTTCCAGCAGGCTATTTGTATCCTCAGTGCTTGTAGAAGTTTTTCCTTTTTCTTGTAGTTCCAGGTGTCTTGGGTACACGTGACCAAAGCGAAATCCTAAATACTACGCCACCTGTCGACTCCTTCCCCCGCCCAGGCGGTTGCCTGACAAGGGAAGGGGCTGCACTTTCAATATCTATTTAATATGAACTCCTAGGGCAAAGGCCTCTGGGAGTTGTAGTTCCTTGAGCACTTGATTGTAGTTGTAATAAAGAGATTAGCCGAGGTTTGAAAGCAACACAGGAAATTTTATTCGCCTCCTTTGTTTAAAAGGAACTTCTAATGAAGCTTGGCATAACACGTGTAAAGACTTTTTCCACAAGAAATAAAAAGGTTGGTAAAACTTTTCTACAGATATCAATTGCCTTTGCTTGCTTCAACAAGGCAATGATTGTTTCTTCAAAAATAAAGGTTTCAGTTCACAATCCTTTTTCTGCTATTGTCTGTACTTTCCTCAGTCAAACAATTCTTCAAGAGCAAACACTACTGCACAGTCCTTTACAGCAATAAGTGTCTATTAAAGACTTTCAGGCAGCAATACTCATGTATGGAACTTTTCTTCTTTGCTTCCACTTAAACTGGGTTTTAATTAGTTGCTCCAAAGACCCTAAGCATTCTATCTTACAAGTCTCCTGTTTTTAAAACAGCAGCCATACTAATTAAAACTTTCTTCCCCTGTTCACAGCATACATTCACATAAAACAAAGCTGGAATTTCTTCAGGCTTATAATTGAGAAGATTCTCACTTTACCCTTATGGATAAATCACATTCCATTTCACGATCAGATTGATTGGTTTCAATATCACAATCTCCGACTTCCATGGACTCACATTCAGAGCAATCTGACTCTGCAGCTTCTCTGAACAACTCAATCAGCTGTTCTCCTCGAGACCTCCCTCGGGACTTAGAGCTGCTATCAAAGCAAGGTAATTCCTTTTCTTTTAACAAGCTCTTCAACAGTTTTAAAGCATTCAAGTTTTCTCTGTCAAGAGGTTTTCTTACCGGCCTTCTCTGGTGTGAGATTCTTGGACTCAGTGTCTCCTGGTAAGGCTCTATGACGGAGTCACACTCAGTAATCTCTCCTGGCTTAAACCTCCTGGTTTTTGAACCCACCGTAGGCTTCCTGTAGCCCTGGCACCGGTCCAAACTCTGGAGCTGGCTATGGGGATACTCTTCCCTCGAGCTATTGTCTGAGAACCTTTCTCTAGACTCCTGGCTAGAATCTTTATTTGCAGTTCCTTTTAGGATTCTTCTCAGCACTGTTTCACTGCCACTTCCCTGGCCATGCTGGTTCCTGCATAGATTAGCCCTTCCGTCTCTTTTCCTCGTGTGAGGCTGCTGCTCATGCTCAGACTCAGACTCCTGCCCAGACTCCTCCCTTCCTGTTCTCTGGGGCTTAAATGAGTGGGGCTGGCCTGTATCTTTCCACCCTGCCCCCAGCTGTCTCAGATTGCCACCCTCAGTTACCATGGAGCTGGGGCGTGGCCTCAGGACAGCAGCTTTAGACAGGTTTTTTTCTTTCTTAGCTGAACTTTTAAAGTGGCAGTTCCCTGCACTTTCCTTCTGGCTTGAGGAGACTGCTAGTGTTTTTCCTATTTCCATAGGCATTGGGCTAGCTTCGCCACCACACTATGTCTGCTTAGATCTCTGCAAGCTCTGTGCCATACTTGTCTGTCAAGGTATGTTAGACAAGTGTGGGAGAAGGACATTTTGTTAAGTCTGAATGTTGCACTGCAGTGATATGCTGCTGGTTCAACTGACATTCATGCCTTACATATGGGATCTGTCCAGTTAAAGGGGCAGGCCATAATACATGAACACACACATTTCAGACCATGTGTGACCTAGAAGAATGACCAACGTACCCATTTCCTGGAGTGTGCTTATGGGCCAATCATGGAATAAGCTCATATTTTGCAGACCACATGTGGCTTAGATGGTTGTAACTGTCTCAGTACTTATTTATGGAGGGGTCACCGGTTCATGCACAAATTATAGTCATCATTTGGCAGGTGAGAGAGCAGGGTGGTCATTTTTCCTCTGACATGGGCTATAATCATATTGCATAGTATTCCTGCCTCCATGGCATATTTTTCACCCCAAATGCACATATCCACTCAATATGGGCAAGTGGGGGACATCCTGATCCCAGGGCCAGCCTATCCACTAGACAACTAGCCGTGTGCCAGGGTCCACTGATCATGGTAGACAGCATACCGTCTAATCCCTCTCTCCCTGCAAGCGTGGCACAGCTGCCACTTCAGGGCTGCAGGTGGCCTTATTGAAGTTAGTCACACCATGCTGCTCCTGCCCCACTCCACTGGGGAATGTGAGCACGCATGCTGCTGCCTTAGACCTCGTAAGGGAGGGATCACCATGTGCTCCGCTATACCTGCTGATGACATGCTTGGCATGCCACTGACAGTGGCAACTACAGCATTGCACCTGACACGCAGGGCTGGGACACTGATTTTTTCTGCACCAGGCCGCAGCCACTGCAACTGTCACCTCCACCCTCACACACTGCTGACATGGCAGCATGGTGGCAGTGGCGGTGGTGCATCTCCTTTTTAACTGCAGCAGCATGTATGTGTGCTACCACTGTCACAGCAGAGACATAGCAGACATTGCAGATGTATACCTTAGGCAGCCTTGTCAGGCTAGTGGACTAGCCAGCCCCATTGCATCGCTCATGTGACACTCAACAACATAGTGCCCTTTATTAATAGGGCATCATGCTGTTACTGCTGATGGAGCACTACTATCACTAATCTGGGAGCTACAATGGGAGCAGCACATTGCATACATTTAAATAGGCTTTCTCCAATAAGAAATAGCCCTTATTGTGAGCTTTCAGATGGTGCTAGGGTTCCCAGCACTGGAAGCTCTAATACACGGTAACACTAACTGGCATTAAAGGGATACACACTATCTCTGCCCAGTATCCACCCCATTAACACCCACTCTCCACCTCCTTTTACCTTAACACTACAGGCTCAGCTTCCACACATTAATCTAGCACTAACGATGCTTTCTGCGGTGTTAACCACTCATGGGCGCCAATAATGCCGGTTAACAGTACCTTTCCTACCTTAACTTTCCTTAGTAAATATACCCCTAAATGAATTCTTTGCTTCAGACTTGAAGATGTGGCGGGAGGGTGGTTACCAATGCCAGAAATTCTATTTAAAAGGTAATGAATCAGAGGAATTGATACAAATCTCAGTGAACCTGGAAGATGTAATAAGGCAATTTGACAAACTAACACCTACAGATCACCCAGATTGGATGGTATAAATCACAGGATGCTGAAGGAACTCAAAAATGAAATTCCAAACAGACTATTAGTACTTTCTAAACTATCATTAAAATCTCCTATCATATCTGAAGACTGGCGAGTGGCCACTATAACACCGATTTTTAAAAATGGTTCCAAGCATGATCTGGCAAACTAAAGACCAGTGAACCTGACGTCAGTGCCAAGCAAAATGGTTGAAACCATTATACAGAACAAAATTACTGATCATATGCATGGTCATTCTGAATAGGTGATTTGTAAGGGGAGCTCTGTTCATGGGAGGGAGGGGCAGGACAGAGGTGGAACAAGAGTGGGCAATGGGCGGAGAGCGACCCTGGATGTACAGGGCCAATTCTGAGGTTAGCCCTGTACACCCGGGGTGGCCGGTTAGATGGGGAATTTATTCTACCTCAGAGGTGGAATAAGTCCCCCTGGATGCACGGTAGCAGTGGCAGCCAAGAGGGATAAAACCGGGAGGTGTGCAAGACCTTGGTCATGGGAGGCCGGATTGGGGGTCTGGCTGCAAGGAAAGGACATTCTCAGTGGTGGCTGGGGATCATGGCTCCATAATGGAGCCACGGTGCCATAGCAACGAGATGCCATTGAACTGTGGCTCCATTACAGAGCCATGCTGAGTTAGCCAGGTATGTGGCTTGGCATGCAGCCCAGCCTGCACATTCAGGCAGTAGACCCGATTCTGATCCTGTGGGCATGTCTAGACTCCACAAAATCAGAATCGGATCTACCTCTGTTGCCCAAATTCAGATCGGCCGTACAGGGGCTGGACTGCCAGTGCGGCATCGGCCTCATGGTCAAAGTTTAATTACACAAGGTTTCATGAAACAAAGCCAACATAGATTTAGCCAAGGGAAGTCTTGCCTCAACAATCTGCTACATTTTTGGAAAGCGTGAATCAACAGGTAGATAAAGGAGAGCCAATGGATGTAAAGGCATATTTTAGGCGCAATCTGGGATGTGCAGGTCAAAACATAGGAAAAAAGGCCAGCCACGTGCAATTTTCTGCCCCGATTTTAGAAACTTGCATGTGCCCAAAATGGACAGTGGTAGTCACAGCCACAAAGACATCCCTAGGACAAAATTTAGAACAAGGCATCTATCTCATGTTGCATACAAGTCTCTGCCTGCTATTTCACAAGCAGAGACAAAACTCAGCATGCCAACCAGAACACAAGTGTCTGCGTTTCCCTTCCATTTTCTTTTTGGTCATAAAAGGTTTTGCGGCTCTCGGAGTACCTTCTCTGCTCCCTTCAGGGTTTCTGGTGGAGGAAGGAGAGCTTTCTGATGGCCATTCATGCCCTGGGGCAGGAATAGACATGGACGGTACCACTAGTGGGTTTCAACATGCTCACTGTTTCTGAAAACTGGCAGGCAGAATCTTTTCCGGAATGCCCCAGACATGCCTCATGCGACATGAATGTGTTCGTCCTGTAGACGTCCATATACCCAGCTTTCTAAAATAGTTCCGGGGATGTCTTTGTGATTTGCATGTCTATGTGCCCATTTGTAGACATCCAATTAACAAACAGGGCTTCTAAAATGATCCCCATAGTGTATCTGGATTTTCAGAAAACCTTTGATAGGGTTCCTCATGAGAAACTCTTGAGGAAATTAAACAGTCAATGGAAAGGGGGCAGTGTCGTATTGTGGATTGGAACTGCTTAAAAGACAGAAAAGAGGAAAGCTAAATGATCAGTGTTCTCAATGAAGACCAGTAAGTAGTGAAGTACCCCAGGGATCTATGCTGGGCCCACTACTTTCTAACATATGGGAAAGAGTGAGGTAACTAAATTAACAGATGAAACAAAATTATTCAAAGTTGTTAAGTCACAAGAGGATTTTGAAAAATTACAGGAGGACCTTGAGAAATTGGGAGACTGGGCATCCAAATGGCAAATAAATTTAAAGTGGACAAGTGCAAAGTTATGCACATAGGGAAGAACAAACCAAATGATATCTGCATGATGCAAAGTTCCATATTAGTTGCCACGGAGGAAAAGGATCTAATCGTCATCATGAATAATACGTTGAAATCCTCTGCTCAGTGTGCAGCAACAACCAAGAATGCTAATAGAATGCTATTATCTAAGGAAAGTAATGGAGAATAAAACAAAGGATATCATAATACCTCTGTATCACTCCATAGTTTGACCACACCTTGAGAAGTGCATGCAATTCTGATCACCACATCTAAAAAAAAAAGATATAATGGAATTGGAAAAGATACAGAAAAGGGTGGCCAAAATGATAAAGAGGATGGAAGGATACCCCTGTAAGTAAAGGCTTAGAAGGTTAGGCTCTTCAGCTTGGAGAAGAGTTAGCAGAGGGGTGATATAATATATGTCTATAAAATAATGAGTGGAGTGGAATGAGTAGACATGAATTATTGTGTAGAGATTGCTTGGATGTTACTGTGAGAACAGCAGCATCCGGTGTCCCTTCTAAATATTACAAGAGGTTAGAGAGAAACATCTGACATTTTTCAGAACAGGGGAAGTTCTTTCTGTGAGTCATTTCAGGCTGGGAAGAGATTCTTCTGGAGGGAAAATCTCCCTTTGTCATAAACCACTTGAAACGACAGAACTCTATCTTTGACACAGACCTACTGTGCCATGTAGGAGTAAGGCCTCTGCCTTTAAGGGGCAGGTGTCTTTGGCACCCAGCCATAGCACCCAAGGGGAGAAGAAGAATTTTTCACATTTTGCACTTCATATTATCCAGACAGTGCAACAGACTTTGAGCTGCTGCATGGGAGAAGAGAGCAGAGGTTGATGTCTGTGCAAATCCTGCCAGCACCCCACTATCTCACAAGAAGAGTAGGTCAGCCTGTGCAAGAATAGCTGTACCAGCAACTATGCCTTCCAGATCAGAGCCAGGAGTCATGCAGAATAGTTCAAGGACCTGAATCTACAGAAGCCATCATCTCGCAAGGAAGAAAAGGAACCCAAGCAATCATCCAACACCAGTGATAGCAAAGCCAAGTGTGACCCTCCAGCACAGTATCAGAGAACTGTGCTTGATCATATAGATTCAGGTAAATTGGGACATAGTACAAGAGGAGAGAGGAATTTCCACTCAGGAGAAACCAGGTTACATACCAAAAGATATGTATTAATAACATAGGCATTCACACTTCCACCATCTGATCGCTCAAACGTTCACACAGTACAAGAACAAACCATGGGCATAGTTTGATTGTTTCATTCGGGGGGACAAAGGGTGGGGTGACATATTTGCATATTAATTTGCATACTTGCGTTTTCATTATAGTTATCTTAAAAGAAACAATAGATGGAAAGGAAGCCAGTATATCAAGTGTGGGATGAGATGGCACCCCCAAGATAGTCAAAGAGAGAACAGAGGTTCTAATTCCAGTGGCTTTGCCAAAAAAAGGAAAGCAACATATTCCCAGGCTCTATAAAGCAGCAAAAATTGTAGCTGTTTAATTATTTAGCCTGGCACTCCACAATTAAAAAATACTGACACCTGTAAATATATATTCTATAAAAAGCAATGGAGATGTAAGGCGCTCACACATCAAGGGACAAAAGAAAAAGAGAACAACAACACAGTTTCTAACATAAGAACATAAGATATGCCATACTGGGTGAGACCAAGGTCCACCAACAGTGGCCAATCCAGGTCACAAGTACCTAGCACTTTCCCCAGAAGACACAGGTTTCACAATGCTTGTATTGGGTCAAGCAGTGATATCCCGGGTCCTCTTTAATAATGGCTTATAGACTTTTCCTCCAGGAACTTGTCCAAATCCAGCTACACTAACAGCTTTTACTACATCCTCCGGTAAAGAATTCCAGAGTTTGATTGCACTTTGAGTGAAAAAAAATATTTTCTCTTATTAGTCTTAAATAGGTTACCCTGTAGCTTCATTGCATGTCCCCTAGTCTTTCTATATTCTGATGACATAACCAATCGATCTACGTTTACCTGTTTCACTCCATTCATTAATTAATAGACCTCTATCATATCTCCCCTCAGCCGTCTCTTTTCCAGGTTGAAGAGCCCTAACCTTTTAAGCCTCTCCTCATAGGGATATCCTTCTATCCCCTTTACCATTTTGGTGGCTCTTCTCTATCTTTTCTAATTCCACTATATCCTTTTTAAGATACGGCAACCGGAAGTGCACACAATATTCAAGGTGCGGTCGCACACCAAAATAAATTATAACTTATTTTATTTTGGCATTAGAAACTGCACTATGGTTCTCTGTTTTTCTTTTCGAACATCTATTTTCCGCTCAATGAAACCATTCTTCCAATGGAAGGTGCAGAGTTATACAGTCAAAACACAGTTAGACCCTCACCAAGTATAGAATAAATTATAACAAACTCAAAGTAGAAATACCGAACTGCCTTAAATACTACAGCAAGGATTATTCAAAATGCAAAAAAACGGGATCACATCACCCCAATCCTAAGAGACCTCCACTTCCTTCCAATTCAAGCAAGGATCAAGTACAAAGCTATCCTACTCATCCACAAGACTATCCACCAAACACGGAACACCTCACTCCACCCCCTACTGCCTCGCCCATCCCACAACAGATCAACCAGACAATCCTCCAATAACTCCATCGCCGTCCCCCACAAAAGAACCAAATCCACACAACGGACCTGCAACAGAGCCTTCAAACTTTATGCTCCATCCCTCTGGAACTCTCTACCAAACCACATCAGGAACAACGCTGACATCACATCATTCAAGAAACAGCTGAAAACAATCCTATTCCGTGAACACCTCTGAAAAGAAATACCATCCTTTCCGCATGATCTAATACTTAGATTCAGCAGAAATATACATGTCTATGTCTACCCAAATCAATAATTGTTGCCCTTGGTGATGGCCCCACCCTGAAAAATTGCCCCCCCCCTTATGTTATATGTTACACCGCTTTGACCCGCTGAAAAGCGGTATATAAATGCAGTTAAATAAATAAAATAAATAAATAAATAAATAAACATACACAAAACGAAACTGAAACCCCAACAAGCCAGGCTCTGTATGCAGTGCAGCACAAGAAATAGAGGAGGCAGGCAATACTTTACCTCACCTTTGCTGAGCAGTTACATGAGATGCACAGACCTCTCTGAACACCCATGGAGATGGTGCTGCCTCTCTACACGGTCTTCCCCCTCTATCGATCTTAGTGCCTCTACATTTGGAATCAGAGAAAACTCAGCCTCATGTTACTGCTCAGCAAATGAAAAGCAACAGCTAGCAGAGAGGTGCATATACTGATGGGACTTTATTTGTGCAGCTGTGCGTTGTATAGCTGGTGCCAAAATTCCAAATGTGCTGTGCCTCTATTGTAGGCCTCTTCAAATTTTGTGTGGATTTAGGAACCAGGCAAGAATGTTAGGAATCAGTGCTTGTCACCTCTTGACCCCCACCCTCTATATTGTCCCTCACACTGGTCTCATGTTCTCAAGTCTCACGAGGCCAGCACCAGCGTTCCCATACCACGCAGCATCTTTAGACAGAAACACAGATAACAACAGTAAAAGTTATAGCCTCAGATATTAAGGGGTATGTTTACTAAACCGCGCACACGTGCGCGGCGCACAGTAGCGCACGGCAATGATGCACTTAAGTGCTCTTAAGTGCCCCACACGCGTGCGCGTCACACTAACGGGTCCGCGCACGTGTGCGGTGCGCTGATGTGCGATAGAGGCGGGGAAAGGCGTACGGAGGGCGGAGGAAGGCCCCCGAGGGGCGGAGAGACGGGGTCAATGGGTGGAAAGTGGGAGGGGAGAGGCTCCCCGCACAGGAGCGGGGCTGAAAATAGACCCAAAAATACCGCGATTGAAAACCTCGCGTTAGAGCCGATTTAAAGGGAAGAGAAACCATTTCCGTTAGAAATGTACAACAAAACCGGGGAAACCTACAAAACGTGAGCAGTGTGATACATGTGCACAGAACAAAATCGCAAATAAAAATCAAAAATGAGCACAACAAAACTGTTAAAAATTACAGTTCAGCTGGGCAATAGTGATAGCAATGGGCAACAATAAAAAACACTCCCAGGAAAGCTCCAAAAAATAGAAATGATTTTTGGAAGGGTCTACGCTCCGTAGACCCTTTCAAAAACGCATTTCATTTTATTGGAGCTCTCCTGGGAGTGTTTTTTATTGTTGCCCATTGCTATCACTGTTGCCCAGCTTGGTTATGGGTGCTTGCCCCTTGTTCCGAGGTGTTTTATGAGGTATATGTGCCCCTTTGTCTCCATACAAGGTAAATGAGCCCACAGTAAACTTGTGCAGAGCAGGGTTTCTGACTCGTCCGGCCAGGTTTCCTATCTCCAGGGACTGCAGTGTCTCTGTGGCAACATTGTGGTGCAGTGGACACAGCCAGTGCCTGTAGGACCAAAGGATCACAGGTTCAAATCCCAGCTGGGGCTCCTGCCAACCCAGTCCCCATAGTTTTACCCACCACTAAACAGTGATAGCAAAGACACTCCTTTATTGCAGAGAACATAAGCATGGTTCAAGCAACCATATTTTACCCTGCACCGCACACAAACCATAACAATGGGCATTACCTACAGCCGAGTACCCCAAATGCAGTCCTGGAGTGCCACAACTCAATCAGGTCATATGCTTTTTCCCACATAAGAACATGTCTGCATGTTGGCGGAAGGGTACAGGTGGTGGAGGGGGCAGTGGCTGCAAGCCACAGCAGACAGTGGCCTAGGCCTGTGCAGGCTGGCACCGTCCACCACAACAGACAGGCTCTGTTGGATGTACAGTCATGGACTCCCCAGGGACTGCAGCATATCTGTGGCAACACGGTGGTGCAGTGCACACAGACAGTGTGTGCAAGAACAGAAGGTCACAGGTTCAAAGGCCAGCTGGGGCTACTGCCAATCCTGTCCACATATTTTTCCCACAACTAAACTGTGATAGTAAGGACAAACCTGTAATGCTGAGAACATACGCATGGTTAATATGCCTATATTTTACCACACCAAACACACACACCATACACAGGCGCATTACCTAGAGCAGAGTCTCCCAAATTCAGTCCTGGAGGGCCCCACACCATTCAGGTTCCATGCTGCCTCTACTAAAGATGCCTGTGCTGCATATCTATGCACCACCCCCATGGTATGCAGATGTAGCTCATGCATATTTATGAGGGACAGCATGAAAACCCGAACAGTGTCTGGAACACCAGGACTGGAGTTGGGAAACTCTGCCGTAAAGCAGCAGCCAACAGGGCCAGACACACCCACACACACACACACAGGCCCCATTGGCCAATGCCTCCTGGAGATGCAGGGCATTGGGCCCTGCCTGCATCTCCCAATACTAGCACTTGAATACCTTAGCAATGCCACCCTACACCTGGGTATACGGTACACACCTATCAAACGTTTCCTATGATAACAGGCAGATAGCAAGTCCTACGTTAAGCACAGTTTGCTTATTGAGCTCCACCATAACAATCATTCTGATGTCTGCGGTGTGTGCTGCAGGTCTGGTCTCTAACAGTGTTTACCCCCCTGGGGAGTCACCCCCAACAGTATTGCGTACCATATCCATGCCTGTACTGTGCCCAGGACTGGTGTGGTGGGTATGGCTGCTGAACCCCTCTATAGTGGCACAATGTTGGCATAGGTGTGGGGGTGGCTGTCTGTCTATCCAGTGTGTGGTGGCTGCAAACACCTTCCACAGCCCACACTGCCAGCACTGTTGCCAGTATTGGGCTGCCAATGTGCATAATGAGGAGCAAGGTACCATGGGTATAGGCCGGACAGGGTGGCCTGGCCAGGGTGCATCTGCACAGGGCATAGGGCACTGACTGGGCCATTTTACTGCCCAGACACCACCTACACAGACAGGGTGACCTCAGTATGTCCTGCTGAGAGATCACTCTCACCCTGACTGTGCAGTGACCACAGCATGACTAGGCACCCCCATAGTGCTATCTAGTATTTCTCTCATGTGGTAGCTATGGGTTTCCTTTTGGGGCCCAGTCACTGAGTTATCTGCTTGTTGTGTATGCTGACATCCCAGTTCTGGGTGCATGCATCTCCACTGGGAACATGCACTATGGCCTAACTAGCAGGCTGTTTGCCGCTGGTGTGTGTCTTGATGGAGTGGCTTGCCGGGTGCAGTGGCTGATGACTTGCTGCAGGAGAATATTGATAGTGTTGGGGGTGCAGCTTACCATATCCAGGCCTAATGTCTGTCTACTATTGTGTTATGGATATGTGTAGAGCTGCATTGACTGCCCTGTGGGGTGTATGTCCCTCAGCAGGACTGGGGTTGATGGGCCCCTCTACTGCCACCTTTGCAGGGAGGTAGAGGGTGAATGTATTGATAGGAGACCCTGTTTGCCACCCTTGGCCTGGGGGGGGGGGGGGGGCATGGGGGCTGCACCTGACTGACACAGACAGAGATATCCAAGGTGTTTGTACAGAAACTACATATCTAAAACATTAACACTGCTTTGGAACTCCAGCATGGCCTCTTTCAGCCATGGCAGGTGTTGTGGACCTGGTCCTGGCTGCCTCATCGCACACTCAGGGTGAGCACAGTACCCGGACAATGTGACGGTGTGTAGCTACTCTGTGCTAGTGAAACACATGGTCAGTACCCCCTACCAGGCCGAGGTGCTGTGGGGGTGCACCCGGTCACATCCCCCTACCAGGCCGAGGTGCTGTGGGGGTGCATTCCCCATCTTGTGTTCATCTGTGGACAGCTGATTTGCATGTGCAGTGCATCATGGGTACGGGTGGCCTAACCCTATCCCTATGCAGCAGACTGTCTGTGTGGTGACATGCAGGCTCTCTGCAGCCAGCCAGGGGCTTGCTAGTAGCTATAGAGCTGTAGCCCAATGGTTGCATCACTGCCTGTGAAGCCAGAGGTCATGGGTTTAAACCCACAGTGGGGTTATTTGATAGGGTTTGCCAAAGCATTATCTTTGTGTTAATGTACATTTTTGATGCCAGCAAAAACAACCTCAGCGTACTGTACCCATATGTTGCCTCTGAGGGCGCTTTATAGGGCACCCTATAGGGCACCTTATGGTTCCCGTCCATATAAGGTGCACTATACATTATCCTGTGACGCAACTTATAGGGTGCCCTATAGGGGACACTTTAGGGTGCCGTGGCGGACAGTGCACTTTAAAATTTGCCTTATAGGACGCCTTATGTTGACACGCTTTGAGAGTGCATTTGCTACTAATGATAATTAAAATAAAAATAAAAAGCCTCCTAAAGCAATCTTCCCCATAATACACATTGCCTCAGCCAGCCTTGTTCATTGAGCACTGTGGGGGATTGAACCCCTAATCCCTGCACCATTGGTCAGTATCTTAACCATTGTGCTGTGGCTCTGTTCCTGTGTTTGCACATCTGCGCGCCACCTTATGCCGCCCAATGTTGCAGAAGCCTCCTAAATCAATAGCACACCACCTAATACCCATCAGCTTGCTGCCCTATGCCGCCCCATATTAGACTGGCTCCTAAAGTAATACCTCAGCCAGCTGTCTTTATGGGGCTCTGTGGGGGATCGAACCCCTGCTTCTTGTACCATTGGTACATGCCTTAACCATTGTGCTGTGGCTCTGCTGTTTTGCTTGCCCATCAGTGTGCCACATATGCCTCCCACGCAGCTGTCTGATGCGCTAAGGTGCGGGGCGCACAAGGGCGCCGCGCACCTTAGCACATCTGTCAATCACGGCTTTCCTTTTTCAGCGCGAAACACCCACTCCTTATATGGCACCGGCACACTACCGGGACCCGCACATTAGTGGGGTTTTAGTAAACATACCCCTAAGTGTCTGTACATGGGTGTGGTGCAATGGTGGTGTGCTTGTCTGTGCATGGGATGTGGTGATGGGTGCCTTTGTGTGGGTGGGGCTGCGGTGCATGTATGTGTGTGAGTAGTATGATGGGTACACTACTTGTCAAACTGATTGACAGGTGAGATAAGGATGGCAGCAGCCAATCAGTGCTCATTTCTGGTGTATGTCCTGCCCCCTGGCCATGCTCCCTCCTATAGAAATGAACGGTGAGCTAGCTCCTCCCATCCATGCCCCCAGGCGTGGCCACACCCCCCACTCTGACATGCCCCCACCCCGCCCCCCAAGGATGACATTAGCCAATCAGTGCCCACTTCCGGGTTTGTGCCACACCCATACCCTCCCACCTCAACCATGCCCCCCAGCCTACATCATTGGAAATGACATCACCGGAAACAGGGTGTCATCGGAAAAGGACAGTGTCACTTTTCGATGACATCACCTGAAACAGGGTGTCTGACACCCCCCCCCCCCCCATAAATGTGTTTTGCTTCCGGTTTATGCTGGCATCAGCGGAAGCAGACAGAGTGACTGACTCCAGAAATGTGTTTTGCTTCTGGTTTATGCTGACATCAGCAAAGCAGGAATCCCAGAAATCACAAAAATACTTTCTTTCTCCCTGCCCGAGTTTTTTTTTTCTCACAAAGCAGTGCAATGCTTTTGTGTGTATTGCAGACTATTTAGAACTGATTAAAAATAACCCTTTGGTAGCAACAGGAACACAAACCTGTATCTGTAATGTGATGCAGGCACACAGCATTTGGTATACAGGCTTTTCTTTCCAAATGTTAAAATGCAATTAACACATCTTGGTTAGAGAAACCAGTGTTGTCCATGTGATAGAATTTTGCTTTTAAGACCTCACTGTTAGAGCGAAGTATTCTGACAGCAGAGTAGTTCAGGCTGAAACACAGAGACCTGAGTTCAAATCCCACTACAGCTATTTTTTTAGTGACTTTGAAAAAAACCAATACAGAGAAACAAGCCTGGGCATGCTTCTAGGAAAGGAAATGGCAACATGTGATGGGCAGAAACAAGAGACTTGTTCTGAGCATGCTCCTGGTGTGTGTAGAAAGAACAGGCTATACTTTAAAACACACAGGATTTGTGGAATAAATCCATTCTGAAAATGTTAGCAAAATAAAAATAATAGTCAAAGCATGGCAATCATGAAGGAAACTTTATTGAAGAGCATTTACTATGACCCAAAAGCGATAGGGAGCTTTGGGGGCATAAATTCTCTACTTCAAGCTGCTAAAAAGCATGATAAAACAGTCAACAGAAAAGATGTATTTAGATGGGCTACAGGACAAGATGCTTATACTTTACACAGACTTGCTAGGGTCCGTTTTAAAAGAAACAAGATGATCGTGTCAGATGTGGATGCGCAATGGCAGGCTGATTTAGTTGATATGGCAGCCTTGTCCCATTATAACAATGGCTACAAATACATCTTAACAGTGGTAGACATCCTGTCAAAATATGCTTGGGCTGCAAGTTTAAAATCTAAAAACGGTCATGAAGTTGCTAAAGCCTTTGAAAAAATATTTAAGCTAGGTCGTATACCTGAAAAAATACAGACAGACAAGGGTATAGAATTTTTAAATAGGTCTCTGAAGAATTTATTAAAACAAAGAGGGGTTCATCATTTTGTAACCAATAACGATGTTAAAGCAGCGGTGGTAGAAAGGTTTAACAGGACTTTGAAATCCAAAATGTGGCGTTATTTTACAGCACACAACACATTTAGGTACCAAGACGTACTGCAGGCTTTTGTACACAGCTATAATCATAATTTTCACAGAACAATAAAGGCAAGGCCTATAGATGTGACATACACAAATTCTCTGCACATCTGGAAAAGAGTCGACGGTGATAGCATCAAATATAAGCACACCAAGAACCCCTTAAAGAAAGGAGATCATGTAAGACTTTCAAAAATTAAAAGAAAATTTGAAAAAGGTTATGAGCAAACGTGGACTGATGAGGTATTTATAATAATGGACATTTTAAACAGGGGACAGAAAGCGACATACAAGATACATGATTATGAGGGTGAAACCATACAAGGTTCTTTTTATCCTGAAGAATTGTTAAAAGTCACCCCACAACAGGACAGAATATACCGTATCAATAAGGTTCTAAAGGTAAAAGGATGTGGCAGGAACAGATTCTACCTCGTGAAATGGAGGAGATGGCCTGTTAAATTTAACAGTTGGGTTAAAGCATCAGGGATTCAAGACATCTGATTTTTTTCTTTTGAAGCAACATAAAAAAAAGAATGATGGTGGCTTTTATATCACACTGCCTACCAATGCCTCTGCAGGTGTGTTTCCCCAAAATATCAGCTCTAATTTTACCATACAACTAGCAAGGCCGTTGGACTTACAAGGACCGTGGGAAGTAGGGCTAGTGGAAATACAATATCCCAACACTTGGGAGAATATTAAGGAAGATGAAAAGTATGTTGTCACCTCCGTAGCGGGAAATATACAGCACCACATTACAGTCAGGAGAGGACATTATGCGACCATGCAGAGTTTAGTGAAATCCATGAATCAGGACATTATCAGCATCTAAGGAGTGAAGGAGTAGCCTAGTGGTTAGAACACTGGCTTGTTAACCAAGCAACCAGGGTTCACAGCCGTGCAACGAGCATTGTCGCCTCGTGCTTTGCCCCCCCCTCCCCTTTCCCCTTTTGTCCCCTCCCCCTCCCTCTCTCCCCCCAATAAGTCCACACGCTTTGCCGGTTTTCTTTCAACAAAACTCCATACATTTATTGCTTCTTTTACAATGGTATTAACAGCCTCAACACTGTTGGCCACAGCATGCCCAATACATTCAACAAAACACTGTAACATTTGTTTTCTTTCCGCCCCTCGAGAAGACACAGCCACTATCCCGCAGTCCTTTTTACTGTCCTTATGAGGTAGCCGTTCAAGCTTTCCCCATCTTTATTCTTCTCCATCTCTTTTAGTCTCCACGGTGTTACGCCTGCCGTTCAAGCAGGTTTAACTTTCTTGGTTCACCCCATTTGCCCGCCGTCAAAGCGAGGCCTGTGGGCCCTCTGCGCCGTGTTCTGGTGACCTGCTCTATCTCTCCGGGCAGGTCCAGGTTTCTCTCCTGCAACTCTCCCCCTTTACTTAAAGCCTAGGCTGTGTTCTCTCTCACCGGGTGCGTTTCTCCTGCCTTCTCTCGCATGCTGCGACTATTCCCCTCCGTTTGGCGATCGGGCGGGCCGGGAGGGTGTCCGCTGCTCCTTGAGGTAGCGAAGCGGGGGGGGTGGACGGCGAAAGAGGCCGGGCAGGCCCGAGCACGTTGCTTTATTCGCGGCCCTCTGCCCGCCCCTTTTCGCCGTCCCCCCGTCCCTCCCCCTCCCTGCCGAGCCCGCGGCTGGCTCGTGCGCGTCTGTGCGCCGCCGCGGTAATTCGCGGCTGAGTCTCAGCCGTGCAACGAGCATTGTCGCCTCGTGCTTTGCCCCCCCTCCCCTTTCCTCTTTTGTCCCCTCCCCCTCCCTCTCTCCCCCAATAAGTCCACACGCTTTGCCGGTTTTCTTTCAACAAAACTCCATACATTTATTGCTTCTTTTACAATGGTATTAACAGCCTCAACACTGTTGGCCACAGCATGCCCAATACATTCAACAAAACACTGTAACATTTGTTTTCTTTCCGCCCCTCGAGAAGACACAGCCACTATCCCGCAGTCCTTTTTACTGTCCTTATGAGGTAGCCGTTCAAGCTTTCCCCATCTTTATTCTTCTCCATCTCTTTTAGTCTCCACGGTGTTACGCCTGCCGTTCAAGCAGGTTTAACTTTCTTGGTTCACCCCATTTGCCCGCCGTCAAAGCGAGGCCTGTGGGCCCTCTGCGCCGTGTTCTGGTGACCTGCTCTATCTCTCCGGGGCAGGTCCAGGTTTCTCTCCTGCAACTCTCCCCCTTTACTTAAAGCCTAGGCTGTGTTCTCTCTCACCGGGTGCGTTTCTCCTGCCAACCCCGTCAACTGCGAATCCTCGCTTGTTGACGGGGCCCCCACACTTCAAGACGCCGCTGTGGCCAACAGCTTCTTTTTCCAAAGTCTCTCAACCGCATCCTGTATTGCGCATAGAAAAATGTCCATCCCTATGTCTGACAAGTGTACACCATCCGGCCGATAGAGTCCCGGGCATCTTTCTTCTATGAGTTCGTGCCGGATGCTGTCTCCTCCCATCATCCCCATGAAGCGGGCCATCCACTTGTTCACTTTTTGTCTAGTCCTTTCGACCGCCTTGTGCGATATCTCGCCCCTCCATACCCGCCTCGGTATGATATGTGACCATGCCAGTTGCATCTCGGGAAATGCGTTAGCCAGCATCAGCATGTCGCTCTGCATCTTCTTGGTGAGCTCGACACTGCGCATAGCCGCGAGGTCGTTGCCCCCTAGATGTACCACAAGCATGGCTGGGCCCCGGGTCAGCCCCTTCCTTTGTAGCAGGAATGGTACTAACTGATCCCATAACATACCGCGTCGTCCGAGCCATACCACTGAGACTTCTGCGCCCGGGAGTCCCAGATTTAAACCCGGAGGCCGGCCTTTTGCTCGCTTTTGTGCCCAGTGAACAAATGAATGGCCGCATATCCATGCTTCACGGGGCCATAGGCAAGGACTTGTTCCTAAATTGGATCACAAATATGGTTACATCCACACTTCCGGCATCAATACAGTATCATAACCCTGAATTCAAAATTGTAAACAATATCCCTACAGTAACATAACACTGAATTCAAAATTGTAAACATTACATTGGCATATAGAAGTTATCCTAGATCGAGATATACAAGTTATCTTCTCTTTACCGTAATTAGGTTTGGTTTTTTTTTTTTATTCTGTTGGCCGTATGTAGGTTTTGTATCGGTCCGAACGCCATCGTCCGATACTCATAATTTGGGCTCTTGACATCCCTATGCTGGCTGCCGTTGAAGCAGCTCCAATTCGAAATGAGTGCGAGCCGTAAAAGCTTGCATCTCGTCCTGTTCTTTCTATCGCCTGCTTGAGTACTCTGATGAATTGAAAACGTGACAGTGGGTCGCCGTTTGCATGGACGAACCATTGCTGGTTTGTGTGTGCCCGTAGTTGTTGATAGGCCAGAGCATTCCTCAGCGGGCATGAAGGGTCCTTACGCAGTGCCGACAGGACTATTTGCGTCCCTTTGCCTTCGGTATCCGTTTTGGATCTGCGCAAGTTCAACACTATTGCATCTTTACTAATAGTGACGTCTCGTTCTTCCAGACCGCCATATGTCCTCCCGTTCTTTGCCGATGAGGGGGCAACTATCTCGCCCACTCGGAATGCTCCGTAAAAGGCCCATGAAAAGGCACACCTGAATAGCTTGGCCTCGTAGTTGTCATAGCACACCTGGCTAGTGATCCCCATCAGTTGCTGTAGCATTTGGTGTGTGATCGGGCGGCGTTGGTCAACCCTTCCGGGCTGCCCTAAGGACCAGCCTCTCATCACTTTCCTAATGACGAACTCCGCATTCGGACTCTTCTCACCCATGGCTTTTGCAAAAAATGATAAAGCGGCTAGGCGTGCTTGCACCGCCCCTTTTGTATACCCTCTGCCTTTGCATTGCAAAATCCATCTCAGAAGCGATGACACTTCAAATCTGTCTTCATGATGTATTCCAGCCTCGCTGCAAAAGGATTGGTACGTTTCCCATGCTGCTACGTATTTTTTGCGGGATTTTTCTGCTAGGGAGCACAGCATGAGCTCCCATACCTCGGTGGGCCATACTCCCAGATGTGCTCGGGGACTGGTGTCTTGACCGCGTCCGAGTCGGGCGCCAGTTGTTGGAAAAGCTTGATCTTAGAACGAGAAAGAGCGTCGGCAATGTTATTGCTTTTGCCAGCGATATGTTCCGCTCTAATGCTTATGTTGTGCCCTAGGCATAGCGAAACGATTTTTCTTAGTAATGTTACCACCCGTGGTGTCCTAGCTCTCATCCCATTCACCGCCCATACCACTGCTAGATTATCGATATGGAAGGTGATAGCTCTATTGGCTAGGTCTGAGGCCCAGATAGTTAAGGCCACCATAATCGGGAAAAGCTCCAAGAACGTGATGTCCTTGGTGGTCCCTTCAGCATGCCATGCAGGGGGCCATGCTTCCGCACACCATGCCCCTTTATAGTAGATGCCGAAACCGTTCCCCCCCGACGCGTCTGTGAAAAATTTTAGTTCCGCATTTGACACCGGGGATGCTTGCCAGAAGGCAAGGCCATTGAAGGTGTGGAGGAATTGCGTCCAGACCCGCAGGTCTTCCCGTATTTCTTTGGTGATTCTGATCCGGTGATGCCGTTTCTTGATCCCCCTCGTTGCCCACGCCATGCGGCGGCAGAAAACTCTCCCCATTGGCATTATCCTGCATGCAAAGCATAGCAGGCCCAGGAGTGATTGAAATTGTTGCAGGGTCGCCTTGCGCTGAGTGTGAAGTAACTGCAGCTCTTTCCCCAACTTTGTCACCTTCTCTGCGGGAAGGCGAGACCTCTGCGCTATCACATCCAGCTGTAAGCCTAGGAAAGTAATGATTCCAGTCGGGCCATCGGTCTTTTCTCTTGCTAATGGGATCCCGAACAGCTTGGCCGTTTGCTCAAAGATGCTTAGGATCCTCTGGCAATCGTCATGGTCCTTTCCAATGAATAGGAAATCATCTAGATAGTGGACCACTGTGTCAGGTCCTGCAATATCCTCCACTACCCAGTGCAGGAAAGAACTGAATTGCTCGAAATATGCACATGATACCGCGCATCCCATGGGTAAACATTTATCGTAGTAAAATTCGCCATTGAACCCGAAACCCAGCAGTGGAAAAGATTCTGGGTGCACCGGCAATAGCCGAAAGGCGGACTCTATGTCGGCTTTTGCCAACTGCGTGCGTCGTCCTTTATTGCGAATCAGCTTAATTGCCTGGTCAATGGTTGCATATTTGACTGAGCATAATGCTGGGTCAATATGGTCATTAACGGATCTCCCCTCTGGGTATGACAGGTTATGAATTAACCGGTAGTGCCCCGGTTCCTTTTTTGGGATGACCCCTAGGGGTGAGATTATGAGTTCCTTGAATGGTGGTACCTGGAAAGGACCTGCCACTCTCCCTAGACTTATTTCTTTGTTTAGTTTACTGCGTGCTATGGTGTTGTATTTTTGTACAGATGGTGGGTTCTTAATAAACCGCGGTATTGCTTCTTTTCTATTTATTAGTGAAGGGATGCGGAAACCTTGAGAGAAGCCCACTTCTAAGCTGTTCGCCATGTCCCGCTTTGGGTAGGCTCTGAGCCATGGGCGCATATTGTCAAGCTTGATGGGCGTGGGTGCCAGCTCCCTCTGCCGAGCGCTGCTGCAAGGCTCTATACGGCTTGGCCTCCCTTGCTGCTCTGCAGGAGACGGCGGGGTGCCCATTTCCACATATTGAGCATATGTGTCTGAATTTGCAGGGCTGCCATGTGCAGCTCCCCGCGTTGTACTGCCGGCATGCCCGCCTCCCCGTCCATTGATTAACTGGCCTCCCTTGTATGCTTTGGTTAGGCTGGTGCCATTGGGTGCCTGGGAGGGGTTGCATCATCCCGTCCTGGCACCATGGCCTATTGTGTGCCATTTCCTCTGACCATAAGTCCAGATTTCTGTGATGCCAAGCTAGGGTGGGATCTTCGGCCATGCTTCTTCTGAACTTCACATCGTAGTTCAGCCAAGCCCATCCACCATATTGTTTATATGCCCTAGTGATCGTATCAAGGTACCTGGTCAGGTATGGGCCTGAGTCTGGTTCCTTCTCCATGATCACACTCATAAAGATGTGGAACGCCGATACCCAATTATTGAGGGATTTGGGGATTTTAGGTTTCCTGTCCCTCTCGTTCCTTCTATCTTTGTCTTTGGCATTACTGGCGTCCTCGTCCTGGTCCTTAAGCAGGAGGGAGAATATGTCAATATATTCTCGCTTCCAGATTTTTTTTCTTTAGTTTTTTGGGTACTGCCACGGCCAGGGAGCTCACCCCGCAGCGTGGATCGCGACTGGTGTCGCGCCAATCTTGCAGTGTTCTCGGAAGCCTCCCTGATTGGGTGCTCCCGAACTGCTCCCCTTCTTGAGTCTGCCCCGCCCATGCTTGCTTTAGTGGATTCGTCTGTTTTGGGGTCTTCTTTCTTTTAACTTTCCTCAATGCATATTTGATCACATCTGCTAGTGTTGTGTCACTATCACTGTCTGAGCTAGAGCCGTCGGATGATGACGATACTAGCTCTGAGGCCCCCCTGTTCCCCTTGGACTTACCATCCTCTGTGGCCTGCGTTAACACGCCCGTGCTTGTCGACGGCTGCGTCTCACTTATCAATCCTGTGGTCCCCAGTCGTTGTTTGACCGAGGAGAGGCCGTGCTGGGTAACCTGCTCCCGTATCATCTGGAGCAGGTTGTCAAGCTCCTGTCCTTGCGCCTGCGCTGCGGTTTGCTGCTGTTGCGGCGCTTTCTTCCTGTTGCTGCGCCTCGGTTGCTTTGCTTTGTCCATTGTCTCCCCTTGAGTCCTTTTTTTGCCGCCAGTCTTGCTTGCTCGCGCTCTAATGGTTGCCCTGCCGTCGGCTTGCGATGCTCTCTGCGTGTTGGTTTTCTGTGTCTCCTTCCTTGGCATCTCTGTCCTAGGGTGAGATCTGCTATTTTGGGGTGGGGGGGGGGGTAATGGGGAATGTACGTTACTGTCTGTATCCTTGTTATAACATCCATACTGTTCCCATTATACTCTCCCCTGTATCCCTTTCAGATGCAGTATATATGTCATCCTCCCAGCCCCCCACCTTACTATAATTCGCCTATAGTGTCCCCTCCCTGCATCATCATTTTTTTTTTTTTTTTTTTTTTATAACATATTCATCGTCCTTAGCGTCTACTAGCCACTGCTCAGTAGTCCCGCCTATTTCTCCATCCTCCTTTTTTTTTTTTTTTTTTTTTATTACATCTGCAAATCATACATTTTCACTTATCCACTAGCTGCTATGTAAATAATACGTTTTCCAATCTTAAATGCACGTTGTGACCATAAGATGGCAGCCACGCTCCTCCTAACCTCCAGCAGCTCTGTACAATAGCAAGAAACATGCTTTTATTTCTGATCTGCCTTTACTCTGCAACATGAGCTCACGCGCACACAAAGGTATGTTACCGTATGACTCACCGTGCATTCTAACTCTATAGTGGTGTGCTGAACTGCCATGCGGCATGCGCCCGGCTCTCCCTACCCTGAACCGTTCAGGGTGCAGGAAATTCCACCAGCAACCCTCTGGAGCTGACTCGCGTTTGTGTCCTCTCCATCTTCCCCCGAAGGTACTTCCCCCCCCCCCCTCCACGGGCCTGTAGGCCGTTGCCCCGCATGGCTGATGGCCTCAAAGGCCGCTGACCCCACTTATGTCCGCCATTGCTGGCCTTTAACTCAAATATCTCCCCCCACGCTGCTTTCTCGGCCGTACAGTAATTAACCTTTAATTTCTTAGGCCTTATATGTGCCTTCTCTCGCCGCGCTGGCCGAGCCTCACATCTTCCCCCCCCCCCCCGCCCGATCCTTACTTCGCTGTTCCTTAATTTACCGTCCTGTGCAGCTCTGACCTCTCTGCTTTAATGCTCCGCTGTTCGCTGCTGTCCGTTTGTCCCTGATTTTCGTCGGAGGTGATCGACGATCGCTTATGATGTCCGCTGCTCCCGATGATGCTGTCCGCTGCTCCTTGAGGTAGCGAAGCGGGGGGGGTGGACGGCGAAAGAGGCCGGGCAGGCCCGAGCACGTTGCTTTATTCGCGGCCCTCTGCCCGCCCCTTTTCGCCGTCCCCCCGTCCCTCCCCCTCCCTGCCGAGCCCGCGGCTGGCTCGTGCGCGTCTGTGCGCCGCCGCGGTAATTCGCGGCTGAGTCTAATCCCACTAGCACTCTTTGTGGCCTTGGGCAAGTCACTTAACCTTCCATTGCCTCCAAAGAAAGGCCTGGCAATCTACTTCCAGTGACACTGCCAAGAAAACCCAGGAGCTTCTGGGTCACCAGGAGTCAGGACTGACTCAAAGGCACAAATTGCAAATAAATCTGTGCCACCACAAATCATTTATGAACCCTATGCACAAAGAATCCAAATAAAATCAGAAGATAGGTCTGTTATTTCTGCAGATGGTGATTTGGCAACAATTTTGGGAATAGAAGCTGACGTTAATACACAGTGTTCCCATTTTCCAGTGGATATCATGGGTTGTTTTAATACCCTCTACCTGTACACAGATATTGTAGAGCACCAGTTAGTAGGTGACCATTTTGTGCCACTGCTGCACTGTGTTCCAACTAAGGGGTTTAGGAATGAGTTTATCACATTAACTTATAAGCCACACTATGTCCCTGTGAACAAATAGCATATTGACACCATCACATTTGAAATAAAGACGGATCAGAACAGATGCGTCTCATTTCGTTATGGGAAGGTGATCCTTAAGCTTCATCTGCGCCCGCGGAGGGTGGCTGTTTTTTAAAATGGTTGTGGCTAAAGACTACGGAGATCCCAAAGTATACAAGCATTATTATACAAAACAAGCCGGCTATGCACTTTCAGGATATCATGGAGTACCAGTCATGTACGGTGCTGGTGTTGGTGGGGTGTTTCGTAGTCTCTTTAGAAAAGCTATTCCATTTTTGAGAAGGGGTTTCAAAATTATTAAACCACACATAAAAGGCGCCGCAAAAACATAGCCAAGGATGTCATGAGTCATGTCACAACGGCTGTTCTAAATAAAATGAACCATTCTACAGAACAGGCAGGATCAGGACTGGCTGTGATTAGAAGAGCTGTTAAAAGAAAGAGAACCAAGTCTCAGGAGTTACCGCAAGGACCTCCAAAGCCTTTTAAAAGAAAGAAACCCGAAGGTGACAAGTCTCAGAAGCTTAACCACTGGTCTAAGAAGAGAAGCACTCGCTCTAGGAAGCGAGATATATTCTAAAAAAAGCACCATGGTATTTGTACACCACGGCTCTGAAGAGTGTGTTAAATCAGAACTGGACCTGTTTCAACTAGCCCCAACCCAAACAAGTATCAAAAAAAGTATTTATGTGGAAATTCCGCCATTATCGGCTTTGTCGGAAACAGCCCCTTTGCACTTCTATATCGCAGGTCATGGTGAAGACTACATTGATTTAAATAGTACTCTTTTGCACCTGACCTGTAAAATTGTGGATGAAGGAGGCTCAAACATCGATCCAGCAGCCAAAGTAGTGCTGGTGAACTACCCAATATGCGATGTTTAGCCAGCTGGATGTTACCCTGGGAGACCAACTCATTAGCCAGAGCAACAACTGCTACCCCTACAGAGCCCTCGTAGAGCTGCTTCTCAGTTATGGTGAAGGACCCCTCAAATCACAGTTTACAAGCGGGTTGTTTTATAAAGACACAGCCGGGGAGCATGAAGTGAGAGAGATAGGATCTCGCAACGTCGGTTTTACTGAAAGGGCCCAATTTACTGCCTCTAGCCACAAAGTAGATCTATTGGGGCATTTACATAGCAATCTATTTTTTCAAGAAAAGCTATTGATTAATGGTGTGGATCTCAAAATTAAATTGACCCATAACAAAAATTATTTCTGTTTAATGAGTGGTGATGCCGAAGAAAGTTATAAACTCCTTATCCTAAATGCTGCACTCTTTGTAAAGAGAGTTAAAGTTTCCCTCGGAGTGTGCTTGGGACATGCGGAAGCTCTGCTGAAAGCTAATGTCAAGTATGCTATTGACCATGTGGGGCTGAAGGTGTTTAGCATACCAGCCGGAGCCCGGGTGACTAACCAGGAAAATCTCTTTCTGAGGCAGTTACCAAAACTCATTGTGCTGGGATTTGTGGATAATGATGCTTTCAGTGGTAATTATGCTAAAATCCCCTTCAGTTTTAAACATTATGATATTAATTTTGCTGCTCTATATTTGGATAGTGAACAAGTACCTGGGAAACCTCTTCAACCTGACTTTCAAAATGGATGTTGTTTAAGAGAATATATGCAACTGGTGCAAGCAACTGGCAAACATCTGAAAGACACAGTTTTGCTGACTGACCGTCAGGAGTTTTACAAAGGTTATACCCTGTTGGCGTTTTGACCTTTCACTGGATCAGGTGTGTGCAGACCATTAATCGCTGATTAAAATTGGTAACCTGCAGGCTGAAATACGTTTTGCCAGTGCCTTACTCCATACAGTTAACATGATTGTTTATGGGGTTTTTGACAATGTGATAGAAATTAACCATAGAAGGAATGTTCTTTTTGATCATTCGTGAAAATGAACACCATGCAGATCTTCCGTATTTTAAAGAAGGATCCCTGTGTTGCAGATTTCTTTTTAGATGTGCTACCCAGTGACTGATTAGCTGATGTACAAATATCAAGTAAGCCCGTGTGTTTGGTGGTAAATACACATCCTCATAACCTACCTGGAGAACACTGGTTAGCCCTCCATATATGTGGAGATGGAACAGTGGAATTTTTTGATTCTTATGGACAACCCCCAGATAGCTTATTCTTTCCTACCAGCATTATGAGCTTTTTCAACAAGCATTGTAAAGCTTTTACAATTACAGCACCCAATGTCCACGGCTTGTGGATATCACTGTGTGTTTTCCTTGCACCACCGCTGTAAAGGGGTGCCTTTTGAAAATATTTTAGAAATGTATTCTAAATATTTAATGCAAAATGATGATATGGTGTTACATTTTGTAAAACGCAACAAACAAACTTTGTGTAGATCTTTTAGAAATCCGTTTCATAACCAGCAGGTGTGTGTTTCCTTTCGTGAATGTTATGCTGTTTCTAAATAAAAAGTACCCCCCTCTAAGGAGGTTTTTGAAAAAAAAAAACACTGTCTAGTCTTTTATTTTTCTTTTTAAACATTTTATTGAAAATACATTTTTATACACTCAACCACCGGTAGCTGGGAGATAATTTACGTTTTTTGTGAGGGAGTAGCTCTTTGCCCTTTATCGGCTTTGTGTACATTTTAGTAACCTTCACAGAGGGGTTTTCCTTGAGGCGTGCCAGTACATCTCTGTTGGCTACATTACCCATCACCGTGGAGGGCATATTTAATTTGACTAGGGTTTGCATGAACTCCCCCCAGCCCTTGGGTATTCTTCATTGTGAAAGAGCTTGGGGCTGCATAGCCCCACGAATGAGGTCAAGTAGGTTAGAGCCATTGACAGGGTTTCCCCAGTATACAAATGTTCCATTTCCCTCCCAGGATGCCACATCCCTGTTTTTTAACAGTTTATTAAGCAGCACCACAGCATTTTTCCTATAGCACATATTGATGCTGTTTAACACTTCTAGTATTACAGGGTCTGGAGGTATAATATTTTCTAGAGATGCTGCCGTTGATGTCTCATCTTGTGCCTGTAGATACAAGTTTATTTTTTCTTTTTCCATTTCCCTTTGTCTGTTAAGCATGAGATAGCGCTGTAATACGTCTGAGTAACATTTAGCCTTTTCATGTTCAGACGTTTCAGGGCGCGGGCAGGGTCACGGGGCCCGCCTGTAACCGGGTGCTCGGCCCGGCGCGGGACCCTGCTCGTCCAGGAAGTGGTTGGCGGCGCGCGTCTGCGTCGAGATGCCGAGCGCATCATTTGAATTGATTGGCTCCGCTCGGGGCTTGACGAGCGGAGCCAATCAGGTTTGAGCATGGGGCATGTGCTCCGGGGCTCGTGGCTTGCCCGGAGCACATGTTAGCGGGCGCCCAACAGGCAGGAGCATCGGCGGTGGCGCGGTCTTGTGCGGGAAGGCCTCAGTGCGGTCGGAGGCCTCTGGGAGAGCAACGGGATCGGGGCGAGCTGCGGAGTCTGCTGTGCACGGCAGTCTTCTACAGGAGAGTAGGTCCTGCCAGTGCAAGCAAAAATAAGCATAAAAAAAAAAAAATACAGATAACGGGGGGGGGGGGGGGGGGGGGGGGGGGGGGGGGGGGGGGGAGGCCGGATCGCCGGTTGGGGCTGTCTTATATATCAAAAAAAAAAAATCTATTAATATAATAACGAAGAACGGGGTCTGGTATTGGAAGACAGATTATCCCCACTGTGGGCTGCCAAGTTTTTGCGCGGGGTTAAGGGGCTGTAGGTCTGTACAGGATGGGGCCAAAGAGAGCTGGGGTGAGTCGGGTGGCTGGGAGGCCAGCTGCAGTGGGGAGGGCTAGCGGGCGGCGGGTAAGGGAGGCTGACAGCAGGGGGAGAGTGCGGCAGCGGGGCATGGGGGCAGGGCACGCTGCAGGGGTAGCGCAGAGCAGTGTGGTGGGTGCTGCTCTAGCTCCAGGGGTAGGGAGAGGGGCTAGAAGGGGGCGCACGCCTAGGCCCCGGGGGGCGCGGGCTCCGGGGGGACTAGCTGGGTATTTCGCGATGCCATCTGAGCCGGCTCCTGAGGGGATGGGGCTAAGGGAGAACGAGGTCGTTGGCACCTCGGGGGAAGGAGGTCCTAATTGTGGGAACCTCGGGGGGAGTGGGGCATTGGGTAACTTTGGGCCTTGGGATTGGAGCAGCTTATGGGCCAGCCCCTCGCGCGGTGGGGGTAGAGGCGGGGAATTTTATAGGGGGTATGCGCCATCGCCGGGAGGTTTGGGTCATCAAGGGCAGCAGACCGCTTGGGATAGGTGGCAGGCTGGTGGGCAGGGTTCATCGGGGACGGATTGGGTGGGGGCCTGGCAGCCGTCGTGGCCCTCGGTTTTCTCCCCATTGTGTCCCCCCTTTATATCTCCACAGGTACCCTTTCTTGCGGCTCCGCATGGTCTGCCACCTGCGGGGGATTCGGTGCGAGCGAGGAATATGGAGTCTGGAAGCGGAGTGGCGGGAGCAGTCATGAGCATGATGGAGCGGGAGCAGGACAAACGTGCGCAACAGCGGGTGGAGGACCCTCGCGACGGGCTGCTTGTGGCTTCCGACGGTGCAGCTGCTGGCGGAGTGGCGGGTGAGTCACCGGGTCAGGGGGTTGGTGGGAGTGGGGGTGGGGGGTCACGGGTTGAGCGCTCGGGGAAGGCGCGTAAGAAGAGGAAGCATGCCTGTCGACGGAGGCATAGCTCTGACTCCTCATCCTCTTCCTCTTCGGAATGTTCTGATTCTTCGTCAGACGAAGCGCGGAAGAAGGCAGCGTCGGGCGACGAGGGGGCTACTGGGTTGGGAGGTGTAGGTTCCGCATCTTTAGCAGCCGTGGCCGAATTGTGGGAAGGTGTTCCTAGAAAGTTGCGGCGGAAGATTCTAAAACGCAAGTACATTGACATTTTTCGATTGCTCGAGGGTCGGAAACGCTCTGGGGATAGCAAAAAGAAACGGAGGGAAGATGAGAAGGCCGGGCGGGTTCGTTTGGTATTGCGCAACGTAGTTAATTGGGTCCGATCGTTCTTGAGATTGGCAAGTGTTTGGGGTCATCATTTTCCCGAGCAGTATGGCAGCTTGCTATCGTATGCCAACTCTATTTTGGGAGCTTCACAAGCGCACGAAGGATGGTCGTGGCTTAATTATGATGAAAAGTTTCGGGATAAAATGGAAGAAAATAAGCTCTTAACTTGGGGGACACAAGACATTAATCTGTGGTTGACACAGATGTCGGTCAAGGTGGGGGCTGGGGGAGCGGGTGGAGTTAAGATAGGGCAAGGGGTTTCAGGTGGAGCGAGTCGTTCCTTTCGCGGAGTGCCCCCCGTGGGGCAGACGAAGTCGGTCCTCGGAGCAGGGGCTCACCTGTGTTGGAGATATAATAGGGCCACTTGTCCCTTCCCGGACTGTAAGTTCCGGCACGCATGCTCGGTTTGTGGGGGTGCCCATGCTGCGGCAAAATGCGTTAAAAAGGGAGCCGTGCCTCAGGAAGTTCCGGGAGCCAAGTGAAGGTTCTCTTCAGGACTTAGCACCTTCCCCAATTCGGGTGCAGGTGCTTTGTAGCTGGCTTCTTCGGTATCCGAAGAAGAAAGATAGTTTAGCGCTGCAGTTAGGTTTTAGGTTTGGTTTTGTTATTCCTCTTCAAGGCGAAGTAGTCACCGGAACGGTTAGGAATTCTCCGAGTATTCGGCGCTGGGCGGCGGTAGCGCGTGAAAAGTTGGCTGCTGAATTGCGCCTGGGGAGAATAGCGGGGCCGTTCAGCAACCCGCCGTTTCCGAATTTTGTCATTTCCCCTTTGGGTGTTATCCACAAGAAAGAGCCGGGTAAATTTAGACTGATCCACAACTTGTCTTCGCCGCTCGGAACTTCCGTTAACGATTCTATCCCACGCGAGTTCTGTACGGTGCGGTATGCCTCCTTTGATAAGGCGGTGGAGTTGGTATCAAAAGCTGGTTGCGGGGCGCTGATGGCGAAGATGGATATAGAATCGGCCTTTCGCTTGCTGCCGGTCCATCCGTTGGCTTTTCGGTTGCTGGGTTTTCAGTTTGAAGGCGCCTTTTACTATGACAGGTGTCTGCCGATGGGTTGTGCGATATCTTGCGCCTACTTTGAGATGTTTAGTAGCTTCCTCCATTGGATGGTGGCGCAAAGGGTGGGTGACTCGGAGGTGGTGCATTATCTCGATGATTTCCTATTTGTCGGCGGGGCTGGGTCGGAAACCTGCGGGAAACTGTTGGAAGGTTTCGTGGGGATGGCCGGGGAGTTGGGGGTTCCATTGGCGGAGGGTAAGACGGTGGGCCCGACCACGCAGCTTACCTTTTTAGGTGTGGAACTCGATTCGCTGAATATGGTGGCGCGGTTGCCGCAAGAGAAGGTGGTGAAGCTCAGGATCTTAGTGGCCAATGTATTGGCCTCGCCAAAAGTGACATTAAAAGAGCTGCAGGCACTGTTGGGGTCTCTTAACTTTGCCTGTAAAGTCATTCCTATGGGGCGGGTGTTCAGCAGGCGCTTGGCGGCAGCAATGGCCGGAGTGCAAAGGCCGCATCATCGCATTCGTGTGTCTCAGGTTATGCGGGAGGATCTGCGGGTCTGGGATGCCTTTTTGGAGGACTTTAACGGGACGTCCGTGCTGCACGAGGCGGAGATCTCCAGTAGCGACCTGCAACTTTACACTGATGCTGCGGGGGGAGTTGGGTTCGGAATCTATTTCGCGGGGGCTTGGTGTGCTGATAGATGGCCGCAGGCTTGGGCAGACGAAGGTTTGTTGGGCAATATTACTTTCTTGGAGCTCTTTCCGATATTGGTCGTGTTGGAGTTGTGGCCGGATAGGCTGGTTAACCGCAGGGTTCTGTGGTGGTGCGACAACGAGGTGGTGGTCCATGTCATCAATCGTTATTCGCCTCGCTGTAGTAGGGTGGCGTCGCTTATGCGACGGGTGGTACTGGCATGTATGCGTTTGAATATTGATTTGAAAGCGCGGCATATTCCAGGGCAAGTTAATGAAATTGCTGATGCTCTTTCCCGTTTACAGATGGAGCGTTTTCGGAGGTTGGCGCCGGAGGCGGACGAGGTGGGGCATGGGGTCCCCTCGAGCTTGTGGAGCTCTGGTCTGCAGAGATGAGGCACCTATTGAAGAGCTCAGTTGCTGCTACCACCTGGGAAGCTTATCAGCGGGGTTGCGCATGAGTGCAGCAATTTTTGCGTGAGAGGGGCTGGAAAGGGGGGAGGGTGACTGACATGTTGCTCGGGCAGTACGTAGTGTGGGCGAAGGAGCACGGGGTCACGCGGTCGGCGGTGCGCAGTCATCTGGCGGGGTTTGGATTCTTTGCCAGGGCGGTTGGGTGGGATTTCGGAAGCAGAGGCTTGCTAGCTCGGCGGTTGCTACAAGGTTGGGAGCGGTCTCAGCCAGCTCCGCAGGATCACCGACGGCCGATAACCCACGAGTTACTGGAGAGGTTGTGCCGGGAGTTGGTGCGGGTGGTGAGGGCACCCTACAAGGACGTGCTATTCAGGGCGGTGTTCTGTTTGGCCTTTTTCGGGGCCTTAAGGGTCAGTGAGTTGGCGGAGGCTTCGGGAAGATTCGATAGTGGGAATAGTTTGCGTCGGCAGCATGTATGGATTGAGAACGAGCGAATGCGGGTTTTGTTGGCTAAGTCCAAAACGGACCAGAAGGGTAAAGGGTTATGGGTGGTCCTTAGGGCGACGGGCGTGCTTACATGCCCACTCTCTGCCATGCGGGAGTACTTGGCCATTCGCCCGGAGTGCGTAAGTGGTCTGTTTGTGCACGGGGATGCCTCCCCGCTTACGCGTTTCCAAGTCACGGCAGTCTTGCGCTTGGTTTTGCGGCGGATTGGGGAGGAACCTCATCTTTTTTCATCGCATTCTTTTCGGATTGGGGCGGCGACCAGTGCGGCAGCGGCGGGCTTGTCAAGCGAGCTGATACGGAGCATCAGCAGGTGGCGCTCGAGGGCTTTCGAGGGCTATGTCCGATTATGAATAATCAGATGGGGGGGCTGGGGGTTCACTAATGCTGTGCTTTTCTATTGCAGATGGGGGTATGAGTGTGCGGGGATGTTGGATGTTAGGGTACTCCTTCGTCTATTGGGCTGGCCAGCAGGCGGCGCAACGACCTTGTGGAGCGAACTTGAGTCTGGATCCTGCGGTGGTGGCGGTGTCATGGCTGGGCGAGCGGGGTCTGCGGTGGATGCAGCTGCTGCCTTTGCTTCATCACCATGAGCGCATCAGGGGCCAGCCGGCGATTCTGTTGGTGCACTTGGGGGGGAATGAACTGACGGCTTGGACTTGTAAGCAGCTGATCAGGGCCGCCAAGAAAGACTTTTCTGTATTGTTTCGTATGTTTGCTGGGGTATTGTTAATATGGTCAGACATCATCCCAAGGCCTGCGTGCTGGGGTCAGCGGTGCTGGTCTCGTGGGTTGACCAAGATCAATAGGCAGATCGGGAGATGGGTCTGTGTACAAGGCGGGTTGCAGGTTCAGCATCCCTGGGTGGAGGTGGCCTGCAGAGATGACGGGGTGCACTTATCTCCAGTGGGAACGGATTTGCTCCTGAATGATTGGCAGGAGGCACTGGAGAAAGTGGTACAAGAAAGGCCACACTGGTCGCAGCTTGGGGCCATGGGGGGGCGGCACAGGTAGATATTGTCCCCTGTGCCGGTGGCGGGATCCCGGAGGTCCGGGGTCCGGAGCCTTAGGCGACTTGGGGAGGGGGCGGGGTGCCCTCGACCCGGACAACCCCTGGAAGACTTTTGCTAGTAACATGGCAAAGTCGGATAGGGGTGGCAGAACTTGGCCATTGGTGGGGACCACGGCTTGAGCGGAGGCGTGGCCGCCTTGCTAGTTGCATGGCTGGCGGTCCATCAATCCGCGGGGTTGGTTGGCTCCATATATATATATCTGTTTAATGTTAATGAGTTGTTTCAAATAAAGTTGCGACCAGTTTGCACCAAGAATTGATGTCGGTCTTGTTATTCGATGCTGTGGGGGGGGTAGAATAAAGGCAGAGGGGCAAGAAGAGAGGGGGCGCCGGGTCCGGCTACCCGGTTAGTTTCAGGGCGCGGGCAGGGTCCCGGGGCCCGCCTGTAACCAGGTGCTCGGCCCGGCGTGGGACCCTGCTCGTCCAGGAAGTGGTCGACGGCGCGCGTCTGCATCGAGACGCCGAGCGCATCATTTGAATTGATTGGCTCCGCTCGGGGCTTGACGAGCGGAGCCAATCAGGTCGGAGCGTGGGGCATGTGCTCCGGGGCTCGTGGCTTGCCCGGAGCACATGTTAGCGGGCGCCCAACAGGCAGCCCACCCGCCCACCGACTTTTGCTGGCTGGGGGGGAAGTTAGTAGGGGTGTCGCAGCTGGGGGAGGGGGGGGTTCGTGCGGGCGGGATCCCGGAGGTCCGGGGTCCGGAGCCTTAGGTGACTTGGGGAGGGGATGGGGTGCCCTCGACCCGGACAACCCCTGGAAGACTTTTGCTAGTAACATGGCAAAGTCGGATAGGGGTGGCAGAACCTGGCCGTTGGTGGGGACCACAGCTTGAGCGGAGGCGTGGCCGCCTTGCTAGTTGCATGGCTGGCGGTCCATCAATCCGCAGGGTTGGTTGGCTCCATATATATATATCTGTTTAATGTTAATGAGTTGTTTCAAATAAAGCTGCGACCAGTTTGCACCAAGAATTGATGTCGGTCTTGTTATTCGATGCTGTGGGGGGGGGGGGGTAGAATAAAGGCAGGGGGGCAAGAAGAGAGGGGGCGCCGGGTCCGGCTACCCGGTTAATGCCAACACTTTGCAGGATGTTTTTCATTTCTTCATCTAACTTATGAATGATCGTGGTTCTAATATTTTCATCCCGATCTGGCGGGTTTCTCAAGCGCTTGAGTTCTTGACTAGGGACTATGTACATTTTTTCAGCGTGCTGCATTAGCGGTTTGTCAGAAGCCCCTTTATCAATGGTAATGCAAAACTTAAGAGGGGCCCGATAAATCCACCTGACTGTCTCACCAATTGCTTCTGTTTTTTGATGGGTAGTCTTTTATCACACAGACTCTTTATGGCGTGATGCTTCCCTTTTAAAACCTTTATCTGGTGTTGTGAAAGAGGAATGTTACCTTTTAGGGTGTTGAGAGCGATTTCAGCTATAGCTGCTAACAAATCATTAGAAGCTGTATTCAGGATGGCTCTTCTGTGCTGTGGGGAGGCTTGAACCAAAAGTTTTAAAAGGGGCAGGTTTCTCTTTACACGGCGAGACATGTTGTCTGAGACACACAAGCATGTATGAAGGGCCGGTTACATATTCATTTCTTTTTATGGGGGATTTGTGGTTTTTCACAGTATACCATAGTCCAATCTGGTGGGAAGATATCCGTCCTCAGTCTGTAAGCCTCAGGCGTTGTGATGTTTAAATCCACAACGAGATAACCAAACAGCTTTCTGGTGGCATCCTCGAAAACTTCTAAAAATAATTTTGATTATATTTGTTGCATTTCCTTGTGCCCCCACCTCAGGCAATCATGATGTCTTTGCCCTGGAGCATGTATTAGATAAGCTATACAGTCTCTGTGCATAACCTCCTGCAAGCATTTCTTGATAATACAGTACATTGTTGCTTGTATAACAGATTTAAATGTGTTTATTTCTTCAGGTTTTGAGTTGTACTTTTGGTTAACTATGACATCAAATGCTTCCCTTTGATATGTACAGAGAAAGAACAAGCAGCGTAGATTGATTGTCTGTATGTCCTCTAGCTCTTGTAGGAGCAAATATTCATTATTTCCCTACAAAAACAAAACAGTGTCAAAGTGAAATGAACTACCTCTTCTATAACACTTTTCTACAAAAAAAAGACTTCTCTTACCTCTGCTGATCCTAATTCTTCCAATAAACAGGTTGCTTCTGCATCTGCCGCGGTATAATATAATTCTATGTCCGTTGGATCCGTTGCGTTGTCATCCGGTAAGTCAATTTCAGTGCCTGAATCACAAAGTTCTTGAGAATCAAACAATTTTTGTGCATCTGGAAAATCATCAATCTCTGTTAATTCATGTTCAGACTCTGCCGGACTCTCCTGTTGTTCAAATGGATTTTCTATCGGTGGATAACCCTCAGCTGCTGCATCACAATCTTTAAGAAAGTAATTAATGTTATGCACCCTGTTGGAAATTCTGCTTGGTATTCCAAAAACAGCCATTTTTTCTTTTTGAATCTCTGTGTTAGAATTTTTCCCACACAGGACACACCAGGAGCATGCTCAGAACAAGTCTCTTGTTTCTGCCAATCACATGTTGCCACATCATTTCCTATGTTCACCAGTAGCATGCTCAGAACAAGTCTCTTGTTTCTGACAAAATGCCAATCACATGTTGCCATTTCCTTTCCTAGAAGCATGCCCAGGCTTGTTTCTCTGTATTGGTTTTTTTCAAAGCCACTAAAAAAATAACTGTAGTGGGATTTGAACTCAGGTCTCTCTCTGTGTTTCAGCCTGAACTACTCTGCTGTCAGAATACTTCTCTCTAACAGTGAGGACTTAAAAGCAAAATTCTATCACATGGATAGCGTTGGCTTCTCTAACAAAGATGTGTTAATTGCATTTTAACATTTGGAAAGAAAAACCTGTATACCAAATGCTGTGTGCCTGCATCACATTACAGATACAGGTTTGTGTTCCTGTTGCTACCATAGGGTTATTTTTAACAATCAGTTCTAAATAGTCTGCAATACACACAAAAGCATTGCACTGCTTTTTGAGAAAAAAAAACTCGGGCAGGGAGAAAGAAAGCATTGTTGTGATTTCTGGAATTCCTGCTTTTGCTGATGTCAGCATAAACCAGAAGCAAAACACATTCCCAGAGTCAGTCACTCTGTCTGCTTCCACTGATGCCAGCATAAACCAGAAGCAAAACACATTTACGGGGGGGAGGGGGGGTCAGACACCCTGTTTCAGGTGATGTCATCGAAAAGTGACACTGTCCTGTTCCAATGACACCCTGTTTCCGGTGATGTCATTTCCGATGATGTAGGCTGGGGGGGCATGGTTGAGGGTGGCAGGGTGTGGGTGTGGCATAACCCGGAAGTGGGCGCTGATTGGCTAATGTCATCATTGGGTGTGGGGTGTGGGTGTGGCATAAACTTGGAAGTGGGCGCTGATTGGCTAATGTCATCCTTGGGGGTGCGGTGGGGGGGCATGTCAGAGTAGGGGTGTGGCCATGCCTGGGGGCATGGATGGGAGGAGCTAGCTCACCATTCATTTCTATGGGAGGGGCGTGGCCATGGGCAGGACATATACTGGAAGTTAGAGCTGATTGGCTGCTGTCATCCTTATCTCACCTGTCAATCAGTTTGACGAGTAGTGTACCCATTATACTACTTGTGTGCTGCTGCGCTGGGTATGTGTGTGTGTGTGTGTGTGTGTGTGTGTGGTGCATAGGTGAGGTGCCTGTAATGTATGTGTGTGGTGCAGAGGTGTGAGGTACCTGTTTGTATGTGTTTCAGAGGTAAGGTATGTGTGTGTGTTTCTGTGTGCGTGTGTGTGTTTATGTGTGTGTTTATATGGTATGGAGGTGAGGTGCCTGTGGGTATATGTGTAGTGCAGAGGTGGGATCCCTGTGTGTGTGTGCATGTCTGTTATATGGAGATGGGGTGCCTTTGTGTGTGAGTGTGTGGTATGAGGGTGGGGTGCTTTTGTGTGTGTTCTTTGGGGAGGGAAATGCACCTTTTGGCACCATCTTACAATACTCCCTCCCCATCCAACCCCTCTCCTGCTGGCTCCTCTCCTCTGTTACCCCAGACTTTTCCCCCTTTATCAACCCCTGTAGCACTCCCATCCCCTGCCATATCATCCACCCCCCCCCCCCCCCACACACACACACACCAATCTTCCTCCTTTTTAATAGGCCTACTGTCCCTTTAAATTTTACATAAGAACATAAGAAATGCCATACTGACTCAGACCAAGAATCCATCAAGCACAGTATCCTGTTTCTAACAGTGGCCAATCCACGTCACAAGTATCTGTCAGGTTCCCAAAAAAGTACACAGATTCCACGATGCTTATCCTGAGGCAAGCAGTGGATTTTCCTGGTCCTCATTATGGACCTTTCCTCCAGGAGTTTGTCCAAACCATTTTAAAACCACATCCTCCAGCAACAAATTCCAGAGTTTGATTACATGTTGAGTGAAAAACTATTTTCTCTTATTAGTCTTAAATGGGTTACATTTTAGCTTTATTATGTGTCCCCTAGTCTTTCTACTTTTTGAAGGGGTAAACAACCAATCTATATTTACCCGTTCTACTCCACTCACTATTTTATAAACTTCTATCATATCTCCCCACGGTCATCTCTTTTCCAAGTTGAAGAGTCCTAATCTTTTAAGCCTTTCATCCCCTTTACCATTTTTTTCATTCTTCTCTGTATCTTTTTGATTTCTGCTGGATCCTTTTTAAGATATGGCAACCAGAACCCCACACAATATTGAAGGTGCAGTTGCACCATGGAATGATACAGAGGCTTATAATATCCTTGGTTTTATTCTCCATTCCTTTTCTTATGATTACTAGCATTCTATTTGCTTTCTTTGCAGCCACTGCACACTGGGCGGAGGGTTTCAATGTGCTATCCACGATGACGCCTAAATCTTTCCTGGATGGTGGTTCCTAATCTTGAACCTTGCATTGTGTAACCATAGTTTGGATTGTTTTTTCTTAGGTGCATAACTTTGCACTTGTCCACATTAAATTTCATTTGCCATTTGAACGTCCTGTCTTCCAATTTATCAAGGTCCTCTTGCAATTTTTCACAATCCTCTTGGTTTTAAGAACTTTGAATAATTTTGCATCATCTGCAAATTTGATTACCTCACTCGTTATTCCCATTTCCAGGTCATTTACGAATATGTTAAAAAGCAGCGGATCCAGCACAGCTCCCTGGGGTACTCCACTATTTACTTTTCTCCATTGAGAAAATTGGTAATTTAGCCCTACTCTCTGCTTTCTATCTTTTAACCAGTTCCTGGTTAAGTGGTTAACATCCCTGGTTAATGTCCCTGCAAGTGCTCCTACAAAACGTCAAAAAAACCTGTAACCCCCACAGTATCACCCAGATTTCTTTATTTATTTCTTTGGTTTTATATACCACGCTATTTCAAAATTAGCGCAGTTTACAAGGAACAAGTAACAACACTTTACATAGAGCAGATGCTGTTAAATACCCAGCAAATCCTGTAAACTACCCCTTAAAGCAAAAACTCCTCACCTCAGCCTACTTCTCACTCACCCCAGACCCTCACAAGTTCACCCAAAGGAAAATCAAACTCCCTCCCACTTCTTATCTCCCCTCAGAGCACTCAAATCTCAGTGTATGATGACCTAATGCGGCAGGCACTAGGACCCTGTGGCTACCTGGAACGCAGCAGCCAATACAGCCCCGAGAAAGAATAACCGCTGCTGGAAGAAATAGCCCCCCCCCCCCCCCTTCTTTTCACACAGAACACAGCACTCACACACTTTTGAATGAGAGATGTTGCAGTGCTCTGCAACAGGCCAAAAAAACTCTGAGCGACTGCAAAGATCTCCACCCAAGCCCCTGCATCTCCACAGAGCCGGTCATCCGCTGCAGCCCACCAAAAGGCAAGCCTGAGCAGAACTAACCACGCAGCTCCCTTCAGATCCCCCCTCCACCACCCCTCCTCCCTCATCCCCTTAGTGAAATGGATGCTGGGGCTGTGCCATATTAGAAGTCCACTCCCGATTTGCCTGGGAACAGGAGTAGATGGGCTTAAGTAACTAGGGTGCAAGATCAGTGAAGAAAGAAGTAACTGCTTCAGTTAAGAGAGAGTAAATAAAAGGAGTTTGCTAAAACTGCTTAAACTGAGAGGAGAGAAAGAAACAATCTGCCTGTAGCAATTTTTTATTAAGAGAAAGAAGCTAACTGCTTGTATCATTTCTGCCAGTTGCTCTTATTGTTTTATTCAGTGACTCTTATGGGATGGACTGTCATCTGAAAAGGGAGTGGTGTGAGAGTGTCAAATGCCAAGGAATCTCTGACATATGCCAGTCCCCACCAATGAAGCTACAAAGTCATACAATTAAGATTAATTGGAGAAAATATTCTTTCACTTAATGTGTAATCAAGCACTGGAATTCATTGCAAGAGGATGTAACAAAAGATCTTAGTGTAGCTGGGTTTAAAAAGGTTTGGACAAGTTCCTGGAGGAAAAGTTATTAAATCATTGTTAAAGTAGACTGAAGGACATCTACGTTTTAGGATCTTGCCAGGTACTTGTGACTTGGATTGAGTACTGTTGGAAAGAGGATACTGGGCTTAATGGACCATTGGTCTGATCCAGTATGGCAAATCTTATATTATTAGGTTCTCAGCAGCAGTTCCATTAATTGACTCGCCACAGAGCTCATTCTAACCAGCCTCTCATTCCCATCCTTCTCCTTACTTCAGGCTATGTGGGGAAGAAACCACATCTGCCCTTCTCCAATCCTCTGGAATCCAGACTGACTCTAAATAAGCATTGAAAGATCAGACAGAAGAGCTGCCAGAATTTTCCTAAATTTCTTCAGTACACCTGGATGTATCCCATTCAGCCCCAACGTCATTTACTTTTAAACTAGCTGAACCTCACAAACCTAGGGGTATGTTTACTAAACCGTCTTAATGTGCGCTCTGACACGTTAGCGCGTGATAAGGCACCTTATCGCGTGATAATGGCGCTTTACATTGCGATAAGGTACCTTATCGTGTGCTAACGCACTCAGCGGCGCTCAGCGGCGCAAACGAGCGCTGAAGGCGGAGTAAAGGCTCCCTGAGGGCGGAGGAAGGCTCCCCAGGGGCGGAGAGAGGGGGTCAATGGGTGGAGAGTGGGAGGGAAGAGGCTCCCTGCACACTAATGCTGTGGATTTCGGGGCTGAAAACTAACGCCAGTGAAACCCTGGCGTTAGAGTAGATTTAAAGGGAAGAGAAACCATTTCTGTCAGCAATGTACAGCAAAGCCAGTGAAACCTACAAAAGGTGATAAGTGTGATACATGTGCACAGAACAAAAGGGCAGATAAACATTGAAAATGACCTGAAGAAACTGGAAAAAAAACATAACCTAGCTGGGCAATAGTGATATCAATGGGAAACATCAAAAAACACTGCCGAGAAAGCTCCAAAAAAAAGATATCAATTTTGGAAGGGGCTATGCTCTGTCCCCATACAAGGTGAATGATCCCACAGTGAAATAACGCTGATCAGGGCTTTCACTTGTTACTGGACAGGTTTCCTATGGCAAGCACATGTCCCGCAACAGCAGGGTGGGCATGTCAGAATGGGCAACTGGACAGATGCTGGAAAAGGGGACACAGAGGGCTGCAGGCGGCACATGCTGTGGTGCAGCTGGGCCACAGTGCGGACTAGGGTGATGCTTAGGTGGCCCATACGAATGCTGAAACAGTAGAGCAGCCAGACAGCAACTGATGAGGGCCCAACATGGGCATGAGTGTGTTTCCCACAGTGTCACAGGGGATAGTACCCAGCAGGTACCCCCAAGGGTACAGAACATTTGCAGGCGGTGCTGGGGGGACGCGTAGACATCTATGCAGGCACCCCTACCCCAGAACCCGCACCATAGGCAGCCGCCTACCCTCAAACTAGATGGCCCGAGACTACACACCACCAGCACCACCAGCAGAAGGGCATGTCAGCATGGTGACAGAGGGGTACTGGTGGTGGAGGGGGCAGTGGCTGCTGCCCACAGCAGACCATGGCCCAGCCCTGTTTAGGTGGGTGCCGTGCACTGCAACAGACAGGCTCTGTCTGACAAACAGTCATGGTATCTCCAGGGAATACACTCTCTCTGTGGCAACACAGTGGTGCGGGGCACAGGGCCAGTGTGTGCAGGAGCAGAAGGTCACAGGTTCAAGTCCCAGCTGTGGTTCCTGCCAACCCAGTCCCCATATTTTACCCACTAATAAAATGCGGTAATACAGACAGAACCTTTAGTGCAGATAACGTAAACATGCACAAAACACCTACATTTTACCCTACAGAGCACAGACACCATAAACATGCACATTACCTAGAGCAGAGTCTCCCAAAAGCAGTCCTGGAGGGCCAAACACCATTCAGGTCCCATGCTGTCTCCAATAACTATGGCTGTGCTGCATTTCTATGCACTACCCCCATAGTATGCAGATGTATTTCATGCATATTCATTAGGGACAGCATGAAAACCCGAACAGGGTTTGGCCCAACAGGACTGGAGTTGGGAACCTCTGCCCTAGAGCAGCGGCCAACAGGGGCAGACTCACCCGCACCCACAGGCTCCATCATCCAAAGCACCCTGGAGAGGCAGGATTTTGGGCCCTGTGTGCATCTCCCAATACTAGCACTTGCATACCTTAGCAATGCCACCCTAAACCTGGGAATATGGTACACATCTATCAAAAAGTTGCTATGATTACTGGCAGATAGCAATTCCTAAGTTAAGCACAATTTGCTGATTGAGCTGCATCATAGCAACCTTTCTGATGTCTGTGGAGTGTGCTACAGGTCTTGTGTCTGACAGTGTTTACCAACCTGGGGAGTGACTCCTACAGTATTGCGTACCATAGCCATGCCTGCACTGTGCCCAGGACGGGTGCGGTGGCCAGGACTGCCAAACACCTCTATAGTTGCACAATGCTGGCATAGGTGTGGGGAGTGTGTGTCTGTCTATCCAGTGTGTGGTTGCTGCCAACACCCTCCTAAGCCCATACTGCTAGCACTGTTGCCAATATTGGCCTGCCAATGTGTATAATGAGGAGCAAAGTACTGTGGGTATAGCCTGGACAGGGCAGCCTGGGCAGGATGCATCTGCACAGGGTATAGGGCACTGGCTGGGACATTGTAGTGCCCAGCCACCACCTGCACAGACAGGGTGGCTACAGCATGTCCTGCTGGGAGGTCACTCTCACCCTGACTGAGCAGTGACCATGGCATGGCTAGGTTCCCCCATAGTGCTGCATAGTATTTCTCTTAAGTGATGTATATGGGTTCTCCTTTTGGGGGCCCAATCACTGACTTATCTGCTTGGTGGGTGTGCACACATCGCCTCCAGGACCATGCACTGTGGACTAACTAGCAGACTGTCTGCAGTTAGTATGTGCATGGCTGGAACACCTTGCAGGGTGCAGCGGCTGGAGACTCACTATGCTTGCTGCTGGAGAATGTCAGACAGTGGTGGGGGGCAGCTGAGTGTTTCCAGACCTACTGTCTGTTTGCTATTGCCTTATGGAATGCTACAGATCTGCCCTGTAGCGCATCTGTTTTCCAGCTGGACTGGGGTTGTTGGTTCCCTCTACTGCAGGGATGGGGAACCCTGGTCCTGGAGAGCCACAGACCAGTCAGGTTTTTGGGATATCCCTAATGAATATGCATGAGATAGATATGCATTAGAGATATCCTGCCAACCTGACTGGTTTGTGGCCCTCCCGGGCTGGATTTGGAGACCCCTGCCTTACACCTCTGTAATTTAAGATTACGGGTGGGCAAGGTGCAGATGTCCTAGACATCGAAAGGGTATATAGAATGTGTCACATTCCTCCTCGATTCTCACCACCACCAAAAAGTTGTCTAATAGACAATATTTTGCTGGTGGTGAGAAGTGAGGAGGAATGTGACACATTCTATCTAACCTTTTTGATGTCTTGGACATCTGCACCTTGCCCACTCACAATCTTAAATGACAGAGGGTGTAAGGCAGGGGTCTCCAAATCCAGCCCTGGAAGGCCACAAACCAGTCAGGTTGGCAGGATATCTCTAATGTATATATATCTCATGCATATTCATTAAGGATATCCCGAAAACCTGACTGGTCTGCGGCTCTCCAGGACCAGGGTTCCCCACCCCTGCTCTACTGCCACCATGGCAGGGCTGTAGAATGTGGATTTGTTGGGGGGGAAGATCCTGATCCCCAGAGAACAATTTCAATGGTACGACATAATCCGCCTATGGGTCCAAACACCCCCGCCCCCCTTTTGAATCATGTGGCCATGGCACCCACAGAGGATATGCACTATTCTGGTGCATTATAGTCCACAAGAACTAGACGTGCCTAGGACATGCATATGGGCACAGGTGTATCATAGGTGTGTTTGAAAGAACTACCTATCACACACTGGCACTAATGGGGACCTGCAGCATAGCCTATCTCAGGGAGGGCTGGTGCTGGGTACCCCACCTCACCCTCAGGGTGAGCACAGTACCCGCACAATGTGACGGTCTGTAGCTACTCTGTGCCAGTAACGCGCACAGTCAGTACCCCCTACCAGGCCTAGGTGCTGTGGGGGTGCATACCCCATCTTGTGCTCATCTGTAGACTGCTGCTTTGCATGTGCAGTGCATCATGGGTATGAGTGGCTTAACTCTATCCTGGTAACAACAGCAGACAGTTTGTGTGGTGACCTACAGTCCTTCTGTGGCCAGCCAGAGGCTTGCTTGTAGCTGTAGAGTTGTAGCCTACTGGTTATGTCACTGCCTGTGGAGCCAGAGGGTTTGGGTTTGATCCCACAGTGGGGTTATTTATTAGGGCTGTCTGGGGCAGTTTCTTTTTTTAATCTAAATTAGTACTGCCAGCAAAAACACCCTCACAGTGCTATAACCTTACGGTGCCTTATAAGGCGCCTTATGAGGCACCTGAGGATTACAGCACTGTGAGGGTGTTTTTGCTGGCAGTACTAATTTAAATTTAAAAAAGGAACTGCCCCAGACAGCTCCAATAAATACCCTCACTGTGGGATCAAACCCACAACCTTTGGCTCTACAGGCAGTGAAGTAACCAGTGGGCTACAGCTCTGAACAACCCCCTTGCTGGCTACAGAAGGACTGCAGGTCACCACATGAACTGTCTGCTGTGGTTACGAGGATAGGGTTAATCCACTCGTACCCATGATGCACTGCACATGAAGATTACAGCACTGTGAGGGTGTTTTTGCTGGCAGCACTGCTTTAAAGTAAAAAGGAAAATGCCTCCAGCAGCACTGCTTTAAAGTAAAAAGGAAAATGCCTCTAGCAGCACAGCTTTATAGTAAAGGGTAATGCCTCAGACAGCCTTACTCATTAACCCCACTGGAGGATCAAACTCATGACCGCTGGTTCAGCAGTCAATGTATTAACCATTGTGCAACCCCTCTCTTACTGTGTTTGTTGGTCAGCACGCCTACTTCAGGCTAATGTGCATTGACGTGCCACGGCTCCCTTTATTGCAAGGTAACCAGAAATGCTACGTTAAGACCGACACACCCACTCCTTATATGGCATCCTGCACACTAACGCCGGCTGCACATTAAGGGGTATGTTTACTAAACTGTGTTAGTGTGATTCGTGTTAGGAGCCGCGGTAGAGACAGAAATCCCAAATAAGGACATGGGCGGTACATTGTTACTGATAACGCGCATTACAAGGCGCCATAAATGAACGAGCGCTACAGGGCACGTTACCGTGCGTTAATCTTAAGAAGGCGCAGGCATACAAGCACAGCAACAAAGCTGTAACACAATGGTTACAACACTGACTGATGGTAGAGGGGTCATGGGTTTGATTCCCCAGTGGGCCTAATGTATAAGGCTGGCTGAGGCAGCACACTTTACATTTAAGTATTGATTGTTGAGGCATTTGACGTGTATTTTAATTAGTGCTGCCAGCAAACACACCCTCACGGTGGCATAACCTAAGGTGCCGCATAAGGCACCCCATAAGGCACTCCATAGGGCACATTATAAAGTGTACTGTCCGCCAAGGCACCCTATAATGTCCCCTATAGGACACCTTATAAGGCTGTGAACAAAGCCCTGGCTGGCTGCAGAAGGACAGCACGTCACCACACAAACTGTCTGCTGTGGTTACCAGGATAGGGTTAACCCACCCGTACCCATGATGCACTGCACATGCAAATCAGCAGTCAAGAGATGGGCACAAGATTAGGTATGCACCCCCACTGCACCTCGGCCTGGTAGGGGCAACAGACCATGTGTGGCACTGCCACAGAGTAGCCACAGACAGTCACATTGTGCGGGTACTGTGCCCACCCTGAGGTTGAGGTGGGGCGCCCAGCACCAGGTCCACAGCACCTTTCATGGCTGAAATACACCATGTTGCAGGTCCCCATCAGTGTGTGATAGGTAGTTCTGTTAGACACACCTAGGATACATCTGTGTTCTGCTGTATGTCTCGGTCATGTCTAGTCCTTATGGGTGATGATGCACCCAAAATAGTGCATATCCTGTGTTGGTGCCATGGTTACCTGCTGTAGGTAAAGGGGGGGGGGGTGTGTATGGGACCATAGGCAGATTATGTACCACCACACAACCCACCCTCTGGGGCTCAGGGTGGGAAACAGGATCGCCCACCAATAGATCCACAGCCTACCTCCCTGCAATGGTAGCAGTAAAGGGGACCATCAACCCCAGTCCTGCTGGGGAACAGACAGAGCGGTACACATCCACAACGCAATAGCAGACAGAAGGCCTGGAAACGCTCAGCTGCCCCCCACCATTATCTGACATTCTCCAGCAGCAAGCCTCCAGCCGCTGCACCCTGCAAGGTGCTCCAGCAAGACACATACTAGTTGCAGACAGTCCGCCAGCTAGTCCATAGTCCTGGAGAAGATGCATACACACCAAGCAGATAAGTCAGTAATTGGATCCCAAAAGAAAACCCATAAATATCACATGAAAGAAATGCTGTGTAACACTATGGGGGAACCTAGCCATGCCATGGTCACTGCTCAGTCAGGGTGAGAGTGACCTCCCAGCAGGACATGCTATGGCCACCCTGTCCGTGCAGGTGGTACTGGGCACTACAATGTCTGAGCCATTGCCCTATGCCCTGTGCAGATGCGACCAGGCCAGGCCACCCTATCCAGGCTATTCCCACAGTACCTTGCTCCTCATTATGCACATTGGCAGACCAATACTGGCAACAGTGCTAGCAGTGTGGGCTGTGGAGGGTGTTGGCAGCCACCACACACTCAACAGACAGACACACACTCTCCACACCTATGCCAGCATTGTGCAACTATAGAGGTGTTGGGCAGCCCAGGCCACCACACCAGTCCTGGGCACAGTGCAGGCATGGCTATGGTACACAATACTGTAGGAGTCACTCCCCAGGTTGGTAAACACTGTCAGACACAGGACCTGTAGCACACTCCACAGACATCAGAAAGGTTGCTATGATGCAGCTCACTCAGAAAATTGTACTTAACCTAGGAATTGCTATCTGCCAGTAATCATAGCAACCTTTTGATAGATGTGTACCATATTCCCAGGTTTAGGGTGGCATTACTAAGGTATGCAAGTGCTAGTATTGGGAGATGCACGCAGAGCCCAAAGTCCTGCCTCTCCAGGAGGCTTTGGATAATGGGGCCTGTGGGTGCGGGTGTGTCTGCCCCTGTTGGCTGCTGCTTTACGGCAGAGGTTCCCAACTCCAGTCCTGCGGTGCCAAACACTGTTCGGGTTTTCATGCTGTCCCTCATGAATATGCATGAGACACATCTGCATACCCTGGGGGTGGCGCATAGAAATGCAGCACAGGCATCTTTATCAGAGGCAGCATGGAACCGGAATGGTGTTTTGCCCTCCAGGACTGCATTTGGGAGACTCTGCTCTAGGTAATGTGCATGTTTATGGTGTCCGTGCTCTGTAGGGTAAAACGTAGGTGTCTTGGGCATGTTTACGTCATCTGCAATAAAGGTGCTGTCTGTATTAGCACGTTGTAGTAGTGGGTAAAATATGGGGACTGGGTTGGCAGGAACCACAGCTGGGACTTGAACCTGTGACTGTCTGCTTCTGAATACACTGGCTTTGTGCACTGCACCACCTTGCTGTCACAGAGTCAGTGCATTCCTTGGTGATACCATGACTGTTCCTCAGACAGGGCCCGTCTGTTGCAGTATACGGCACCCACCTACACAGGGCTAGGCCACGGTCTGCTCTGGACAGCTGCCACTGCCCCCTCCACCACCAGTATCCCTCAGCCACCATGCTGACATGCCCTTCTGCTGGTGGTGCTGGTGGTGCACAGTCTCAGGCCATCCAGTGTGCAGGTAGGCGGCTGCCTATGGTGCGGGTTCTGGGGTAGGGGTGCCTGCATAGATGTCCACGCTCCCCCCAGCCCCGCCTGCCAATGTTCCGTGCCCTTGGGGGTAGCTGTTGGGTACTATCCCCTGTGACACTGTGGGAAACACACTCATGACCATGTTGGGCCTTCAGCAGTTGCTGTCTGGCTGCTCTGCTGTTTCAGCATTCATATGGGCCACCTAGGCATCGCCCTAGTCCGCACTGTGGCCCAGCTCCACCACAGCATGTGCCGCCTGCGGCGCTCTGTATCCCCTTCTCCGGCATCTGTCCAGTTGCCGTTCCGACATGCCTGCCCTGATGTTGCGGGACATGTGCACGCCATAGGAACCCTGTCCGATGGTGGGGAAAACCCTGAGCAGCGCTATTTCACTGTGGGCTCATTCACCTTGTATGGGGACGGAGTATAGACCCTTCCACGATTTATATCTGTTCTATGGAGCTTACTCGGGGGGGGGGGAGGGGTTGATGTTTCTCATTGATACCACTATTGGCCAGCTTGGTTATGGGTTTTTTTCCAGTTTGTTGGGGTCATTTTCAGTGTTTATGTGCCCTTTTGTTCTGTGCACATGTATCACACCTATCACTTTTTTTAGGTTTCCCTGCCTGGGCTGTACATTGCTGACACTGAAATGGTTTCTCTCCCCTGTAATGTGCATTTAACGGCAGGTTTTCAATCGCGTTTGGATTCATCTCTTCAGATCAGCGCGTTAGTGTGCAGGGAGCCTCTCCCCGCCCACTCTCCGCCCACTGACCCCTTCTCTCCGCCCTCTCTCCACCTTCTGCGGTGTTTTACCGCGCCGCGGAGCTTTACGATCGTTAATGTTGGTTAACGCGCATTATGTAACGTTAACGATCGTTAGCGCATCATAACGCACGTCATGTTGCGCTAACGATCGTTAACGTTACATAACGCACGTTATGTAACGTTACCGCAGTTTAGTAAACATACCCCTAAGACTGCTTAGTAAACATACCCCCTAGTCTTCTGAAAATCATTCAAGATCTGCCTCACTTCTATTCCTATTTGATTTGTTTTGTTTTTTAGGTTTTATTCCTGGCTCTTCATCTGTGAACATAGAACAGAAATACAGTCAAACCTCAGTTTTCATGATTAATCCGTTTGAAAAAGTCTGACTAAAACCGAAACGTATGAAAACTGAAGCAATATTTACCATAAGAAATAATGTAAATCCAATTAATCCGTTCCAGACACCCAAAAATATTCACAAAAAATACATTTTATAGAGAATAACTATATTTTTACATACAGAAAACAATGAGAAATAAATATAAATGACTAATGAAATGGATAAATGAACATTTAACATCACTGAAAGCAAGCTAAGTACAGTACTGTACAATACAGTATGTTAGCATCTGGCCTTAGCCACCCCTGACAAGCTGCTGTGCCCAGCTCTCTTCGGAATCACATTGGATTCAGCCCATTAAAATACCTTTACATTATCTGCTCAATGCTTCAGAATGGCAGAAAATCTTAATGATATAGCTTCAGACGTACCCTGCAAGAGAAAGAACTGCCTCCCACCTTCATGCAACATCTCCTGCTTACGTTGACAGCTTTTCTTCCCTGCTACCTCCGAGCCTGAGGGGGCGCTCGAGAGAATGGGTAGGCGGTGGACGAGATCGGGGCCTTCCTCTCTGCGCAATCCTTGCCTCTCTAACTCTGACCAGGCTCGAGGATGTGTTTCATTTACGTGCTCAGCTGGCTTTCGCTTCTCATCACGCTGGCGATCGGTGAGTCCGGGGGGCAGTGCTGCCGGGACCAGGCGGGCGTTCTGGCAGTGTATACAGACCGGTGTGCAGCGCAAGGGTGTATGTATTTACAGTACTGTACTTTACGAAAACCGAGGCGATGTACGACAACCCGGATAAAATCTCAGTCAAAAAAGACGTTGAAAACCGAAGCGATGTATGAGAACCGGGACAAAATCTCAGTCAAAAAAGACGTTGAAAACCGAAGCGTATGAAAACCGGGGCAAATGAAAACCGAGGTTTGACTGTATTAGTTAAACAATACCACTTTATCCTCATCAGCTTCTACATGTTCTTCCCCTTCACCTCTGAGTCTGACAATACCACTTTTGCACTTCTGAATATCACTAAAATATCTTTAAAAAGTCTTATTCCCCCATTTTAGTGTATTAGCTATTTTTAATTTCACTTGTATTGTACCTCTGCTTTCCTGACTATGTTCCCAGTTTCTCTTAGCTTTCCAGATATTGTTGCTTGCCTTCCTCTCTCTGTGACCTCTTGTTCTTTACAAAGGCTAACCTTGTTGCCCTTAAAATATATTTTTTTAGTTTTTCCCACTGCTTTACTTCCCCTCAGATGTTTCCATCCAGCTAATAACTCCTTAAAATAGTCTCCCATCTTGACAAAGCTAATTTTCCTCAAGTCTAGGATTCTCATTTTTGAATGAATCATCCTCACTCACGTGCTAATACTGAACCACACCATCCAGTGATCATTGAATAATAGATGATCACCCACTACAACATCAGAAACACTCTCCCCATTTGTAAGCACCAGGTCTATTATGTCCCCCTCCTGCATGGGTTCAATTACCAATTGACAGAATACTACTACTACTACTACTTATTTGTATAGTGCTACAAGGCATACGCTGTACAGAGACACGTAAGAGATAGTTCTTACTCATCAAAGCTTACAGTCTAGTCAAGACACACAAAAACTGGGACTAAGATATATCTATGGGAATATACAAATTTTCTACAAAGTTAATAAGCTTTAATGGAAACGTTTCTGCTCAGGTTGTACAAGATAGCATCACCCACTAGATCTGTAGAGGACACCACAGCAGGGATATCCCAATCAACATCTGGCGTATTGAAATCATCTGAAATTACCTCTTCTTAACAATATTGTTAATGTCTTCAATTAAATCTCTGTCCACTTCTTCTGCCTGTGAAGGTGGTCTGTATATCACACCAATATAAATATATGTTTTATTCCTTCTATCCAAATTAAACCATAGTGCCTTCTCCTTATCGTGCAAGCCCTGCACGTCTTTTGCTTTAATTTTATTTTTTACATATAATTTATAGTTTATTCCAACTTGATATACCACCCTTTGTGGGGCATACAGAGTGGTTTTTCCTGTCCTGCCTTCCTGAATAGATTATAGTCTGGTATAATTATATCCCAGTCATGATCCTCCATGAACCATATCTCTGTGTCCACCTTTATTTTTTTTTTTTTTAATTTTTTATTTATCCATTTATACATAAACATGCAACAACACATGGTTAAAGCAGTACAATCAAGTCCACATCAAGAGGAGTATCGCCCTGAAACACTTCCAAGGTAATTAAGCAAATCTAAATAGGAAAACAAATATCAATATAAGATCACACATAAAACAAAGGAACAAAAAAAAAAGGAAACCTGATTGGATTCCAAAAAAATCACATACCCTAAATACTAGGTCAAGAAGTAAATAATTCTCATACATTTTCCTTATTTAACAAGAAAGCCTCAAGTTGCTCAAGCTCAAGAAAAACATATTTAACAGATTGAAATATAATAATACATTTGCACCTTTAAATCCAAATCAGCCTCTTCCATTATAGCTTTAGATCCAGAATCTCATTTCCCATGCTATGGGCATTAGTATACACAGCTTTTCAGATGTTGCCCTTTTTTCCCATATTTTCCTTACCCGAGGGCTTTGTTCACCCATATATGCATTATATCAATCAGACTCTGATTTACACCAGCTATGTTTGTGTCTTCCAGGTATGACCAATCCAGAGGTCATTCGTGTTCTGGACCGAGGTTACCGCATGCCATGTCCTGATGGCTGCCCATTGGAATTCTACGAAATCATGATAAAATGCTGGAAGAATAAACCAGAGGAAAGGCCTACATTTGAGTACCTACAGTCTGTTTTAGAGGACTTTTATGTTGCCACAGAAGGACAATATGAAGATCAATCCCATTAACGGCTCTGAAACTGCAAATAAACCAACATAGTTATTTTGCGGGCAGATCAGGAGTAGGGTTGCCAACTGGCCCCATGACATCTGCTTTTACTGCAATGTACCCGTTTTCTTGAAATATACGGAACCATGGAATTGCAAGTCCATAGATTCAGTGGGGAAAAGCCAAAACTACTTCAATATCTCCAGATGGTAACGAACCAGCTAGTAACTCCACTCAGAAGTAAAGTATTGATAACCACATTTTTTGGGTTGAATCTCTCATGCTCTTTTGCTAGTGGTGCCAAAATGTAAGTGATATCCCTCTGACAATGGCATTTGTACATGGATGATATACAACAGCTGATAACTGTGTGAATGAGATGCATCAAGAATAAATGCTATTAGGTTAAAGCATGTGAATTGCCTGGAGGCTGTCAAAAGAAGAGTAGGGAGGGGCATATTCAAAGTGGTTTAGCCAGTAAATAGACCTGCACTGGATAGTGCACGGACCATAAAAAAGATGCCTGGTTAAAACTGGAGTGGTATGTGGGCAAATTGGGGGTGGTCCCAGTCGCCATGCAGTCAGTGGGGATATTCAACCTCTAAACAGATAGTTAAACCGGTTAAAGTTAGAACAAGTCACTGGTTATCCTATCTTTAACCAGTTTTCACTATCCAATTGGCAGCTGAATATTGCTGCTGACTGGATAGCGACGGTACTATCCGATGAGACTGGATAGTCAGCGCCAGTCGCTGGGCAAGTTCCAGCACTGAATATCCAATCTAGATAAAGCAGCAGAAGCAAGCTGCCACCACTAAATATCAGCCCCAATATTATTAGGATTATGCTGTCACTAACAATGCAGAGGACTTGATTCACTAGCTGTTGTCCCCTGTAAACACCGAATTGGAGAACAGCCCTACTGAATCAGGCCCAAAGAGTAAACCAGAAGCAGGCAGACCAATATTCAGCTGTCAGCATTTTTTTAAACACTGACCACTACAGACAAATAAAAACTGGAAATTCTGAGCTGATATCTGGATAGAAGCAGTGCTGAATATCAAGGCAATGAGGCCAGCATTGGCATGATTCATGGAGCGGCAATTTGTAGCACCTCTGCAGGGATAGGCTATCTAGGTAGTCTTTTTTTCTATCCTAAGCCCTTTACAGATAATTCACCCCTCCATCCGCAGATCATCCCGGTGCTATTCAGATAGCAATGAGGTGGTCAGACTGGGTATTCAGCATCACTATCTGGATATTGCCTCTGAACATCTCAGCCAGGGACACTTACTGTATCTAATTAATAGATGCTGCTCTATGGATACGTGCTTCTGAATACCGATCCAAGAATGTCCTATATTATGTCAATATTAATAATATTAAGGCAGTGGCAAAAGCTAGGAGGATGTTGGGTTGCATACAAAAGGGGAATTACCAGCAGAAAGGAAGAGGTACTAATGTCACTGTATAAGTCACTGGTGAGGCCTCACTTGGAATACTGTGTTCAGTTTTGGAGACCATATCTTGCAAAGGATATAAAAAGACTGGAAACTGTTCAGAGGAAGGCGACCAAAATGATTTGGAGCCTGCATCAGAAACCTTATGAGAAGAGACTTGAAGACCTAAATATGTACACTCTGGAGGAGAGGAGGGACAGGGGAGATATGATTCAGACCTTTAAATACTTAAAGAGAATTAATGAACAAACAAACCTCTTCCAAAGACGGGGAAGCTGTAAAACTAGAGGGCATAACATGAAGCTGCAAGGGGGTAAATTGAAAGGCAATGTCAGAAAATACTTTCTCACTGAAAGAGTGGTGGATGCTTGGAATGCGCTCCCGATGGAAGTGGTGGGGGCAAACACGGTGATGGAATTCAAAATGGCATGGGACAGACACAGTGGATCCCTTTACAGCAACAGGATAAAATCAAAATAAACTTAACTACCTAACTTCTCAACAAATAGGGTGTCCTACACGGAGCGATGGGTTCACCCCTAAACAAAGACAGGGGGAGGGGGTGGCCTGTACGGAGCGGCAGGTGCACCTACTCTTTACCATCATACTGGGCAGACTAGATGTACCATACTGGTCTTTATCTGCCGTCATTTACTATGTTACTATGTATGTTACTATGTCATAACCAAAACCTAAACATCAATAAAAACAAGCTTCTATTTCTGCCAGTAAGTGCAACATCTTTTGGGTGATCATGGGTAATGTTTGCAACAACTAGTTTAGAAATAAAAATATTGAACATTGTGACATAGTTTTCAATATGGATTGGAAATGGAGTCCATTTTCAGTAGTCTTGATGAGCGCATTAATTTAAATGTTGGTAGCAGTCTTTAATATGTATATTCATCGCTGCTAGGATAGTCAAGAGCACTGAATATATGTATAGTGTGATGACCGACGCCACAACTGTATGTTTAGGTTAGGCCTGCTGTTTGTCAGGCCTAAACTAAATGTATAGCTTATCTGGATAGTGGCTGAAAATTGCCACTATCCAGATCATTTCTGGGCACTGCTCTCACCCTGCCCTCTATCTGCCGCAACACTATCCTAGTACTGGCTTAAAAAACATACATAGCAACAGGGGCGGCCCAAGGGGGCTGCAGGGCCATGTGCAGAGACTCATTGCAAGGCCTCATTTGCAAAAGGAGCCTTATTTGCATAAATATTTGCATAATGTTAACATGCGCTAACTTTAAGTAAACATGCCTCTTAAAGAGTGTCTGGATCAAGAAAGGCTACCAGATTTCTACATCACTATACTCCAGTGCCAACTGCCAAGCACATTAGGAAGTACTATAAACACTGCCCATTTAGAACCCATAGCATACAGCACTACCAGGACCCACAGAGCACCAAACCCTACCTATCAAAAGGCAACACTGCAAATATTAAACCAATATATCTCAGAGAATACCAATATATCTCCTACTGGGGAAAGAGAACAAGTGGCACTGTGAAATAGAAACTACATGAACAGAAAACCTCAGCTCGGTTACACATGCAGAACATAGACCATCACCAAACAAAGAACAAGGGATCACAATTTAGAAATAGAAAGACAATAATTAAACTGGGAACCCCAAAAGCCAAACTTGGAATATACAACAACAATGGACAAATAAAACTATACATTAATTTCCTCTTGTACTAAACAAACATGCAAAGACGTTAGCAATACACATTTGCCAGAGCTGACACATTCCAGTCAATACATTCAAAATAAAAAAGTATTTTCTACCTTCTGTTGTTCGGGCATTTTATTTTTCAGTTGCAATTGCTCCAGTCTCTTTCTTCTGGTTTCTTTGTGTCTTCTGCGAGCTGTCCATTTGTCCTTTCTTCTCTCTTCTAGATTTTTTCCATTCCCTCTCTACATCTGCTTTAACATACTGATCTTTCCCCTTTTGCTCTTTCCTCCATTTATTTCTTTATTCCTTTATCATCCACTCAAATTTCACCTTTCCATCCTCAATCCCCACTTACACTCCCAATACCAGGCCAATCATAGATTTTTCTTCCCTCCCACACAAAATATCTTTTCCCCTCCCCATCCTCATTCCCCCAGCCCCATCCCCTTCTAGTCCTCCCCCAACATCAGTTCCCTTCTAGTTCCAGCTCAACGCATCCACTCCCTTCTCCCATGCCCCCACATCAGCCCATTTCCAGTCCTATTCTAGCCCCCCATCAGCCCATTTGAGATCCAAGCTCCCTACATAAGCCCATTTCCAATCCTAGCCCCCTGTCAGCCCATTTCCAGTCCTAGCCACCCCCCATCAGCTCAGTTCCAGTCCTAGGCTCCATCAGACATTTCCAATCCGATTCCAGCCCCCATCAGCCCATTTCCAGTCCAAGCTCCCCCATCAGCCCATTTGCAATCTTAGCTCCCCATCAGCCATTTCCAGTCCTACTCCAGTCCCCATCAGCCCATTTCCAGTCCAAGCTCCTCCCCCCATCAACCCATTTGCAATCCTAGCCCATCAGCTCAATGTACTTACGTTCATTAGTACCCCTCATGTTAAATGTAACCCTCCAATTGTGTTGTGACCACTTTGATTGAAGGATAAGGTGGTATACAAATCTGTCTAAATAAATAAAATAAAATAAATTTCCAGTCCTATTCCAACCCCCCCCCCCATCAGCCCATCTCCAATCCAAGCTCTCCCTCATCAGCCCTTTTCCAATGCTAGCCCTCATTTCAAATGTTAGCCCCATCAGCTTGTTTCCAGTCCTAGCCCCCCTAATCAGCTCATTTCCAGTCCTAGCCCCCCTCCATCAGCCATTTCCAGTCCTATTCCAGCCCTCCATCAGCCTATTCCCAGTCCTAGCTCCCCCATCAGCCCATTTGCAATCCTAGCCCTCCATTAGCCATTTCCAGTCCTAGCCCCACCATCAGTTTATTTCCAGTTCTAGCCTCCCTCCATCAGTCATTTACAGTCCTATTCCAGCCCCCCATCAGCCCATTTCCAATCCTAGCCTCCCATTGGTCATTTCCAGTCCTATCCTAGAATCCCATCAGCCCATTTCCAATCCTATCCCCCCACTGGCCATTTGCAGACCTATCCTAGACTTCCCCCCCCCCCCCCAAAGAGCTCCACGCCTGTCTAAGCGGCTTCAGAGGGAGCCAGGGAAGCCCGCATGAGGCCCCTGCTCACCTCTGCACAGCCAGCAGCATGAAGAGCGGCTTTTTCTCTCACACTGGCAGCTGTGTTCTAGTGAAGCGTGCTGAATGCCGAGAAAGATTAAAGATAAAAAAGCAAGAGCTGATCTCTATAAAAAGAAAAAGAAAAAAACACTAAACAATAATATTCATATGTTGGAAAATTCACTTTGTAGGGGAAAAGGGAAATGCCCCTTTGAAAAGTGAAATCCTCCTTTTTATTGTTTTTATAAATGTGCAAAATGAACTTTTGCAATCGCAACCCAAAGTCAATGTGCTAAGACTAACAAAACCCACAACAGTGTTAGTGCATATTCTAGCAACAAGTACTTAGATGTCTGCTCCAATTCCCAGCTAAGAACCCTGAGACCCGGATATTCAATGTCGGGGCTATATCCAGTCACTGGATTGAATATCCGGGTTTGCCAGATAGCATAGAAGCTAACTGGGCAGCAGAAATATTCAGCTACAACCCAGTTAGCTTCGGTGGCGAAAGTTACGACAGCCTTTACTGTGCCTAACTTTCACTGCTTATCGATAACCTGGCAGCAGCTGAATATCGCCACTGCCCAGGCGCCGCCTGCCCTCCGAATGCGCCGATGCTAGCCAGTTAGCATCGGCTCATGCAGCAGCAGCATCCATAGTTATTCATCAGCGCTAATTGCTGTATACCCTGCTCAGCATAATTAACGCACACCTGCTGAACGTGTTAGCCACATTAATCACTTTAAATATGTTTTCAGGTGAAAATTCATCCTAATGTTTACCGGTTAGCATCCGGGCGTTCCGGAGCATTCCATGGGTGGCACTTAGGGATAACTGGGCAGTGGCGATGTTCAGCCGCTACTCAGCTATCCCTTGGTAGTGAACGATAGGCTCAGAAAAGGCTGTCCTATCTTTTGCCACTGAAACTAACCAGTTGGTGGCTGAACATCGCCACTGCCCAGTCAGCTTTCTGCTTCACCGGCTGACCTGCATATTCAATGCTGGTGGCCAGATATGACCCCGGCATTGAATATATGGGTTTAGAGTTCAGTGGTCCCCAATCTTTAGTTTTTTAAATTATGTTTCATGGATTTATGAGTTATTGGTCCTCGTTGTATTTGTATAGACAGCAGCTTGCAATAGGATAAGTGCTATTTTGCTAGTCTATGAAAAGCCGTTCAGAAGATTGATTCAGGCTCCTGTGTAATCACACACTAACATGCCAGGTTAACCTAACCTATGGATGAAGAGTGGCCAAATGTCTGCAGGGTTTCAGCATTCTCTGGAATCTGCCCAGATGGTGATCCCATGAAGGCGCAAAGAAGCCATGCCATTGTCAGTTTGTCATGGTCCTCAGAAACACTGCATCTCCTTGGATCAGCACCAAAAATGTTAAGGTCATCACTTTCACTGATCCTTCATCTTCAGGATCACTACTACTACTATTACTACTGCTTATCATTTATAGAGCGCTACAAGGCATATGCAGCACTGTACACATGCATAAAAGACAGTCCCATCTCCATTGAGCTTACAATCTGCTAAGTTAAACAGAACAAACAGGATCAGGGAATCCTTTAGGTCTAGGTGTAGACAAAAGACTAAAGGGTCAGGATCCAAAAGCAGGATTAAAGAAATGAGTTTTTAGCTTGGATTTGAATAGGGCCAGAGATGGAGCCTGCTTCATGATCGCTCTGGTTAATTTTGCCAACTCAAATACAGAAGTATGTTTTCTTCCAAAATGTATCGCCTTGCTAGGGTATGGGTCAAGGTCCTCATATCCAATCAGAGCTCAGGGATAAATTCTGCTACATAATTTTTGTGAATTTGCAATAGTTTTGTGCTTTATCACATCTATATGTATATGCTTAAAACTAATTTTATTTCAAAATCTATCCAGTTTTAAAATAAAATATTTCTCCAACATGTTGTGTACAATTGAATTAGGCTTTTTTCTTGTTATCCATTTCAATATTGTTCCTTTTTTTGATATATTTTACTTTTCATTCGTTTGTTTTCTACTTCCTTTCCTCTTCTCTCTTTCTCGTATTATACCATTCCTTTATTACAACTTGTTTCTTCCTAACTTAGAGGTTATCTCATTCCCTCTCAGCTGCCTTCTACTCTCCCAACTATCCTACCTTCCCTCCTCTCTTACATTTTATCCATGACTCTTTCCACACTCCATTCCTTTCTTCACCACTACATCATCCAATCTACTTTCCCTTCCCCATTTTTCTCATCTACTCACTATACACACTCCTTTGTCGTCTCCTTTTTCTCTTTCACTCATTCATGTCTCCTTCTCCCCATCCTTCACTTCATCAATCTATCAATGGCATTCTCCACTCTCATCCTTCTATGAGACATCATTTAGAAGACAACAAGATGAAATACTTCTTTGGGACAAACATCTACAGATATTTTGGACTTTGAAAAATAAGGGTGAAAGAGCAATGGGAATGGGAGAATTGATATCTAAGCATATCACCATCAGAGTGCTAAAAAGAAACAAAGAGGAAAGTTACGAGAGTTAAAAAAAATTTCAGCCTCGAATTGAATGTTACAAGATGCTCACGGATCTATGTTGAATAATGCTGAGAAGATCAAAAAAAGGTGGAAAGAATATATAGAGTAATTATACGATAAAGATCAAGTGAACCAACAGCCATTTCAACCTTTACCTTATGATCTGGAACTATTGGTGATGAAAGAAGAACTTGAAGCAGCAGTGAAAGCCTTATGAAAGAACAAAGCACCAGGCATTGATGGCATTCCCACAGAAGTATTACAGCAATCTGATACAGCTGTTACCATACTTATAAGGCTCTTCCAAGAAATTTGGAAGGCAGCATCATGGCCAACTGACTGGAAAAGATCTGTGTTTATACCAATACTAAAGAAAGGTGATCCAGCTGACTGTGGAAATTATTGCACAATCGCTCTGATCCCACATGCCAACAAGATTCTACTGAATATTATTCAACAGAGACTACAACCATACCTGGAACAAGAACTACCTGAAGTGAAAGCAGGGTTCAGGAAAGGGCAAGGAATGAGAGACATCATCGCGAATGTGAGATGGATCCTTGAAAAGACTAAAGAATACCAAAAGGATATCTATTTGTGCTTTATCGACTACAGCAAGGCTTTTTACTGTGTAAACCATGAGAAACTCGGGCCACATTAAGAAGCATGGGTATATCAGAACACCTGATCGTTCTCTTGCACAATCTGTACATTGATCAAGAAGCAACAGTTCGAATGGAACTTGGAGAAACAGAACGGTTTAAAATAAGCAAAGATGTACAACAAGGCTGCATACGTTCCCCCTATCTCTTTAATTTTTATGAAGAACAAATCATCAGAGAAGCAGGATTGTATGAAGAGAACAGAGGTGTGAAGATTGGTAGAAGACTCATCAACAACCTTTGCTATGCTGATGATACCACATTACTGACTGAAAGTGAAGATGATCTGAAACATTTGCTTCTCACAATCAAGGAACATAGTCTTAAAATGGGCCTGCACCTTAATGTAAAGAAGACAAAGATCATGACAACTGGCAAAATCAATAAGTTCATCGTTGAAGGAGAAGAAATTGAAATAGTGGACAACTTTAATCTACTTGGATTAACTATAAATAAAGAAGCAGCAATAAAGAAGACCTAGACAAGTTTCTCAAGAGCAGAGGTGTCTCTCTCCATACAAAGATTTGACTCATTCATGCCATGGTATTTTCAATAACATCATATGGATGTAAAAGCTGGAGAGTGAAAAAGAACGACAGGAAGAAAATTGATGCCTTTGAATTATGGTGCTGGCAGCGAATATTGTATATACCATGGACTGCCTGAAGAACAAACCAGTCAATACTAGAGGAGATCAAACCTAAGCTTTCTTTAGAAGCTCAGATGACAAGATTTCAACTTTCATTCTTTTACAATTTATGCAAAGAGAGAGATCATTAGAGAAAGACATCATACTTGGCAAGATAGAAGGTCAACGCAAAAGAGGAAGGCCAGCAATGAGATGGACCGATACAATAACAGCAGCTACGGGTATCAGTCTGTCAACAATGAGCCGCCTGACTGAAGACCGAATGCAATTTAGGACAATTATCCAGAGGGTCGCCATGAGTCGACACCGACTCGACGGCACTTAACAACAACAAACTAAAGGTGGAAATAAAAGGGTCAACAGATAAATATGTAAGGAAAGTAAATAAAAACAAAAGGAGAAGGAAACCTATTTGGTTCTCCAAAGAAGTGGCTGCTCAAATAAAGGCAAAAACCACAACTTTCACAAAATTCAAAAGCTCACAAACAGATGAACACAAAAAGGCATACAGGATCAAACTAAAAGAGGAAAAAAGAGAAATAAGGAAAGCAAAATCAAAGGCAGAGGAAAGGATAGCTTAAGATGTGAAGTGTGGCGACAAAATTTTCTTCAGTTATATTCGGGAGAGGAGGAAATTCAGAGGTGGAACAGCAGGACTCAGAAGTGCTGGAAACGGACTTGTGGAAAGCAACATTGAAAAAGCGAAATTGCTAAACAAATACTTCTGCTCTGTGTTTGCTAAAGAAAATCCTGGAGAAGGACCATCTGTGACTCCCAAATATAAAAATGGGAATGGAGTAGATATCACACCATTCACAGAAGGTGATGCGTTAGAACAACATGCAAAACTGAAAGTGGACAAGACTATGGGACCAGATGGGATACAGCCCAGGATACTGAAAAAGCTCAAAGAGGTTCTTGCAGAGCCATTAAAGGATGTTTTTAACAGATCCTTGGAGACAGGAGAAGTTCCTCAGGACTGGAGAAGGGCTGATGTGGTACCTCTTTACACAGAGAAGAAGTGACAAACTACAGGCTGGTAAGCCTTACCTCGGTGGTGGGGAAAGTAATGGAGATGCTCCTGAAAGAGTGAATAGTGGACTTTCTCAAAACCAACAGATTGCATGATCCGAGGCAATATGGTTTTACCAAAGGACGATCTTGCCAAACAAATCTGATTGAGTTCTTTGACTGGGTGACTAGAAAACTTGATCAGGGGCATGCAATGGATCTCATCTACCTGGATTTCAGCAAAGCCTTTGATACTGTTCCTCATAGGAAGCATATCAATAAACTCAATAGTTTGGGGATAGGTCCCAAGGTGGTGAACTGGACCAGAAATTGGTTGACTGACAAATGACAGAAGATGGTGGTAAACGGAACTCACTCAGATGAAAGGAGGGTGATTAGCGGGGTGCCCCCGGGTTTGGTCCTGGGATTGGTATTGTTCAATGTATTTGTAAGTGATATTGCTGAAGGACTGAATGGAAAAGTCTCTCTTTTTGGAGATGACACGAAAATTTGCAATAGAGTGTACTCCCCTGAGGGAGTGGAGAACATGAGGAAAGATCTACAAAAGCTGGAAGAATGGTCTAATGCTAGACAGTTAAGATTTAATGCGAAGAAGTGCAGTGTCATGCACTTGGGATGCAGAAATCCTAGGGGGCGAGAGGTTGATGTGCACTGACCAGGAGAAGGACCTTGGTGTGATTATTTTTGAGGATCTCAAGGTGGTGAAATAGTGCGACAAGGCGGTGGCAAAAGCTGGGTTGCATACAAAGAGGAATTACCAGCAGAAAGGAAGAGGTACTAATGCCATTGTACAAGTCACTGGTGAGGCCTCACTTGTAATATTGTGTTCAGTTTTGGAGACCATATCTCACAAAGAATATAAAAAGACTGGAAACGGTTCAGAGGAAGGTGATCAAAATGATTTGGAACCTGTGTCAGAAGACTTATGAGAAGAGATATAAAGACCTAAATATGTACATTCTGGAGGAGAGGAGGGACAGGGGAGATATGATTCAGACCTTTAAATACTTAAAGAGTATTAATGAACAATCAAACCTCTTCCAAAGATGGGGAAGTTGTAAAACTAGAGGGCATAACATGAAGCTGAAAGGGGTAAATTGAAAGGCAATGTCAGGAAATACTTTTTCACAGAAAAGGTATTGGATGCTTGGAATGCCCTCCCGATGAAAGTGGTGGGGGCAAATACAGTAATAGAATTCAAAATGGCATGGGACAGACACAGTGGATCCCTTTATAGCAACAGGATAAAATAAAAATAAACTTAACTATCTCTTATATCTCAACAAACAGGGGTGCTCTACATGGACCGGTGGGTACACCCCTAAACAAAGGCAGGGGAGGGGTGACCTGCACGGAAAATATTTTTTCACTCAACGTGTAATCAAACTCTGGAATTTGTTACCGGAGGATGTAGTAAAGGCTGTTAGTGTAGCTGGGTTTAAAAAAGGTTTGGACAAGTTCCTGGAGGAAAGGTCCATAAACCATTATTAAGAAGGGACCCAGGATATCAATGCTTGAACCAATACAAGCATTGTGGAACCTGTGTCCCTTGGGGAAACTGCTAGGTACGTATGACCTAGATTGGCCACTGTTGGAAACAGAATACTGGGCTTGATGGACCTTGGTCTGACCCAGTATGGCATATCTTATGTTCTTATGTTCTTATGTTACTCTTGCCACCTTGCTGGGCAGACTGGATGGACCATACTGGTCTTTATCTGCTGTCATATACTATGTTACTATGTTAGATGCTGGGATAAGGAGGAGGAAAGTAAGGGTTAATAAGTATTGGAGGAGGAGGTTGATGGATGGGCACTGGTGATATGGGGATGTGGGAGAGAATTTGGGCTTAGGTGGAGAATCTAAGACTGGTTGAGAAAACAAAAGAAAGAATAACATAAGCTAGGTATTGGGCATGGAATATGCTGTATGGGTGTCTAGGCATTTGTGTCCTCTCCACCTGCACTCAAGATGTCTAAGCTTATTCTTCATTAGCTTGAGCTCTGATGTGAACCATGGTGCCAGATGTATTTTCTTCTTCTGGTGAGTGCTCCTATGTTTTATGGCATAGGAAGAGATGAGGTCATTCCATTTATCAATGATACCATCTAGGCTGTATGGGTTGCTCTGTCCTGGATTCATATCCATTAGTAGTTGGACTATAGTAATAAAGGACTCTTTATCAAAGGTCCAAAATTTCCGGCTATGCCTCGCTGGGAATGTGGTAGTGTGGTAAATGTTGCTGTTTGGGAGGAAGAAGGTGAGGAGTCTATGAATGGACCAGGGCACTCATGAGATTCAGGTCATGGAGGAAAAGATCTGGTGAGGCCAGTTTGTTGGGGTGAATACGAGGTCTAGTGTTGGACCTTTGTTGTGGGTTGCTTCTGTTACAATTTGGTTGAGCTGTAGTGCCTCCATGGAAGGAGGATGCATGTTTGTTTGATAGTGTTGGTAAGTTGAGGTCTCAAAGTAGAATAAGCCATATATTTTTATGATGTGCTGAGCATGCCTCTTTGAGGAGTGGGAAGAGGTCAGTGGCTCCTGATTTGGGTTGGGAGGGGGGTTGTCTGTATACTAGGTAGATTGAAAACTGGGGGTTGATGATGGATATGGAATCCGTGTCTTGAGAGGAATTGTGGTGGAAGGTTTTGAGTTGTAGTGGTTTGTTAGTTAAGATGATTACTCCTTCCCCTTTCTTGTTGAGTCTAGGATGGTTGAATAGTTGATAGGAGGGTATGGTCAGTTGGTTTAGGAGAACACTGCCTATTTCCTGAAACCAGATTTCTGTGATGCATGCAATATTAATTTGGTTGTCCTTGATGTGATCAATGAGGTTAGGGATTTTTGTTGCGTATAGATCTGTCATTTTATATGTGTGCCCCTTTAGTGTTGTTGTTCTTAAGTGCCTTCAAGTCATCATTGACTCATGGTGACTTTGTGGATAGCTGTCCTAAATTGTGCTTGGTCTTGTCAGAGAGCTAATTGTTGATAGAATGGCATCCATAGCTGCTGTTATTATATTGATCCATTGCATTGCTGGCCTTCCTGTTTTGCATTGATCTTCAACTGTGACAAGCATAATGTCTTTCTCTAATGATCTTTCTCTTTGCATAATGTGTCCAAAGTATAAAAATCAATGAATTGCCATTTGAACTTCTATGGAAAGCTTAAGTTTGATCTGCTCTAGTACTGATTGATTTGTTCTTCGGGCAGTCCATGGTATAGACACACCAGTACTCAAAATTTATGTTGGTTTTGAAGTGCATCTACTTTGATGTGTTTCTATATAGTTCCTGTTCTATCTGATATGTAGCTGGCCCAGCACAGGCTTATGCTGACTAGCCATCTCTGGGAGCATAGCAGGAAGAAGGGGCGGAGAAGGAGGAAAAAGTGGTGGCCAGAGAGAAGAAGGAAGGAGAGGAGGATGAGAAGGATGTGGCTGGGCCTGTGGTCCCTCTGATCCCTGCAGTCCCCCAGACAATGCAGCTAGTGTAGAACATTCTGCAGAGCCTCAGGGATTGTGAGACCACCTATGCCATAGATGTAGCCCAGATGGAGGACGTGAGGGCAGAGCTACAACCCCTCTCTATAGCTGGGCAGCAGCTGGGGAGGGTATAGCTCTGTCCTATAAGAGACAAAACAATATCTTTTAATTTTCTTACCACGTATATAGTTTTATTTTTGTTTGCTTGCAAATAGTTCTGACGTTTTTATAAATACCTTGAATTTCCATCATTTGTTCAATCTTTTTTTTCTTTTGTGAGTCTTCTTGACCCTTCTTTGTTAATTCCTTTGTAACAAGATCTTGGTAAACCAAAGATTGCATTCCTTTCCCTTATCAAGGAAAAAGACAACAGATCTGTTATACAGAAATTCACCAGGATTGGAAGTCTATATTGTCCAGTACCAAGAAGGGTGTTGACTGGGGGAATCACAATCATATGTGAAGGGCCTCATTAATTAGAGAGCTAATAGTAATATGTGTGGTGAATTTGAGCAGTTCTGACTTCTATCTCCTCTCTGGACCAAACTCTATAGAAATCCAGTACCTGATGGAATAGAAACGCAGTGATATTTAGACAGCATCTGGTAGCCCACAGCATTTGGATGAAATGATTTGGTTAGGAAAAAAACAAAAGGGAAAATCTTTCAGTGGTTTACCTGCAGTGAAAGTAATGATGGCTGGCTAACATAGCACTTGAAGGGCTTAACGTCTCTCTTACTCAAAATGGTGGAGATGAGAATTTCGTTTTCTGAATTTTGAGTGTTGGGAACCATAAGGGAGTTTCAGCATTCACCCACTGGGAGCATGGAAGTTGCAAGAAGAGTTCCAGAGAGAGAACAGCAGAAGTCTGGCTTTGCCCAAGCACAGGAAAAGAGCTTCAGAGAAAGCCCTGTGAGGAGAGAATCAGCCTTGTCCTGACTGAATTCAGCTGGTGCTGTTTCAGGCAGGAGATCTTCTCTCCCCAACTGAGCAAGCTCGTTGGGGAGAGAAGAGCCAGTGGGCCTGTATTGGAGGCAACATGGCAAGCCACCTGGCTTTAAGGTAAGTTTGCCGCGCTACCTCAGAACTGTGGGCACAACAGGGGAGAGTGGGGGATTATATCACACCATAGAGCGGCATGCCGGGGTGGGGCAGCATAAGCAAGGGGAAGGCACTCAGCCCCGGAGCTGAGAGGGCTGGGAATGCCACTGGTTAGACCATGGAGGTGAGGTATATGGCATGACGGTGCAATTGCACAAAGTTTAACATCGAGACATAATACAGAGCAGAACTGACATGGGGCATTTTAAAGCATATGACACCAGAACACATGACTACTTCAACACAGCCTGTAGAGTTTCCATTCCTTGCTTCTTCATCAGAAAGGCACACAGTACAGTGATACAGCAGCTTAAAGGCAGGACATTCTATTGTTCCCCTGGTTTATATCTCCCCCAACCTATTCAGAACTGAAAAACTTGCCAGGATAGGTGGAGGCAGGGTACACCTGGGCAAATTCTGTGCCAAAGAATTTAAAATTCTGCACAAAATTTAGAAAATTCTGCACACAGTATTTTAAAATTCTATGGGTCCAATATTTTTCTGGGAAGGCTATGTGCTGCTAGGGTGCATAGTCATCACTGCTGACCTTTAACCACGGATATTCAATGTGGCCCCAGCACTGAATATCCAGGGTTGCCGCACAGCCCACAAGCCCTCAGAAGATAAATGGGCAGTGGCGGTATTGAGCAGCTGCCCAGTTATCTCCCATGGATAAAAATAGGCCAGCTTTCACTGTGCCTATCTTTCACCTGTGGATGCTAACCGGGCAGTGATGCAATATCACCGTTACCCTTTTAGTGACAGCTACTGCCTCCTCTCCACCCCATAACACCCATGACATGCCCCGATGCTAGGTGGTTAGCATCGGGGCGTGTAGCAGAGATAATCGGGGATATTCAGCAGCACTAACATGGTTAGTGCTTCTGGATATCCCTCTAAACGGCATTTACATGGTTTACAGGTCAGTGGGTGCAAAGGATGAGGTTCGCCTAGGTTGCCTCATAGCCTTTTGCTGGCCCTGTCCAGACTCTATGAGAAGCTGGCACAGCATCAGAGGGAAATGCAAAAGATTAAGAACAGAAATGAGAGGGGGTGTGACAGAGGACAGAGGGGAAGGCCAAGTTTGTCCAGGTAATTGCAATTGGTATAGAGCCCTGGGACACTGGAAATCTGAGTGTATCAAACTTCAACAAAGACTTCCGCAAACTACACAGGTAAATGCAAGCTTTGCCACTAATTACACGGATATGCATGAGGATAGAAGCAAAGAGTAATAACTAGCCACTGGAAATGAGTCTACTGTGAGTGCAAATCTTTTGATTCCTTTAACAGATTTTCGTGAATTGCAAGCTAGGGTATTCAGCAAGGATATTACTTTCAGTGGACGCAGGGGTGACTAAATCTGCTATACAGGCTCCATTGACGAAGGGGAAGCTTAAAATATCCCAGGTGTTCCAAGCAGTGAGACTGGAGGATCGACCTATTGCTCATGGCCTTACTGAACCACTCCCTATTACTACCTCCCTCTCCTTCTTAATAAGCCCTAGATTGCCACTTAGCTTAATGGGCTGTGGTTTCTTGTCTGCCCTGGGATCAGGGCCGGTGCTACCCAGTAAGCCGGGTAAGCACAGCAGGGGGACGCCGGTGTTCAAGGGTGCCAGCCAGCAGTAGTGTTGTGTGTCTGCGGGAGCTGTCTTGCAGGCCCACAACATCACTGCTGCACATGTAGAATATGATCCTGCTCTACGCCCATGGGAGCAACCTGTCCCGTGGGCCACAGAGCAGAAGGAGGCAGTGATTGTGGCCAGCAGTGGTATTGTAGACCCACAGGACAAACAGGTCCTGCAGGCCGAACAGCAGAAGGACGGAGGCTGCAATCATGAGGGGAGGGGGAGGGGAGGGAGTGCACTCAGCCACCTAGAGAAACTGTCAGTGTGTGAACTTCTCACACATAGAAGAGGACGGGAGTTGTGTGGTCATTCCAAGGCTCTTTCCGTCTGGCTCCAGACGCACACCAATTGTGAATTCTTTGAATTTTGACATGCTTGCCATCTTTATAGCTTTTTCAAATTAAGACTCAGTTGGCTCTCCATCAGTTGATTTTGGTGATCTGAAAGTGTTCAACAGCTGCTTGTGCTTTGTTAAAAAGGCCTTGCTGAAAATTACCACCATGTATAATTCTAGAGGAGCCTTTCTTGGTCAGAGACCACCCAGGATGACTATGCCTGGGATAAGTTACTGGTCCACCAAAGAACAGCACACTGCCGCAAAGCAGAACCAAAAACCAGTCCAAAAGCGTGGCAGAGAAAGTAAATCCAAACTTTATTGTTATATTGGGGTTGAGTGTGCCAATGACCCGACACAGGCTGTGTTTTGTAAAACAAACTTCCTCGGGGGTATGGCCCACTAGAAATATTAAAACAGCAAACCATATATACATGTTAAAAACATGAATACATTAATAAACAAACATATGGTTAAAAAATAATAAATGTAGGGTTAAAAGATAAATGTACATAAAACTGAATTAACATCTATAAAAACATTCACAAAAGATATTGCACAATTACCATATAAAAGTGTAAGCAGAACTGCTAAAAAATACATGTGTTAATGTGAAAAATATAAAACATGAATTGCATGATACAAAAAATGTAGATAGGGGAGGAGACTGGAGGGCATGGGTAAGAATGCAAGGGGGGGGAGAAAGGGACAGAGGCTGGGAAGGTAAGAGTGGGGCAGAAGCGTACTGAACCTATTTGGCACACGAAGCAAATACGCCCATGGGCAAACTTATTTGTTTGCCACATCGTGTGCTGCTGCCTCTGCTTCAGGCCCATCCTGGCGGCTATTACCTCTCAGGAGGACGTTTTGCGGTGTTATTGCAAAACTTCAGGAGAGGTGAGGAGGATTACAGAGGAGGATATGTGTATCACTGGTGCAAAAGAGTTGAAAATGATAGGATTGGGGTGAAAAGGAAGTCTACCTTTTTTGTTCGTAGAGAAAGTCTATCGGAAGACAATGGTAGTGGTGTTCCTCTGGAACAAAAAAAGAAGAGGAGCAGGAGTGAATCAGTAGAAAATCATGATGCGTCTGCATCCTTGTTTTCAGCTTTCAAAGACAAAGTTGAACAGCCTAAGGTTATTGTCAGCATACACGACATAGGAGTCATGGCTTTTTCCCCAGACCTTGGATTTCATGCAGCTGTGTTACTCTGGTGATTTCAGTCTCCAAACGTAATAGGGCAGTTTAACTCTGACCCCCTGTTGATGTCAGTCTCAGGGCTTGTTAAGAATGGTCTGCAGCCCCTCCCTGCTAAATCAAGAATAGCAGACCTCAAAGGGAGTGGCCAGAAACAATAGCAGACCTCAAAGGGAGTTGCTAGAGAATTCACTATAAAGGACAGAAACACTTCCCCTTGCTCTCTCTCTTCCACTATTCATCGGACATGAAGGACAGGAGGCTCTGATAATCAATTCCCTCCACCCCTCCCCCCCCCTCTCTCTCTCTCTCTCTCTCTCTCTCTCTCTCTCTTGCCATGAGGCTCTGATCCACATGGTCTGGCCTCTCTCTCTCTCTCGCACTTCACACATGCACATGCACACACAGATTCATTGAGGCACACTGAAACAGCTCTATAACAATCACTATATAGCTCTGTTCAATACCTATGTAATAAGCCTATTTCTACATAAAAAACCTTTCTCCAAGCCACACCTGTTTGGTTGTCTTATTACAAGCCCTACTGCCTCTGTGAAGTGAAATGAACCCAGGACCTACAGGAGAGTAACCTGACCACATCTTACATTTTATGGGGGCTCGCCTTCTCGGATTTCACAGCAGATCTCCAGTTGGGTAAGTAATAATTTTGTATAATACTTTAAGTAGATTTCAGACAGGTGACACAGAATCAAAAGTCCTTGTGACCATTTACAAAAAGTTCCAGTGATAAATTTGTTTTGTGGGTTAGACAAGGTGAGATTTTTATTGTCAAAAGGCTCTGTAAGAATCTAGAATTTTAAGGACATCACACAGAGTGGCTTGCAATTGTCTTATTTTGATGTATAGGCTTGCTAAAGATTTTTCTATAGTATTTGAGCTGCTAAGAAAAGACAGAGAGATAGTCCAGATTTAGTTTGGAAGTGGTACACAGGTAAACAGTCCCTCATTGAATACAATATACATCTTTCCTGATAAAGCTATTACCTCCTGTCCCTTTTAACTTTTATGTCTCTGTCTCCTGTCAGTAAGTATCTTACTGAGAGCAGGCTTAAAGCTGGCTTCAATTGATACAACAATTCTGTTAATCTCCTAACACCCTTCTTACTATAACTTCACCCTAAACTTCCACCCTGTTAAAAAGGTGATAAGCACTTTTTTATTCAGGTATAATTTTAAGGTGTGGTCTTTATGCCAGTACTCTTTACTGAACACCCATAAAATTTATACCATTCCAACTATAATTCTAAGTCTCACTTCTTCATAAAAGTGAGCATTCCTCCTTCCAAGGTTGCACATTGAGATAGTTCTGCAGTATCAAACATGGAAGCCTTTGATTTAAAAAAAAAAAAAATTCTTTATTTTCGTTTTATAACAACAAAGGAAAAGGAAGACATACAGCTAAAAGACAGATACATAAAGTGTAATACATACACCAAAGTAAACCCCTGCCACCCCCCTTCCCCCTGCTTCTTCTCTAGAAAACTAATCATACCCGAAGCGGGCGTGTACTTACATTATTGTGTTACAAAACCTAACGGTGATCTGAAACATGATGAGTGCACATTATACAGGCATGTTGGAACAATGAGCAGATTGTACATAATCATTGAGCATCTGCCATTTAGACAAGCGAGAGTGAGTTTGGGCATGGGGAATAGCTCTCCGAGGTATCTGCTCATATTTACTATATAAGCAGACGAGGTTCCACCATTCATTGACAGTAAGTCGAGAGCTATCCTTCCAATTCCTCGTGATTAAGCATATGGCTATACCCAGCATGAAATCAAGGAGAAAGCGACCCTTCTTAGGAAGAGAGGGGACCTCCGCCACAGAGCGGAGTCCCACGATCTTCCAAGAGAGAGGTTCGTGAAGGTGTAAGATAAATTGAATACAACCCCAGACCCGCCCCCAATAAACCTGTAGTTGAGGACATTCATAAATAACATGAGCGAAGGTTCCTACAGCAGTATGGCAAGACCAACACTGGTCCCTAGCATTTGTGTTCCATTTGGCTATTTTTTCTGGGGTATAAAAGCATCTGTGTGCAAAAAAGAAGAGAGTTTGGGTAACAGAGGCAGACCGGGAAACCCGCACTACTTTGCTCCAGAAAACGCTCCATTGCACAGGGGTTAAAGTGGTTTGCAGTTCGCGCTCCCAGGCTTGTTGGGCTCTAAAAGTGGCCGTGTCTGTACCCTGCCATAATATTTTATAAAAGTTAGAGGCTACCCCATGTGTACTACTAATAGAGTGAACTATCTCTAATAGCCCGTCCTCAGTAGGGGCAGAGGGCGGCATGATTCGAGCACTTTTGAGGCAGTGTTGAAGCTGCATCAATTGAAAGTAGTGTTTCGCTGGTAACGCAAATTCCTTTTGTAAATCAGAAAAGGTTTTCCAACGAGCTGCAGAGAAAAGCTGTTGGGGTGTCCAGATCCCCCTTGAGTACCAGGGTTTCCATGCTATCGTTCTATTTAGGACTTGAATTCTGGGATTATTCCATAGCGGGAGTACGTCCAGAGGACATGCGTTCGGGCCCAGTGATAGAATGAGAGTGTTAAAGGCCGCAAGAGTATCGACAATCATTGGTGGATGGCGGGTGTCTACTTGATAGGACATACCGGGGAGATGGGTCAACGGAATTGGGCTACTAAGCTCCTCTTCTATGTCAAGCCAAACTGGTCTGCTGTCTGTGGAGGCATCTAGCCATCGGGCACCTTGCTTAAGTAGGAAGGCTTGATGATATCTAAGAAAATCAGGAAATCTGGTACCCCCTCTTTCCTTTGCAGATTGTAGTTTTTGTTTAGCTATCCTTGGTGGCTTGCCCTGCCAGAGATAACGGACGAGAAGGCCCTCAATATCTTTATAAGTATGTAGCGGGAGTAAGCATGGCAGCATTTCTAAAATGTAGTTCACTTTGGGGACTATCATCATTTTCACAGTTTCTAAGCGGCCCCACCATGTAAGAGATAAGGGAGACCAACGATTTGTGAGCTCACGGACTTTGGAGACTACCTCTTTGGCATTAAAACTGATAGTGTCTTCTAAAGGAGAACAGTAATGGACCCCGAGATACTTCACCATGCGGGATTGCCAAAGGAAGGGAAAGGCCTGCATGTCAGCCTCATGTACCCAGCGGTTCAGTGGGAATGCTACAGATTTGGTCCAGTTAATTTTATAGCCCGATAATTGTGAGTATCCGTCAATCAGATCCAAGACAGCTGGAACCGAATCGAGGGATACGAAAAGCATAAGGTCATCTGCATATGCAGAGAGTTTAATCTCCCTATGACTGAAGGGGACACCTCGAATACGTGCGGACTGTCTAATAAGGAGGGCTAGGGGTTCAAGAGCTAGATCAAAGAGCATTGGTGATAGGGGGCAACCTTGACGCGTGCCTCTTTGGAGATTAAATGGCTGAGACTTGATGGCATTTACACAAATACTGGCGATGGGTTGAGTATACATGACTTGGAGATATCGGAGGAAGCCCTCCCCAAAGCCATACCATCGGAGAACTGCAAATAAGAAGGGCCATTCTAGACGATCAAAGGCTTTTTCGGCATCCAGGGAAAGACCCACCCATGGATGATCTAGATTGGCAGCACTGGATAGCACATGGCACAAGGTCGAGCATTGTCAGCAGTTGATCTGCCGGGTATAAAACCGCATTGGTCGGGGTGAATTAGGGTGGCCATCCTGTCAGATAGCCGGGTGGCCAAGATCGTTGCGAAGATCTTATAATCGGCATTAAGTAGGGAGATTGGACGGTAGTTGGCGGTTAGTAGCGGGTCTCTGCCTTCTTTCTCAAATACTACCACATTAGCTGCAGAAAAGGATCCCAAAGAGGATGTATCTACCGCAAGGGCAGTAAAATAGAGTTTTAAATAGGGAACTAAATCTGCACTGAACGTTCTGTAGAATTCGGTCGGGAGACCATCGGGCCCTGCGGCACGGCCCGAGGCTGTTCGTTTTAGGGCAGATTGGATCTCTGAAGTAGAGAAGGGTTCATCCATCGCATCCCTATCATCTTCAGAGAGGGTCGGCCGCTGAATGCCAGAAAGCAATCGCTCGAATGTCTCTGACGAGAACTCACATTCAGATTGATATAGGCGGGTATAGAAATCCCGAAAGAGCTCTACAATGTCGGAGTCTGTGGTCACTATGCCCCCTCCCTGTGGAGCTCGAAGGGCCGCTACGCGTTTGGCTTCTTTTTGACCTTTCAAGGCGTTGGCTAAGAGTCGACCGGCTCGGTTATTTTCACGATAATATGTCCCTCGCTGAAGCTCAATACTCTTAGAAGCTGCAGTTGAGAGGATTGAATTATATTGAAAACGGAGACGCTGTAATCGAATTAATACACATGGATCAGTACGTGAAGTTAGAACTCGTTCGCCTGCTTTTATTTGTTGGTCTAGTATGAGTAGCTGCTGTTTGCATTGTTTCCGCAGGCGGATTTGATAGCTAGTGATCGTTGCTCGAATGGCCGCTTTGAAGCCCTCCCACCAAGCCCAATTCGCAGTATCCTGGGGTAGATTAAAATGGAAGTAATCCTTTATGGCTGCTCGAATTTCTAACTGGAACTCTGGCTGAGTTAACAGGGCTCTATCAAAGAACCAGGCCCCCGAATTCCCTTGGGGTGTAGTAGTGTATAATTGAAAGGAAATGGCAGCATGATCTGAAATATGTTGGGAGTGAATCTTTGCAGTGTCCACCTGAGGAACTAACAGTTTTGATATTAGAAAGAAGTCTATGCGAGACTGGGATTTATGAGGGGAAGAGAAGAAGGTGAAGTCAAGCTCATTGGGGTGTAGTAACCTCCATAGATCAACTAAAGCAAGATCTTTGATCAGGGAGGTAAGCGTGGTGTGACTCTTGGGGGGACCACTTGTCCTAGGCGGCTGTTTGTCAATCAGGGGATCAAGGACTAGATTGAAATCCCCCCCAATTATCAATGAAGTATTAGCAGAGGCCTGCGCAACCTGAGCAATGGTAGCAAAAAAGGCAGGGTCATCCACATTAGGAGCGTAAAGGCATATACATGTAACTTCAAGGCTACCTATCTTGAGGTGAACTCTGGACCATCTACCTTCTGTATCTGAGCTAGTCGCAATAATAGTAGCATGCAAAGATTTCCTAACCAGTATGGCAACCCCACATTTCTTAGAAACGGCTGGGGAATAGGCGGCCACCATGTAAGGTTTAATATTGAGTTAAGAGTTTCCTTCGAATTTAAATGCGTTTCTTGGAGAAAAATCAGATCCGCAGCTTCCTGACTTAGGTAGCTTAGGATTTTCTTCCGTTTTATCGGATTATTGATTCCTTTTACGTTCAATGAGAAAATCTTACATGGTGCCATCAATCGGTAATAGACATTTTAGGTAAGGGCGCTTGAAAACATACAACATAATCAGAATCTGTGCAACAATGACATAATCACCGAGTATTCTGGCTAATACACCCCATATTGAAAAGTATGTACCAAAGTATCTTAGAGAAGAAGCAAAACCCCCAAAGAATATGGCGACCATATGTCTGCGGGAGGAGGCCCTAGAGAGGAAATAGAAAGACATGAAAAAAAAGAAAAGAAACACCAGAGTCCATAATTAACACTGTCTCTGATACTCATCGAGGCTACTGTGGGTAGATGGAGTCGGGTCACAGATATCATCAAAAGTAAGGCAACAAACTGCCCTCGCCAGACTCTTTGCTGGGCTGCGGCAGATCCAATATGGCAGGTACAGCAGATATGAGAAGACTTGCAGGAATGTTCTGGAAGTCAGCGCATCAAGTCGGCTTCTTTGGAATCCAAAAACTCCGCTAGTAGATCAGGGTCCTCAAATGTTCTTGTCTGATTGTGAAGCGTGACTCGGAGCTTGGCCGGGTACATCAGGCCATAGCATGCTTGTAGTTGTTGAAGCCTCGGCCGGAATTCCAGAAAGCGCTTTCGGCGGTCGACCGTGGGTTTAGCCAAGTCGGGATAGAAGGAGATCTTGTGGCTCTCAAACTCCATATGGCCCTTTGCCCGAGAGGCACTTAGAATTTGCTCCACGTGTTGATATCTCAAAAGTCGAAAAATGATAGGCCGCGGGGTCTTCCTGTTGAGCGTTATGCTTGTGGGTACACGATGAGCGCGATCGATCTCCAAATCTTTGGTAAAGGTGATTGGAGCAGGGAAGGGAGGATTTTGCATAAAAACTCTTTCATGTCTCCCGATTCCGCTCCCTCCGGTATGCCACGAGTCGTATGTTGTTGCGGCGCGCGCTATTATTGCCATCTTCCACTTCTTTCTGCAAGGCCCGCACCTGACGTTCAACTTTGTCGAGTTTGGACAACCGGGCCGCATGGGAGTCCAATATGCTCTCCATTTTGTCCTGACGCGAAGAAAGCCCTTCTAGCTTGCTTTGCAGCACACCAAAATCTTCCCGCAGCGCTCGGAGTGCTTCACCGTTTGACTGCACGAGGTTTTTGACCCCTCTAATCTCTGCGAGGATTTCCTGCTGCATTTCGGGGCCCTCGCACAGGGCCAGCCCCTTCTGCGGGGACGGAGGTTCAGTTTTGGAGCGTTTGCCGTGAGAAGCTGCTGGAGATCCAAATTCCAGGCGCGTGGGTTTGGTCCCCATCATCTCACCAATGTGCCCCGGCAAGATCAGAGTAGAAGTTCCAAGTATGTACGGTGTTAATTCAGGATTCTGAGTAGGCCTCTCGGGAGCCTCAGCGTTATGCGACCATCCCGCTGGACATCAGGCTCCGCCCCCCGGAAGCCTTTGATTTTAAAGAACTTAAAGAAATTGAAGTTTCATACTGTAAGAGGAAAGGTGGTCCCTTTGAAGGTGAATTCCCTGAGTCATCATGGTATAATATTCAAAGACAAATGTTAAACCATTATCAAGAATTCAAAAAGAAATCAAATAAAAGAAAATGCCTTTTTATACAAGGCATGTGCAGGGGGCTCATTAGCATGAAACAGGACAATACTGAACTGACTTCTCAGTGTACCCAATTGAACAAAGACCTTTAGGAGGCACAAATTTGCATCTCTATGCAAAGAACTCAAGTGATACAAGCCACAAATTCTTTTATAACTGTTAGTGAGCAATTAGAAGCACTTAAACTTGAATTGAGGCACGTTAAGGATCAATTGGCCTCTGGAAGACAAAAGCCAACACCCACTCCTCCCTCAGCCCCTTATGCCTATGACACACCCTATCAGCCATGCATACAAGCTATTGAGAAACAAAAGAACAAGTATACGCCCACGTCTCCCTCAGCCCCCTATGCCTATGACACACCCTATCAGCCATGCATACAAGCTATTGACAAACAAAAGAATACTAAAGTATGCATAGCTGGACTGAGGACTGACAGTTTATCTCAGCTAGAACAGAGCAATAATCAGGGATCTGTGTCAGGAGGATAATTCAGATGACTTAGACATGGCACCCAGTACTGAACTCAGAGCACCAGTTAAAGTAATGCTGCAGGACAATTTAAAAGATAGAGATATAGAAAGAATAATTGAGAAAATTGGCCCTATGCCTTTTAATGTAAATCATTGGTGTAAATGGGCCATTGATATTCTGATTCACTGGGGTCTAGGGAAATACAGAAGAAAACAATCAGACTTTGATAGACTTATGCATCTGGCTCTGGGGCCACACTATTATAAAGTTGGTTCTCTCACTCACCCATACCAGTTGGTTAAAAGGGGCATTGAGAAACTATTTCACTGTTCCCCAATGCAAGTATTTAAAATTATTTCACCTCTACCAAATGATACACTGGAAGAGTTTGCATATAGAGCCTGGATTTTTAAAGCAGTTCTTAATGAGCAGGAGTCCTGGCCCAATGCAGAAGATTATGGGGAGAACAAGCATAAGGCATTTTTATTAGAATTGCTATCCCCTGAGATTACAAAACACCTTCTGTTATTTTCTGAAAACCCTGAAGCAACCTCTTTTGATACTTTAATGCTCAGAATTGGGTCTGTTTGGAAGACCCAGCCCTCGCAGGTCATAACAGTATCAGAAGCCCAGAAGTGGCAAGCCGAGGGATCCTCTCAGTACATAAGAAACACAGACAGAGGACACACACCTAAGTGGCAAGCCGAGGGATCCTCTCAGTACACAAGAAACACAGACAGAGGACACACACCTTGGAGAGGACAAAGCAGAGGTACTTTTAGAAACTCCTCAGGTTACATCCCCTTTCAAGAGCTCAAAGCACAGAGAGATGGGCTAGAAAAGGAGAAAACTAAATGGGAACAAGACAAACACATACTGCAGATAGAAATAGATAAATTAAAACAGGACATACAAGCAGCTCAGGACAAACACAAGGCTAGTGCATAGGGGTGTCCTGACCTTCTGAGTTCAGATATCAAAATGTCTCAAGCCTTCATAGCCCAGCCTGCCTCCTTTATCTCAGCAGAGGACTCAATTCCAGAGCCTCTGAATGATGAAATGGATACAGGCCCAGGACACAATTTAAGGCTTGTAACACCCTTGATACTGGACTCTTGTGCATGCCCCAATGTTATCAGCAGAATAGGGGGTCAGGATAAACTAGCTTTGATTGACACAGGGGCTGGAATTAGTTTTACTAACAGAGCTTCTCCCACTGCAGATCAGAAAAATATGGAAATTTATGAAATTCAAGGAATTAATGACACAGCTTTCAAATGTGTGGCTATCCCAGTTAAATGGGGTATCCCTGTGCACAGTGAACAAAACAAGGAAATGGTGGAAACCACTGCCTCCACTATAGTGAACACACCAAAAGAAATAATTGGAATTGATGTTCTCAACCAGTTAAATTTGGTGGTGAATATGGCTAATCTTAAATTGTGGCAGTATTCAGGAACTTCAAGTGCTTCTAAAACTTTAGTGCATGAAGTCATTCCATGCAGTTAGCAACTCAGTGCACCAAGGCAGCTCAGCAGTATGATCTGTGTGTAATTCCCTCAGAAGTGGCTGATATTCCAGTCTGGGCTCAAGACAAGTTAGAATGTGGGAAAATGCACACAGAAATACTGTTGGAAGGTGAGGATCCTCCACCACAGAAGCAATACCCAGTACCTCATCAGGCTATAGAACCAGTGACTAAAATTGTGAAGATACTGGAGGAGAGGGGTCTGATTAGACCTATTTCTTCCATATGCAATTCACCAGCCTGGCCGATAGTTAAACCGGGGGGTTCCTTCAGGCTCACTATGGACTTCCGTGCCCTGAATCAAGTTTCAAAATCTGTAGTGCCCGTGGTAGCCTCATACCCTGAAATGATCTCTAAACTGAACCCCAAATGTAAATTTTTCTCTGCTTTAGACATATCCAATGGGTTTTGGAGTCTGCCCCTGGCCCTTGAGTGCCAGTACAAAACAGCCTTTCAGTGGCTGAATAAACAATATGCATGGACTGTGCTCCCACAGGGATATAAGGATTCCCCATCAATATTTCATTAATACATGAAGGAAGCCCTGTCACTAGTGTCTTGCAGAGATGAGACCTAGACCAAACCTCCCCTTTGGAACTGCACAGTGGGAGGGACCGTACTTAGTTACTGATACCTTAAGCCCAAGCCTATACCAGATCCTAATGCCTGACAACCAGCAGTACTGGAAACACATCACCCAGTTAAAACCATATGGGTAATATGTGTTTTAACAGTCTTTGTTTTCAGATACCACCTGAAGACAGCACGGACAGCTGCTTTCTGAAGACAGTACGCACAACTGCTTTCTGAACAAAAGTCGCTTGTGGACGGTAACTATTTACTTCTGCTGTATAGTTGACATGTGTTTAATAGTTATGTAAATAAGTAGTAGAAATTATTTTTTTTTTGTTTTGTTGTTACATAGTATAAGTGGGGAGCATTAGTTTACTCCCTAGTAGAGTGAAACAAGTTAGCTTTTATTATGTCTTGGTTTCCTGTTGTTCTTGTATCTGCTCTCTTCTACTCAAGTCTCATTACAGGAACTATCATCCGAATATGCACGATTGGCTGGGCTAACTCCACAGGTGGAGTGTATCGCTACCAAGAAATACCCCCACCTTTCCCGGAAGGAAAGGATCTGGTCATCCTGAGTTTCTGGTCGGTACAGGACAAGCCAGTGTTCTATTCATTAAACATCACTCAAGTACAGTGGGAGCCACCAGTTTCCACTTCTCTAGAAAGGACACAAGAATTGAGGGCACCTCCAGAACATTACTTTCTAGGTCCTCCTGCTTTGATTTTGTACAATATCTCCTGTCAGGACAGAGGTACCTGGAAAATAACTTATACATGGGTTGTGAGTGATCAACAGCACATCACTGAGACTTCATTCCTTTTGGATGTATCTTGTTTACCTACCACCCCTCATCCCACCCCTCCCACCACTTCTGCTCCTCCTGTACTCTACCTTTCTGATATCCACCCATTTCAGGAAGGACATCCCTTTCTGATTAAATATGATGCACCACATGATGTTTTATATGATGTGGAATACCATTTTCTTACTTGGCATCTATTTCCCAAATTGTTTCTAGTTACTCACAAATATCCAAATTGCTCTCAGTTTGTTGCCAACCACATACAAATGCTCAATACTTGGTTTGATATGCAGTCAGTAACACCCCGAGCCAAGCAATTTCGACACAAGCGTGAATTAATTGATACAATTTTAGGTGGCACAGGGACTGCACTGGGTGCCCTTAATATAATTGATATAGAGGTGCTCCGTAATAAAATGGGATCCACTGCTCAGCATGCTGCTGATGGTTTTACCTCACAACATATTATTAATGAAGCTTCCTCTAAACTGTCCAATGTAGTTGTGGATACCTTTGCTCTTATATCTCCCATTATAGAACAGAAAAATTGTTACCTTAGCACATGCAGAATATAGATTGGGAAAGAATATTTCCTGGGCTCTTGCCTGTGATCAAGTACAGATCGAGCTTATTACTATACTAAAGGAAATTCTGATCACTGCTAAGTTAGGACACTGGCCACCATCTCTCATCCATATGGCTAGTACCAAAATACCTAAATTTGCTATAGCTCAACTTGATTGGTGGACAGTTAGTGTTCCCATTTGTTCACCACAAGGCTGCTCTATCTGTACTTTGATCCCATGGTCAGGACAACACACAGTTATTTATCCTATTGTTAATATTGGGGTGCAGTTTGATAATATGCTTATGTATCCTGTGGACCATCTCACATGGGTGCAGCCACTGGATGACACCTGGACTTCATTCAAGCCGATGGACCCCAGTTTGTGTGAACAGACTACATTTCAGTTCAAGTGTCAACCTCACCAGTTTAAAGAGGCTGACACCTCCTGCTGGAACAATTCCTCCTCTTGCTCCCTGACTGTTAAGCTCTCATATTCCCTGACTATCTCACACAGTTTGTATTACCTTGGAGCTGGACACTTTTGTTTTCATCTGTTCTTTCCCCAGAATGTTTTTTTTCCGATTGCTCCCAGAATGCATGACATTCGCCTTCCCAAGAACACTTTGTTGTACAGTTCAAACTATTTACCAAACAATACCTGGTGCAGTCATACACCACTGGTCTCCCTCACCATTAATGGGACAACTTATTCCACACCGCTGGTTACCAATGACTCTATGGACATTCCAGACTTTATCTCATATACTGTGCATCCATTACCACTTGGCATGGGAGAAGGGACACTACATAAACTGCTCAACTTTACAGAACTCCATGCCTATATTGATCACCTTAAAACAACATCCACTGAAGTGAATCACACCATCGCTTATGAGAATGGACACATTCAACTAATTGTTGGACACTTGCTACAAGATGCTCATGTGTCTGTGTGGGAATTGTTATTTGGTTACTCACCTACTGGTGATCATGTCTTTAATGTTTCTATTCACCCTATTATTATTTTAACTGCTGTACAAATATTTCTATGCATTATCATAATTTTCCTGTGTTGTAAAATGAAACAAATGTACATATCCTTGCAGCACATGTCATACAGAACAACAACATTTTAAGGTAGTTACACTGAATTTCTCTAGCATCTACCCCTACATCCAGGCTCATTTGGCCTGCTAATTTGGCTAATTTGGCATTTCCTATTACACTGAATACCAGAGTCAGCTGCAGTCTAGTATTGCTTCCTATCCTCACTCACAGCATCCTGGTACCTTTTGGCTTTAACCTCCTCAAAAATTCCTGCAGCCCTTATGCACTGTTCACTCGCTCTAAGACAGGCACGGAGGTAGCATATTGGGTCCTCCCCCCCCCCCCCCCCACCCCAGTAGTGGCTATCCTACCTAAGACACAAGGTTTGGACTCATAAGGAGACTTGTTTATCTCTAGAACACTAGAGACAGTATTGTGCAGGACAGGGGACTTGCTGGACATAGCAAGGTATTTAATACAGGAGGTATTAGACAAGCTGCCTACTATCATGTAATGGCAGCTGGGACAGGTACCACAGGCTTGCTTCCACCATTTCCAGGCACAAATAATAAATTTAAAAAAAAAGGTGTGGGAGATGTCAGCATACATGACATAGGAGTCATGGCTTTTTCCCCAGACCTTGGATTTCATGCAGCTGTGTTACTCTGGTGATTTCAGTCTCCAAAGGTAATAGGGCAGTTTAACTCTGACCCCCTGTTGATGTCAGTCTCAGGGCTTATTGAGAATGGTCTGCAGCCCCTCCCTGCTAAATCAAGAATAGCAGACCTCAAAGGGAGTGGCCAGAAACAATAGCAGACCTCAAAGGGAGTTGCTAGAGAATTCACTATAAAGGACAGAAACACTTCCCCTTGCTCTCTCTCTTCCACTATTCATCGGACATGAAGGACAGGAGGCTCTGATAATCAATTCCCTCCACCCCTCCCTCTCTCTCTCTCTCTCTCTCTCTCTTGCCATGAGGCTCTGACCCACATGGTCTGGCCTCTCTCTCTCTCTCTCGCACTTCACACATGCACATGCACACACAGATTCATTGAGGCACACTGAAACAGCTCTATAACAATCATTATATATCTCTGTTCAATACCTATGTAATAAGCCTATTTCTACATAAAAAATCTTTCTCCAAGCCACACCTGTTTGGTTGTCTTATTACAAGCCCTACTGCCTCTGTGAAGTGAAATGAACCCAGGACCTACAGGAGAGTAACCTGCCCACATCTTACAGTTATGGGGCCAGCTAAGAATAAGTATAAAAATAATTTTTTGAACATGAACCAACTTTGGAAGGGAGGTGTTTGAGATTCCTCCAGGACTCCCCCCCCCCCCCCCCCATTTTGCAGAACAGGACAAACACCAAGGACAATATTCAGACAGGACATACAACAATTTCAACATGCACAGAGGACGAGGGCGAGGAAGGGGCCAAGGATGGGGGAGGGGGAAATGGATAGCGGATCGATCTCACGAGCGGAATTATCAATAAATGACAATATTGTGAATATTTCCAGTTATTCTCTCTCGTCTGATGAAGTTTCAGTATTGTCCAAAGGGTTGTCTTTCGTTCCAGTTAGGAGATATGATCCTTTTGAAGTTCGTGTAGATCTATTTAAATTTTTTAGAAAGATTCGTATCCAGCATTTTTTTACTAATCAGATGACACCCGCAGAAAACATTTTGATAGTTAGTAAGAATTCAAAATGGCTCCCTCCTCCACATACGGACCCTTTAATAGAAGCTTTCGAATGTATAGTGTTAAAACAAATTGGAGAAATTACAGAAAGTGGAAAGCTACCTTTTCAGAATTTAACATTGGGGGAGAAATGTGCCATAAAATCGTTACAAGAAAATTCCAACATTGTTATTAAACCAGCTGACAAAGGGGGAGCGGTTGTGATTCTAGATACAAAGAAATATATAGAGGAAATCAATAGACAACTGAGTGATAAATCCTTTTACCTCAGATTAGATGATGATCCAACAGAAAAATTAAAAGGTAGTATTGACAATCTTGTGTTAAACGCTTATGAGATAGGACATATTACTAAGAAAGAAAAAGAGTTTCTCATAGTCGATAAGCCTATTATGTACTCACGTATCAAGTGGTCTAATTTTTGAACGCTAATCGTAACTACCAAAAAGAACAACGTTCAATATAACCAAATATAATGGTTGCAAACTCACTTTTAGAAACAGTGCTTATTCTATCTCAAGGAATAACATTATTTTAACGGAATAAAGAGGTCTCAGACTTACAATAGCAACCGTCCTTCAGGCCAACATGCCAATTGTAGGAAACAGTTTTGCTAGTTAGCATCAATGACCTCAATAACGCCGTGCGGTTAATAATATAAGAAGCAATAGCTGATGTGATGTTCAATGTCCACAGATCTTTAAACAATTAGAGCCTCGATATGTGCTGTATTTGTAATGTTTGCAGTCTTTTGTCCTTATTCATATAGAGAGACTCTGTTCACAGTAATCTTTAAACAGCAATTCGTATACAAATCGGCTCCTAAAATTTTCACAGCTTTAGCTCCATTAAAGTACTTATACCGCACTAAAACTTAAATTCCTTCAAATGTTCAAATATTCAAGTTGCCCCCGTTCCCGACGCCTCCCCTCAGCGCCTCAGAGCGTTTCTCCTGTTGCGGTTCTTCAGGGGATGGGGTGTAAATCAAATAGCTGCCCACGTTTTCTTTTATAGAATCTTTTAAGGTACTCGTTTTTCAATGCTCAGTCCTCCAAGATGAAAGATGCGCGGCGTCTTTTTGCTTTCATCTTGGAGGACTGAGCATTGAAAAACGAGTACCTTAAAAGATTCTATAAAAGAAAACGTGGGCAGCTATTTGATTTACACCCCATCCCCTGAAGAACCGCAACAGGAGAAACGCTCTGAGGCGCTGAGGGGAGGCGTCGGGAACGGGGGCAACTTGAATATTTGAACATTTGAAGGAATTTAAGTTTTAGTGCGGTATAAGTACTTTAATGGAGCTAAAGCTGTGAAAATTTTAGGAGCCGATTTGTATACGAATTGCTGTTTAAAGATTACTGTGAACAGAGTCTCTCTATATGAATAAGGACAAAAGACTGCAAACATTACAAATACAGCACATATCGAGGCTCTAATTGTTTAAAGATCTGTGGACATTGAACATCACATCAGCTATTGCTTCTTATATTATTAACCGCACGGCGTTATTGAGGTCATTGATGCTAACTAGCAAAACTGTTTCCTACAATTGGCATGTTGGCCTGAAGGACGGTTGCTATTGTAAGTCTGAGACCTCTTTATTCCGTTAAAATAATGTTATTCCTTGAGATAGAATAAGCACTGTTTCTAAAAGTGAGTTTGCAACCATTATATTTGGTTATATTGAACGTTGTTCTTTTTGGTAGTTACGATAAGCCTATTATTCCTACCATCTATATAATCCCAAAGATACATAAGTCATTAGAGAATCCCCAAGGCCGCCCCATAGTGTCGGCCATTGGGTCCTTGTTGGAACCCCTTTCTCAGCTCATCGATATAATTTTACGTCCGTTTGTCACCAAGATGTGGTCGTATATACGAGATTCTTCTCATGTGATAGAGATTCTCTCAGGTTTTCAAAATTTGGATTCAGATGTATTACTAGTGACTTTAGACGTCGAATCATTATATACCAATATCCCACAATCTGAAGCTTTAGAGTTTATTGAATATTCTTTGTTGCACAGACAAGATCACAAGCGCATTCCGACCACATTCCTTTCGACACTAGCAGGAATAGCAATGTGCAAGAGTTTTTTCTGTTTCAGAGGTCTTTTTTATCAACAAATTAAGGGGGTTGCCATGGGGTCCTCCATAGCCCCCGACATCGCTAACCTCTATATGTTCCGGTTTGAAGAAAATTTTTTGAGGAAACATCCCTATGAAAATGAGGTTTTATTATGGAGGCGCTAAATTGACGATATTTTCATTCTTTGGAAGGGTTCTGTAGATAAATTATCAGAATTCAATACATGGGTTAATGGATTAGATGAGAATCTTCGGTTCCAACTCACCTACGATCCCATGAAAATACCTTTTTTAGACCTTTTAGTTCAAAAAGAAGGCGGGAGTATTACAACAACCCTTTATAGGAAACCTACAGATAAAAATCATCTTTTGCACTACACTAGTTTTCACAATCCTTCTCTCAAAAGGAATTTGCCCTATGGACAATTTCTTAGGGTAAAAAGGGTGTGCACAACTGCACATGATTTCAAATACAACTCTAGAGATATGATAAATAGGTTTGGGACACGTCAATATCCCATTCATTACATCAAAAAGGCCTATGGGAGAGCCAGAGATCAACCACGGGATATGTTGTTAAAATCTAGAAAAGATAACAGTTCACCTAAATTTGTATGTCCTATTTTGTATTCTTTACAATCACACAAAATTGTAAAGATACTTAAGAATGAATGGCGGTTGATTCAAACCCTTCCTGAGTTTCATAATGTTTCACTCACTATAGCACATAAGAGGAATGTCAATCTCCGTAATCTCCTAGTTCCCTCGGCTTTTACAGAACGGAAAGCATTATCCAAACACAAGGGGCAATTCCAATGTGGACATTGCTCTGTCTGTCTTCATGCTTTACCGGTACGTAATATTTTCATTCATCCTGATACTCAACAAAAAAATTTACATAAGGGATTTCTCCAATTGTGAAACAGCCAATGTTATTTATGTGATTCAGTGTCCTTGTGCCAAACTATACATGGGCAAAACCAATCGTAGTGTGCGTAAGCGCATAATAGAACATAAGAGTTGCATCAGAAGAAAACAGGTGGACAAACCATTAGTCCAACATTGGTTAGATATGGGACACACACTTGCGGACATAAAATTTTTTGTTTTAAAGAAAGTACAAATCAATTGGAGAGGAGGGGATTTGGTTAGGACAACCTTAAGGTTAGAACAAAAATATATATTTTTGCTTAACACTACCTCTCCACATGGACTTAATTCGGAACAAGATCTTTCCGTTTTTTTATAATTAATTCAGCGTTTGTTTTTCAAATTATATGTGGTCTTTGTTCAAGTTATATGCGGGCAAGTTGACCTTATATTTAGTTTTATTTGGTTGGTATATATAATTTTTTTGCAGGCCCGGGGTGAGAGGGTTTATAGTTGTGGCACTAGTGCCGGTAGTTTGTTCACCGTTAGGTTTGCATGGGTTCCTGGCCCTCCTCGATGTACGAGCTGTTATGGTTTCGGTTGAAATCTAACAGTTGGCATTTTGCAAGTTTTTACTAGTTTTCTTATTTTCATTTTGTTTTTTTAAAAAGGATGGTAGGCAATTAAGTAAAGGAAACCTTCGGTTGTCACCTAGCTATCAGTTTTATTTTTCCCGCGGTGGGACCCTTTAAAAGTTACTACGCATGCGCCGGCATTTTCTACTGTGGATACTTTATTCCTCACATGGTTTTTCACTGGCAATTTTCACAATATACAGTTGCGGTTTAAGTTCTTGATATTTGTGATCTGGTGTTTCTGCAAGTATATAATAGTGTTCCTTCACTTTCTATGCAATGGTTTAAAGGTTCACTACATGTCGTGATTTTTGGGGTTTGAACATATCACAGACGGTTTTATTTACAAGTTGCACATATATTTATCATAATAATTCAAGGTTTTTTTAGGTGTGCATTCACTTTTACATTTTATAGTTGCTTTTGTTTTTCGGATATTTTTTATTTATTATTTACATTTCCACCGGCGTCCCCACACCACAGTGCTCTTGGTTTTTTGATATTGCAATCCGGCAGTTTTGCAAGTGTATATCAAAGGTCCCTCATTTTTTAGTTTATTCAGTTTGTTAGTTTATGAGCTGGCTTGTTTATATGCTGTGTTTTCAAGGTTTCAATACACCATGGATGCTTTTATTTACAATCTTTTATTTTCCCGCGGCGGGACCTTTTAAAAGCTACAACGCAAGCACCGGCATTTTGAAATGTGGATACTTCACTCTTCACTTGTTTTCTCACTAGCGTCGTTCACACTACACGGTTGTGTTTTGAATTTCCTGACATATTGTCATCTGGTTCTTCTGCAAGTACATATTATTGTTCTTTTCACTCTTTATGTGTTGTTTTTAAGGGTTCACTGTACGCCGTGATTCTCAGGTTTTTTATACATCACGGATGTTTTATTTACAAGTTGCACATATTTTTATTCACGTTAATCGAGTTCCCTTTGGTGTGATTCCTCTTTTATAGTGATTTGGTTTTCTTTATATTTTCACGGTTTTGTCGGTGTCTTTTGCAACACAATGCCGTGGGGTTGCTTTTTTGACAATTGCCAATTCTGCAAGTATATATAAATGGTCCCTCACTCCTCTATGTGTTATTTTAAGGTTCGGCCACAAATTAACGTGGCCGGGCACAGGCAGGTGCCGGCAGGCCAAGGGTTAACCTTGGCGGGGGGAGGCGGGACGGGGGGAGGGGGCCGGGTGGCGCGGGCGACTATAGAAAGGTCGGCCGCGCCTTTGCTCGCCCTCTTTCCCCCTCGCACGGTGCCGCACAGGAGCGATCAAATCAGCCTACCTCTTCGGCCTCGTGGAGCTTTGTAGTGGCCGGCCTGGGACCTCACCGCAAGGCGGAGTGCGCACCCCCAGTCTTGGGCATGTGAGGCAGGATCCAGCGTGCGGCGTCGGCGTCGGGCGGTGACCATCCTTCCTATCTGGTCTCTTCTTTTGGTGCCAGTGGTGAGTGCACGGGAGCATTGTGGAGGGCAAGAAAAAATGGAACGGAGAGGAGGAAGCAGGGGTAATGCCGACGGACGGCAGGAACAACTAAGGCATGAGCGATATTTGAGGGCTTAGGCAAGGGAAAGTGGGGGGGGAGGAGGGGGGTTATCGAGAGAGACACGGACCGCGGTAACAATGGCCGGGCCACGTGGATCGCGGGATAATTCAGGCATTCTGAGCGCCTGCTGGGATCGCGGGGATGCACTGGGCGTACTATGCGCCGCAAGGGAAACAATATTTAAAGGATAACAGAGGGGGATATAGGGAGCAATGTTTCGGCGGTGCAACATTATCTTAAGGTGAATTTCAGGGTGTTGGTTATTGTTCCTGTTAACTGCGTATTTATTAAGGTGGCACGGGTTGTACATTTAATTATGCGGACGCGGGGAAGGCAAGGTAAGGCTATACTATCAAAGTTCAAAAAAAAAAAAAAGTTTGCCCATGACTTAGCTTTACTTCTTCTTGATCGTTTGTTACATGTGCTATGACTGCCATCTTGTGGCAGAGTGGGGGAAAGCTTAGATTTCTTATTTGTTTTTCCTATTGACAATCCTTGACTCGATGCTGATTATAGGGTGCAGGAAACAACATGGGAGGTAACGGGACTCATATTCTTCTCCTAATACACGGGTGATTGGTCAGTTTCCATGAAGTGTCCTAAACTCTAAGGTTGGGTGCATTGAGGGGATTGCTGGCTAATTTGCCACATAGGCCGCTCTAACGGGGGACGCATCTTAGGCTATTAACATGCGGGGATAGAGATGGGTCATAGAGTAGTATTTGGCATTGGAATATAAAAAAAAACAAAAAAAACACAGAAGGGGGCTGGCCATCATGGTGGAGCGGTGCACACAGACAGTGTGTCCAGGAGCAGAGGGTCTCGGATTCAATCTCAGCAGGGAAGCTCCTGCCAACCTAATCCCCATAATTTAATAGTGAGAACGTTGATGCCCAACAACTACAGGGTGCCTGCAAGCGCAACACTAACATGCCTTTCCGTGTCCCTTCATTTTTCCTCCTTAGCATTTGTGATAACAGGATAATATGCCACGAGGGGCCGCACAGAGCGGAGCTAAGGGGCGCTCGAGACATCACAATGCAGAGGGAACAAGTAGCACGCAGAGCGCAGAAGGCAGAACGACACGCGGTGCTGCTAAACGGGCACCTGCAACAGCCGCGAAAGGGAAAGCGAGCAGCGGAGACGGATCGCTCAGGAGCCGTGCGGTTAAGACTACGCGACAGAAGGGACGTGACGCAACACAGCAACAGGCGGCATCACCAGCGCAAGGGGCATCCAGTCAGGAGCTGGATGAGCTACTGCGGCTCATACGTGAGCAGGTGAGCCAACACGGCCTAAGCGCTTTTAAGCAACATCTAGAGGCAGCTAATGCGCGGACAGAGGAAACACAGGCCACAAATGACTGCACGCCAAGCGCCAGCTTAGCGAGAGATGACAGCACACCAAGCACCAGTGCAGCACCAAGCTACGCCTCAGCGAAAGGTAAGCCCATGGGCGAAAAGGTAGCATTGGCGGGGTTGTCCTCCTCGTCGTTGGAGGAATCTATCCCCAATAATGAGGGAGACATTTCCCTAGCGAACGCGATGCGCAGTATGTTGAAGACTTTCAAAAGAAAGAACGAGAACAAAAAAACGCGCAAAGACGCGGCTAACAAAAGTGTGGGTAGAGCGCAGCGAAACACACGCGCAGAGAGGGGAGGACGGTAGATCCGGGCCAGCCGAGGTGGCGCTGACTGTGGGGTTCCTTAGCCAGTGCAGTGCCTAGAAAATTTAAAAAACGAATCTGGCGGAGGGAGTTTATCAATATATTTTCCTTACTGATCAGGGATCAGGACGGGGAGGCGAACGATGGCAAAGAGAAGGACAAGACGTGGGAGAAGATGCCGAAGATTACTAAATCCATAAACAATTGGGTGTCGGCCTTCCACATATTCATGAGCGTGGTACTGGAACGGGAGCCAGAACTGAACCAGTACTTAATCAAATACTTAGATACCATAACCCAAGCGCATAAGCGACTGGGTGGGTGGGCTTGGCTGAATTACAATGTGAAGTTCAGACAAAGCTTGGCCCAAGACCCAACCATGACCTGGCAGCATAGGATCGTGGACCTATGGCTAGAAGAGATGGCACCCAACAGGCCATACAGTCAGGAAGGGTCTTTTCAGTCCTTTCAGCCACCGCAATGGCGACAGGCATCCCTGCCGGGCGGGCACAGGGCATGCCGGCAGTTCAATGCGGGGAGTTGCACTTGGCGGCCATGCAAATTCCGACATGTATGCTCCAACTGCGGAGGGAATCACCCTGTCACCTTTTGCCGCACCAACAGAGACAACAAGTCCTATCGACCATTGCAGCAACGTGGAGGTGATGGACATGGCCCCAACCCCAATCAGGCTTGATCACATGATTCCGTGGCTGCGTGCATACCCACACCGTGATAAGGCTCTCAATATCGAGAGCGGCTTTTCTTACGGCTTCAAAATTTCGGTTTCGGCCAAACCTCTTACACAGCGGACGCGCAACTCCCCATCAGTCAATAAATTCGGCTATGTAGTCAAGAAAAAATTATTAAAAGAAAGAGAATTGAGGAGGGTGGCAGGCCCATTCACGAACCAGCCCCTTCCGAACATGGTGCTGTCCCCACTGGGAATCGTGCCAAAAAGGGAACCTGGAAAATTTCGACTGATACACAATTTATCATACCCCGAAGGGAGTTCCGTGAATGATCAAATCGATCCATCGTTATGCTCGGTGAGATATTCGACGATCGATCAGGCAGTAGACATTATAAGGAAACGGGGATGTCGGGCGGAGCTGGCAAAGGCGGATATTGAATCAGCCTTTCGACTCCTACCAGTACACCCGGAATCCTTTGTATTGCTGGGATTCACCTTCAATGGGGAATATTATTTCGATAAATGCCTGCCCATGGGTTGCTCGATATCGTGCGCGTATTTCGAGCAATTCAGCACATTCATACATTGGGTGGTAGAGGATATCGCAGGACCAGAGAAGGTGGTACACTACTTGGATGATTTCCTCTTCATAGGAAATGAAAAGGAAGACTGCCATAGGATCCTGAGGGTCTTCGAGCAAGTGGCAGAATGTTTCGGTATTCCATTGGCAGTGGAAAAGACCTGCGGGCCCGTGAAGGCTATTACCTTTTTGGGTATTGAACTTGACGTTGCAACACAGCAGTCACGCCTGCCCGAGGATAAAATACAGAAATTGAGATCCACCATTCGGCCCTTCAGGTCCGCAAAAAGGCTACGTTGGAACAGTTCCAATCAATGCTGGGGCTGCTGTGCTTTGCATGCAGAATTATGCCAATGGGGCGGATTTTCTGCCGTCGCATGGCCATGGCGACTAAAGGGATCCAGAGAAAACATCACAAGATCAGGATCACCAAGGGCATAAAGGAGGACCTACGCATGTGGGCACGCTTCTTGCAGTCCTTTAATGGACTGGCCTTCTGGCAGGAACACCCAGTGTCGAACGAAGACCTCGACCTGTTCACAGATACCGCAGGCGGGTCCGGGTTGGGAATATATTTCAAAGGCACATGGTGCGCGGAAGAATGGCCCCCTGAATGGCATTTTCTAGGTGCTACCAGAGATATCACCTTCCTGGAGCTCTTTCCCATAGCGGTAGCATTAGTCCTGTGGGCCGCACAACTTTGCAACAAGGCGATCACATTGCATACCGACAACATGGCAGTGGTTTATGCAGTGAATGGGATGCGCGCGCACACTCAAGGAGTAGTGACACTCTTGAGGCAGATAGTGTTGACATGCCTAACGCACAACATAACCATCAGAGCGAAACACATACCGGGCATGCTTAATAATATTGCCGATGCTCTCTCTCGTTCCAAGATCCTGCTCTTCCGATCATTGGCGCCAGAGGCCGACGCAATCAAGACGACCATCCCGGATCAGGCATGGGACCTTGGTCCACCAAAGTTTGGGAGCTGGTGCTGAGTTCCCTATCAGAGCGAACAAGAATAAAATACCTAACGGCCTGGGACAAATTTCAGGCTTTCTGCGCAAGCAATGGGATCAAGGACCCCTGTCCTACCACAGAGTCCATCCTACGGTGGATCCTGCAGGCGAGAAGGAAGGGTATGAAGAAGTCAACGGTACAGGCACAACTGGCTGCGATCGCTTTCTTCGCAAAGGCAATGGGCAGGAGCAGCCCAAGAACAGATTTCGTGATAACGAGGGTGATGAAAGGCTGGACGTCAGAACAGCCCCGCAGAAGAGATTTGCGGCGCCCTATAACACATCATATATTACAGAAACTGATAGCGGTCGCGGGACGGATATGTTTCGATGACTTTGGGACCGGCTCTTCCGTTGTGCCTTTTCTTGGGCATTCTTTGGAGCATTCAGGGTGGGAGAATTGGTCGCCTCGGCGAGTAAGGGTAACGCTGACGGGGGCATTATGGAAAATGATGTCAGTATACACGACGGGACGCTTGCGCTGCATGTACGGAGATCCAAGACCGACACAGCAGCGAGAGGCACCTTAATAAGATTGGCTCCACTACCGGGAGACCCATCCTGCCCAGTAAAAACCTTTGTTGAATATAAGCAAATTCGCCCGGCAAGAGCAGGTCATTGGCTGGTACACTCAAACGGGGCGCCCCTCTCGCGCTTCCAATTTGCTAGGGTCCTCAAGCAGTCCTTGGAGGCCGTGGGCTTGGAATCGTGCTTCTACGGCACCCATTCCTTCCGTATAGGGGCTGCTTCAATGGCAGCCAGCCTGGGAATGACCAGAGAACAGATCATGAACATCGGTAGATGGCGCTCCGATAGGTACAAGCTATACGTACGCCCGGTTTAACGCCATGGGCAAGCCTCGTAGGGAAATTTAAAAAAAAAAAAAAAAAAGAGGGGAGGGTTAATATGTTACGGGAACCGAAGTTCGAGGGGAGTTCTGTGATACTTTAGATTTGTGCTTTGTATTAATCACCTTCAAGATGTCGTTTCAAACTTTGCAGACTTTGCGGTGAAGACAGTTGTCAAACGAATTCTAACATGCCACTTCTCTTTTCAATAATAATGTTGCGCAGGCAGAAAACCTTGCCAGGAAGTGTGGATATGCGGCCATTCGTTTGTGCACTGGGCTGAAAGGAGGACAAGCATCAGACCACAAGGGCTTAATCTTGGCCTCCCCACTGACAAGGTGGCGGTGAGGTGGATGGGCCGGCAAGGTATGGTATGGGACCAGCTAATCCCACTCCTCCTGCGTTTGAGAAATGCAGGGGGCAGACCTTGGGCAATAGTAGTTCACCTCGGGGGCAATGACCTGACGGGGATGCGCAGTGTTGAGCTCACGAAAAAAATTGCAGAAGGACCTGCAGACACTGGCGTCTACCTTTCCAGAAGCATTGCTGGTCTGGTCTCATATTATACCTCGGCGAGTCTGGAGGGGCGAATGGTCGCACCGGGCAGTAGAAAGAATGCGAAGAAAAGTGAACAGGTGGATGGCATGATTCATGGACACACTGGGAGGTTACAACATAGTGCACGATCTCATAGAGGAAAACTGCCCTGGCTTGTACCGCGCAGACGGAGTACATCTGTCCGAAATTGGGATGGATGTGTTCCTATGTGCCATACAAGACACGCTGGAACGCTTATGGCAGAGACACGTGTTGGCCACAGCTGAGTGAGGAGAGCCTTCAGGAGGTGGGGACCCGCCCGGCGAGCGAGGAATCGCTGCCGGGAGGGATTGGCAGGAGAGATAGGGACCCTCCTCCTTTAGAGAGAGCGCACAGCCCAGACATGCTAAGGGGGAGTGGAACATATAGGATGTGTCCGCAGACAGGACACAGAGTGGAAGCAGGAACAGTCTATAGAGGGCCTTCCGATGCTTTCACGGCAGGAGGGGCATGTATAGAGATTCCCAACGCAGCCCTGCTCACGTCTTTTGACGGGACTTGGGCAGAGGCGGAACGGGACACTGTTGCAAGAGGAACAGCCCCAGAAGAGGGCCTGTTGTTCCAGGAAAGCATCCCCTTGATGACCTCATGCTATTTAGGAACGACGGCAGTGGGGAAAAGGCTTGGACGGCAGCTTTTCCAGATATCCCTGCCGTGCGACAAGGACCTAGCTAGAGTGGGCTGTGCCTCTGGAGAAGGGGTGAAAGGAAGATGTAATTTAATGTAATTTGCCGTATAGTTGGTTGTGATGTTATTATTTAAAGGATTGTGTAAATAGTTAATGCAGTAGGCTTATGCTGTGGCCAACAGTTTCAGACTGTAATTTCCAAAGAGAATGTTGATATCCAAATAAATACTTTGTTCTTTTGTTGCAAACTCGGATCGAGTGCAGTTATTCGGGTAGGAGGGGAGGGAAAGGGGGGGGATGGGGAGAGGGAGGGGGGCAGTGACCCGAGGCCGTCATGCCGGTCGCCTGTCTGAGGTTCGGCCACAAATTAACGTGGCCGGGCACAGGCAGGCGCCGGCAGGCCAAGGGTTAACCTTGGCGGGGGGAGGCGGGGCGGGGGGAGGGGGCCGGGCGGCGCAGATGACTATAGAAAGGTCGGCCGCGCCTTTGCTCGCCCTCTTTCCCCCTCGCACGGTGCCGCACAGGAGCAATCACCCACCCGACCCACCCTAAGGTTTTAGGCAGCGTCACAGCATAGCAGGCGGAGGGGGGATGGCAGGAAAGATAGGGACCCCCCTCCTTTAGAAAGAGCACACAGCCCAGACATGCTAAGGAGGAGTGGAACATATAGGATGTGTCCGCAGACAGGACACAGAATGGAAGCAGGAACAGTCTATAGAGGGCCTTCCGATGCTTTCACGGCGGGAGGGGCGTGTATAGAGATTACCAACGCAGCCCTGCTCACGTCTTTTGACGGGACTTGGGCAGAGGCGGAATGGGACACTGTTGCAAGAGGAACAGCCCCAGAAGAGGGCCTGTTGTTCCAGGAAAGCATCCCCTTGACGACCTCATGCTATTTAGGAACGACGGCAGTGGGGAAAAGGCTTGGACGGCAGCTTTTCCAGATATCCCTGCCGTGCGACAAGGACCTAGCTAGAGTGGGCTGTGCCTCTGGAGAAGGGGTGAAAGGAAGATGTAATTTAATGTAATTTGCCGTATAGTTGGTAGTGATGTTATTATTTAAAGGATTGTGTAAATAGTTAATGCAGTAGGCTTATGCTGTGGCCAACAGTTTCAGACTGTAATTTCCAAAGAGAATGTTGATATCCAAATAAATACTTTGTTCTTTTGTTGCAAACTCGGATCGAGTGCAGTTATTCGAGTAGGAGGGGAGGGAAAGGGGGGGGATGGGGAGGGGGAGGGGGGCAGCAACCCGAGGCCGTCATGCTGGTCGCCTGGCTGAGGGCTGGGTCGTTCACAAGCCGTGATTCAAAAGTTTTTTCATCTGTAACTTTTACATATTTTTATCACATTCAGTTTCTTTTTAATGTGTTATTAATTATTCACCTCACAGTGTTCTTGTTTTGTATTCATATCCCAAGGTCCCACAACCCGTTTCACTTTTAGAAATTCTATTTATAATTAGTATTTTGAGCTTAGGTTTCATTTTGGGTTATCCTTGTCTCTCCATTTGTAAAGTTTTTACTTATTTATTTATTTATTTATTTTAGCAAGGAGGTGGTTTTTTGAATACGCAGTGCTAACCACCCGGTTTTAGTGTACCTTTTGAGGGTCTCCAGATGCTGTGGTATGTTTTTATCTTTTTGTCCTTGTGTTTTTGATCTAATTTATCTCCTATACAGGGGTATAATTACATACAATTTTTAGGGAAAGATTACTAGGCTCGTTTTGTCAATTCAGCTTCGTTTTTTTAGTTATTTATGACCTATCTGATTCACTCCTGTCTCAAGTCTTTTCGTTTTTTAATTATTTATTATGTTTATTTATGAACTATTGGATTCACTCCTGTCTCAGTCTTTTAGTTATTTATGATGTTATTTATAATATTCATCTTAGTTGATTTATTTATAATTCTTATCGTTTTAACCTTTATCCCCAAGGTTTAGTGTTCACCTCCTTCGCCTCCTCTTTTTATCTTTTTATCTTTCTGTTAGGTTTTTTGGAATATATTTGTTTAATATTGATGTATTAAAAGGTATAGTACATTTTTTGTATCATGCAATTCATGTTTTATATTTTTCACATTAACACATGTATTGTTTAGCAGTTCTGCTTACACTTTTATATGGTAGTTGTGCAATATCTTTTGTGAATGTTTTTATAGATGTTAATTCAGTTTTATGTACATTTATCTTTTAACCCTACATTTATTATTTTTTAACCATATGTTTGTTTATTAATGTATTCATGTTTTTAACATGTATATATGGTTTGCTGTTTTAATATTTCTAGTGGGCCATACCCCTGAGGAAGTTTGTTTTATGAAACACGGCCTGTGTCGGGTCATTGGCACACTCAACCCCAATATAACAATGAAGTTTGGATTTACTTTCTCTGCCACGCTTTTGGACTGGTTTATGCCTGGGATAAGCCCAGCTAGGAGAAATGAATATGCAAGGAATGTCTTAAAGAATGGGTTTACAAGGAACACCTAACAGAATGATGGGACCTCAAGGAAATCCGCTAATAGTTGTATGTATAGAGTATTTTCTGAGGACTGGTCAACAAACGCACCCTCATCTGGAGATGAACATGCAGGCTGCACAGCACTGAATTGATCCTCAATCGCTGAAAGAAATGAACTTTCAGGAAACCATGTCAAAAATGAAAGACCAAAAATCCTAGTAGATGGGAACCATAGACTTCTACATCTATGCATAATTTAGGTGGGCATGTGAATATGACATAACAAATTCCCACACCTCACGTTGTAGAGCACACTCCAGAAGTCCAGAGCAGATACACAACAGAGTGCCTTTATATCTTAGCAAGCTTTAGACTATTCAATGAAGACCTAGAGGAGCTTAATCATTACCCAGATGATCAGCTGATTCCAGAAAACATGCCTTTGATTTAGACTTTTAGAGGGATATATATATATTTTTTTTTAGTGCCATCAAGTCAGTGCTGACTGCTATCAACCCATCTACCTTTGGGCTTCCTTGGCAATGTAACACCAGAAGTAGAATACCAGGCCTTTTCTTCCGAGGCAATGGAGAGTAAAGTGACTTGCCCAAGGTCATAAAGAGTGCCAGTGGGAATTGAGCCCCCGATCCCCCTAGATATTGTGCAGTTGCTGCAACCACTAGAATACTCCTCCACTCCTTAGAGGGATATACGACTGCGTAAAATGGGTAACCAGGTCTTCAGTCAGATGATGCTAAAAACAGAGGAAGAATAAGTGAACCTGCACAGAGCAACATAATAGATTATGGACATTGAAATAAGTATGGCTATATTGAAGACCCTGTTGTAACAAATTTAGAAACATGAAACAACTATCAAGCTGTACAGGCATAATCTGCAATTTCCATGGAGGATCAACCAGGGAGTGTTTCCTGTTGAAGAGATAAGACAGATGGGCTTTCAGAATGAAACATCAAATACACAGCCATTTTTTCAAGTTGGCTCTAAAAGGATGCTACCAACTGTGTTTCAAACTCCACTAGGTAATAGGAAAATCATGTCAGAATCTCAATCTACTACTCCAGCAAGTCATCCTATTCAAGTGCTTACACCTGCAATGAAGCCTTAAAGGATTCAGAATCAACTAACCACTGGTAACTAACCTAGTGTTCCAATGGCCAGTATATCCAGTGTTCCGATGAGCACTGTTATGAATCAGCAAAATTACCAAGCAATTCCTGAATCTGCTTTGCAGCCTCTTACAGTTCAGCCTTCTATGACTCAGTCCTAGCATAGCAGCTAAATTTATGAAAGGAAATTGCGTACCTGTGTTGTCACAGTCTGATGCTCAGAAGATGAAGAGACTATCAACACTTTTTATGATGAATGAGTACTACGCTGCACCTCCAAGAATATTTACACATTTATGTTCTCTGTGTAACATAAAATATAGACATTTGAAGGACTGAATTTAGCACCAAAATACTAATACATACATTGAAAGTGGTCACAGGTCCTTGCTACATTAAGAAATGAGGGAGATAAAAAAGATGACCAGATTCCAAAGAAAAGATCTAGCTCCAGTGGTTCAACTTCTAGACATTTTAGGAGGTCAAAACACAGAATTCAACAATCATGTTCTAGAAGCCGACCAAAATTTGGGAGGGCAAGATCAAGAAGTCGAAGCACAAGAAGAATACCTCATTGCAGACCACTTCATTTCTGAAGTCCCATGCGCCCTTCCTGCTCTCCTCCTAAGTCTCTCTCTATGATGAGTTAGATGCCGAAGGGACTGCAGCCAGCATTTCTGTTTTGTGCCATAGGGAAGGCTGCTCCTACAGGCTGAAGAGCAGAAGAAGCGTGCAGGAAAAGGAGCTGAGTCCAGAGACGCACAGGAGGTAGGATAAAATTTCAATAGACAGTGGGTTTGGAAAAGAAAGATAGGGGAGGAGACTGGAGGGCATGGGTAAGAATGCAAGGGGGAGGGAGAAAGGGACAGAGGCTGGGAAGGTAAGAGTGGGGCAGTAGCGTACTGAACCTATTTGGCACACGAAGCAAATACGCCCATGGGCAAACTTATTTGTTTGCCACATCGTGTGCTGCTGCCTCTGCTTCAGGCCCATCCCGGTGGCTATTACCTCTTAGGAGGAAGTTTCGCGGTGTTATTGCAAAACTTCAGGAGAGGAAAAAGCATGAGGCCTGGAGTCAAGGCAGCAGCATGCTGTGCGTTAAACAAGTAAAGTAAGTTTGCTGCCATTTTGCCACAGATATGAGCGCTACTGTTGCCATCATCTTTTGGTGCACCTCCTTTGGCTTGTACCTGGGGTGGGATGTGCCCACTGCCCAGCCATTGATATGCTACTAGATTGGGGGAACACAAAATATTATAGGCCTCTTATTTTTGAACGATCAAAACTATAATCTATAGTACACTATAATCTTTGAACAGCAGTGGGTGATTCCTTCAGTTTATACCTCCCACATTTTGTTGTGGAAGAGGTACATAGATGACATTTTCTTTTTATGGAAAGGAATGGAGGAATCCCTACAGATATTTTTAGAGTGGATTAATAGCTGTGATGAAAATATAAAATTTACTCATGTTTATCGTAAAGATACATTTACTTATCTTGATGTCAGCATTGAGAGGGGATTGAACAGCTGGTTAACTACAATATTTAAAAAGCCCACAGATAGGGTTACTTTTCTTCATTTTGACAGTATGCATCCCAGACGTCTGAAGGAAGGGCTTCCGTTCTCTCAGTTTCTGCGCTTTAGGCGTAATTGTTCAGATCAGGTAGACTTTAAAAATAAATCAAAACAGCTGTATAATAGTTTTGTACGGAGAGGGTATCCGGGCTCTATAGTTAAACGAGCGTATTCGAGGGCATTGTTCAATCATAGGGCAGCCCTGTTAGAAATGAAACCTTCCCATAGGACAGTTGGTCTGGATGGTGATAATGTCAATTTGATTACAAAGTATTCCCCGCTCAGTACTGGGATTCAAAAAATCCTTATAAAAAATGGTAATATTTTGGCGGCGGTACCTGGTTTAGCTGATAAAACGGTAAGGTGTGTCTGGCAAAGGGATCATGATTTAAAGGAATGGCTGAGCCCTGCAGTGTTGCCACCTGTTTTAGAAAAGTCTCGGTTTGTTATGGAGGTGGGACACACGAGCTGTGGAACGTGTGACTTTTGTGCGATTACAATCACTGCTAAGGACTTTGAGTATCGGGGAGTAACAGTTAGGTTAAAACATAAGACTACTTGTGGTTCGATTAATGTAATTTATGCTATCTTATGTCCATGCAATTTGTGTTATATAGGGAAGACAACGCGTCCTTTTCGCACACGTATGAGAGAGCATCGGAGCCGCCTGAATCGTAAGATTTTAGAGGCCCCTATTGTGCTGCATTGTGTGCAACAGGGTCATGTATTTGAGGAACTGCGTTGCCTGTGTATTGATCAGGTGGCCGAGGGGAGACGGGGTAGGACTCTTGATCAAGTATTGACTAAGAATGAGCAGAGATTCATTTATCAATTGAATACTCTTGCCCCGATGGGTTTAAATAACAGTATAGAATGGTCGGCATGTTTTTAATTAGGCGTAATTTAGCATAGTTATCTAAATGACGTCAGGTCGGATATTGGTTTAATTGTGGTTTTTAGCCATAAGCATAGAGCAAGGCAAGAGTTGGGAGGTATGTATAGTGGTAGGTTGTTTTGTTTGCCTTACATTTCAATAGTAACGTAGTGGGTAGATTTCCTCCTTATGGTAATGTGGTGGAGAAGGAGACAGTGGGAGGGTGATCCATTTGTTGATATTTGTTTTGGTGAGAGTGACGTATCAGCCTTGGATAGGTAGGTGCTGTTGTATTGAACGTTTAGGGGGCTTTAAAGATGGCGTTTTGGCCTGTATTCCACATGTGCGGCATTTTTGTTCAGTACGGCAGTTACAGCCTTTAGTGTACGAAGAGCGGTATGGAGCTGAAGTTTGATTGAACGCGGGCAGCATCTGTGGTAAGGATTTGATGTCGGCACTTATATTTATTTTTTATGTAGGTGTTTGGTGGTGAATAGCTGGGGTTGGAGTGGTGATTGTTTTTTGTTTGTTTGTTTACAGATCTATTGGTTTTGAATAATCCTCTGAAGAAACCATTCGTGTGAAACGTCTCGTTGGTACCGGGGGTGGACGTTGGGATTCAATGAGAAGCACAGTGCTATTTAGTCTTACAAGATAAGATCACTAATTTATATTTGAAAAATTGAAGACTAGTAGCCTGTTTATGATTTTTGAGGTCGTTGATGTGACAAAGCACTTAGCTGCAGATTGGCACAAGCCTGAGCGGCAATGCTCTTTTTAACTGAGACCTCAGTAGTTATCTCTAATCCTTGCAGTGATGAAAGTGAACGACTAGATTGGGGGAGGCAACAGGAGAAGGTCTGCAGGGAGGACCGTAAGAGTTCAAGGGGTTGGGGGTTAAAAAGAGAGGAGGAAAGAGCACAAAAGGCGTAGCCTCCACACCCATTACAAGACACAAAGGTAATCTACCCCCACACACACACATATCCAGATTTTGCACGTGAAGGAAGGAGAAATGCATCTCTTTGTCACACTGTAAGTGTGGTGTTTGATATGCACACAGAGCTTCCAACAGATATTAACATACACAGCACACGCACATGCATGCAGCCCCCAATACTCCTCATGGCACACAGACACACACTCATGCAACTCCCGAAACTCTCCATGACACAGACATACACATAGTCCCCAACAGGCCCCTGACACATGCACGCACACACAGACATTCACACACATGTGTATGCAGCACACAACAGTCCATACACACACATGTGCATATGTAGCCTCCAACTGCATCCATGACACACAGAAATACACAAACACATGCACCCATTGACACACACACATGCACGGATCCCCCAACAAATCCTATGACACACACAGATGAAGCCCCTAAATGCTTGATCCTGTGAATGAGGGAAACACACCATTGTGTCATACTGTATGTACTTTTCAACTTGTTTCAGCTTTGCTGCAGGGTACCAAACAATGCCAGACCTCCCTCCTTCCCTCTTGTGGCTGCTAGGATGATATTTATCTTTATGTTTCAGCCAGGCAGCCAGCCACAGAGAATAGAGGGAGTGGGGGAGTTTCCATTGTAGTGAGGTGGTCGGTCAGAGTCAGACACATGTGTGCCACAGCACAGGACTTGAAGCTTGTGGTTAGCATCACTGCCAGTCTACTACAAGGCAGGCTCTCATGGGAGGCTATGGCATGATTACTTCCACTTTCAGTATGCCAGCAAAGTTACTGCATATTTCACAGTTGCATCAGCTCCAACAGGCCTCAGCAAAGCAGTGCTCTCAAAGAAATCTCAAATTCCAGCCCAGTGGTGGTTCTCACATTGATGTTGTCACTGTCAACTGTTGGAACTGCCAACATCAGCCCCTAGATTGAGTTCTACCTCATAGTGCTCATCTCGGCTTCCATGCTGCTACACCGAGAGATAGCAGTGGTTTTCCCCAGGTCTGTCTTAATAAGTCTATTGACTTTTTCTCCAGAAACTTATCCAAACCTTTCTTAAACCCAGCTACGCTAAATGATTTTATCACCTCCTTCTTATGTCTCAGATTTATAAAAGAGCTGTGCAACTGTGCATACAGTGATAGAGAAGCGGTAGTATCTTTAGCAACAATAATAGGCAGGAAAAGAGACACACAAGATAAGCAGTTTGCAGTCTTTGTTTTCGGTTAAATAAATAAATACATTGATTGTGTTTGCTTTCATCACATTAACCCTTTGCAATCACAGCCTGTTCACACGATGTTAAATATTTATTCCTCAGTGCTTATTTTTATTCCAGCTAAACATTTGCCGCTTCACTGCAATTTACTTGTTACAACATTTGATTGGAAGGAGAAATATTAGCATCATGTGAGCTGAGTTCACAAAGGAGTTTTGAGAAGGGGGGGTGCAGTCTATCATTAATAATAATGAGGAGGGGCACCAATGTATATGTTGCAGGGGGGCACCAGAGATCCTAGCACTGGCCCTGCCTGTGATGTCAAATTATCTTCACTCCAGAAGGGTCTTATCTTGGTCTGCCTGACACTGAGGGCCCATCCCTCATACGCCAACTCCTCCAAGTGGTGGTGGAGGATGCAGAAGCCCCTCCAAAAGAATCAGTGGAGGCTGCTTGGCTTACTGCTGGAGGCCATATATCTGCTATCCATTTACCATCTGATTTGTGGGCCAAACATAGCACTGAAGTAGCTCATCTAACCACTGAGCCTGTGTGCATTGCTCTCAATGCTAGTAAGTCACCCCATGTCAGGCCCAGTACCCCATATCCCCAGAAGCAGAAGAAAATACTCCCTGTTATTACTTCCTTACTTGAGCAAGGTATTATATATCCTATAAAATCAACTTATAACACTCTGATCTTCCCAAATGCATGACCTTGCAGTTTTTAGCACTAAATCTTAGTTACCAAATTCTTGACAATTCTTCAAGCCTCACTAGGATTCCTCCTCATATTATCCACACCTTCTACAAGATTTTGGTATCATCTACAAGGAGGCATGCTTTTCCCAACAGGCCTTCAGCAATATCCCTTACAGAAATGTTAAAAAGAACGCAACCAAGGACCGATCCAAGAGGCACACCACTGCTAATGCCCCTATCTTCAGAGTGAGTGCCATTTACTATTACCCTCTGTTACCTTCCACTCGACCAGTTTCTAACTCAGTCAATTACTTTAGGGTCCATCCCAAGGGCACTCAGTTTAATTTATGCGTTGCCAATGCAGAACAGTGTCAGAAGCCTCGCACATCTAGTGCTATCGCCCAATTCAATTCTCTAGCCACCCAGTCAAAAAAATCAATCTTGATTCCAGAAACTGCACTGTCCTCTGCTTTCAAGAAAATAACAAAAAATGCTCTACTTACTGACCATACTAATACCTTTCGTTAGGCACAAATCCAAGAAAAGCAAATCTCAGAGTCTGCAAGGGCACCAATCTACCCCAAAGGGTCAAAGTCGTCGTCTTTGACAAAAAACATCAACGATTTGCTATTTCCCTCTAACAATATGGCAGAATCTAAAATATACAGCTTTTCTCAAGGATTAACACAACAATTGTTATGCAGCTATTTTTCAAGAAATAACACCACAAATTGCTGCAAATCTTTCATTCTGCAAATCTTTCATTCTGCAAATAAATATTAGATCCGCCAGCAAAATGAGCTAAACCCGATGCTCGCTGAGACATCTCTTCAGCGTTTCACATCCAGCTGCATCAGGGGCAAACTAAAAATAAAAAGAAAATTGCTCACCTACCGTATCACAGTCAAAATAAACCACTCCTATACAAAACCATAAACTGTCCATACCATGCTCATCGAAAACACTTAACTTCTCATCCATATTTCATCAGAATCAACAGATTCACACATCACCCTCGGCTTGATCACTCCAGCTCAACTGTTACCCCAAAGACGCCATCAGAATACTTATATACCTATCAGACCATGCCTTCCTGGATTGACTAACCACTCACATCCAAGATGCAAACTACAAACACATCCTCCAATCAATAGTAAAATTCAAACCCTCAGGGGTCACCGTTCCAAGCAAAAAAAATCCATCGCTGCTCACGTACCAAAAGATATTGAACCCTTATCTTCTGCCCCCGACCTCCCTGCACATGCTCAATACCAAAATACCGTAAGTCTGAAAATACATGTCCATTTGCCAAACAATGATCAACCAACGGGGCTTCCCGCTTTTTACAATGTAGGCGACTCTTATGCTCGCCCAACCGAACACGCAATACCCAAATCATTTTACCCACATAAAGCAATCCACACGGGCAGCATTTACATTAATTTACTCACCACAGAGGTCAGACTAACTGGTGTGTAGTTACCAAGCTCTTCCTTACTTCTGCCTTTGTAGACAGGAACCACGTTGGCCCATCTCCAGCAATATTGAGTGCTGAAACCTCCCTCTTTTTTGTGTTAAGATACATTACAAGCCTGCCTTTTCATCTTATACAGAATATAATGAGGGCACAGGACAAGCAATCAGCGTTCTAACACTGTTTAACAGTGGTTGCACTCCGCGGTGCTGGAATCACCTGTTTGCTTTCCTTCATGCATTGCTCTCAGAGTTTAGCACAGGCTCTACAGGGCACAGTGCTCCTTGGCACTGTATTGCACACATCTGTCAAGTCAGTCTGTTCTGACTAAATTGTAAGCTCCAAGGGGCAGGAACTATCTATTAGAAGTGTCTGTAAGGCAGTACATATACCAGGCAGATTAGCCCACTGAAGCTTTCCTGTTCACTGTCATTTCCTTCAAACCCCACAAGATGGCCCTCTAGTCATACTAGATGTAAGCAAAAAATGAACATAACATGGATTAATCTGAACACTTCAGCATGAAAGAAACAACACATAAATATGGTAATATCTTAAGAACGTAAAGAGCTCCAGCACATATAAGTAATTATAAGCATTAATATCAATATATTCACCCTATTTTCCAGTTACATTGGGTCGTAAGGTGTTAAATTCACCACACAAAGGACACAAATTCTTACAAGAAATTTCAATTCAATTATAGTTGACAGCATGAAGGCTGATAATAGACCATATTGTATTACATTGAAAAAACAGCCTAGATAAGAGAATTAAAACAAAAGAATAGCCATACTGGGTCAGACCAAAGGTTTACCAAGCCCAGTAGCCTCTTTCCAACAGTGGACTATATGTGTGTAATATGTTGCAAAATGGGAAGTGGAGAGTAGCTACCTACTGGGTAGAGCTAACACCCAGAAGATTGGGGTTTGAATCCTACTAGCATTCCTTGTGACCTTGGGCAAGTCGCTTTATCCTCCCTTACCTTAGAAGAAAAGGCCTGGCAATCTGCTTGCTAAGAAAACCCAGTGGCTGCTGGGTTGCCAGGACCCAACATTGACTTATAAAAAAAAAAAAAATGTTATAGAGTACTTTGAATTGCAAGTGCTACTGTGAGTTGAGTCTGCTAAAGCCAGCACATGCTTTCCATTGTAGAATACACCCCAAATACATCTGCAGCAATGTGATTTACCTGGGCGCAAGAGCAGTAGATTTCCTTTGCAACAATTTGCCCAGACAAAATTTAGCCATTGAGTTGGAGTAATGAATTTTAAATGTCAGAATTTGCCCAGCTAACTCTAGATATTAGATAAACCCTTTGAATACGGACCATTGAATCTCTGCCCCTGAATGCAGCCTCCAGGCTTGCATGACTATCTGGGGATTCCCAATTCATTAGTTGTGCCATTTCCGAGGAGCCATTCAGATCCTGGTCCCAAAGAGTGCTACACAAGGACCTCCTGACCCTGCATCCTTGCAGACTCAGCTAGCGCAGGCCCTCTTAGTGTGCCATCCACTAGTGGGCTTTTTGATGAAGTACCATGCCAAAGGGCCTGTCACTATGGGTGATTTCAGGGCAATTGAGAGAAATTGGTTATAGATTACCTTAGAAGCACAGGCATAAATAGTTCAACCAGAGCTCTGTGATTCTCAGTCTTGAAGGACTACAAAAAGGGACTGCTACTTCTGGAGAGAGATCTGCAATTGTAAGTATTTACTTCTTTGAAGTTTTCTAAATCTTGGGGAAAAGGAGTTCTTTAGATTAAAGATGATTAATCTGTGTAAATTTAGAATCCAATGTATTTGTTAAATCAGTCAGGGCCTGGTATCAGCAAAGAGAACATAAGAACATAACATATGCCATACTGGGTCAAACCAAGATCCATCAAGCTCAGTATCCTGTTTCCAACAGTGGCCAATCTAGGTTGTAAGTACCTATTTATTTATTTATTTATTTATTTATATATTTTTCTATACCGCCTCTTCCAGAGATCAGTGGCGGTTTACATAGAACAATAATACTTAAATAATAGAGAACTATTATTTTTACATAGAACAATTGTAGAACATTTTTAACATAAATAACATTTTTTTAACATTTTTAACATTGAAACCAATTAAACATCAAAACAATTAGAACTGCGGCAATAAACGTGCCGTAACATAGAACTATTTACATTGAAAAATTAAAATGTGACTATAATACATTTGAGAAAGATCGACAGAATTCAGTTAGATGCTTGGGATGGATTTATGGCTGTGCAATGTAGGAGAGGTCTAGGTAGGGTCAAAGTACGGTTGTTGTTCAGTGTTAATCTGAGGAATCTGTGCATTATCATGTTGAAGGTTGTGATAGTGCATGGTGAATAGGTGAGTTTTTAGTTCCTTTCTAAATAATTGAAGGTCTTTGATTTCTCTGAGCTCGATTGGGAGGTTGTTCCACAACGTTGGTGCAAAGAATGAAAAAGCAGAATTACTTGTCTTCCGACTTGTTTTTCAAACGGAATCCGGGATTAGTAGCATGTGCAAGTTTGTTCTTCTTCTTAATCTGTTTTCATGTGAGATATTGACGAGCATAGACAGGAAGGACGGTGCTATTTTATTAAAAATCTTGAACGTGATAACTAAGGTTTTATAGATAATTCTGCAAGATACAGGTAGCCAGTGCAGGGAGTAGAGAATAGGAGATATGTGGTCAGTTATTTTCGCTTTGTAGATGATTCTTGCTGTGACGTTTTGCGCTAATTGTAATGTGTGCAGATTCTTTTTAGTGGTTCCTTGGAGAATGCCATTGCAGTAATCTAGATGAGCGTTATTAGAGTTTGGACCACTGATCTGAAGTCGGAACTATCTAATAGTGGTCGAAACTGTTGGACTGTCCTTAACTTATAGTATATAGACTTAACAGTTTGTTTTATGTGTTGGGTAAGGGTGAGAGTCCTGTCAAGTGTGATTCCTAGATATTTAATCTGTTCCTTAACTGGTATGATAGTCTTTCCGGTGTTGATTTCAGATGGTGGGGTAAAGTTTGTGTTTCTAGTTACAAATATTGCTTCTGTTTTCTTAAAGTTAATATTCAAGTTCATTGACTTCAGCCATAATTCCACTTTGGATAGGCATTGATATATATTGTTATAGTCAGGGTTGGACACATTGAAAGGTGAGTATAACATGATATCGTCTGCATAGATATGGTAATTTATCTTGTGGCATTTGAAAATCTTACAGATGGGTTGCAGGTACAGATTGAACAATAGAGCTGAGAGGGCAGAATCTTGAGGGATGCCCTGTTCTTGAGGGAATGGTGCTGATGCAACTTGATTTATTTGAACATATTGGGTTCTGTTAGAGAAGTAGGATTTAAACCAATCAAGAGTTTTATCTTTAATGCCAATTTGAGCAAGTCTAGAGATGAGGATGGCATGGTTTACATTGTCAAATGCAGAGGAGATATCAAGGAATATGAGAATAAAGGCTTGTTTTGTGCTATCGATACCTCTGATAATAGTGTCAAATAGTGCTAATAGAAGGGTTTCCACACCGTGGTGAGGGCGGAATCCATATTGATGTTCATCTAATGGTGCAGATGAATCTATGTAGTCCTGCAGTTGAATCTGTACAACCTTTTCAATAATTTTAGCAAGAAATGGAATACTTGCAATGGGACGGTAAGAAGTTGGGTCATTGGTGTCTAATGCTTTGTTCTTTAGTAGTGGACGTATTGCTGACCTTTTAAGGGCTTCAGATATGTATCCCTGTTGAAGTGATTGATTCACTATGTTCAGTAAATCTGGAGCAAGTTCTGTTTTTGTTGCCTTTATCCATGCCACTGGGCAGATGGTTTTAACATGTTATCTATGATGACGCCTAAATGTTTTTCCTGGGTGGTGGTTCCTAATGTGGAACCTTGCATCGTGTAACCATAGTTTGGGTTGTTCTTTCCTAGGTGCATAACTTTGTCCACGTTAAATTTCATCTGCCATTTGGATGCCCAAAGAGCTTTTAGTTAAATTAAAAACTCAACAGGTAGCTTTAAGTTTAAAAAACAGCAGAGAGCTTTCAGTTTAAATTTAAAACCCAACAAATAACTTTATGGTTAAATTTAAAACCCAGCAGAGAGCTGCTAGTTTAAATTTAAAACTCAGTCAGGGTCTAGTATTAGCAAAGAGCTTTAATTTAAATCAAATCAGAGTATAACTTAGCATAAAAGGAAAAATGGGGTCAATGTTCTTTGAGCAATAAATTGTTTCTAGAGACCTCTACAAAGAGGCCTTCTAGAGAGGGGGCAAGAGACCTGTGAAATTGTTTTAAATAGGAGTTAAAGCCAAGTGACAGATCAAAGGGGCATTTTGAAAGACTCCCTCTATCCAAGCAAAGGCTGTGTGAATCACCCAAGAAATTGGTCACAGATTACCTTAGAAACACAGGCCAGAAACACAATAGGTATTCTTTCCTTCCCTCCCTCCCCAACTCCTACTCACCCCTTGGATAATCGTAGCTTTATAGGTGCTTAAACCTCTTAAAGGAAAGGAAGTGCCATATTCACTCTCAGGTACAGCTGTTTATCCTCATCAGGCATACATTAAGGACCTGAGATTAATTAAGCTTGAGGTGAACAAAGTCCATTAAACGTATTAGGTATAATTTTATTAGCAAAAGTATCCTCAGCAAACCTTAGTAAGTAAACAACTTAAACACAACCTTAAAACTAAGATGTAGACAGTAGTCCAGAAGCGAGATGGGGGCTTTCCAGTCTTTTGCATTGAGTGTCACATGTATGATTTTCTCCCAGTTGGTGAGAGGTCTTACTTATGCCCTAGGTGCAAGGAGCTCTTTGCTCTCGGGGAGAGAATCCGATCCTAGAGACTAGAGAGGCAGACTTGGAGGATATAAGGAAGACAGAGAGGAACATAGACGAGACCTACAGGAATGTAGTGCTGAAGTCCCACCTCCAGTCTGGCAGCATCCCTGTTGCCATGGAGGATAGAGATCATGTGACAGAAGAGCATCTCCCTGGTGTGGCAGGAAGTGATCCTGCAGCTAGGACCTGTCCTCCAGAAGGTTTCTCCAGGGCCATGTGTTCACCAGGGAAGGGTTAGGCCTGCCGTTATAGTTGGTGATTCGATCATTAGGCATGTAGATAGCTGGGTGGCTGGTGGATGTGAGGATCACCTGGTAACTTGCCTGCCTGGTGTGAATGTTGTGGATCTCACGCGCCACTTAGACAAGGTCTTAGATAGTGCTGGGGAGGAGTCTGCGCTCTTGGCACATGTTGGTACCAATGACATAGGAAAGTGTGGTAAGGAGGTTCTGGAGGCCAAATTTAGTTTTTTAGGTAGGAAATTGAAATTCAGAACTTCCAGGGTAGCATTCTCTGAAATGCTTCCCATTCCACGTGCAGGACCCAAAAGGCAGGCAGAAGTCCGGAGTCTCAATGCATGGATGAGACGATGGTTCAAGGAAGAGGGTTTTGGAATTGTTAGGAACTGGGGAACATTCTGGGGAAAGGAAGGGCTTTTCCAAAGGAATGGGCTCCACCTTAACCGGGATGGAACCAGACTGCTGGCATTAACCTTTAAAAGGAGAAAGAGCAGCTTTTAAACTAGATAATAGGGGAAAGCTGACAGTCGACCAAGAGAGCATTGTTCAGAACAATGTATCCTTGAACAATACTAGCAAAAGCTTGAAGTTAGGGCATATCAACAGAGAAGTTCCAATAAAGGCAAAAGTAACCCAAATGCCCTTGAATATAGAGCAGACAGAGCTTAAAGATTCCAAATTACTCCAGCCTACTGATAGCCAGATTAATATGAATAAAATGCAGTCTCTAAAATGCTTGTATGCAAATGCTAGAAGTCTAAAAAATAAGATGGGAGAGTTAGAATATAAATGAGAGGTTAGATATGATTGGTATCTCAGAGACATGGTGGAAGGAGGACAACTAGTGGGAGTGGGACACTTCAATACCTGTGTACAAACTATATGGGAATGATAGAGCAGATATTCAAATTGGTGGAGGGATTGCACACTATGTTAGAGAGGACATTGAGTCACCAAGGATTAATGTTTTGCAGGAAACAAAATTCACTGTAGAATCTCTATGGATTGAAATTCCATGTAAAAAGGGGAAGGGGAAGGCGATGGCAGTGGAGGTGTATTATCAACCACCTGGCCAGAATGAACAAATGGATGATGAAATATAATAATGGGTGATTTCAATTACCCTGGTATCGACTGGGTTAGTGTCAAGGCAGGACGTACTAGGGAGATAAAGTTTCTAGATGAAATAAATGATTGCTTCTTGGAGCAGCTGGTTCATGAACTGACAAGAGGGGAAGCCATTTTGGATCTAGTCCTTAGTGGAACACAAGATCTGGAGCAAGGGATAAGGCTATTGGGGCCATTTATTGGGAGGAATGACCTAGTGGTTAGGACATGGTGGCTCAGGCCAGAGGACCAGGGGTTCAAGTCCCACCTGGGAACAGCAATCTCAGGAGAAAGGGACTGGGGCTTCTAGCCTTATAGGCACCGCTTGTGGCTTTTGGCAAGCCACTTAACCCTCCATTGCCTCAGGTGCAATTAGATTGTGAGCCCTTTGGGGACAAGGGAATATATCCAGTACCTGTTTGTAGTAATGTAAACTGCTTTGATTGAAGGATAAGGCGGTATAGAAAACTGGTTAAATAAATAAAATTTAGCAATAGTGATCATATCATGATCACGTTTGATTTAATAAATGGAGGAAGGACATCAAGGAAATCCACAGTATCACCTTTTAACTTTCAAAAGGGAGACTATGATAAAATGAGGACAATAGTTAAGAAAAAACTAAAAGGGGCAGTTGCAAAGGTTAAAGATTTACATCAAACATGGTTGTTGTTTGAAAATACTATCTTGCAAGCTCAGACCCAGCTGTATTCAACGCTTTAAGAAAAGTAGAAGTAAGTCCAAAAAAATGGCAGCATGGTTTAAAGGTGAGATCAGAGAGGCTGTTGTTGCCAAAAAAGCATATTTCAGGAAATGGAAAAAGGAACCAAATTACTAAAACTGGAAACAATATAAGCACTGGAAAATTAGATGCCAGGCATTGATAAGGCAGGCAAAAAGAGAATTTGAGAAGAAGCTTGCTGTAGAAGCAAAAACACATAACAAAGACTTTTTCAAGTACATTCATAGCAAAAAACCTGTGACAGAGTCAGTTAGACCATTAGATGATAGAGGAGTAAAAGGAGCACTAAGAGGGGGCAAGACCATAGCAGAGAGATTGAATTAATTCTTTGCTTCAGTCTTTACTGAGGAAGATGTAGGGATGTTACCCATGACTGAAATGGTATTTAAAGGCGATGCTGTGGAAGAATTGAAAGAAATATCGATAAACCTGGAAAGATGTATTACAACTATTTGATAAACTGAAGAATAGCAAATCACCTCTACCAGATGGTATACATCCAAGGATATTGAAAAAACTGAAATATAAGATTGCAGACCTACCATTAGTAATCTGTGAACTATCATTAAAATCATCGGTAGTATCTAAAGATTGGCAAATGGCCAATGTAACACCGATTTTTAAAAAGAGTTCCGGGAAACTACAGACTGATGAGCCTGACATCAGTACCGTGAAAAATGGTAGAAACCATCATAAAGAACAAATTTACTGAACATGTAGATAGTCATGGCTTAATGGGAGACAGCCAACATGGCTTTAGCCAAGGAAGGTCTTGTCTTACTAATCTGTTAAGTTTTTTTGAAAGTGTGAATAAACAGGTAGACAAAGGTGAGTCAGTTGATATAGTGTATCTGGATTTTCAGAAACCCTTTGACAAGGTCCTTCATGAGCCACTCTTGGCGAAATTAAAAAGTCATAGGATAGGAGGCAGTGTACTATTGTTGATCAGGAACTGGTTAAAAGATAGAAAGCAGAGGGTATGGCTAAATGGCCAATTTTCCCAATGGACAAAGGTGAATAGTGGAGTACCCCAGGGATCTGTGCTGAGTCCATTGCTTTTTAACATATTCGTAAATGACACAAAATTATTCAAAGTCGTTAAAACCCATGAGGAATGTAAAAAATTGCAAGAGGACCTTGATAAATTGGAAGACTGGGCATCCAAATGGCAGATGAAATTTAATGTGGAGAATTGCAAAGTTTTGCATTTAGAAAAGAACAACAAAAAACTACGGTTACACGATGCAAGGTTCCACATTAGGAACCACCACCCAGGAAAAAGATTTAAGCATCATCATGGATAGCATGTTTAAACCCTCTGCCCAGTGTGCAGCGGAGGCCCATAAAGCAAATAGAATGCTAGGTATCATAAGGAAAGGAATGGAGAATAAAACTAAGGATATTATAATGCCTCTGTATTGTTCCATGGTGCAACCACAACTTGAATATTGTGTGCAATTCTGGTCGCCGTATCTTAAAAAGGATATAGCGTTATTAGAAAAGGTACAGAGAAGAGCCACCAAAATGGTAAAGGAGATTGAAGGATACCCCTATGAAGAGAGGGTAAAAAAGGTTAGGGCTCTTCAACCTGGAAAAGAGATGGCTCAGGGGAAATATGATAGAGGTCTAGAAATTAATGAATGGAGTGGAACAGATAAACGTAGATCGATTGTTTACGTCATCAGAATATAGAAAGACCAGGGGACATGCAATGAAGCTACAAGGTAACCTATTTAAGACTAATAAGATAAAATATTTTTTTTCACTCAACATGTAATCAAACTCTGGAATTCATTACCAGAGGATGTAGTAAAAGCTGTTAGTGTAGCCGAGTTTAAAAACGTTTGGACAGGTTCCTGGACAAAAGGTCAATAAAGCAGTATTAAAGAGGACCCGGGAAATCCACTGCTTGTCATAATACAAGATTGTGGAACCTATGTCTTTTGGGGAAACTGCTAGGTACTTATGACCTAGATTGGCCACTGTTGGAAACAGGACACTGAGCTTGATGGTCCTTGGTCTGACCCAGTATGATATATCGTATGATCTTATGTTTCTTATTGCTTTGTGTGGATGGATAGGGTGACTAGATCTGCTAATGTTGGTTAATTGTATGTTTAAGGAGTGTATGTCTGAGGTATTTGTTGGGTGGACCTTTTTAGGATTATGTGTGTGGGTATAGTCTATGTGAGTACTTCGGGAGGGTAGTAGAGATTCCTGTTGTGCTGGGGCAGGGAGATATGGTGGTATTAAGGGAGAAAAGGAGAACATCAGGACTATAGAGGGTTTTCAAGAGAGGGTTTTGATTAAAATTGATCCTGGGCCATTAGTGAGAAGGAGATGAGTCTTTTATATTTTTATATTTTATGCACAATCAACTAAAAATAAATGGGAGATTGTGCATGATAGAATAATGAGATCTAGCCTGATATTTAAGAGATTGTTGAATCATAGAAACAACAATGGATGCAAACTTTATCTTATTGAGTCAAATTTGTCCCCTCTTCCCCAGAATATACATATATGGTGATTTTAGGTAAATTTAAATTAGGGAAATGGGTAGTTCAATCATGGATGGATGAAGAAATGTGAAGAGTTAGTGATCAATTTGAATGAACAGTCTTTTGGGGGGGGGGTAATTTTATAAGGAGACGCTTACTATAAGCGTGAAAGTAGGTGCCTAAATGTGATTATTTTAGTCATTTATGCATATAAGTGGTCTTATAAAATAGCACCTACAGTAAATGTATGCACATTGCTTTGATGGTGTTTATTTTGATGGTGGGTGTGCAAATAAACAGAGTTTGGGCAAAGTGCACAAGTTCACATGCCAATTCTAAAATATTACAATTTATGCAAATACATTTTTAAAATTCTTTCTTTGACCCATACGACTCTCCATGACAACGCCCCTAAATACTTTTCTAGACTCATTATTCCATATGCCTCACCATGTTGTCTTCACTCTCTTCATGGGAACAGACTGGTTATTTCCATCCCCTTTAGGGTTAAATATGAATCTACTTGGCATTCCATTTTTTTCACTAATGCCCCATCTTTATAGAATTGTCTTTCTCTTCCTATTTGCTTGGAGCCCTCATTTAAAAAAGATTAAAACTCTCCTTAAAACTCATCTTTTTGGGCAGGCATTCGGAATACAGCTGGGCCCAGCAAAACAGTTGACGGCTTGGCAAGCACTTACCTTATCTATTTCTTTATCTCTATATTTCACTTTTATTTTAACTCTGGCATTCCTCTCTTGACATTTTAAAATTTTATGGTAAACCACTCTGTGTGTTTCCCTATGCAGGATGGTATATCAAGTTTAGAAGCCCCAAAAAGGCATTTTACCTAGAAATCCCAAAGTGCATCAATTGACGCATTATCACGACAACTGTGTTGAGCATGAAATGCAGATGTGAATTAATTTGAAGTTACTTATTTGTTTACTTCGTGCAGTATGTGACATCATTACATAACTGACATGGTTCTAGCAGTGGCGCTGGTATAAACCTTTGAAGATGCATTTGCGTCAGTTGACGCACTTTGGAGCTTGAAGCTATAAACTATAACTATACTTGCAAAATAAAGGAGCCAATGTGCCTTAATTTAAGGTGAAAATTTTGCCACTTATGGTTGTATTTTATACAGAAAAGTAGGCACCTACTTTTCTTTATAAAATAGCGTCTAAGTAGGCCCTACTTTCACTCTTAAAGTGGGCTACTCCTTGTAAAAGTCACTTCCATATGTACTACTAAATCCATTAGGTTTGATTTGCTGCTCTGTAGGCTAGCGATTGTGGTTAATTTGAAATACATGCCAGGGTCACCAGGAACTATGGTAGAATCTTTTCTCATTGTGCTGCTGAAGAAGCACAGAACCACCGGAACAAAGGCACAAGGAAGGGGGCGGAGCTGGGATAAGGAGATGCTGATGCTGGGGCTGAGACTAAAAGGAGGGCTTAGAAAAGGGGGAATGATGCTGTTGCTGGGGGCTTGAAGAAGGGGGACTGATGCTGATTCTGGGCCTTGGAGAAATGGAGGCTGATACTGTCTCTGGAGGTAAATTGTTGCTGGGGCTGGGAGAAGAGGCTGGCATTGGAAAAATCTGTTTTGAAATCAGTCTAAAAAGCCACTAAGAAATTTGTTTGCAATGCAAAAAAAAAAAAAAAAACCACTGTTAACCTACTATTTTTCTGACCCTGGAATCACATCTTATTGGAATGGAGGAGTTGCCTAATAGTAACCAAGCAACCAGAGTTTGATTCCCACTACCAATCTTTTTTGTGGCCTTGGACAAGTCACTTAACCCTCCATTGCCTCAGAAGAAAGGCCTGGCTATCTACCTGCAGTCACACTGCCAAGAAAACCCAGGAGCTACTGGGTTGCCAGGAATGAGCACTGATTCAAAGGCACATTTTGCTTTGCTGCCTCAAAAATAAACCCCTAAAATTCCAAATGATAAGCTCCTACAATCAGAAGCCCTCCATGTTTTGAGCCACTTATTGAAGTTGTCTATAAGAGGTAGCATTTCCTTTCCCTTTTTGAGAAGTACTATTTGCCTATGAAATGAGAGAAGAAAGGCTGCATTATACAGATCACCAGGGCCGTACCATGGGCTGCACAACTCCAGAAGGGGCATTGACATTATCAATGGGCTTCTAGGAAGCCCGATAACAGCATGTTCCTGAATGTGGCTGAGGAGGCAGGGAGACACCAAGTTCACAAGTCACACAGCACATTTCTAGCTTGCTACGGTCCTGCAGATAACTACAGTAAATAGCTTAAAACCTATGGGGGTCATTCTATCCCATGAATAGCAGGGATGAACGTCCCATTGGGATGTCCATCCCTGCTATTCGGCCCCTGCAGGCCCCGGCAAAAGCCTCCTCGTACAAACAGCAGGTTTGTATGGAGAGGTCTAGACAGGGGCAGGAGGGGGCTTTCTGGAGGCAGGCTGCGACCCCGGACATATAGGGCTGATTCAGAGGTCAGCCCTGTACATCCGGGGCTTCAGATCTAGACAGGGGACTTATTCCACCTCAGAGGTGGAATAAGTCCCCCTGGACATGGTGTTTTGGCAGTGGCTGGCAGAGACAGGGGTGCAGGAAGTTCTCCGTAGCTGGACCCTGGCCATGGGAGGCCATATCAAGAGTCCACTGCAGGGAAAGGAAGATTTTGATGGCGGCCGGCATTCGTAGCTCCTGAATGGAACCAAGGTGCCATGATGACAAGAAGCCATGACAAGGAGCCTGACTGAGCTAGTCGGGTTGTGGCTGAGTGTGCAGGCAATCAGAATTGGGTCCTGGCCTGCACATTCAGGTGCTAGATCCAATTCTGATCCTGCGGTTCAATGAGTCCCATGAATGGAACATTGCCATACCAGGCTATAATCTCTTTAGGAGGGACAGGTATGGCCAAAAGGAGGAGGCGTAGCCCTTTATGTGAAAACCAATTTTAAAGCAACTGAAATGCAGAGGGTTGGGGAAAAGAGGAAGCATTATGGGTCATCTTGGAAAAAGAAAATGGAACTTCCATCCACACAGGTGTTGTCTACAGACCTCCAACTCAAACAGAGAAACTGGACAGAGATGTTGCCATGGGAATCTAAAAGTTGGGAATAAATGGAGATGTCAACTGCTAGATGTAGATTAGGATATTGCATCTGAAGAATCAGAAAGAAATAGAGATTGTGGATGCTATGCAAGGCATTCTGCTTGGACAAATGGTGAAGGAGACCACACAAGAAGGGGTGACCCTGGATCTAGTGCTCACAAATAGAGACAGTGGGCACGATATTCAGCAATGGAGTCTTCTCAAGTCACTTCACTGGCTCTCTATCTGTTTCTGTATCCAGTTCAAACTTCTCCTACTGACCTATAAGTGCACTCATTCTGCTGCTCCTCATTACCTTTCCTCTCTTATCTCGCCCTACACCCCTCCTTGTGAACTCCACTTTTCTGGCAGAGTGCTTCTATCTGTGCCGTTCTCTTCTACTGCTAAATCCAGACTTTGATCCTTTTACCTTGATGCTCCTTATGCCCGGAATAAACTACCTGAGCCTGTCCATCAGACGTCATCTCTGGCCTCTTTTCAAATCCAGGCCGAAAACTCACCTCTTCGAGGCTGCTTTTGAATCCTGATCAAAGTCTCCAATGTGTTTCCTTACCATTCCCCTAGATATACCCTTGTCCTCAGCTGTTGTGCTGTCTTGATTAGATTGCAAGCTTTGATAAGCAGGGACCATCTCTTAGATGTGCTAATACAGCGCTGTGTACGCCTTGTAGCGCTATACAAACAATGAGTAGTAGTAGTAATAGTAAACCTGGATATTAAATGCTGGGACCATTTCCGAATAACCAAGTCAGTTACTGAGGCAGGAAGCTAACCGGGCAACAGCAATATTCAACCAATGCCCAGTTAGCTTTGGTGGCAGAAGTTAGGAGATCCTTTGCTGCACCTGACTTTCACCACTGAGGGATAACTGGGCAGTGGCTGAATATTGTTGCTGACCAGTTATCCCCAGGTACCACCCCTGGCATTCCTCCAAAATGCCCTGATGCTAACCACTAAGCATCAGGATGTGTAACGGCAGAACCCAGGGATATTCAGCAGCACTAACCATGTTAGTGTCGCTGAATATTCTGCTTAGCAACATTTACATGGTTTACAGCTCTGTAAGAGTGGAGAAATAGCCTAGTACCCAGAAGATCAAGGGTTTGATTCCCACTAGCACTCCTTGTGACCTTGGGCAAGCCACTTTACCCTCCACTGCCTTGGAAGAAAAGGATGGCAATCTACTTCCAGTGATACAATGCCAAGAAAACCCAGAGGTAACTAGGTCGCTATGAGTCAACACTGACTTGATGGCACTAAAAAAAAACAACAGGTCTCTAAACCATGTAAATGCCTTTGAATGTTGGGTCCATAAGAACATAAGATATGCCATACTGGGTCAGACCAAGGTCCATCAAGCCCAGTATTCTGTTTCCAACAGTGGCCAATCTAGGTCATATGTACCTAGCAGTTTCCCCAAGAGACACAAGTTCCACAATGCTTGTACTGGGTCAAGCATTGATATCTTCGGTCACTTCTTAATAATGCTTTATGGACCTTTCCTCCAGGAACTTGTCCAAACCTTTTTTAAACCCAGCTACACCAGTGTGTTTAATGTCAGGGATGGTGCTCACTTGGGCAGCAGTGATCATCACATGGTATGGCTTGATGTAAGGGCTAAAGTGGAGTTCAGACACACAAAACTCAAAGTCCTGGATTTCAAGCACACTGACTTTAGCAAAATCAGGAGGTACCTGACATAGGAGCTAGCAGAATTAGGGAAGAATAAAGGAGGTGGAAAGGCAGTGGACCAAACTGAAAGGAACTATAAAAATGGTACCTGATCTTTACATAAGGAAGGTCAATAAAAGCAAAAGGAGAAGGAAACCATTATGGTTCTCCAAGGAAGTAGTTAAAAAATAAAAGCAAAATTATAGCTTTCTCAAAATATAGAAGGTCACAGGAAGAGGAACACAGAAAAGATTATGGGGTAAAGCGCAAACTAGATTATTAAACTTGATAATAGGGGAAAGCCGTCAGACACCCAAGAGCGCATGATTTGGAAAGTTGTATTCTTGAAGGATACTAGCAAAAGAGGGAAGTTAGGGTATCCCGACAGAGAGGTTCCAATAAAGATAAAAGTAACCCAGATGCCCTTAAGTACAGAGCAGACAGAGCTGAAAGATGCCAAATTACCCCTATCAACTGATAAGCAGATTAATATAAATAAAATACAACCTCTAACATGCCTGTATGCACATGCTAGGAGTCTAAAAAATAAGATGGGAGAGTTAGAATATATAGCACTAAATGAGAGGTTAGATATGATTGGTACATCAGAGCCTGGTGGAAGGAGGACAACCAGTGGGACACTGTGATACCTGGATACAAACTATATCGTAATGATAGAATAGATGAAACTGGTGGAGGGATTGCACTCTACTGTATGATAGAGAGGGCATTGAGTCACACAGGATTAAAGTTTTGCAGGAAAGAAAATACATTGTAGAATCTCTATGGATAGAAATTCGATTTAAAAGGGGAAGGGGAAAGCGATGGCAGTGGGGGTGTACTGCCAACAGCCTCGCCTGAATGAAGAAATAGATGATGAAATGTTAAAAGAAATCAGGGAAGCTAAGAAAAGTTACAACACAGTAATAATAATTGGTGATTTCAATTACCCCGGTATCAACTAGGTTAGTGTCATGGCAGGACGTGCTAGGGAGATAAAGTTACTAGATTATTTATTTATTTATTTATTTAGCAAACACTTATATACCGCTGCTTCCTATGATCAGCTGCGGTTTTCTTTACAGAATCATCATGTATCGTACAATACAATGAATTTTTTAAGAATACAATTTTGATTAGAGCAATGATTACATAGCACACGGATTAGAGATTAGATACTTTTCACAACTTTAAATATACATTAGATTAAAAGGTGCGTGGGAGGGGGATATAATATACATATATACAGGATTACATATCAGTCGTCAATATGCTGCGTGTATTCCGAGTGTCATTATGGTGGGCAGAAGGGAACTTGTTGTGGTAAGGTGCTGTAATTAGGTTGGGTTGTAGTATGCCTGGAATAAATGGGTTTTGAGGTTCCTTCTGAATTCATTCAGGTTATTTGACATTCGGAGTTCAGAGGGGAGCTGGTTCCAAAACTCACAAAACTCACAAAACATGAGCTGATTATTATTTAGCTCATGACTTTCCAGTAGTAGCTCATGGTGAGCTACATTCAGGTACAGTAGGTATTTCCCTGTCCCCAGAAAGCTTACAATCTAAGCTTGTACCTGAAGCAATAGAGGGTTAAGTGACTTGCCCAAGGCTACAAGAAGTGTCAGTGAGATTCAAACCCTGATCTCTTTAGTAAGAGCCACTGCTCTAACCACTAGGCTACTCCTCCAGTCTATAAAATAAATTACTGCTTACTGGAGCTGCTGGTTCATGAATCGACAAGGGGGGAAGCTATTTTGGACCTAGTCCTTAGTGGAACACAAGGTCTGGTGCAAGAGATAAGGGTGTTGGGGCCACTTGGCAATAGTGATCATAGCATGATCACATTTGATTTAATAAATGGAGGAAGGACAGCAAGGAAATCCATAGTACTACCTTTTAGCTTTCAAAAGGGAGACTATAATACAATGAGAAAAAGAGCTAAGGAAAAACTAAAAGGAGCAGCTGCAAAGGTAAAAGATTTACATTAAGCATGGGTGTTGTTTAAAAAAACTATATTGGAAGCCCAGACCAGATTATTCCATGCTTTAAGAAAAGTGGAAGAAAGGTCAAAAAACTGCCAGCATGGTTTAAAGGTGAGGTCAGAGAGGCTGTTGAAACCAAAAAAGCATCTTTCAGGAAATGGAAAAAAGAGCTGAATGATAAAAACAGGAAACAACATAAGCACTGGCAAGTTAGATGCAAGGTATTGATAAGGCAGGCAATGAGGAAATTTGATAAAAACTTGCAAAGGAAGCAAAAATTCATAATAAAAACTTTTTCAAGTACATTCATAGGACTGGAGAAAGGTTGATGTGTTGTTCCCTCTTCACAAAAGTGGCAACAGGGAAGATATGGGAAATTACAGGTTGGTAAGCCTTACCTTGGTCATTGGAAAAATAATGGAGACACTACTAAAGCAAAAGATGTGAACTTTCTATAACCCTTGGACTGGAAGACCTTAAGCAACATTGATTTACCAAAAGCAGATCATGCCAGAGAAATCTGATTGATTTCTTTGACTGGGTGACCAGAGAACTCAATCAAGGACATGAGCTGGTCTACTTGGATTTCACAAAGCTTTTAATACTGCCTGAAACTAGGACACAAGGTGGTGAACTGGATAAGAAACTAGTTGACTGAGAGACTCTATGAGCGTGCAATATTGGAAATAAAAACAGAAATGCATTTCCTTTCCTGTTTTGAAGGGAGGCACATTTCTCAAAGCTGCCACATTCCAATCATTAGGGAAAGGGGAGAGGAGTATGAAACAGTGGAAGAGAGTATGGAAATGGTTAGAAACCTGGAAAGGTGGAGAGAAGGGGAGGAGGGAGTAAAGGAGGGATCATTGTAAAGACTAATACAAGTATAAAGCAAGGATCATGAGCTCAATGGTGAAAGATGGTACATAAGTGTGATGTATAAGTGAGTTATGATGGGACAAAGAAGCATGCACAAATGAAGGGGGAAATAGAGCGGGGAGGGAGGGGAGGGAGGAGGGGGGAAGGGGAAAAAAGGCAGGGGGGAAGGCCGATGATTAGGTATTATAGAATGTTATAATAGTTGGTAGGGGATAAACGTAAGTATGGTTATATGATAGTTGTGGAATAAGTACAATGTTGAATTCAGAGGATGTTTGTACTTTCTATTGAATAAAATTAATAAAAAGTTAAATGGAAAAAAAAATTGAAAATAATTTATTTTATTTTCTACCTTAGTCTGAATATTGTATTTTTCTAATCCAGTTAGTTCTTCTGTGTGGTCTTGTCTTCCCTTCCTCTGACACTGATCTCTTGGTAGGTGGGGGGGGGGGGTATTTTCCATTTTCTCTTCTCTGTCTCTGCACCCATTCATACCTGATTTTATTCCTCATTCTCCCTTCCTCTCATCCACTAGTCCTAAATCTCCTCATTTCAACTCACCTACTTACCAGCCATCTTCCTCTCACCCTCTCTATAACACTCCCATTGCTCCGGTATTCTTAAAGAGAAAGCGTAGAGAATACCGGTCTTGTATTTTTTCTCCCTTGGGGATTTTTGATTAGGCTTTTTGCTGTGTTTTTGGAAAAATATACTGTTGGTATTTCATATTTTCAAGAGAGATTTTATTATTTCCCCTGTTTGTTTTGGATGATTGGCACTGAAATGTGAGTTTTGGTTTTTGGTTGGATATGTCTTGAAAGTTATGATTGGGGTATTTAATAGAGTATCTTATGGCTTAAATAAAATATGTTTTGAAATGGATGAATGCTGAAGCAACATTTAATCTTGTCCCCATTATATATGTTTATTATGGCATACAGATCGCATGAAAAATAAGCACTAGAAATGTGCATTATCTCGTTCTGAAAGCATAGCTCATACAATTTATGATCATTGGGCAACTTCCCTGATGCAACCTTTTGGCGAAACTGGCCCATTAGAAAGAATGAATGATTGCTTGGAATGACTGTACTGGATTAAGAGACAACAGTTGTGCACAGCATATTGCCTGCCGTCTGTTTACATCGGGATGAGGTTAAGTGCTAAGAAATTGACTTATTTAATGACAAAGCTTTTTCGTATCAGAGGAGTATATTGGGGAAGGGTTTTTTATGACTCATGATGTTGTATAGTGTTAGTCGACTGAGTTTGGCTTTTGGTACCAAGGTCTTTTTTCCTTCTCAATAAGATACACTTTATGTTATGTTTTAAATCATTGATGTGAATATAGCAGGGAGTTATTGAATGTAGATTGGTGGATTTGACTTTCTCCATAATGAATTTTATATTGTGGTACTTTTGGGATATGCCAGGTACCTGAATTAACCATTATTGGAAACAGGATACCAGGCTTGATGGACCTTTAGCCTAACCCAATATGACAATTCTTATGTTCTTACTTTCCTGTGCATTCGCTCCAGCACTGTGTCTAAGTAGGTATTCAAATCAATGCAAACTCTCAGTCCTTGATTTCATTGTCAGTTTCTGGGTTTCTTTTCAGGTTTCTTCACTCAACCAACAATATGGACCCATATCAATGATTCCCACTTCCACTATACTTGAAAAAAAAGGCATTTCTCAAACTGTTTGTGCTACGTGGCTGCCTCTGAGATAATCCACACTTGGAGTTGAGGACAATACTTGCATTTCCAGGTTCAGAGAGATCTCTAGCCCTAGGGATTCTGCAAACTCCCAAATCAGCACTGGAAGGTGAAATTAGCACAGAAATGATGTGTACAATAAACTCATCCATTGGGCTAGTTACTGTAAGTCCCCAAGCTCAGTTGGAAATATTCTGTTCTTACCTTTACTTTTAATCAGTGGCATAAGTTACAATGAGGGGGCCCCCAAGAAAAATTTTGCTGAGGGCCCCCCTTTGTCAAGGCGGTTGCATGTACACCCCCCCCCCCCCTCCTCATGCAGCAGCTGTGGGAGCAGCACGGCAAACTTACTTTATCATGTTTGCTGTGCTGCTCCACTCTTGTAAGTTTTCTGCAGGAAACGCAGGCCCGGAATTTATGCCACTGCTTTCAACCATTTTATTAGAAAACACTAGCAGCCATAAACTGTTTAAATAAACAAAACAGCTTGGAGAAACTCATACAATGTTACATACCTAGCCATTAGCCATCTTGGATCACCCCAACCATACATTAATCTGCACCTGGATTAGTAGTTTTCAGTGTTTACCAGCAGTTTGAGTTTCCTAGTAAAAGGATTTGGTAGCCCATGAACTCGCCTTGTGTTGGGAATACCCCTGGGAACACTTTCTGAATCAGTCATGGGAGGAAGAAGTTCTAGTTTAATTTCTTCTGAAGGGTCTAAAAATTATTAACACAATTTACTTTTTAGGACCCTGTTACTAAAGTGCGTTGTGATTTGAAGCTAATGTGCCAAGTGCTTGTAAAACCTTGGTGTCTTAGGTGCAACACAATCGGCATGGAAGGCATGTTTCCATCAGTAATTGTGCAGCATTGTCCCCTTACACATGCCACCTTAGCACAGGTGTATTTACCTTCACCTATTGAGGTGGCGGTAATTGCATCCACATTAATTGACCACGTTGCAGTTAGCATGGGCACGTTGACTACAAGGTGCTTTTCCCGCCCACTTGCTGCCCTAATATGCTATGGACAATTAGCGCAGAAATCTGGCCGCGCTGTTATGGCCCCATGCTAGCTGTCAATGAGTGTCCCAGCATGCCTTCAGAGTGCACCAGAACAGACGCTGACAGCTAGCAACCTTTAATAAAAGACCCCCTTTGGGTTGACAAGGTCAAAATGTCTCTTTAAAGAAGATTCCAATTACATCTTTGTCAAAAGGCTAAGTTTGGCTATATTGAATCAAAAAGGTGTCAGGTATGAAAATATTTTACAGATGATGCCAAGACACACACACCAAAGGCAAAATCTTTAACTAATTTCAAGCAAACAATGCTGAGCTAAACGTATTAAGATAAAAGGAATAAACAAATATTCTTCTTCTGCTAACAATTTTCTCTGGTTTAATTAAAGTAAAACACAGCTGAAAAAAGAAACTGATCAAAATAAGCTGGGACAAAATATGGAACAGAAAGCAAACTAAAATTAGTCCTTCTAAAGATAGCAAATCCATCCCCCAAATGTTTTTTTTGGGAATATAGGCCCTTTGTGGATGGATTGTCAAACAAAATTGCTAGGACAGGGAGAAAGCAAAAATTACAAATGGCATTTTTGTTTCATTATTAACAGTGGAAGAGTCACTGAATGAAGATAACCTAGCAGAGGAAGATAACCCAGCCCAGGTACTAGGCACAAGCATCATGCACAATGAGGTTTACATAACCTAGGAGCAGGTAAAGAAAGAGCTGAACAATGCAAAAGTTAATCAGGCACCAGGAATGGATGACGTTTGCCCAAAGGTAGCAAGGGCACTGTGCAATTTGATTGCACGATCACTATAGTAAGTATTTCAAGAATCGGAGACAGCAGGTTAATTCCTCGGGGCTGTCAAGGGCTATGCATGTTTGCAAATTGAAAAGAAGAAAAGGAGATAAAATTCTGAAGCAGAAAAGATTAGACAATTTAGTCAGGAAAACATACTAGAAACCTTTGTAGAGGAAGTGATGCCTGGGAAAGTCGATTAAACACAAAACCCTTTTTCATTTATTTATTTATTATTTCTATTCCACTTGACACAACCTAGCAATTCCCAGGTGCCAAGAATTTGCAACAGCTCCTGCTAAATCAACCTTACTGGATTTTTTTTAACATTCTGTTGTTGTTTTTTAATTGGTTTCACAAAGTAGGAGAGTTTTATGTCTACTATATAGCACCTTATTCAAACAAAGTTTTTCCCATAGGTACAGAATTGGGAAAAGTTCTTTTGGAATGCTGCTTTCTGACTTTTAATAAGAGAAACTTAAAAAAGGAAAGAAATGAATATCAGCTATGCAGATCTAATTCCAAAAATGTACATAAACCAACTCTTAAGTTGGGGTGAGAACAAAAGTAACTCACACTAAACACCGAAGTACGATTTGTAAATTTCAATGCAGTCAAAACACAAATATTTATTATCATTCTTATTCTTATGTCATCATGCGTGACACATCACAGCCAATTTTGACTGTTTTTAACTCCAGTAATTTGGGTTCTCCCCAAAGACCTGGGAATCAGAGAATATTGTTGCAAAATTGATGGGGGTTATGTCTTTTAAAGTTTCCAAGTAGTTTGGGAATCCAATTGGTATTGCTCCAAGAGTTCCAATCACATTTGGTGTTGCCACTGATTATTTTTCCTCCAAAGTCTTTCTACTTTGATTTGCAAATCACAGTATTTTGTTTCTCAGTTTTACATCTCTGCAACTATCACCAGATATTGCCACATCTATAAACCCCTATTTGAAAACTGCCTCAGTCCTTTAGCAGGGAAACTCATGCAGGTATCATATCAATCTATGTAAAGCAAGAACATAGCACAAACAGCCGAAAAATCTAATGAGTGAAGTAATTTTTCAGAAAATATGGTATGGCCAATATAGGAGGCAAAAATAAAGAGTGATGTTTACTAAAATTCAGGAGTTTTGCACTTACCACACTTAAGTTGCAAAAATGAATTCCTGGTAAAATGCAAAGGCTGTGTACTGTCAGGGGCATAGTCAGCAAATGCCCTGCAGTTAGTACACGGGTCACACACTTAATGCACTGGTCCGCATTAAATGCCTCAGCAGATAGCATAGTGCATCCATGATATCTGCTGATGCATGGAACTCTGATCCTAGCACTGGCCAGACCAAAAAAACCCCTTCATGCCAAGCACCTACACTGCAATCCGCATTGCAACCCTTCCAATGCACAGCCCAACCACCCAATCCAATGCCAATGCCAATCGAATTCCCTACTTCTGATCAAAACCCAACACACCCAATTCAATCTCCAATCCTCCCTCACTCCCTTTTTGTATTGCCAGGCTTTTGAGTCTGTTCCCTCTTGATTTATTTCTGTGCGTTTTGGTTTTGTAATTGTTTATATTCTTTTATTGTGTATGTTTTATGTTCCACTTTGAACTGTGTGATTAAGTGGCCTATAAATGTTTTAAATAAATAAAAATAAATAAACTCCCAACAGAGATATCATTGCTAGTTTAGTGGCCAGAGCAGGAGCAATCACCCATGCACCTGCCCTGTTACTACCTGAGTTTAAAATGACAGCTCTGATTCTTAGCGAAAATACCATGCGACTACCACTATGGGTCAGAGTCACCATTTTGAACTCAGTTGGGAGCCTGGTGAGATCGCTCCCACCCCAGCCATTAGAATACTAGGAATATCTCGGGGTAACTGCTGGAGGTATTTGGGTGGGGGAGGGTTGGGTGTTTAATTTGGAGGGGGTACGTGATCGGAGAGGGTCAGGACTTTGATTAGAGATAGGGGATTAGGTGTGCATGAGGGGGTCAAGATTGGGGGGTTGGGCTATGCATCGGGGGAGGTTGCAGCTTGAATCAAAATTGGGGCTTGCATCACCACGAGTTTTGTTTTTTTTGTTTAGTTTGGGCATTGGTCATGCTACCTACCTGTCCGTAGCACAGATGCACTTAATGCCACTTCAAGAGGGGTTAAGTGCATCCATGCTATTGGCAGCCGACAGTTAGCATGTAGTAAATTACCATGCAATAAGTGCCTTGCTGTCCACAACCTGTTTTTGTACATAACCTGCTCCATTCCCACCCTAAATTGCATTAAGAACATGGAGCCCGATCCCAGTAGGGCACCTCCGGGCTGTCTGGGTGGCCCAGAGCAGAATGGGCTCTTTAGGACCCTGAGCTGGCCTGGTATGCCCCTGCATCCCTGCAGGGACATCCAACCTGCATGCCGGTATGCCCACCATGGTGCTAACCCCCTGTTATCCCACTTCCTGACCCCAGGTTGGGCAGCCAGGGCCCGGATCAGGCGGCAGGGACCTACCGACCTCTGATCCCAGCCCTGTGTGCGGTTCCCAGGCTTGATTGCCTTCCTCTTCACTGCTTATTCTACTTCCACGATGGAATAAGCGGCATTTTCAGTCCACCCCTGAAGGACATACAAGGCCATGCCCTGGATCAGCCCTGTATGTCCTGCCCTTGCTCAGCCACCACCGACTGTCCCTATTTTGCTGCTCTGGCCATGCGGGGAGAGTTTTTGGGGGAATATGGGCAGGACGATTTGCAGGACATGCAGCCCACCGGGACATGCAGCCCCACAGGTCACCTTGCTGAATCGGGCCTTTAGAGTGGTATTTTTAACATGCTGGTTGTTTCTAGTGTGCAGTAGCTGTTAATGTGGGTCTATGCTTTTGATAGTGTCCATTAAATCCTGCACTAACTGCACTTTAGCAAACATCTCCCAAAATGTATTATTACAAAAATAAGACTTTTATTAATAAAAACAAAGAAAGCACTGGTATCAAGACCCAATCCAGTTGATGCTCTGAGAAATCCACTTAGGGGTATGTTTTCTAAACCGTCTTAATGTTACCGGTGCTAGTTGCAGCGTTAATGTGAAGAATGCCATATAAGGTAGTGGGCGTTCCGGCGGCAAGGTAGCAAGAATCTGTATCATGAGATAGTGGGCGCCGTGGCATGTTAACGCGCGTTAACCCTACGTTCATGCCAGCGCAGTGTTAGAAGCTATAAAGGTGTAGCCCACTGGTTACTGCAATGACTGTGGAGGCAGAGGTCATGGGTTTGATCCCACAGTGGTGTTATATAAGAAGACTGTCTGAGGCATTTCCTTCTAATTTAAATCAGTGCTGCCAGCAAAAACACCCCCAAAGTGCTGTAACCTAAGGCACATTATAAAGTGCCCTGTCCGCCAAGGAGCCTTATAATGTGCCCTATAGGGCACCCTATGAGGCACCTTAAGGTTATGGCACTGTGAGGGTGCTTTTTGCTGGCAGCAACTGATTTAAATTAAAAGGAAAAGCCTCAGACAGCCTTATTAAAAAACACCACTGTGGGATCAAACCCATGACCTCTGCCTCCACAGTCATTGAAGTAACCAGTGGGCTACATCTCTATAGCTACTAACACACTGTTGGCTGGCTACAGAAAGACTGCAGGTCACCACACAACCTGTCTGCTGTGGTTACCAGGATAGGGTAAACCCACCCGTACCCATGATGCTCTGCACATGCAGATCAGCAGCCCATATCTGATCACCAGATGGGGTATGCGCCTCTATAGCACCCCAGCCTGGTAGGGGGAACTGACCATGTGTTTTACTGGCACAGAGTAGCTACAGACCGTGACATTGTGCGGTTCCTGTGCTCACCCTGAGGGTGAGGTGTGGCGCCCAGTAACAGGTCGGCAGCACCTGGCTTGGCTGAGATAGGCTGTGCTGCAGGTCTCCATCAGTGCTAGTGTGTGCTAGGTAGTCCTTGCAGACCCACCTATGTCCATCTGTATTTCCCAGTCACATTTAGCCCTTGTGGACTATAATGCACCCAGAATAGTGCATATCCTGTGTGGTTGCCATGGTCACATGTTATAAGAGAAGGGTGGTGTTTGGACCCGAAAGCAGATTATGTAGCAACACCCAACTCGCCCTCTGTGGCTCAGGATCCCCCACTAATAGAACCACATTCTACATCTCTACATTGGTGGCAGTAGAGGGGACCATCAACCCCAGTCCTGCTGTGGAATAGGCACCCCTACAGGGCAGTCAATGCAGATCTGTACGCATCACATAGGGCACTGGCAGACAGGCAGTAGGCCTGGAAAAGCTCAGCTGCCCCCCCCCCCCCACCACCACTATCTGACATTCACCAGCAGAGGGCACAGTCAGTTTCTACCCATTGCACCCTGCAAGGTGTTACAGCCATACACATGCTAACTGCTGACAGTCTGCTAGCTAGCACATGTTCCTGAAGGAACTGTGTGCACCCAAAAATGGGATGTGAGCACACACACCAAGCAGGTATGTCAGTGATTGGGCCCCAGAAAAGGAAAATCATAGATATCACTTGAGATAAATACTGTACAGCACTATGGGGGAACCTAACCATGCCATGGTCACTGCTCAGTCAGGGTGAGAGTGAACCCCCAGCATGACATGCTGTGGCAACCCTGTCCAGGCCGTTCCCACAGTACCATGCTCCTCATTATGCACATTGGCAGGCTAACACTGGAAACAGTGCAAGCATTGGGGGCTCAGTAAGATGTAGGCAGCCACAAAATACTGAATAGACATACACACACTCCCACACCTATTTCATCATTGTGTAAATATAGAGATGGTTGGCAGCCCTGGCCACCACACCAGTCCTGGGCACAGTGCAGGCATTGCTATGGTACTCAATACTGTTAGGGTCACTCCCCAGGGTGGTAAGCACTGTCAGAAACATGAACTGAAACACACTCCACAGATATCAGAAAGGTTGCTATGAAGAATCTCTGTCAACAAATTGTGTTTAACTTAAGATTTGTTATCTGACATTAATCATAGCAACCTTTTGATATATGTGGAACGTGTTTCCAAGTTTAAGACGGCATTGCTAAGGTATGCAGGCGCTAGTACTGGTAGCTGCTGGTCCGCACAGGGCCCAACAGCCTGACTCTCCATGAGTCTTTGGATAGTGGAGCCTGTGGGTGTGGGTGTTTGTGCCCCTGTTGGCCGCTGCTCGAGGGCAGAGGTTCCCAACTCCGGTCCTGGTTGGCCAAACATGGTTCAGGTTTTCATGCTGTCCCTAATGAATATGCATGAGATACATTTGCATACAATGGGGGCAGTGCATACAAATGCATCACAGGCATATTTATTAGGGACAGCATGAAACCTGAATGGTGTTTGGCCCTACAGGACTGCAGTTGGGAAACTCTGCTCTAGGGATTGCACATGTTTATGGTGTATGTGCTCTGTAGGGTAAAATATAGGCGTTTATGGTGTGTTTATTTTATCTGCAATAAAGGCTCAGTCATTATTACCACGGTTTAGTACTGGGTAAAATATAGGGACATGGTTTGCAGGAGGTACAGCTGGGACTTGAACCTGTGACCTTTTGCCTCTGAATATACTGGCTGTGTGTACTGCACCAAACTGTTGTCAGAGAGGAAGAACATTCGCTGGGGATACCATGACTGTTCATCAGATAGACCTTGTCTGTTGCAGTGCACGGCACCCACCTAAACAGGGCTTGGCCTTGGTCTGCTGTGGGCAGATGCAACTGCCCCCTCCACCACCATGCTGACATGCCCTTGTGCCGGTGGTGCTGGTGGTCAGCAGTCCCAGGCCATCCAGTGTGGCAGTAGGTGGCTGCCTATGGTGTGTGATATGGGGTTGGGGTGCCTGCCTAGACATCCACGCTTCCCCCCGGCACCGCCTGCCAATGTTATGTGCCCTTTGGGGTACTTGCTGGGTACTGTTCCCTGTAAAATAGTTATCTCCAAGTTACAATGCCCTGTTCAATGTAATTTCAGTTTGTTCAATGTAAACCGCACTGATGCAGAATAGCGCAGTATATAAGAGAATGTAAATAAATAAATAAAATACTGTCCCCTGGGACACTGTGGGACACACACTCGTGGACATGTTTGCCCTTGGTCAGTTGCTGTCTTGCTGGTTTTCCATTTCTACATTCCTATGTGTCACTTAGGCATCTGCCTAGTCCACCCTGTGCCCCAGCTGGCCCACTGCATGTGCCGCCTGCAGCCCCCTGTACCCCATTTACACCATCACCATAGTGCCCTTTCCTACGTGGCCACTCTGCTGTTGCTGCACATGTGAACGCCACATAAGCAAGCTGCCCAATATACACCACAGCAAACCCTCATCAACACTATCAATGTTGGAACATTCACTTTGTGGGGGGAATCAGAATTGCCCCTTCCAAAAGTGACATCTTCCATTTTATTCTTTATGGGTAGTGTTGGTTACCGTTTATCATTGTTTTTTCTATTGGCCAGCTCTGTGTTTTGTATTTCTATTTTGGTTCTGGTCATTATCTCTCTGGTTTTTGCATGTTTTGTTACTGCACATGTATCACTACTATCACTTTTCTTGGTTTCCCTGCCTTTGCTGTACATTGCTGACTGAAATGGTTTCTCTCTCCTGTAAATGTGCCTCTAGCGTGAGGTTTTCACTAGTGCTAATTTTCAGACCTTCATTTCACGGCGTTAGTGTGCATGGAGCCTCTCCCCACCCACTCTCTACCCATTGACCCCTTATCTCTGCCTCTGGGGTGCCTTACTCCGCCCTCTCAGGAGCCTTACTCCACCCTCTGTGCGCCTCAACGCCAGTGGAGACGTTATCACGCGATACGTGACATTCTCGCACGGTAATGCGCCATTATCGTGCAATAACATCACTTTTTGCACGATAACGTCGCAGCTACGACGTTAGCACTGTTTAGTAAATATACCCCCTAGTGTCGCAACTTTAAGTAATGAACAAGAAATTGAATAAAATGTAAGTCAAAAAAGTCTTTCAGAAAACAGAAAGCATTTAGCTTTCTCAAATGTCACATTCTGAGATTTGTGAACCTGATTTCTCGAGAAGTTTCTTCTATTTTGTGCTGTGGTCCTCATGTCTCTAGGCCTAGGTGTCATAATACATTGAATAATGGGTTTGCTTAGGAACAAACAGAGCCAACAAATAGTATACTTCTGCAACCCTCACCCATTTTTTTTCTCAGAAAAACTGGATCAGAGTTCAGAAGAAAAGTAAACAAGTTGTGGTAGATTCAGTGATTCACTGTAGATTCCAAGTTCTCCATTATTTTGGAATCAACTTGGTTAGCATTTGCACGTACTCCCCATTTACTAACAAAAGAATCCTTTTTGCAAGACTGTAGTTTTTTTGTATTTGGATAACATCCAGGAGAAGCAAATTCAAAAATGTCAACACAGTGGGATCCATCCTTGGAGGGAATCCTTTGACAATCCTATCATCAAATAGGTCAAAATGAAACAGCCTGTAGTAAGGGACCAATTAAGCTCTTTCTCCAGTAATTTGTTATATTTTTATAAAATTGGGATGGCTTACCTCACGTTCAGAGGGGCCCCAGACCATTGACATTCACGTCAAGTAGGCCTCTCATATTGGCCATTCATAAAGTTACCAGATTTTTTATAGGCAAATCTGGAACATTTATCCGAAGTGTGTGTAAGAGGAAGGGGAAGAAGGGACACCCTAGTTCCAGATTTGAGCAACAGGGCATGGAGGAATCATTACCTTGACATCCCCTCTCCATCCCATGATGGGACCAATATCACTTCCAAGCAGATAAAATCGACAGACAGAAACATTTCCCCCATACTGTGCCAAATATAAAGATAATGGGTGTGAACTCTAAAAACTAACATATTCAAATCACTAAATTTAATTTTTTTTCCTACCCCCTCTATCCCCATTGCTGGAATAAGGGGACAGAAGGCTGCCAAACAGGTGGAAGTCAGGGACACAGCTCTAAAATTGGGGACAATTACTGGAACCTTACCAACCAGTCAGAGCACGTCCTATCTAAATGTTGGCAGTTATCACATCAAGCTTCTATTACTAAAATGCCGAGTGATAATTGCAAATTTAATGTGTGGTAATCACAAACGTCTGTGTTAGCATTTTTGGGAAGGCTGCCATGCAGTTAATGAAATGCATGGCAGATAGCTCATGATGCAGCTAGCTATACTTCTGGAGGTGGCCTTAACTGCTATACATTATGAGGGTAATTCTATAATCTCGAGTGCAGGCTAACTGCATTGCCATGCATGTATTTGGGGCCTATTGTATAAAATAAAGCACCCGTGGGCTTTACTTTACAGAACAGAAGAGTAAGGATGCACTTGGGTCTCGTTGCAGCAGTTACACCTGCTCTATAGCAGGTGTAACTATCCACATCAAGGTTGGCGCAGTGACATACACAATAAGTCATAGTATTTTCTCACATGTGTATAGATTTAGTCCCCTCCTATGCTCCCTCTAAACTTCCCCCATGCATATCCCAACCGAACATCCGCATGCCTCCTTGTGGTCTTGGGCAAGCCACTTAACCCTCCATTGCCCATGTTCCCTGTCAGTATTAGTGTATGTGTCTCATATGCCCTCATGTTAAATGTATCCCCCAATTGTGTTGTGACCACTTTGATTGAAGGATAAGGTGGTATACAAAACTGTCTAAATAAAAATAAATAAATGCATTCGTGGAACAGCGACTAACCAAAGGGCATGTGAAGTCCTGTAGTATAGGGATCTAAGCATGTTTTGAGGGCATACCTCTGTGCACCCTATATAGAACCAGCCCTTATTTGCTGCATAAAAGGTTAGGGGGTCATTCTGAACTGCAAATAGCAGGGATGTGTGTCTGTTTTGGATGTACAACCCCCGCTATTTGCAGGGACCCGATTCTGCACCTAAAGCTCCCCGTATGTACAAGGCCTTTGTGTGGGGAGCTCCAGATGGGGGCAGGAGGGGGGCAGAGAGTAGGCAGGGTGGGGGCAGGAGGCACAACCTGGATGTACAGGGCCTATTCTGGTCACGGCCCTGTCCATGCGGCAGTGCTAAGATGGACGTCGGACTTATTCCACTCCTGAGGAGGAATAAGTCTGACGACTGCTGGAGATCAGGCCAGGACCCCCCCCCCCTCACAAGGTGCAGCCCCGCCACTCGATCCCAGCCCTGGCTTCTTCCGCTAAGGGTTGGGCAGCGGGGGAAATACATGCTTATGCTATTGGGCCATTCAGCGCCCTGCATGATGTCCTGGTGCCATGGAGACGAGACGCCACAGCACAGGGGCTCCAGCAGGAGCATAGGGAGTTCTAGCCAGGGAACTCATTATATGTCCCATGCTGTGGAATTGGGACACGTCCAGCCCATCTAAGTGCCCGATTCTGCACCCATGCGATCATTTAGCTCCCGCAGGTGCAGAATCAGGTACACATTTGGGCTATCCATTTTTTGGACATCTGGACGGCCCAAACGTGCCCCAATTGGAATTGGCCTCCACATGCACAGTAATGACCTCTGTGTTAACTTTAAGGTGCATTTCATACCACTGTCCACCCCAGCATAGAATTCATTGTTCATTGTGGCAATTAGCACACATTAAGAGTTAATACATGCCTCTGTTAACCTGGCGCAGTGCTGTTGGCAGCTTAATAAATATTTCTTTATAAATTTTAAAAATCTATACCCTGCTAATCTACAATTCTTAGTGAGTCACATAAAACATAAATAATAATATTAGACATAAAACATAAAAACATACATACTTTAAAACATGACAATTTCTTTAAAATAAAATATAAATAAATAGGTCCCTAAATGAAAGAAAAAGCTTGATGGAAAGATACCAATAAAGTTAGCAAGCTTGCCAAAAAAACTGTGAATCACTTGTTGAGAGATCTATTGAATGACCTAACTCTATCAATTTTAAAAATTATCGTTTAATATTCAAAGGGAAATATCTGGATAACTCTTGCCTTAGCTGCAGCTATCCAGGCGGCGCCACTGAATTTCTTTATAGACCACTTTGGCAGCAATGGACAGGTGAGCATGGGCAGTATTTGAAATTATCCAGTTAACAACAATATTCAGTCTACTATCCAGACAACTAACTGGATAACTTTAGGCTAGACAAAAGGCGACCCTGAGTTATCTGGATAGTGAACTAAGGTGGGTAGTTACTAACCTGCTAACCTACTAACTCAGTACCACAAGTTAGTAACTTTCATGGTATACGAACACAACTTGCGATCAACCTCACCAGCAGTGTTATTCTTCTTGCTAATGGACCTGGTGCTCCTACAGAGCTTTGTTAAAGAGGTCATACCCCCTCCCCCCAGCATTGACACCCACCAAAGACACTTCATCCTCCCTGGAACAGACCCCTGAACATCCCTGAAGGCACCCCTACCCCTCAAAACACCTCCTATCCCCTCCCAAAGACACCTCTGGATCCACCACCACCCCCCAAACAAAATACCCCCTGAGACCTACAGGGGGCTTTCCTAGTGATCCCACTCACTTCTGCCTCTCTGGCTCTATGGGGTATATTTACTAAACCGTCCTAACGTGCGCTATATGACGTTATCGCGCGATAAGGTACCTTATCACGCGATGATGGCGCTTTTTAAGGCGCACAGGTACCATATCGCGCGATAACGCGCGCTGCGGGCAAACGAGCGCTGAAGGCGGGGAAAGGCTCCCGGAGGGCGGAGGAAGGCTCCCCAAGGGCGGAGAGAAGGGGTCAATGGGTGGAGAGTGGGAGGGGAGAGGCTCCCCACACACTAACGATGTGAAATCCGAGGCCAAAACTAGCGCCAGTGAAAACCTCGCGTTAGAGCTGATTTAAAGGGAAAAGAAACCATTTCTGTCAGCAATGTACAGCAAAACCAGGGAAACCTACAAAAAAGTGATAAGTGTGATACATGTGCACGGAACAAAAGTGCAAATAAACAGTGAAAATGACCCCAACAAAATTTTAAAAAAACATAACCAAGCTGGGAAATAGTGATATTAATGGGAAACATCAAAAAGCACTCCCGAGAAAGCTCCAAAAAAAAGATATGAATTTTCAAAGGGTCTACGCTCCGTCCCCATACAAGGTGACTGATCCCACAGTGCAATTGCGCTCATTAGGGTTTCCCTCTCCATTGGACAGGTTACCTATGGCATGCACATGTTCCACAACAGCAGGGCGGGCATGTCGGAATGGGCAACTGGACAGATGCTGGGAAAGAGGATACAGAGGGCTGCAGGCGGCACATGCTGTGGTGCAGCTGAGGCACAGTGCGGACTAGGCAGATGCCTAGGTGGCACTTAGGAATGCTGAAATTGTACAGCAGCCAGAAAGCAACTGATGTGGGCCCAACATGGGCACGAGAGTGTTTATCACAGTGTCACAGGGGATAGTACCCAGCAGGTACCTCCAAGGGCACAGAACATTGGCAGGTGGTGTTGAGGGGAAGCGTGGACGCCAATGCAGGCACCCCTACCCCAGAACATGCACCATAGGCAGCCGCCTACCTGCACACTGGATGGCTTGAGACTGCACACCACCAGCACCACCAGCAGAAGGGCATGTCAGCATGGTGGCAGAGGGGTAGTGGTGGTGGAGGGGGGCAGTGGCAGCTGCCCAGAGCAGACCATGGTCTAGCCCTTTGTAGGTGGGTGCCATGCACTGCAACAGACAGGCTCTGCCGGACAAACAGTCATGGTATCACCAGGGAATGCACTGTCTCTGTGGCAACAAGGTGGTGCAGTGCACACAGCCAGTGTGTTTGGAGGTTGAAAGTCACAGGTTCAAGTCCCAGCTATGGTGGCTGCCAACCCAGTCCCCATATTTTACCCACTACTACAACGTGCTAATGCAGACAGAACCTTTATTGCAGATGATGTAAACATGCCCAAAACACCTGCATTTTACCCTACAGAGCACAGACTCCATAAACAGGTGCATTACCTAGAGCAGAGTCTCCCAAATGCAGTCCTGGAGGGCCAAACACCATTCAGATTCCATGCTGCCTCTAATAAAGATGCCTGTGCTGCATATCTATGCACCACCCCCATGGTATGCAGATGTATCTCATGCATATTCATGAGGGACAGCATGAAAACCCGAACAGTGTTTGGCACACCAGGACTGGAGTTGGGAACCTCTGCCGTAAAGCAGCAGCCAACAGGGGCAGACACACCCACACCCACAGGCTCCATTAGCCAATGCCCCCTGGGAGAGGCAGGACATTGGGCCCTGCGTGCATCTCGGTAAACAGCTATCAAAAGGTTGCTATGATTACTGGCAGATAGCAATTCCTATGTTAAGCACAGTTTGCTGATTGAGCTCCATCATAGCAACCTTTCTGATGTCTCTGGGGTATGCTTCAGGTCTGGTCTCTGACAGTGTTTACCACCCTGGGGAGTGACCCCCAACAGTTTTGCGTACCATATTTCCTGCCTGCACTGTGCCCAGGACTGGTGTGGTGGTCAGGGCTGCTAAACACCTCTATAGTAGCACAATGCTGGCATAGGTGTGGGAGTGTGTGTCTGTCTATCCAGTGTGTGGTGGCTGCAAACACCCTCCACAGCCCACACTGCCAGCACTGTTGCCAGTATTGGCCTGCCAATGTGCATAATAAGGAGCAAGGTATCATGGGTATAGCCCGGACAGGGTGGCCTGGCCAGGATGCATCTGCACAGGGCATAGGGCAATGGCTGGGACATTGTAGTGCCCGGCCACCACCTGCACAGACAGGGTGGCCACAGTATCTCCTGCTGGGAGTTCATTCTCACCCTGACTGAGCAGTGACCACGGCATGGCTAGGTTCCCCCATTGTGCCCTATAATATCTTTTTCATGTGATATTTCTTGGTTTCCTTTTGGGGCCCAATCACTGACTTATCTGCTTGGTCTGTATGCTGACATCCCAGTTCTGGGTGCATGCATTTCTTCCAGGAACATGCCCTATGGATTAGCTATCAGACTGTCTGCAGCTAGTGTGTGTCTTGCTGGAACACCTTGCAGGGTACAGTGGCTTCAGGCTTGCTGCTGGAGAATATCAGATTGTGGTGTGGTGCAGCTGAGTATTTCCAGGCCTAATGTCTGTCTGTCTGCTATTGCTTTATAGATGTGTACAGAGCTGCATTGACTGCCCTGTAGGGTGTCTGTTCCCTAGCAGGACTGTGGTTGGTGGTCCCCTCTACTGCTGCCATTGCAGGGACGTTAAATGTGGATCAGTTGATGAGAGACCCTGTTTCCCACCCTCAACCCCAGAGGGTGGGTTGGGTGGTGGTACATAATCTGCCTATGGGTCCATAAGGGGTCAAACCTGACTGAGAAAAACAGATGTATCCAAAGTGTGTCTGCAGGAACTATCTATCTCACACACTAGCACTGCTGGAGACCTACAGCATGGCCTACTTCTGCCATGGAAGGTGCTGTGGACCTGGTGCTGGGCGCCCCACTGCACCCTCAGGGTGAGCACAGTACCCGCACAATGTGACGGTGTGTAGCTACTCTGTGCCAGTAACACACATGGTCAGTTCCCCCTACCAGGCCGAGGTGCTGTGGGGGTGCATACCCCATCTTGTGTTCATCTGTAGACGGCTGATTTGCATGTGCAGTGCATCTTGGGTACGGGTGGGCTAACCCTATCCTGGTGACCACAACAGACTGTTTGTGTGGTGACGTGCAGTCCTTCTGCAGCCAGCCAGGGGCTTGCTAGCAGCTATAGAGCTGTAGCCCACTGGTTATTTTACTGCCTGTGGAGCCAGAGATCATGGGTTCAAACCCACAGTGGGGTTATTTGATAGGGCTGTCCAAAGCATTATCTATTTTTAATGTACATTAGTGCTGCCAGCAAAAACACCCTCAGCGTACTGTACCCATAAGGTGCCTCAGAGGGCGCTTTATAAGGTGCCCTATAGGGCCCCTTATGGTTACCGTCCATATAAAGCAGTGTTTCCCAACCCAGTCCTATGGGGCACACCGGCCAGTCAGGTTTTCGGGATATCCCTAATGACTATGCATGAGATATATATGCATTAGAGATATCCTGCCAACCTGACTGGTTTGTGGCCCTCCAGGGCTGGATTTGGAGACCCCTGCCTTACACCTCTGTCATTTAAGATTGTGAGTGGGCAAGGTGCAGATGTCCTAGACATCGAAAGGGTATATAGAATGTGACACATTCCTCCTCGATTCTCACCACCACCAAAAAGTTGTCTAATAGACAATATTTTGGTGGTGGTGAGAAGTGAGGAGGAATGTGACACATTCTATATACCTTTTTGATGTCTTGGACATCTGCACCTTGCCCACTCACAATCTTAGATGACAGAGGTGTTAGGCAGGGGTCTCCAAATCCAGCCCTGGAGGGCCACAAACCAGTCAGGTTGGCAGGATATCTCTAATGCATATATATCTCATGCATAGTCATTAGGGATATCCCGAAAACCTGACTGGCCGGTGTGCCCCATAGGACTGGGTTGGGAAACACTGATATAAGGTGCACTATACGGTATCCTATGGAGCAACTTATAGGGTGCCCTATAGGGGACATTATAGGGTGCCGTGGCGGACAGTGCACTTTATAATGTGCCCTATGGAGTGCCTTATAGGGTGCCTTATGCGGCACCTTAGGTTATGGCACGTGAGGTTGTGTTTGCTGGCAGCAATTAATAAAATACAAATAAAGTGCCACAGGAAACAATACTTACATGTCAAAGCTGATGCCTCAGCCAGCCTTAAGTATTAGGCACACTGGGGATCAAACTCATGACCCCTATATCATCAATCAGTGTCTTAACCATTGTGCTACACTGCTGTTTCTCTGTGCATGTCAGCTCACATACTTAAGATTTTCATGCGTTTAAATGCACAGTGCTGCCATCAAAAACAGTGCTATGACCTTGCCGTGCCTCATAGGGCACCCTATATGGCGCCCTATAGGCCACCCTTTAAGCAACATTGTAGGGTGCCTTGGCGGACAGTGCACTTTAAAATGTGCCCTCTGGGGTACCTTATGGGGTGCCTTATGCAGCACCTTATGTTACAGCGCTTTGAGAGTGCATTTGCTAGCAGCAGTAATTAAAATAAAATTAAAATGCCTCATAATGCAATATTACACATAACAGGTAGTGCCTCAGCCAGCCTTATTCATTGGGCACAGTGGGGGATTGAACCCATGACCCCTGCACCAACAGTCAGTGTCTTCACCATTGTACTGCAGCTCTGTTCCTCTGCTCATACATCAGCGCGCCTGCTTATGCTTCCTGCGCGCGTTTCTCGTGCGCTACTGTGCGTGGTGCACATTAGTGGGTGGCGCACATTAGCTCGCGATAATCCCGGTTTGCTATGTTAAGACTGAAACGCCCACTCCTTATATGGCATCCTGCACACTAGCGCCGGGCGCACATTAGGAAGGTTTAGTAAACATACCCCTAGGTTCAAAATGATGTCAGGTGATCCCTAACTGTAATCTTGAGGTACAGTCTGCCATATAATACTTTTTCTGGGGGGGAGGTAATAGAGGAGGAGGAGTGGAGAAGTAGCCTAGTGGTTAGAGTAACAGCCTACTACCCAAGGGATCTGGGTTTGATTTCCACTGTCACTCTTTGTGGCCTTGGGCAGCTCACTTTACCCTTCACAGTCTTGGAAGAGAAGGCCTGGCAATCTACTTTGGGTCATATCTTGCCAAGAAAATCCAGGGTCTGCTGGGTTACCAGGAGTCAGCATTGACTTGAAGGCACTTAAAAAGAAAAGCAGGGGCCCACCCAGTCAGCTGCAACAGAAACTCAGATTAGAGAAAAACTTGAGGTAGTTTCACCATTCACATTGCCTTGTGCCCAGCCATGTTAATCCCAGATTCCATCACAAAATCAGTCCTGGCAGTGGGTGGTAGGAAGTTCACGGGTCTGTGCCAGGGGGGATGTCTTCTGTCTGAGAGGTCAAAGAGAGCTCTCATTTGAGGCACTAGCCTCTTTAAGATGGTTCCCAGGAACATCAGGCCATGTAAGTGACCCGATGCTCCTAGGGAGGAAAAATAAAGCCAGCTCACCATTTAACACGAAGTTGCATTATGTAATTTGCATAATAACGAGGTGCTTTGCATCTCAATATTTGCTAAAGTGTTTTTCCTTAAACTAATGTGTATTGTGGTGAAATAATGCCTTATTTTGCCACTTTCCAAGTGCTAAATGGCAGATATGCCTCGTTCCCTAATCGTACATTAGTAACTGCCCCCCTAATCGCATAATTCTGTTGCTCACCACATTATATATATACTCAGTGTCACCTGTTGTCTGGATACTGATGCTGAATATCTATATTTTATTTATGCGTCACAGTTGGTATTTAAAAAACAACTGCCGAGTTTAAACATTGACCTGTATACTACTTTATTCTATTTAGTTAACATTTCTTATATACCGCCTTTCATAATTTCATACTTCACCTCATCTATTTCATCCTAGAAATTTAAAAAAAGAAAGAGTTGACTTTTCTCCGATAAGGTGCAAAGCTGTGAGATGATCTGTTATGTGTTAATTATTTTCTATTTTCTCACCTTTTCTCTCTGCTGGAAAAGCTTTATTCTGGCCGCTTGCGAATGGTAGATTAATGCCTAGAGAAGGATTTTGACTTCCTGTATATTAGTCACTGCTCTCTTATCACGGTTCTCCATTTATAGACCTTTTATTGTGCTGAATAATTGTGCTGTGTTCATTTCCCTTTATTTGTTTACAGATGTTTTATAAACTGCTCATCAACTGAAGATTCAAAGAAGTTAAGCAAGCCTAAAGGTACACTTTCGTAGAAAGAACTGATAGTCATTACTTTTAAGGTCTATTGCACAGCACCAGTGTTTTCTGAAAGTAATTAGACAAGCGTTTGTTATGCTCCGTAATGATCCTTCTGTATCTTGCACTTCAGAACAAGGCATGGGGCGGTGCTGACAATGCAAGAGATATTTTTATTTCACAAGAGCTACTTGTGGATTACATACAAGAGAGATGGGAGGAGGACAAGTCCTCTGCTGGAGACTGGACTTGCACAAAACCTGACAGCCTGGGAAAGTGTACCAGTTACGAAACCAGTCTTATTCGAGCTAGGAGAAAAAACATGACTGAAAATTATAGCCCGAATTCTATCTTATTCTTCTAGCATCACCTCGCTTTCCTGATCAGAATAGAGTCACAAAAATATAGACGGTCGGATTGTAATAATGAAGCACCTGGTGCCATCTGGATCTTCTTAGTACAGTGGCAAAGTCATCAGACTATCCGTTTGCGAACTGAGATCACCTCCACAGTCAAAGATTGCACTTGTGTTTTAGATTGTGATTTATTCCTCCATTACAGCTTAGGGAAAATGTCAGATTAGGGGTACACACTGTGGGGCGCACTACTAAAGTGCAGTAAGTTTTTGCGCTCATTGCATTTTTTGCACAAAAAAATAGCATGCAGTAAGTGCCAAACCTACAGGGTAAATGCAGAGGGTGCATCCAGTATACTGTAGCTGAATGTAACTCTCCTTGATCTTCTCCTGGAAAGCTGTGAGCTAAATACCAATAATAAAAGACATTTACTACACAAGGCACTCACTTATCACATGGGCCCTTGTTATATGCCTCAAAACTCAAATCAAAAGCCAAAAACCAGTAGCCATGGTGACACAACCTAACCCATGCCCCAATAAAATTCCCCCAGACATCCTCGCCAATCAGAACCCTTCTGATCCAGTCTCTTCCCCATGATTATACCCACCCAACAGTACCCTCCAAATTGTATCCACCTGGATAGCAAGATCCTCCTGCTCCAGACCACATCCCCTGGATCTGGAATCCCTTCAGAAGCAAGACCTCCCCCCCCCACACACACACACACTCACACACATCACCCCCACCAATGTGAACCCCTCCAAGATCAGAACCCCTCATAGGAAATCTCCAAAACAGAAGTCTCTCCCCACATCCAACTCCCAACCCCGCCCCCCAACCCTAAGATTCACCCGGGGGTTTCCCTGGTTGACTAATGCTAGAGGTAAATCATTAAAATAAAGGAACCAGTGGAAAAAGAGAAGGGGAGGTGCTAGACATGGAGCAGAGAGGAGGGGAAGAAGGGGAGATGCTGGGCATTGGGCATACGTAAGAGAAGGTGAGATGCTGACCTATGGAGGAAGCTGAAGAAGAGAAGGGGAAATGTTGGACACAGACCAGGAAGATGGGAAGGAGAGATGCTGGAATATTGGGGAGGTGGGTAAGAAGCATCAGTGCTGGGCATGGATCAGGTGGAAGAAAACAGAACAGGAGATGCTGGAGTAGGGGGGGAGGAAAGAGAGGGGAAGATATTCGACATGCTGCATGAGGTGAAGTGGAGATAGAGGGATACTTGGATGCATAGGGAGAGGAATGGCCAGCAGGTAGAAGGAGGAGATAGTGCCTCTGTATTAGTCTTTGGTGAAACCACATTTGGAGTATTGTAGGTATGTAATGCTGGAGAGCACATGGTCAAAGAGATATAAACAGGATAGAATTGGTGCAGAGGGTGGCTACCAAAATGATCAGTAATGAGCCATATGGGGACAGATTACAGACTTAAAAGATCTCAATATATATACTTTGGAAGAAAGGTGGGAGAGGGGAGATATGATAGAGATGTTTAAATACCACCATGGCATAAATACACAGGAGCAGGGGCAGTTCTGTCATTAGGCAGGGTGAGGCGGTGGCCTCAGGTGGCAAATTTTAGGAGCAGCAAAAAGTGCTCCCCAGAAGGCCAGCCACCTAAAAAAAAAAAGCAAATGATAATCCCAGCAGCAGCTTTCCCACCCTCCCCTACTGTAGCCGCCACGTTTCCTGTGTCTGCAGCTGTGGTGGGCCTCAGAACTTAAAACACTCCTCACAAAAAAGCGTGGGTCTTGGCAACTCTGCACTTGGAAGGACTGCAAAGGTCTGCCCCTTTGGACACATTAACAGCTTTAACTACATTCTCTGCTAATGAATTCCAGAGTTTGATTGCGTGTTGAGTGAAAAAGTATTTTCTCCTATTATTTTTAAATGGGCTATATTGTAGCTTCATTAGCCTGGGAATATATTACTTTATTTGTCAGGTAACCAACTGACTGGTGTTGAGTGGGGGATTCCTGACTAGGACTCTGGGGAAGACCCTCCATTTTGGCTGCCTGGGGGGGGGGGGGGCACCGGCTCATCTCTTGCTTCAGGCAGGAGATTGTCTTGAGCTGCCCCTGCACAGGAGGTGAGCCTCTTTCAATTGAAAGAAAACTCTGCAACAAAGAGGCATAGGATGAAGGTGAAAGGAGATGGATTCAGGGGTAATTTGAGGATATATGGAAAGAGTAGTAGATTAATGGAATAGTCACCCAGTAGAGGTGGAAGAGACGAAGACTGAATCTGAATTCAAGAAAGCATGAGACAAATTCAGAAGATCTCTAAGGGGAAGAAAGGGCGTGTAAAGCTTAGTAGTTGGTATTGAAGGGCAGACTGGATAGGCCGTATGGTCCTTATCTGCCATCATTTTTCAATGTTTCTAAATTTTCACAGTTGGGATCACCACCTCATTACCAATGCAAGGTGTCTTTCTGGACTATCTCACATTCCAAAGTCTGTTTCCTTCAGCTACCTTTCATAGACCTATGACATGACTTGACCCGACTACAGGGAGAACACAAACAGCGAGTGGCGATGGTGGTCACAAGTGCTTTATTAATTCAACAAGAAACCCTGATGCATTTCGACTGAAGCCTTCCTCAGGGGGCTGGGAACTGCAAGCAAATATTAGCAAATAGAAATATTAAAAATTAAAAATATAAAACATTAATGTTAAAACTAATAAATAACATATTAAAGTAAGAAAACATAATTTAAAAAGTAATACAAAAGGTAAATCAATAAACATCATTAAAAACAAAACTCAAGTGGTACACTGAAAACATACATTAATAAGAACAGTATGGAACGCAAGGGAGGGAACACCACAGTTATAAACATGAAAATTGTAAAAGACCATTATTGTAATATTCAAAACAAGAACAGAGAAGGAGATGAGGAGGAACAAAGAACTAGCATGTACACTAATGTTCTAGTACTTACAGTTGCACACAAGATGTGTTATAATCCAAGGTATATAGCACCTAGTTGCACACTACGTATGTTATAATCCAAACTATGTATCACCTCTGCAAGGAAACAAAATCTTGAAAAACACTGTTCTATGAATCAACATATAAACTAAAAACAAATACAATTAAAATACAATAAAGTGAAATAAAAAATATAAATAGTAATAAAAAAGGGGGATAAAACATACATGAAACTACAATCCGGGCATTAGATTAAAATGATAATAACGGGAAACCCATAAAGTAAAACAGACATAAACACAGTGGAACAATACCAATTTATATCGTAACAATTACAAAACTGCCAATGATGCAGTTGATCATGAATAGCAGACGCATGTCCTGAGATCTAAAATCGTGTGAAACTCAGACTGGAGGGGTTTCTTGTTGAATTAATAAAGCACTTGTGATCACCATCACCACTCGCTGTTTGTGTTCTCTCTGGTTTGCTGCGAATTGTTTGCTCCCTTTGTGTATTTCTTGACCTGACTACAGGACACAATTTAACCGCTTCATAGTTGCTCCCTCCCTTTCCCACACCAATATCTCCCAACTCTGTCCACCCCTCCCTTCCCCTCCTGACCTGCTAACTCACCTAGCCCTTTAATTGATTTGACACTCCCTCTTGTATATAGCTCACTTGTATATAGCACACCTTTTTGTACATAGTTATACCAGAACTTTCACTACTTCACCACCTTGTAGAGAACCCATTGCTATATCCCACTGCATGCCCTCTTCCTCATTCTATGTAACATGTTTGGTTTAATTGTAAAACGCTTTGATTTAAGGATAAAGCGGTATAGAAATCTCTTTTAAATAAATAAAAAATGAATAAAAAAATCACAGGATTTACAAGGTTTCTCAAAATGGATGTTGAAGTCACCGATAATAAGAAATTGAGGGAAGTGGAGTGAAACCTCAGATATAGTGAAGAAAAGAGAATCCCAAAGATAGGGATGAATTGATGATGGAACATAGAGGAGGAGAACATAAAAAGGGGGGAAAAGTGTCTAAGCATAGAGAAAAGGGCTTTGGGATAATGTAGTGCTGGGGAACAAACTGTAGAAACTGGGAGTGTAGAGTGAAGGAGGGCCGCCACCACGCCGCCATTATGACCCAATCAAGGTATTAAGGCAACGAAGTCTAAAGGCAGGCAGTGAATAAGAAGCAGCTTCTCCCTCTCTCTCAGCCAGGTCTCCATCATTTAGGAAGACCTTAAAGACATTTCCCGTAATGTAGGTCCAGTAACTTCTCTCTGGTGGGGTCCTTATTGATTGGGACAGCAAATAGCATGTTTAGGGGCTGGGAGTTTGTTTTATCTCGTTTTATTTTATTTTAATGGGGGTTAGGGATTCAATCCATTGTAATGGTGTTGATTTTAGGTTTTTTACACCACCATGAATGCTTTAGCAATTGGCAGTTTATAAGCTTTTTAAAATACATAAATAAAAATAAATGTAGCTGTTTTCTGATTGACTGAATATAGGGTTGGTACTGGGTTCTTCAGAAAATGAAATGATTTTCATACAATTTTAGTGCCTTGCAAACACAATCCAGGTCACATGTACCTGACAGTTTCCCAAAAAGACACACAGGTTCCACAATGCTCGTATTGAGACAAGCAGTGGCTTTCCTGGGTCCTCTTGATTAATGGACAAGTTCCTGGAGGAAAGGTCCATAAATCATTAGCAAAGAGGACCCAGAAAATCCACTGCTTGCCCCAATACGAGCATTGTGGAACCTGTGTGTCTTTTTGGGAAACTGCTAGGTACTTATGACCTGGATTGGCCACTGTTGGGAAACAGGATACTGGGCTTGATGGACCTTGTCTGACCCAGTATGGCATATCTTATGCTCTTAGTTTCTTTTGGGCCCTATTTTCTCTTTATCTCTTTTGAAGGTCACTCCTGAGTTAAATTTAGCAGCACATTCATTGTGCAGGATTGTGAACAGCCAATTTCCCACCAACCATTATGGTCTGGCCTTACGCAACCTGCACCTGGGCTGGAACTAAACACTTTGATCCTAGAGGAGAATATCACAGAAATGTGTAGCATTTATTTTATTTTTATTTTTTATTTAGCTGTATTTGTATCCCGCTTTTAACTGTCTGCCTGGTCTGTCTGCCCTCAGCTACTTCAAGAACCAAGTTCACTGCAGCTAAATGGGGGTTGTTTTTATTGGAGAATGCTGAAGAATTGTTTTGGATAAATAAGTTGAAAAGTGTTCACTTGTAATGCTACAATGGTGCATTTCCCACATTTGCAGAATTAGGCATGTAGCGGGTGTGTGTGCATTTGCTCTGCTGGGTGACAGGGTGTGTGTGGTATGTGTGTCAGAGGGTGCGTGTGTGTGTGTGAGATGGTGCATATGTATGTGTGTGTGTCTGCATGAGGGTGACAGAGGGCTGTATGCATGTGTGTCTGTGTCAGGGGAGGTGTTGAGGGCTGCATGCGTGGTGTGTGTTGCATGGGGGACATGGGGGTGTGTGCATGTACAGTATGTGTGTTATAGAGGGGGGTGGGGGGTTTGTGTATGTCTGTGTGTGTCATGGAGGGTTTCCCATCCCCACCCTTCAATGCACTCCATTCTGCATTCTCTTTCTCCGTCCCTTCACCCAGCCTTGCACTCTCCCCTCTCCTACCAACCAACTTTGCACTCCCTTCCCTGCCTTTAACTGCCTCACTTGCACTCTCTCTCAGGTCTCAGACCCTCCTCTAACTCTGCTCCTCCTCCAAAGCTCCACCCTCTTCTCTCTCCTTGCTCTCCAGTCCCACCCATTCCCTTATGCTTTCTTGCCTTCTTCCTCTAACCGTACCCCTTCTCTCTATGCTCCATCCCTTCCTCATCCCCTTCTATTCATGTGTCACCCCTTAACCCTCCTTCTTCCTTCTTTCCTCTAGCCAGGCTGCAGAACCCTTCTTGCTGGTGGGACCCGAGGACTCCTGCCAGCATTTGTTGGCCACAGTCACACTCTTCTCACCAGCAGGACCTGAGGACACCCGCTAGCATTTGCAGCCCACAGTCCTGTTCATCTCACTGCCAGCTCTTCAACTAGCAGCTCTGCAGTGGGAGTGGGGGGGGGGGGCATGGCAACATTGTACATGCACAAACAGATGTGGATAAACAAATAGACAGAACCGCTTTGACCCGGTGAAAAGCGGGATATAAATGCAGTTAAATAAATAAAATAAAAATAAATAAATAAATAAACTCTGCATAGCAGATGGGTTCTTCCACAATAGATGCTATTGTTCATACAAAACGTGCCTAAAAATAATTCTTCAAACCAAGAATTCTACTTTCTCATTGTCCCTTCTGTGTCTGTTCTTTAGCTCATCTATCACCTTTGGCATCAGGCTAGTTTAACACGGAATCTCTCAATAGTCAAAAGGGATGGAGGAAAATATTCCACATGTCGTACTCACTGCTGCTCTGATGTCCAATAGGAATCGCTGCAGTAGCACCGGCCAGCTCCCAGACTTCCCAGCGACTGAATGCATCGCCTTCATGATATACTGTCCCCAGTGGTATGCAATTCAAATTCAAGTTTGCTAGGCCACTGTACTCAGCGCAAGTCACAGGTACAAATTCTAAGGGGCCCTTATTTAGCTGCTGCTAATGGGCTACATGTCCGTGAGAGGAATATTTAGCTGCATTATTTGTATAGTGCCGCTGAATTTGTCCTCTGATTGCCTCGGCGCTCTACAAATAGTACCAAGGCAGTGCATGGGCAGAGCTAGGATGGAGACAAAAGTTATCCAAATAGAAGTAATATTCAGCCCGCTATCCAAATAGTGGCACCAGTTACTGCAGTATCTGGATATTCGGTGCAAGCTACTATGTGGATGCTGGCGCTCAATATCCCAGTTTTAACCACAGCAGCCAGTGTTTAAAAAATGCTGACCGCCATGGTTAAATAATGCCCCATAAGCTTTCATCTTTAATGTTACATAAAAGGAACTACAGGTTGGTATACTACCAGTAGCTTCCACTACACATATCTTGGAGTTTTTCATTGTCAGAGAATATTGTGTCAGACTTCCCACAATCAATAGTGTGGGCGAGTGGGGTCTCATGAATGTAGCAGTGTGGACATCACGAGCCGAGTTTGCTCCTGGCCAGTCCCAAAACAGATACCCATAATAGGAGTATCTTCAAAAGTATGTTTGTCTAAGGCCTAGTAATGAACAATCTGTTGTTTGTGTTAGTGTTTTTGTGTTTCAGAAAGACCTGAGAAGGTATTTTAGAGGCTCATTCCCATGGACCCCGTGATCTTAAAACGTCTAGTCACATAATCCAATCAGCTAGCATAGTCCTCTTTCTTTAAAACAAGGCTAGAATTGGAACAGAGCATGTTTGAAGGTCAAGCTCGCTATTACTTGGAAAAAAATAAGGCTGGTAAGCTGCTGGCTACTAGCCTAAAGGCACGTCGCAACAAGACACATGTAACTCATGTGCTGGATGCACAGCAGAACCGTCTAACCAACAGCGGCGATATCGCGGCGGAATTTCGGAAGTATTATGAGCAATTGTATACCTCAGAAATAACCTTTGATGAAAAGGCCTGTGAGAATCTTCTTGCCAGGGTCGAAAGGCCTATCCTGCGGGAGCCTCATGTGGCCGGACTGGGGAAGCCCTTCACAGATAATGAACTAAGAGAGACCTTAGCTGCTATGAAGATTGGCAAGGCGGCAGGACCAGATGGGATCCTGGTAGAATTCTACAGGACCTTTGCAGATGAGCTGCTTCCACAGTTCCTGAAATATTTCCAAGGACTACTTGCGCAGGATCAGAAGAAGGGAGCATTTGCTGAGGCAACTATTGTGGTGCTAGAAAAACCGGGGAGGGACCCAACTGAGGTTGGCAATTACAGGCCTATCTCACTCTTAAATGCTGATTACAAGTTGTTCTCCAGTGTGCTGGCCAGGCGATTGAATAATGTGTTACATCTATTGATTCACCCCGACCAATGCGGGTTCGTGTCAGGAAGATCCACAGCTGATAATTGTAGTCTGCTGTGCGACGTGCTGGAGCGAGCTTCTACTATGGATACCCCTGTCGTGGGCCTCTCAATAGATGCTGAAAAGGCCTTTGATAGGCTTGAGTGGCCTTTCTTATATCGTGTGCTAGTTTGGTTTGGCCTGCCCAAAGATTTTGTTGACAAGGTTCGGGTTCTGTATAATTGCCCCACTGCCCGAATCTTGGTTAATGGCACCCTCTCAAAGCCCTTTCCTCTGCGTCGTGACACCAGGCAGGGGTGTGCTCTCTCCCCGCTCCTATTTAACTTAGCATTGGAGCCGCTGGCTTTGTTAATCCGTCAGTCTGAAGAGATTCAAAGTATCCAGGTTGACGACCTTCATGTTAAATTGTCAGCTTACGCTGATGACCTGCTGGTATTTCTCAGGCCTGACTCCATATCGCCACTTCTACACCTAATATCTCAGTACTCGCTGTTTTCCGGATATAGAGTGAACTGGACTAAATCAGTAGCCTTCCCTCTGAACAATAAGGCAAATTCATCCTTGGTAGATAACTTCCCCTTCCAATGGGAATCCACAGCGATAAAATACCTAGGGGTGCTGTACTCTACTTCCTTAGAAGAAACTGCACAACTGAATGCTGCGAAATTGTTGGAAATGGCATGGTCCTATACCCTGACGTGGTCTCCACTTCATCTGACATGGTGGGGTCGTGTAGAAGCTATTAAAATGACGCTGGTGCCTAAGATAAACTACACCTTAAGTATGCTCCCCTTTCTCTTCCCTCCTACAATCTACAAAAGCCTTGAACGAATTATAAGTGCCTTCCTTTGGGCTGGGAAAATCCCTAGAATTGCATATATGCCCTGTTCAATGTAATTTCAGTTTGTTCAATGTAAACCGCACTGATGCAGAATAGCGCGGTATATAAGAGAATGTAAATAATAATAAATAATAATAAATAAATAAATAAATTAAAGAAGCTAAAAGCTAACAAAGCAAATGCTGGAATATACTTCCCTGATTTCTCTTGGTATCATAAATCCTTTCTTTTGAAGCAGGGTTCGCTTTGGGTCTTGAGCGACACTATGGAAGATACACCCACATGGCTCAAGATGGAAGAGCGGCTTGTAGCGCCTTGTCCTATTAAACTGCTTATTGGAATGATGTACCCAAAGACATTTAATATGGGGAGAGTGATAGCTTCGACTCAATCAGCGTTCCAGTCTTTCCTCCCCGTCATTGCGCAGAGAAATCCCCCTTCACGGTTAGTACCGATCTGGTTCAACCCTGCTTTTGTAATCCATAAAGGGATTTGTGCCTGGGTGCAGTGGCAACGAAGAGGAATATGGACCGTTGGGCAACTGCTGGAGCGTTCCTCTTGGAAATCCTTTAGCACCCTTCAACGGGAGTTTGACCTGCCGCCCTCTTGGCATTACCAGTGGCTACAGTTGAGACACTGTATCGGAAGTGTTTTTCCATCCCCGGAGGGAATAGCTAGCTCCTGGGGTTTGCTGAAGATTGTTGAAGAAATAAATGCTCGGAGAGGAGCAGCCTCGCGTTTCTATGCTATGTTTGTGAATCATTTTGCTCCAGCAAATTTAGGGCTGCGCCGCATCTGGGAAGCAGAGACGCAATTCAATCTGTCACCACTGGAAAGGAAAAAATTCTGGGGCTTTTCGATTCGAGCATCTAAGTCAGCGGCCCTTACGCAATCTCTTTTCTTCCTTGCGCATAGGGCTTATATTACTCCCGTTGTCCTGAGCAAATGGAATAAGACAGAGGGCAATGCATGTTGGACTTGCCATGGGGAAGTTGGCACGCTCAGACACATGATACTGGAGTGCCCTCACATTCAGCAGTTTTGGATAAAAGTCTGGGACAAGATTCAACTAATTTTAAACTTCACGGCTGACTTAACCTGGCGAATACTTGCATTCAGAAATGTGGGATCATTACCAGATCTTGATAAGAACAACCGCTTCCTTCTTAATTTTATGATAATGGTAGCTATAAAGCTTCTTCTTACGCATTGGAAGAATACCTGCAAGCCTACTTATGGGGAATGGTGGAATCAATTATGCTTGTTCGCCAAGTATGAGAAAGCCTCGGACAGAGTTTCACGTATGAGAGGTGTTATGCCAAAACTCTCCAAGTGGTCTGCACTAGATAATTTTGTCAATGCAACATGTTAAAATCCTGCATTCACAGTGGTGCAAGTAACACCGGGTGCATTAGGTGTATCTGTTTCGGACCCCTGTTGCCTGCAGTGTCTAGGGAGGGAGGGGGTGGGAACTGTTGTGAGTTTTCTTTTGTATTGGAAGCTTGATGTTACCTATTGGGTGGGAAGTTTAGAAGGATAGGATTGAGATTTGCGAGTCCTTCGGACTCTGGCAGTTCCTACTTGAAGGCTCGTTGTAATGTTTATTTTTGTTATTAGTTGTACTGTGTTATCTTTTCTCTTTTGTTTTTGTAATATTGTATTTTTCTTTTGTGTGTGGTGTGTTATGATATAATCAATAAAAATATTAATAAAAAAAAAAAACAAGGCTAGAATGGGTGCATCAATTTTCTTTCTTTGAATTTAATTTTTATTAGCTGGCAAGTAAAAGTTATACAAAATGCAGCATTTGGCCAAATACATATGAGCTGAAATTCATCAACTGGAAAGCCATTCACACTTCAGTGACTGCAACATTTTAATTTCCACAACTTGCCCTTCAACATGTCCGCTTTTTGAAGGTAGTTGACCAAATTTCCACCCATTTCTAGTTGTCTCTTAGTGGTTTGCTTCGTCTTTCAGATAGCTGAGATATGAACAATAGCACAGTTAGGATTAGAATAAACAGAGACATTTTCAAAGCTGGATGAACAGCTGCAGTGGTTTAATCAAAAATTTTAATACAAAGAAATAAAACATTGAAGTCATCATGTACTGAAAAATAAATAAGCTGAAAAGCAGTAGAGGAGCAGTTCACTGGTTAGAGTAGTGACCTAGTAACCAAAAGACCAAGATTTGATTCCCATTCGCACTCCTTGTGCCCTTGGGCAAGTCACTTTACCCTCCATTGCCTCGGAAGAGAGGCCCGGTAATCTACTTCTGGTCATATCTCACCAAGAAAACTCAAGGTCTGTTGACTCGCCAGGGGTCAGCATTGACTCAACAGCACATGTTACATTGCAAACAGCTGCAGTAACGACTGGTTGAGAATTCCCCCTGCCCCTGCCCCCCCCCCCCCTCCTCAGTGTGCATAAAAGAACTTGTATCAGTACTTTTATACCTAGCAGGGGAAGAGGCAGTGGGTGCGGTGGGAGCTGGGAAGGGAGAGTATGCAGATACTTTTGGTGGGTAGATTTGCATCTGCTTCCTGCAGATGGCACGTTGTTCAAGGGAAACCCTGGCAGTGGGGAGGGGCAGATCTATCTGCTGCATACTCTCTTCCTGCAAGTATAGGAAGGGATGAGGGTCAGCCTGCATGCTCTTCTCATGGGAAGGACGAAGGGTGGGGTGGATGTAAGATCAACCTGCACTGGCTGTCATCTGTCAATCATCCTTATAAGAATTCAGAGACTCATTCCAGACATTGAACCTCTTCAGTAGGGTGAGGTATAAGCAAACATGACTTACTCCAGGGCTTCCCAAACCTTTCTCTGATGTGACCACATTTTAGCAGAGGAAAATTCATATGACTCCAGATTCTAATCAAATAAAATTAGAGTATTACTCAAACCGTTCTTCGTTCTTACCTGTTGCTGGCATGACCTTTGGGTCAGCTCCTGCTGTATTTTGCACCTGCTACTGTGAACCTGGACTGCTGAAGGGTTTCCCAATTGGACACCAACCACGGCCCCTTCAGTAACATCAGTGAGTGACTTGGCATCTCCCAGGGTTAAAATCCCGAGCCCTTCAGGCAGGTCCCGCTTGGCAGTCCTGGCTAAGAGGCATGGCCAAGGGGTATGCCACTTAGCACGTCGCTTGGAATGCTCTTGGATAGCAGTTGTCATATAGGTGGGAGCCTAGGGGGGTTGATTTGGGTGATTGTGTGGGTGGTTGTCTCACGGTAGCTTGGGGTGTGTGTTATAGGTGGGCTGGTTGTAGCCGTTCTGGTTTTTGATATATTAGGTTAGGAGATATTTGAAAAAGTCAGGATGGGCTGGCTATTTTTGGTTTTACTATTCTATGGATATTGCTAGGGTTGAGGCATATTCTTACTGCAGATCTGGGGTTTCTTCTGGATTTTTAGGTTATAAGGGGGTTTATTCTTATGACCAACGATTTTTATATAAATTCATGAGTTATAGTTTGGTTTCTCCTATTGAGGTTCTCATTTCGAGAGTTAGGAAGAATAGATTTTATAATAGAGAGAGAGAGAGAGGCTGCGAGTTAGACAACTGGCCTCTTTTATCTTGTGCTGGTTCGTATTATTCATCTTTAAAAGATGCTGCCGTCCCCTGTCTGACTATGAATGCTCGGTCAATTTGCAATAAGGTATCTCTGATAGAGACCTTTTGTGTGAAAAGGATCCAGGATTCTTGTTTATTATTGAATCCTGGTTGCGATTGGAGAATGATCTATTGTTTTTTGAGGTATGTCCTCTAGGGTATAAGTTTAATGTCCCTAGGGTTGGGTGGGTGCTTTTATTGTTATAGAAGTCTTTATCAGCTTAGAGTATTGGATACTGTTTTGTTACGAGAATTAGAAGCCTTTTGTTGTGAAGCTTCCTTAGGGGATTTAGGAGAGAAATGTATTTTTATTTCTGTGTATCATCCGCCGTGTTCCTGGACTAGGATTTGTGATGTTTATCTAGATTTATTAGTATCCTGGACTGTGTCAGCTCATAACTGCATATTGTTAGGAGATATTAATATTAATTTGGACAAGACAGTGTGCAAGCCCGGGACTATCTTGTTTTTTTAAAATCCTTGGGGGTTTTTATACGGTTTTAGGCTCTGCTCATGATTTGTGTCAACTAGATCAGTGTTCTTATTTTTAAATTCTAGGTCAGATGCACAAACGGTTCCATTAATTAGGTCAGATCACTATTTGATAGAGTTTACACTCCATGTTCCATCTTATGGGAAATTGCCTTGTTCCTCTTTTGAATCTGTAAAGATGCGTAAACATGCTATGACAGAATTTTTTTGGAGTAAGGTTGGAGCGTAAGGAGTGTTGGAGTTAAAAGTGGAGCCTCAGAAGTCATTGGCAGAGTGGCGTGATGTATCGCAGGCTGTTTTGAATGATGTGGCCCCGTTTGTTTTTAGGAGGAAACGTGAACATTTGAGGAACACTCCTTGGTTTTCACAAGATCTTAGGGAACTTAAGAGGAAATGTAGGATTTTGGAATTTAGGTGAAGGAAATCTAGGAGAGATTGGGATAGGTGTTTATGGAAACAGAAGTATCGAAGATATAAAGTTGGGATGTGTCAGGCCAGGAAACGGTATTCCAAATCTGTTTCTTCAGGCGCTTTCCCAGTCACGGTTGTTATTTAAGTTATCCTCTACACTCCTTGGGAAAAATGCAAGGTTTCAGCCGACTCCTTTTCTGGGACCCCAACAATTAGCTGACTTTTTCCAGAAAAAGGTTCAGAAGATACGGAGTCATTTTGCCATGATGAAGTCAGATATTGAGAATGTGTTTGTACTTATTTCAGGGTGTGCAGATCATTGTTGGGATACTTTTAGGGTTCCATCCTTTAAGGAATTTGATCTTTGTTTTATGAAGTGTACTGAAAGGTTTTCTTATGCTGATTCCTGTCCACTGGCTCTGTTTCATTCTGCTCCATTTTCATTTAAACTCTGGCTTTATGAGCTTGTTGTTACTTTATTGGCTGAGGGTTGCTATCCTGAGGAAATAGGTGCTGTATATATTTCCCTTGATTGCTTATACCTCGCCTTACTGAAGAGGTTCAATGTCTGGAACGAGGCTCTGAATTCTTATAAGGATGTTTGACAGGTTACAGCCAGTGCAGGTTGATAAAATGAGGGGATAAGACACTTTTCATATATGTTAGTGAGAAGAGGAAGGGCAAAAGTGGTATTGTCAGACTCAAGGGTGAAGGGGCGTAATATGTAGAAGCTGATGAGGATATAGCAGAATTGCTTAAGAAATATTTCTGTTCTGTGTTCACAGATGAAGAACCAGGAGAGGGAACTTAGAAAACACCCATAAACAGAAACAGAAGTGAGGAGCATCTTGAATGGTTTTCAGAAGACTGTGTTCATGAGGAACAAGCTAAAAAAGTAGACAAAGTGATGGGACCAGATGGGATACACCCAGGAATACTGAGGGAACTTGGAGAAATTCTAGCAGCTCCACCTTTTCAATGCCTCTTTGGAGTCGGGAGTTGCCAGAGGATTGGAGAAAGGCACATATGGTCCCTTTACACAAAAGCAGAAGTAAGAAAGTGGTTAGTCTAACCTCTGTAGTGAGTAAATTATTGGAAACGTTGTTGAAAGAGAAAATAGTAAGGTTTCTGGAGTCCAATGGATTACCTGATCTGAGGCAGCATGGATTTACCAGAGGCAGGACTTGTCAGACAAATCTGATTGATTTCATTGACTGGATGACCAGGGAATTGGACAGAGGGAGAGCTCTAGATGTGTTGTATTTAGATTTCAGTAAAGCCTTTGACACCGTTCCTCACAGGCAACTTATAAACAAACTGACCACCATAGGAGTGGACCCTAAAATTACTGCTTGAATTAAAAAATGGTTGAGTGGGAGGCAGCAAAGGGTGCAGGTAAATGGAGCTCACTCTGAGAAGGAAGTTACCAGTGGTGTGCCCCAGGGATCTGTCCATGGTCCGATTCTTTTTAACATCATTGTTAGTGATATTGCAGAAGGGCTGTGTCCAGTAAGGTTTGCCTCTTTGCGGATGATACAAAAATCTGCAATACAGTAGACACACAGGAAGGTGTAGAAAACATGAGGAGGGATCTAGCTAAGCTTGAAGAATGGTCTAGAATTTGGCAGCTGAGATTTAATGTTAAAAAATGTAAGGTCATGCATTGGGCTACAGCAATCCAAGGGAGCAATATGGTATAAGGGATGAAGTACTTCAGTCCACAAGACAAGAACGGGACCCAGGTGTGATTGTATCTGATGATCTTAAAGTAGCTAAACAGGTAGAAAAGGCAATGGTGAAAGCTAGAAGAATGCTTGGATGCATAGGGAAAGGAATTGTCAGCAGAAGTCTTTGGTGTGACCTCATTTAGAGTATCGTGTGCAGTTCTGGAGGCCGCACTTTCAAAAGGATATAAACAGGTTGGAGTCAGTGCAGAGGGTTGCTACTAAAATGGTTAGTGGTCTTTGTTATAAAGCTTATGAGGACAGACTTAAGGAGCTTAATATGTATACTTTAGAGGAAAGGCAAGATAGAGGTGATATGATTGAGACATTTAAATACCTCCATGGCATAAATGCACAGGAGAGTCTTTCGATTGAAAGCAAGCTCTGTTTCAAGGAGACATAGGATGAGGGTGAATATGCAGAAATATTTCTTTATGGAAAGAGTGGTAGATACATGGAATAGACCCCCAGTGGAGGTGGTAGGGATGAGGACAGTATCTGAATTCAAAAAAGCATGGGACAAACACAGAGGATCTCTAAAGAAATAAAGGGGACTGCTGGAAGGGCAGACTAGATAGACCTTGTTGTCTTTTTCTGCCATCATGTTTCCTTGGAGGGCTCACAATCTAAGTCTTGCACCTGAGGCAACAGAAGGTTAAGTGGCTTGCCCAAGGCCACAGGGAGTGTCTGTAGGACTAGAAGCCCCAGTCTCTCTGGGCTTGAGGGTTGCTGTCCTCTAGCAGAATTTGAATCCCCAGTCTTCTGGCCCAATGCTATTTGTCTAAACCATTAGGTCACTCCTCCCTCATATCCGCTCATATGGGCTTCTAAGCTATGACACAGCTTCCTAAATATTTGCAATGTGGGCAGGGCTGGTTTAGACATGCAGGGGCCCCAGGCAGAAACTGATGAGGAGGCCACAAAGCCCACCTGCAGGCTAAGCCTCCTTCAGCCTGAGGCAGACTTGGGGTCCCCTTTGGCATTGGGTCCCAGGGCAATTACCCTGTTTGCCACCCTCTAATGCTGGCCCTGAGTGTGCTGGCTGAGCATCTGGGGGGTAGTGTGTGTGTGTGTTTATGTGCAGGTGCTGCATGCCTGAGAGCAGTTGCTGTATATATATAGATGTGATGGATAAGCGAATGGGGACAGCGTGTATATGTCTGAAACTGAAGAAAGCATGGCTTACTAGAGGGCTTTGAGGTCTCCTCCCAAAGTTTTAACCATAGTTGGTCCCTGCCATATCTATCATCAATCCTGACAGATGTACATTCAAAAGGTTCATATGTTCCAATCACTAAATACAAAATACCTTGTTTTCTAGCCATTTTCTTTTTCTAATCATTTGGTTCTGGTTTATGCTTTTCTCCGTCTTCTCTTAGCTCTTTTTCTAGGGTCACCTGTCTATTTGCCATTTCTTCTTTCTCCTGCTTCACTATTATCACCTACATCAATCTCTAACATTATTCTTTCTTTTCAGCTTTCTTTGTTCTCCTTTTACCATTTGGTTGTCAGTCTCCCGCTGTTTACTGCATGTACCCACAACTTTCCATCACTTTCGCTCATCCAGCCCTCCTATTCCCAAGCCTCTCATTGTTCAGTTTTTTTTACTAGCTCTCCCTCTGTGTACAGCATCTTCCCTATGTCCCCCCTTACCTTTCCCATCCAGGGTATCTCTCTCACTCTCTTTCCATGTTTATTAGCTCCTTTCTGCCTCCCTAGTCCCACCCAACTCATGTCCAGCATCTCTTCTGTCTCCCTAGTTCCCAACCATCCTTACCAGTGTCTTTTTTGTCTGTCTCCCTAGCCCTACCTTTAATGTTCAGTCTCACCAGTTGTTGCACCCTCTGAGTCCAGAATCTCTTCTTCCTGTCCTCCCCAATAACCCTCCCAATGTCAAACATCTCCTAGCATCTCCTCTGTTTCCATAGCTTCCCCCATGACTGTTATTGTCTATATTTCCCTAGTTCTCCCCTCCCATATCCAGTATCTCATCTGTTTCCTAAGTTCCTCCACAAAGGCCATCATTTCTTATGTCTCATCAGTCATTATCCCACCTGTATCCAGCATTCTCCCTGCCCCGTAACACCCCCCCCCCCCATGTCAAGCATCTCCTATCTATATCCCTCCCTTCCGTATCCATCTCCTCTGTATCCCTCATTCCCCCTTCCCCATGTCTAACATCTCCTCTGCCTCCCTGTCCTATACAACCCCCATGTCAAGGATCTCCCCGCTATACAAACTATTCCATCCCCCATCGTGTCTAGCATCCCCCTTATTTCCCCTTCCTTCACCCTCCTCACTGGTCTAGCATCTTCCCCCACTCGAACCATCTCGTAGTAGACAAAAATCAAATTGAAACTTCAAGAAGCCAGGCTCTGCATGCAGCGCAGCACCAGAGAAATAAATGGATGCAATTCCCCCTGTACTGTGTAAAATATAAAGATGGCACATGTGAAATCCATAAACTGACATATTCCAGTCATTAAACTAAAAATAAATTATTTACCTTTGTGGTCTGGGTATTTTAATTTTTCTAATTGCCCTTGGTTCCAGTGTTGGATTCTGTGTCCTATCCTCTCTTAACTCTCTTTTCCAGAGACTAGAGGCTATCTGCCACGTCTCTCCCCCCAGCCTATTATTCCCGCCTTTACTAACTCTCCACCCCATCCTGCACCTTCCTCCATTTTCTCTGCTCGGTGTCTCCCCTCCTCTCTCACCCCCATTTGGTCTCTCCCCCCCCCCTCTTTCCCCTTCCCTGTCCAGTGTTTTAGTCCTCTCTAAACCTCTCAGCCCAGTGTCTTCCCCTTTTCTCTCTCCCTTACATCTGAATCTTCCCCACTCTCCCTATTCCTCCATGTCTAGCATCTACTTATTTCTCTCCCTAACCTCACTATCTCTATCTCCCTTGGCCCTTCCTCCCCACATCTAGCATCACCTCTATCTGCCCCCACCCCCCATGTCCAGTATTACCCCTTTGTCGCCCTGTGTCTCTCCTGATGTTCAGCATCAATTCTGTGTCTCCTTATTTGCCCCCATGTACAGTATCAACCCCTGTCACCCAATGTCTCTCTCCACCCCATGTCAACGATCTCCTGTTTTTCTTCCTTCCCCTTGATGTATATTGATACTCCAACCTCCCAACCCGTACACAAGAATTTTATGTCCAAATCTAGCCATCCTCTCTGCTGCTTCTAATCAAATATGGCACAAGCATGAGATCATTCTAATATAAGTGCGCATGTGTCTCTAAGGCCGTGTTAGCCATCGCTGTCCTGCCCTCTCTGACCTATACTTATTGCTTCAAAGGATATGGAACAAAGAGGGCTGGCAGGGTCTTAGAGGCACACGTGCGCTTGCCATCTTCACCTCCCCCTGCAATAGGGTAGAGCACCGTCCCAGCTCCTGCCAGCTGACTTGCTCTGGTACTCCGGCCCAATCGGGGCTGTGGGAGGAGGAGCAGCAGCTGAGCAAAAGCAGCCCTCTCTCAGGCAGGCCCGCGCCTGTCGGGCCCGCGCCTGAGGGCCTCGCCAGAGGGCCCTTTGGCGTGGCCCTTAGGCGTGGAACCAGTCAGAGGACACATACAAGCTCGGAGGACACAACTAAGCAGCAACAGCCGAATGCCCCCGAGAACCAGCAATAACCACAAAACCAGAGACTAAGTATTGACTCACTCCATATGAACAATACAATTGATAACAACCTATCTTCTAGATATGATGTCTTAATGTATTCTAATACCTATGCCTAATAATTATAATATATAATGTAGTTTAGCTATCAACTCCATGGTACTAGACTATTTATACAATATACTTGATCTATCCTACTGCATGCTACTAAGTGTCTTTTACAAAGTATTTTCCACTAAGTAACTAACTATTGTTACAAAGTAGATACAGTGCAACAATCCAAGCTAGCTGTTTACCTGAAATTTACCAAAGTATATACGTAGCTGTTACGATATATATTTCACTGAAGTATCTTATACAGATGTTATACACTGAATTAGCTTGCTGAACTTTATAGCCTATACTGTTGTTTATATGCTGAAGTAGTTTACTGAGGTTCCTATATAACCACTCAAAACAGTACGGGGACTCATTCTACTACAGACCTCTTTACTGTTCCATCTTAACTTATATTTTCGCCTACAGTACCTCACTACTATATTGAGCCTTATTTCTACTTGTACTGTCACATTACAAAAGTAGTACCCTCCCCACACACATCAAAACCAACGCAACAGCTACCAAGCCATTATGGCCACCCCACTACTTACCCTTACTACCATTTTCCTAGCTTTAAACACTTTGCAATGCTCCATAGCCCTCTCTACTGGGCAATACTATATCATCACCTTACCCTATCTGGGTAAGAAGAACCAATCTAACCCTTACCACTCTGCAACCAGCTTCCCACAACACCCGCGATGCTCACACCTGCTATATGTGGCCCTCAATCAATCAGACAGCCTCAAAAAAGCCCCAACTAAAACTCAACTCTTCCTCAATTGTGCCCTTATAAACTCACGCTCTGTGCGCAAGAAATGGCCAGTGATACCGGACCTGATAGCCATACATAACCTGGATCTCCTCATGGTGACTGAATCCTGGCTCAAGGATACTGACACAGCTCTCATAAACCAACTAATACCTTCCAACTTTTCCATCCACACATGCCACAGGACTAACCGAAAAGGCGATGGAGTATTTATCCTTTCAAAAACAGACCTAGAATTTCGACTTCTCACATCCAAGAGCTCCACCCATGCGGACATAATCACCATTGCTAATAAGGACATCACCATAAACCTCATTTACAGATCCCCCTCTTCTCCTCCTGAGATTATCTCTACTTTTATTGACTTAGCTTGCAACCCAGCCGACCCGCGCAGCTCCAATTGGCTGCTTGGAGACTTTAACTTACCCTCCCTGCAATCCAACCAAGCAGATGCCTTCCTAGAAGCCATGCAAATACTCGGTTTTGATCAACTTGTGAACACTTCCACCCACAATAAAGGAAACCTACTGGACCTAATCTTCGCTCCCCACGCTGCGTTCAGCCAAAACTCCAGCCTCAACACCTCTATCACCCCCATCCCCTGGTCGGATCATAAACTAATCATGTTCCAGATGCCCACTCTTCATTCTAAACATCCACCTAACAACCCCAGTACAGAATCCAAACCTACCTCTCACTTCAAACCACTGGACAAAGAAGAATTCATTAAGCACGCCTTACCACTACTCAATTCAATGCCTTCTGACCTCGGAGAAGCAATCACCAACTGGAACACCACATTAAAGTCTTTTGCACAGCTACCAGCCTCAACCAAAAGCAACAAGACCAAACAAAACAAAAGACAGCCATCACCATGGTTCACAGCAGATCTCCGGTCATCCCTCCTCTCCCTCAGGAAATTTGAAAGGAAATGGAGAAGGTCTCGCTCTGAATCTGACAAAGTAACATACTTGAACCACCTCAAACTCCACCGTGAAACTATATATCTCAGAATGAGTGAATACCATGCTAATCTTCTCCTCCGCTCACTAAATAAACCTAGAGACCTTTTCAACATAGCAAAATCCCTAATTAAAGAACCATCACCTACTCAACTAGTTCCTATCCCCCCCCCCCCAGTCCTACGCCGACTACCTTCAATCCAAGACCTCCATAACTGACACAGTCCCAGTTACAGCATTATCCCACCCTCACATCTCACTTCCTCCAATCACAATGTTCACCACACCCTCTGAGAAAAACATTCAAGATCTCATCACCTCCATCAATACTTCTACAGCTCCAAGTGACCCCTGCCCAGCATACTGGGTCAGATCTCTGCATGCCGAACTGAGCCCAATCCTAGTCAACATCATTGGACTATCCTTTGCAACAGGCTCGTTCCCATCTTTCCTCAAACAAACCTCTATAAGACCACTCCTGAAGAACTCTAGACTTGACCCACTAAAGCCTGACTCCTACCGCCCAATCTCGAGCATACCTCTATTAGCCAAAATAATAGAGAAGGTTGTTCAGAGACAGATACAACATCACATCGATACAGCCTCACCGCTCGATCCCTGTCAACATGGCTTCAGGGAATCACACAGTGTAGAAACTCTCCTTACTACCATAACTAATACATTGAATAGAGGTCTTGATAAGGCTGAAAACGGCTTTGCTCTAATATTCCTAGATATCTCCGCTGCCTTCGATTCCATTAATCATAATCAACTTCTCGCCCGACTCCTGGAGAAGGGAATCCGTGGTCTCGCCTGGGAATGGTGTAGGTCATACCTGTCGGAGCGATGGCAGCATGTCAGAGTCGGTTCCACCACATCCACACCTTTCCACCAACATCAAGGTGTTCCGCAGGGATCTTCCTTATCTGCGCTTCTGTTCAATGTATACTTACAGCTGATATGTGACATCATACGCACCTTCGATATCTCCTCATTAATCTATGCCGACGACGTTCTACTGTTTACACCATTTAAAGTAAAACAACCAGACTTCACCAACCTTATTCACTGCTTCAACGCCATCACAGACTGGTTAGCATCTCAAAACCTCCGTATAAACTTCAAGAAGACCGAAGTTCTGTTCATTTCAAGAAACAAAGAATTCTCCCCCCCCCCCATCCTCCCTAAAAGTAAGAGATGCGGATCTCCCTAGTAAACTATCTATTCGCTACCTAGGAATTACACTGGATTAGCACTTTGAATTTAAGGAACACATTCAGAACATCACCAGATCTGTCTACAATAAAATCAGAACACTAAGGCACCTCAGACCCATGCTACCTCATAACAACTTCCGGACCATTTTCCAGGCCCTCACACTACCTCATTTTGATTATGCAAATGTCATCTTATACGGACTCCCCAAGAACATCATTAATCCACTACAACTTGCGATGAACGCGGCTGCTAGGGTGCTCTGTGGTCTAGCAAGATCAGACCATATCACCCCGACTCTCATGGAACTCCACTGGCTATCAATTCATTGCAGGTTAACCTATAAAATCCTCATCATCACTTTCAAGATCATCAACAACCTTGCCCCCACGTCTCTCAATGATCTCATCTCCCTCACCCCAAAAAACAGAACGAGAAGGACAACAACGGACAACACCCTGATCATTCCCAAAGAGTCCATCAAATGTACCCAGTCAACCAAGAAAAGGACCTTCGCCTTCTATGCACCTAAATGCTGGAATGACCTCACACCTGAAATAAGAGCAATTAAAGACCTCACTCAATTTCGCAAAGCAATCAAGCACCACATTTTCCTTCTCCACTTTGCACAAGCATCCAATCCACATCTGATCATCAGCACTCCTAAACCCACAAACTCTCACTCTTCACTCCCAATTCCCTCATAAGTAATTCTGCCTCAAGTTCTCTGATGTCCTGCCTTAGCCCTTCTGTGAATACAAAAGAATCCAATATGTTTTGTATATAGTTACAGTTTTACCCTGTTGTTCCAAGTTTAAGTTTCCTGTTATAATGTAAGCACACCAGTGTCCTCTGAATATGCAGCCTTTGTTATTTGTAAACCGCACTGAAAACAAATAGCGCGGTATATAAAAGATGTTAAATAAAATAAATAAATAAATAAATCAGAAAGACCCTGTGCCTTTACTACCTTTGTTACTGGCAGTGGGCAGCAGGCTGGATTTGATGTGAGATGGTCTCCTGAGGCATGCCAAAAGTGCGATTCAGTCTGCTTCAAACCCAACATGCAGCTGAAGCCCCGAATGAAGATTATGTGACTCCATTTGGGGTCATGATGCACAGTTTGGAAAATGCTGACTTACTCACTTAGCCTGCCTAAATGAAATGCTGACTTACTCACTTAGCCTGACCGTCGATCCCCTTAACCTGGATTTTCACTTCCATGATGATGGAAGTGAAAATCTAGGTTGGCCAGAAATGCCAGCAGCCACCAAGGCTAAGCGGGTAGCAGTGATTTTTGATGCTACCCGGTTAACCCCAGCACCTCAAAGATAGACGAGAAAACTTCTCGCCTATCTTTAAGGCGCCGAGGGCTAATTGTGTAGCATCGAAAACCACTGCTACCTGGTTAGCCCTTTCCTCCACTCCTGCTCTGCCCCAGAATGCCCCCAACATGCCCCAATGCTAACCGAATAGCATCGGGGCGCATAAGGGGTTTACCTGCAAATAGCCAAAGGCACTAACCGTGTAGGTGCCTTCGTTTATCCACAGTTAAGGCATTCACATGGGTAACTAGGGCAGCTAACCATGTAAATGCCTTCAAAAATCAGGCCTTTAGAGGCCAATTCTATTTTGGCCATACAGTTCCTATGTGGCCCTCAGAAACTGGGCATACAGCAGTAGCACCCAATTCTGAACCTGCAAGGACTAGATGTGCCCATGGGATCAAAATCGGGGTCTACCAGCCTAGCTGTGCTGGCCATGCCCAGATTTTGATGGGCTGCATGCCCAGCAGATCCCTGCCTAACTCAGCCAGGCTCCATAGTGGAGCTGCAGTGCTAGGGTGTCTCATTGCCGTGGCACCAGCAACCTGAATTTCTATTTCCCCGCAGCCCAACCCTCGATCCAGCCTTCCCTGGCCAAGGTCAGGCTGTGGGGTACCCCTGCACCCCTTACTTTTTTATTCTGGCCCGATGCTGCAGTCTCCCAGCGTCCAGCGCTGTTCAAATGGGGAGCCTTTGCACCCGGAGTGGCAGGGGGACAAATTGAGGGGATGTACATCCCCGCTATTCATGGCACAGAATGACCCCCTCAGTGTACATATTCTAGCACTGTCATCTTTTTCTCTTACTTTCCTGGCCTGAGGAAGGAGGTTTTAATGTCTTAAGCCTGGTCAAGAAAGCATTAAGTTAGTCCAATAAAAATGTATTACCTTATACATTGCCAAACTAGGGGTGGTCAAAGGGGACAGCTGCTCCAGTCATCAAATGGGAGGTGATGTCAGGAGGGCTAATCTTCTACTAATAAGATTTTATAGTTCAACTCTACTCAATTTCATACCTGCAGAATCACTTATTTTAAGCCTGTTTTATAAAGATGCCTAGGTATCTATGGGGTATGTTTACTAAAACCCCGTTAAAGTGCGGGCCCTGGTAGTGTGCGGGTGCCATATAAGGAGTGGGCGTTCCATCCTGAAAAAGGAAAGGCGGAATTTACATATGCGCTAAGGTGCGCGGTGCCCATGTGCGCCCCGCACCTTAGCGCATGAGATAGCTGCGCAGGAGGCATAAGTGGCGCGCTGAAGTGCAAAAAATAGAGCAGAGCCACAGCACAATGGTTAAGACACTGACCCACGGATCAGGGGTTCAATCCCCCACAGTGCCCAATGAAGACAGCTGGCTGAGGTGTTAATTTATGAGGCACAGAAATACTGGGTGGCATAAGGCGGCGCGCTAATGTATTGGGCGGCATAAGGTGGCGCACTGATGTTTATGGAGGCATTATAATACTGGGCGGTATAAGTGGCACGCTGATGAGCAGGAAGAAAAAGCAGAGCCACAGCACAATGGTTAAGACACTGACCAACGGGTCAGGGGTTCAATCCCCCATATTGCCCAATGAAGACAGCTAGCTGAGGCATTACTTTAGGAGCCAGTGTAATATTGGGCAGCAGAAGGCAGTGCGCTGATGGCCATAAGGTGGCATGCTAATGATTTTGGAGGCATTTTAATGTTGGCAGGCATATGACGGTGCGCTGATGTGCATACACAGGAACAGGACCACAGCACAATGGTTAAGGGACTGACCAATGATGCAGGGATCAGGGGTTCACTCCCCCAAAGTGCCCAATAAACAAGGCTGGCTGAGGCATAACATATTACGGGGAAGATTGCTTTAGGAGGCATTTTATTCATATTTTAATTATCACTACTAGCAAACGCACTCTCAAAGCGTGTTAACATAAGGCACCCTATAAGGCACATTTTAAAGTGCACTGTCAGCCAAGGCACCCTAGAATGTTGCTTATAGGGCGCTTTAGAGGGTGCCGTATGAGGTACCGCAAGGTCAGTGTACTGTTTTTTATGGCAGCACTGTGCAGTTCAAGGAATGAAAAGCATAAGTAGGTGCGCTGACAGGCAAGGAGGAGCAGCAGTGGAGCACAATGGTTAAGGCACTGACTGCTGATACAGGGGTCATGAGTTTGTTCCCCAGTGTGCCTAATACATAAGGCTGGCTGTGGCATCAGCTTTGCATGGTACATATTTTGTCCTGCAGCACTTTATTTTTATGTTATTAATTGCTGCCAGCAAACACACCCTCACGTGCCGTAATTGAAGGTGCCGTATAAGGCACCCTATAAGGCACTCCATAGGGCAAATTAGAAATTGCACTGTCCCCCACAGCACCCTAAAATGTCCCCTATAGGGCACCCTATAGGTTGCATCACAGGATATTGTACAGTGCACCTTATATAGATGGGAACCATAAGGTGCCCTATAGGGCGCCCTATAAAGCACCCTCAGAGGCACCTTATGGGTACAGTACGCTGAGGGTGTTTTTGCTGGCATCAAAATATGTACATTAAAAAGAATAATGCATTGGACAACCCTATCAAACAACCCCACTGTGGGTTCGAACCCATGACTTCTGGCTTCAGAGACAGTGAAATAGCCATTGGGCTACAGCTCTATAGCTGCTAGCAAGCCCCTGGCTGGCTGCAGAGAGCATGCATGTCACCACACAGACAGTCTACTGTGGTCACCAGGATAGGGTTAGCCCACCCATACCCATGATGCACTGCACATGCAAATAAGCTGTCCACAGATCAACACAAGATGGCCAATGCACCCCCACAGCACCTCGGCCCGGTAGAGGGAAGTGACCATGTGCACCCACACACCACCTCGGCCTGGTAGGGGGTACTGACCGTGTGTTTTACTGGCACAGAGTAGCTACACACCGTCACATTGTGCGGGTACTGTGCTCACCCTGAGGGTGCAATGAGGCACCCAGGACCAGGTCCACAACATCTTCCATGACTGAAAAAGACCATGCCAGAGGTCCAAAACAGTGTTAATGTGTGAGATAGGTAGTTCCTGTACAAACACCTTGGATATCTCTGTCTGACTCAGTCAGGTGTAGCCCCTAGGTGGGCCATGTACCACCACCACCACCCCCCTCCTCCAGGGCCGAGGGTGGCAAGCAGGGTCTCCTATCAATAGATCCACATACTACCTCCCTGCAAAGGTGGCAGTAGAGGGGTCCATCAACCCCAGTCCTGCTGAGGAGCAGACACCACACAGGGCAGTCAATGCAGCTCTATACACATCCATAACACAATAGCAGACAGATTATTAGGCCTGGATATGGTGAGCTGCACCCCACCACTATCTGATATTCTCCTGCAGCAAGTCATCAGCCACTGCACCCTGCTCCATCACAACACATACCAGCTGCAAACAGTGTGCTAGTTAGTCCACAGTGCATGTTCCCAGTGGAGATGCATGCACACAGAAATGGGATGTCAGCATACATAGCAAGCAGATAAATCAGTGACTGTGTCCCAAAAGGAAACGCATATCTATCACATGAGAGAATTACTATATAGCACTATAGGGGTGCCTAGCCATGCTGTGGTCACTGCACAGTCAGGGTGAGAGTGATCTCTCAGCAGGACATACTGAGGTCACCCTGTCTGTGTAGGTGGTGGCCGGGCACTAAAATGTCCCAGTCAGTGCCCTATGCCCTGTGCAGATGCACCCTGGCCAGGCCATCCTGTCCGGCCTATACCCATGGTACCTTGCTCCTCATTATGCACATTGGCAGCCCAATACTGGCAACATTGCTGGCAGTGTGGGCTGTGGAAGGTGTTTGCAGCCACCACACACTGGATAGGCAGACAGCCACCCCCACACCTATGCCAGCATTGTGCTACTATAGAGGAGTCCAGCAGCCATACCCACCACACCAGTCCTGGGCAAAGTACAGGCATGGATATGGTACGCACTACTGTTGGGAGTCACTCCCCAGGGTGGTAAACACTGTCAGAGACCAGACCTGCAGCGCACACCGCAGACAACACAATGATTGTTATGGTGGAGATCAATGAGCAAACTGTGCTTAACGTAGGAATTGATATCTGCCAGTTATCATGGGCAACGTTTGATAGCTGTGTACCATATACCCAGGTGTAGGGTGGCAGTGCTAAGGTATGCAACTGCTAGTATTGGGAGATACAGGCAGGGCCCAATGTCCTGCCTCTCCAGGAGGCATTGGCCAATGGGGCCTGTTGGGGGGGTGTGGGGGTGTCTGGCCCTGTTGGCTGCTGCTTTACGGCAGAGTGTCCGAACTCCAGTCCTGGTGTTCCAACCACTGTTCGGGTTTTCATGCTGTCCCTCATAGATATGCATGAGCTACATCAGCATACCATGGGGGTGGTGCATAGATATGCAGCACAGGCATCTTTCGTAGAGGCAGCATGGATCCTGAATGGTGTGGGGCCCTCCAGGACTGCATTTGGGAGACTCTGCTCTAGGTAATGCGGCTGTTTATGGTGTCTGTGTTTGGTGTGGTAAAATATAGGCGTAAGAACCATGCGTATGTTCTCAGCAATAAAGGTTTGTCCGCACTATCACAGTTTAGTTGTAGGAAAAATATGTGGAATAGATTGGCAGTAGCCACAGCTGGGCTTTGAACCTGTGTCCTTCTGTTTCTACACACACTGTCTGTGTGCACTGCACCACCGTGTTGCCACAGATATGCTGTGTTCCCTGGGGAGTCCATGACTGTACATCCGACAGAGCCTGTCTGTTGCGGTGGACGGTGCCAGCCTGCACAGGCCTAGGCCACTGTCTGCTGTGGTTTGCAGCCACTGCCCCCTCCACCACCTGTACCCTTCCGCCAACATGCAGACATGTCCCTATCTGGGAAAAAGCATATGACCTGATTGAGTTGTAGCACTCCAGGACTGAATTTGGGGGACTCGGCTGTAGGTAATGCCCATTGTTATGGTTTGTGTGCGGTGTAGGGTAAAATATAGGTGTTGGAACCATGCTTATGTTTTCTGCCATAAAGGAGTGTCTGTACTATCACTGTTTAGTGGTGGGTTGGCAGTAGCCCCAGCTATGATTTGAACCTGTGTCCTTCTGGCCCTACAGACACTGGCTGTGTCTGCTGCACCACACTGTAGCCACAGAGACAGTGCAGTCTCTGGAGATAGGAAACCTGGCCGCATGAGTCAGACACCCTGCTCTGCGCAATTTTACTGTGGGCTCGTTTACCTTGTATGGGGACAAAGGTGCAATTAAACCTCACAAATGACCTCCAAAAAAGGGGAAAAAAACAAAAACAAGCTGGGCAACAGTGATATCAATGGGCAACATGGCAAACACTCCCAGGAAAGCTCCATTGAAATGCAGTGCTTTTTGAACGAGTCTACGGAGCGTAGACCCTTCCAAAAATCATTTCTTTTCTTTGGAGCTTTCATGGGAGTGTTTTTTATGGTTGCCCATTAATATCACTGTTGCCCAGCTGGATTATAATTTATTTGGAATTTGTTGTGGTCATTTTCAATTTATATTTGCTATTTTGTTCTGTGCACTTTTATCACACTGCTCACGTTTTGCAGGTTTCCCCGGTTTTGCTGTACATTGCTGACGGAAATGGTTTCTCTTCCCTTTAAATCGGCTCTAACGCGAGGGTTTCACGCGCGGTATTTTTATTGCCGAAATTCAGCCCCGATCCTGTGCGGGGAGCCTCTCCCCTCCCACTCTCCACCCATTGACCCCGTCCTTCCGCCCCTCGGGGGCCTTCCTCTGCCCTCCGTACGCCTTTCCCCGCCTCTATCGCACATCAGCGCCCCGCACACGTGCGCCAGCCCGTTAATGTGACGCGCACTCGTGCGTGGCACTTAAGAGCACTTAAATGCATCATTAGCGTACACTATTGTGCGCCGCGCACGTGTGCGCGGTTTAGTAAACATACCCCTATGTCTCTTTATAAAACTTGCCCCCCAAATACAGCCAAAATAGCAGCCTAAATGCAGTCATTTACCTTAACACCTGCTTGGAGTCAGGTGTAAAGATATGTTACTTGAAGTACATGCATAGGCTAGAGTGATTTAGCGGATGTTGGTATTTGCTGCATAGCAATTGGGCTGTATACTCAAGTAACTTATCACTCATATTAACTCATTACTGTTACATTATACCAGTAATATTTATATTATAGACTGTGTGCATGGTGTGGAATGAATGATAAATCACATTGTCCACAACTAAAGCATACTCAAATACGAAGGGGGGGGGCGAGGTGGGGGTTGAAATCCTGTCTGCCCTGGGTGCAGAAAAGCTGGTCTTGGTTCAGTCTTTATATTCTAGATTTTTTTCTTCATTTTTTTTGATAACTTTATTAGTTTTAATGCATTTCAGTTTCTCTCCCATCAACCAGTTCTTCTCATAAAGAATGACACTTGCCATGTGCCACTGATTCCATAACCTATATCCATTCACTATTGTCTCCACAAGGAAGAGATGTCCATGTGCCAGAAAAACATTACAAATTTATGCTAATAGGAGTGGCCTAGTGGTTGGGGGTTTGAATTCCACTGGGGGACAGCAGCCTCAGGCTGGAGGGACTGGGGTTTCTAGACCCACAAGCACTCCTTGTGGTCTTGGGCAAGCTACTTAACCCTCCATTACTGCAAGCCCTTTGACAACAAGGGAAATATATACCATACCAGGATATACACCACTTTGACCCAGTGAAAAGCAGTATATAAGCATTGCTAAATAATAATATTTCAGGTGACTTGGCCTTTGAATAAAAAAATCAAAACAGATTTATTCAGCCATTAGTTTATACTCAAAGACTTTGCACAAATACTATATGTCATTGTATTGTCATGCATTGATTATTGTAATGCCTGGTACTTGGTACTTGCCTGCAAAAATTACAGAACATTTGCAGCTAATTCAAAACTCTGCAGCTAGACACCCTATCTAGCCAGAATTCAGAAGACAGTATTCACCCTTTGTGTTTTTTAATAACTTTATTATAAATCACTTACAAAAGTAAGTAACAAGAAACTTGAAGAGATAATATAGTACAACATATGTATCATAAAGAAAAATAAAACGTATCCAGCAGCCCACATCATGAGAAGAAAAGTACAAAGCAAAATATTAAAGAAAAATCAAGGAGAAACCTCCATGCTTGCAGACATTTACTAAAAAATCACCCCAAATCACCCTGCTTTTCCCTAGCAAACAAAAGTTTCCAAATACAAGGAGTTTATGAAAATATACTTAATTCCTTGAAGTGTCACTAGGCACTTACAAGGATAACGTAAGAAAAAAGATGGCCCTAGGGTCAACACCCTAAGCTTAAGAGCCAAAAAGGCCTTCCTGAGCAATTGTGTGGCCCTCAAGTCATCAGGAAACAATTACACTTTATCCCCACAAAACAATGCAGAATACCAGGAAACAACAAATAGTGAATAGAGAAATTTAAAAACCTAATATTCTTTGCTTTAAGGGAATTCTCAAAAACCTCTAACTTCCGATGAATTATCAGAATACCCTTTACAGTGAAGGCATTAACCACCTTTAGAGGGGCATGTTGGGCATCACACTTAAAGATTTGATTAGTAAAGAAGTCCAAGTGATTTTCTACTTTCCCCAACCTTGCCACAATCTCCTGCGAGAAATGGCACAGCTGGGAAACAGTGGTCACCAAGGTTCATTCGGTATGTGTCACTACCCTTTGTATATCTGCCAAGGAGACCTGATCATCAGGAATCTCATTGGCATCCGATACAGGAGGTGTCCACTGCACCATATGATACACAGAGCTTTGCAGTAATGGTTGACTACCAGCAGCCAGATCAACAGCTGGGTGAGGGGGTGGAGAGCAGCCTGAGGAGCTTAAAGAAGCTCCCAGATGGGAAGAGGAGAGAAGTTCAGTACCTGAAGCTGGAGCTCCCACCTCTTTCACCATAAGGTGCTTATCCATCGAGACGATGATGTTTTTGGAGGGGATAGCTTTCTTCTCTCTTTTCTCCATATGCCACACAAACATAGAATTCCCTGAAGTACTCATTTGAGGCTCCTAGTGGCACACCCCTTAGGGCACGCCTAGGCCACCTTATAGGGCCTCGCCAGCATCAGGGATGTCCTCCGCAGTGCCTGAGTTCCTCCTCACAACCCTCGCCTCACAGCTGTCCAATGCTGATCTTCCCAATATTCACCCTTAATGACCACTCTTCACTAGTTCCCAGTCGGCCAGCATACAGTTCTGGTCAACATTATTGGCACCCTTGCAATTCAACCACTTAGGGGGATGTTTACTAATGTGCGGTAATCGTGAATAACGCGTGTAAAGTACGTTTAACGATCGTTCGCACGTCCGAACGTGCGTTCTGACGTGCGAACGATCGTTAAACGTACTTTACGCGCGTTAACCGCAGTTAACGATCGTAAACCTCCGCGGCACGTTAAAACAGCGCAGAAGGTGGAGAATGGGCGGAGAGAAGGGGTCAATGGGTGGAGAGTGGGCGGGGAGAGGCTCCCCTCACACTAACGCACTGAATTCCTGAGCTCAATTCCAACGCAAATGAAAACCTGTCGTTAAAGGCATATTAAAGGGAAGAGAAACCATTTACGTCAGCAATGTACAGCAAAACCGGGGAAACCCACAAAACGTGAGCAGTGTGATACATGTGCACAGAACAAAATTTCACATAAAACGTTAAAAATGACCACAAGAAACATTGTAAAAAGCATAATTCAGCTGGGCAACAATGATAGCAATGGGCAACAAGGAACAACACTCCCTGGAAAGCACCAAAAACAAAAGAAATGATGTGTGGAAGGGTCTACGCTCCGCAGACCCTTTCAAAGATCATTTCATTGTAATGGAGCTGTCCTGGGAGTGTTGTGTAATGTTGCCCAATGATATAATTGTTGCCCAGCTTGGTTATGGGTGTGTGCCCCTTTTTTGAGGTCTTTTCTGAGGTTTATGTGCACCTTTGTCTCCATACAAGGTAAATGAGGCCACAGTAAACTTGTTGCAGAGCAGGGTTTCTGACTCGTCAGGCCGGTTTAACTAACTCCAGGGACTGCACTGTTTCTGTGGCCACAGTGTGGTGCAACAGACACAGCCAGTGCCTGTAAGACCCAGGGCCGGCCCTTCCATTGAGCAAGAATGTTTTTTGCACAGGGCCCCGCGTTTCAGGGGGCCCCGCGCAAAGAACATTCTGCTTTTTTTTTAAAAATTACATTTTAAAAAAAAAAGCTGGCTCTGGCTGCTGCCGCGGACGCGGCAGAATGTAGTGTCCCGCGGGGCCCCCTCCGCCCGCTGAGTCCCTCTGCAAGGGCTTTTAGATTCGCGAAGGGAGAGTGTCTCCCTCGCGTCTCTGTTAAGCCCGCAGGGGTTAATGGGAAATTTCCCATCAGCCCCTTTAGACGCGAGGGGCTGATGGGAAATTTCCCATTAGCCCCTGCGGGCTTAACAGAGACGCAAGGGAGATACTCTCTCCCTTCGCGAATCTGAAAGCCCTTGCAGAGGGGCTCAGCGGGCGGAGGGGGCCCCGCGGGACACTACATTCTGCCGCGTCCGCGGCAGCAGCCAGAGCCAGCTTTTTGAATTTGAGAGGTCTCTTGAGGCAGAAGTTATTCCCCTACACTGCTTGCAATCTACACGAGAGTAACGCGTAGGCGACACTTCTGCCAAGCACCGAGCAGCCACAGGTTTGCTGATCTCCATCCCCTGTCACCAGAGAAACCTCAGATCCCTCCCTCGGCCTCCTGTCTGCAGCCCAGCGGGCTCGGAGAGGGGGATTTCGCGAAGCTATTGCAAAAGGACAGAGGTGGACAAGCGTCTCTCAGCAATCCACTCGCAGGGAGCGAAAGGACGCGCAAACCTCACCGGGGAGACGGGGGCTCGAGCTCGCGGGGTCTATTCCACAGCAACCTGGCTGCCGAAGGGTAAGCGCCTTACTTACAGGAGTTTCCAGTCCATTTAAAAGAATTCCACTGGAAAACACATTTGCAAATTTAACAGGAAACTCGTGATGCCGTCAGCCTCTTGAATTTGCCATGAGCCGAGATGGGATGGGATGGGATGGGATGGGGGGGGGGTTGAGACTGGTGATGGGCTAGGGAGGGGGGGTTTGAGACTGGTGATGGGCTAGGGAGGAGGGGTTTTAGACTGGTAATGGGCTAGGGAGGAGGGAGGAGGGAGGGGGGTTAAGACTGGTAATGGGCTAGGGAGGAGGGGGGTTTAAGACTGGTAATGGGCTAGGGAGGAGGGAGGGGGGGTTAAGACTGGTAATGGGCTAGGGAGGAGGGAGGGGGGTTAAGACTGGTAATGGGCTAGGGAGGGGGGTTAAGACTGGCAATGGGCTAGGGAGGGCGGGAGAGGGGTTAAGACTGGTAATGGGCTAGGGAGGAGGGGGGTTTAAGACTGGTAATGGGCTAGGGAGGAGGGAGGAGGGAGGGGGGGTTAAGACTGGTAATGGGCTAGGGAAGAGGGGGGGTTAAGACTGGTAATGGGCTAGGGAGGAGGGGGGGTTAAGACTGGTAATGGGCTAGGGAGGAACGAGGGGGGGTTAAGACTGGTAATGGGCTAGGGGGGTTAGGACTGATAATGGGCTATGGGGGGGCTAGGACTGGTAATGGGCTGTGGGCTGTTGGGGGGGTTAGGACTGGTAATGGGCTATGGGGGGGTTAACACTGGTAATGGGCTGTGGGCTGATGGGGGCTGTCTGGAAATGGGGTGATGGGGGGTTAGGACTGATAATGGGCTATGGGGGGGCTAGGACAGGAAATGGGCTGATGGGGAGGGGTTAGGACTTGAGGTGGGCTGATGTGGTTAGGACTGGTAATGGGTTGTGGGCTGATGGGGGGGTTAGGACTGGCAATGGGCTGTGGGGGGCTGACTGGAAGTGGGCTGATGGGGGGTTAGGACTGGTAATGGGATATAGGGGGGGGCTTAAACTGAAAATGGGGTGATGGGGGGTTAGGACTGGAAGAGGGTTGAAGGGGGCTAGGACTGGTAATGGGTTGGGGGGTTGCTATGACTGGAAATGGGCTGAGTGGAAGGGGAGGCTTGAACTGCAAATAGCTGATGGGGATGGAGCTTGGAATGGAAATGGGCTGTGAGGGAAGGAAGCTAGGACTGAAAATGGGCTGATGGAGCAGCTAGGATAGGACTGGAAATGGGCTGTTGGGGGGAGCTAAGATTGGAAATGGGCTGTGGTGGGGGCTTGAATTGAAATGGACTCATGGAGGGGCTAGAAATGGAAGTAGGCTCATGGGGGGGCTTGGACTGGAATTGGGCTGAGTGGAGGGGAGCTAGGATTTGACATGGGCTGATGGTGGGGCTAGGAAATGACTAGAAATGGGCTGATGGGGGGGGGGTAGGATTGGAAATGAGCTGATGAAGGGACTCAGACTGAAAATGGATGGGGGAGCTAGGACTGGAAATGGGTTGATGGGGGGCTAGGACTGGAAATGGGCTGATGCAGGGACTAGAAGGGAATGGATGCTGGGTGAGACTGGAACTAGAAGGGAGCTGATGTTGGGGGAGGATTAGAATGGGATGGGGCTGCGAGAGTAAAATAGAGAGGGGAAAAATATTTTGTGTGGGAGGGATAAAAAATCTACAATTGGCCAGGTATTGGGAGAGTAAGTGGGGATTGAGGATGGAGGGGTAAAATTTGTGTGGATGAAATAGGAATGAGGAAAGAGCAAAAGGAGAAAGATTAGTATGTTAAAGCAGATGTAGAGAGAGAGAATGGAAAAAAAAACTAGAAGAGAGAAGAAAGAACAAATGGACAGCAGACGATGGACAGTTAGCAGAAAACATGAAGAAACCAGAAGAAAGTGGCTGGAGCAATTGCAACTGAAAAAAAATGCACAAAAGGTAGAAAGATATCTCTTTATTTTGAATTTATTAACTGGAATATGAAAGCTCTGGGAAATGTGCATCATTAACGTCTGTGCTTTGTTTGGTACAAGAGGAAATTAATTTATAGTTTTATTTCTACAGTGTTGTCGTTCCAAGTTTGGCTTTTGGGGTTCCCAGTTTAATTAATGCCTTCCTGTTTCTAAATTGTGATTCCTTGTTTGGTGATGGTCTATGTTCTGCATGTGTAACTGAGCTGAGGTATTCTGTTTATGTAATTCCTATTTGACATTGCCACTTGTTCTCTTTCCCCAGTATTCTCTTAAATGTATTGGTTTAATATTTGCAGTGTTGCCTTTTGATAGGTAGGGTATGGTGCTTTGTGAGTCCTGGTAATGCTGTCAGGATACGGCGGGTTTGCTATGGGTTCTAAATGGGCAGCGTTTGTAGTAGTTCGTAATGTGCCTGGTGGTTGGCACTGGATTATAGTAATGTAGAAATCTTTTAGTCTTTCTTTATCCATACACTCATTAAGAGACACGTTTACTAAAAGTTTGTGTATGGTAACATTATGCAAATATTTATGCAAATAAGGTCACTTATGCAAATGAGGCCCCGCACCGAGTCTCCGCACATGGCCCCGCACCCCCCTTGGGCCGCCCCTGGTAAGACCAGAGGGTCACAGGTTCAAATCCAAGCTGGGGCTCCTGCCACCCCAGTCCCCATAGTTTTACCCACCACTAAACAGTGATAGTAAAGACACTCCTTTATTGCAGAGAACATACGCATGGCCTATATTTTACCACACCAGAAACAGGCACATTACCTAAAGCAGAGCCCCGCAAATGCAGTCCTGGAGGGCCCCACACCATTCCGGTTTTATGCTGCCTCTAATAAAGATGCCTGTGCTGCATAGCTATGCACTACCCCCATGGTATGCAGATGTAGCTCATGCATATTTATGAGGGACAGCATGAAAACCCGAACAGTGTTTGGAACACCAGGACTGGAGTTGGGGAACTCTGCCGTAAAGCAGCAGCCAACAGGGACACACACACACCCACAGGCCCCATTGGCCAATGCCTCCTGGAGAGGCAAGACATTGGGCCCTGCCTGTATCTCCCAATACTAGCAGTTGCATACCTTAGCAATGCCACCCTACACCTGGGTATATGGTACACAGCTATCAAACGTTTCCTATGATAACTGGCAGATATCAATTCCTACGTTAAGCACATTTTGCTCATTGAGCTCCACCATAACAATCATTCTGATGTCTGCGGTATGTGCTGCAGGTCTGGTCTCTGACAGTGTTCACCACCCTGGGGAGTGACCCCCCAACAGTCTTGTGTACCATATCCATGCCTGTACTATGCCCATGACTGGTGTGGTGGGTATGGCTGCTGACCACCTCTATAGTAGCACAATGCTGGTATAGGTGTGGGGGTGGCTGTCTGTCTATCCCAGGGGTGGGCACCTCCGGTCCTGGAGGGCCGCAGACCAGTCAGGTTTTCGGGATATCCCTAATGAACATGCATGAGATATATATGCATTAGAGATATCCTGCCAACCTGACTGGTTTGTGGCCATCCAGGGCTGGATTTGGAGACCCCTGCCTTACACCTCTGTCATTTAAGATCGTGAGTGGGCAAGGTACAGATGTCCTAGACATCGAAAGGGTATATAGAATGTGTCACATTCCTCCTCGATTCTCACCACCACCAAAAAGTTGTCTAATAGACAATTTTTTGGTGGTGGTGAGAAGTGAGGAGGACTGTGACAAATTCTATCTAACCTTTTTGATGTCTTGGACATCTGCAACTTGTCCACTCACAATCTTAAATGACAGAGGTGTAAGGCAGGGGTCTCCAGATCCAGCCCTGGAGGGCCACAAACCAGTCAGGTTGGCAGGATATCTCTAATGCATATATATCTCATGCATATTCATTAGAGATATCCCGAAAACCTGACTGGTCTGTGGCCCTCCAGGACCAGGTTTGCCCACCCCTGGTCTATCCAGTGTGTGGTGGCTGCAAACACCTTCCACAGCCCACACTGCCAGCAATGTTGCCAGTATTGGGCTGCCAATGTGCATAATGAGGAGCAAGGTACCATGGGTATAGGCCGGACAGGGTGGCCTGGCCAGGGTGCATCTGCACAGGGCATAGGGCAGTGACAGGCACATTGTAGTGCCCGGCCACCACCTACACAGACAGGGTGACCTCAGTATATCCTGCTGAGAGATCACTCTCACCCTGACTGTGCAGTGACCACAGCATGGCTAGGCACTCCCATAGTGCTATCTAGTATTTCTCTCATGTGATAAATATGGGTTTCCTTTTGGGGCCCAGTCACTGATGTATCTGCTTGCTGTGTATGCTGACATCCCAGTTCTGGGTGCAGGCATCTCCACTGGGCACTAGCAGACTGTTTGCAGCTGGTATGTGTTGTGATAGAGTGGCTTGCAGGGTGCAGTGGCTGATGACTTGCACCAGGGGAATATCAGATAGTGGTGGGGTGCAGCATACCATATCCAGGCCTAATGTCTGTCTGCTATTGTGTTATGAATGTGTACAGAGCTGCATTGACTGTCCTGTGGGGTGTCTGTTCCTCAGCAGGACTAGGGTTGATGTTCCCCTCTACTGCCACCTTTGCAGGGAGGTAGACTGTGGATCTTTTGATAGGAGACCCTGTTTGCTACCCTCAGCCCTGGGGGTGGTAGTGGTGCATGGGGGCTACACCTGACTGAAACAGACAGAGATGTCCAAGGTGTTCCTGCAGAAACTACCTATCTCACACATTAACACTGCTTTGGACCTGCGCCATGGCCTCTTTCAGCCATGGACGGTGCTGTGGACCTAGTGCCGGGCGCCTCACAGTACCCGCACAATGTGACGGTGTGTAGCTACTCTGTGCCAGTACAACACACGGTCAGTACCCCCTACCAGGCCAAGGTGCTGTGAGGGTGCACATGGTCACTTCCCCCTACCAGGCCGAGGTGCTGTGGGGGTGCATTCCCCATGGTGTGTATCTGTGGACAGCTGATTTGCATGTGCAGTGCATCATGGGTGTGACTGGCACAATCCAACCCTGTGAAAATCCAGCACCTGCTCACAGGCTCTGATAAACCATAGGCCATCACACGTACATCTGTTAGCATAATGCATAGGTGCAAGACACCCTAAAGAGTCTGTAATATAAGGTGCCCATGCTGGTAAAAACACATGTACCCACACATGATTGTACGCACGCACCAATGCACGGGGCTACGCACGTACCAACGCATGCAGCCACACACGCAGCCTCGCATGCACCAACGTACGTGGCTAGACACACTCCGAGGGTGTGTTTCTGACACCACTACTCAACGTAAAGAAAAACATGCCTCCTCATTCCCTATGTAATGTACAGGGTGATGCCTGGGCCAGCCTTCTGCGTTAGGCACACTGGGGACTCGAACCCATGCTGCCTGTAACAGCAGTCAGTACCGTAACCATTGTGCTACAGCTCTGTTTCAGTGCTTTGTGTCTGTATGCCTTCTTACGATTAACGCGCAGTAACGCGCCACGGCGCCCTGTAACGCTCGTTAGTTTTTTGAACACGCGTTAGTGGTAACGATGTACCGCCCATGTCCTTATTTGAGGTTTCTGTCACTACCGCGGCTCCTAACGCGAATTGCACTAACGCAGTTTAGTAAACATACCCCTTAATGTCCAATATCGCCTAAAAGAAAAGTGACCAGTGAAATGGCTTTGGACTATACACACACACAAAAAAAAAATCAAATAAAACAAGACCAATTAAAAATGAAAATATAGGAAATAGTATAAAAACTTTGACCTTGCCAGGACAAGATTATTCCATTCCAGGGAGGAGTGGTCTAGTGGTTAGGACAAGGTACTTCAGGCTGGAGGGCCAGGGGTTCAAGTCCCACCTGGGGACAGCAATCTCAGGCCAGAGAGATTGGGATTTCTAGTCCTATAGGCACTCCTTGTGGTCTTGGGCAAGCCACTTAACCCTCCATTGCCCATGTTCCCTGAAAGTATTAGTGTATGTGTCTCATATCCCCTCATGTTAAATGTATCCCCCAATTGACCGCTTTGACCCAGTGAAAAGCGGGATATAAATACAGCTAAATAAATAAGCTAAATAAAATAAATTATACATCAAAAATACTCACTCATACCACTTTAACATCTAAACATTGTTCTAAGAAGTCACACAGCTAGTATTGTTAAAAAAGACCTTCAGATGTTCACTATAGGACTGTACTGAAGGAACAAACCTTCAGTCAATGAACCCCAGTGTTATCATTCACTGGTTTCATCTGTGAAATTGGCTGATACATTTAATACAATACTTAGCAATATATTTTAATGAACAAAGCTTTCAAAAACCCTTAGCTGAATCTGAAATAACATAATAACCTGACATGACATGTTTCAGGTTATCTAGAGCCTTGCATTGGGGAAATCCCTGCAAACAACAACCAGCCATCCAAACATAACAATCAGCTGTTTTAACAAACCCAGACCTGAATTCAATCACCATAGAGAACTCAATTATAACACATTGCCAAATAACAATGTGTCCAATTAACCCCTTCACATAATACTAAAACAAATATCCAAGCAGGGACTAGAGAGGTCCACTCTCTCATTATTTATCCCAAAAGGCTCCAATGAGCCCAAGTGATATATCCATTTTTGTTCCAAATAAGAGTCTGCTCGTGGAATCACTTCCCCTCTAATCCAAACGATAACATTGTAAGTGTTATCATTCTTTATAAACCACTCTGATTACTCGATAAGATGGTATACAAATAAATAAAATAAAAATCCAAAAACATCTGATCAATCACCCTCCAGCTAAATTAAGAAGCATGTTGCTTATATTCAATAAAATGCAAAGCCATCAAGGCAGATATTGTGCCATTGGAAATCCTGCAAAAATGTTTGTTCAAGTGCTTGTGAAACCCGTTGAATCGTCCAATCTACATACAATTTAGGACACGGACAAATAAGGTAAACAACATTACATGACATGCAAAAGGTCCTAAAACCGAGAGTTAAAGTGCTCCAATGTGATTGGGAATGAGATCAAATAGCACACTGGAATGGACTCTTTGTTTTGCTTATAAAAAGAGGCAATAATATCAATAACTAACTATCTTCAAATGAGAGTTCCAACACCTGCTAATGGGATCCATATGGGCTGTGGTCATTGTCGATGGTGTGCCAATACGCTAGTAGGACCCTGTTGGCCTCATCTAATCACATTGGAGCAGTTTAGCTTGTGGTTTAACGCCTCTTGCATGTCATGTAATGTCGTTTACCTTATCATTTGTCCATGTCCTAAATTGTATGTAGGTTGGATTATTTGAATGGTTTTCACAAGTGCTTGAAATGAACATTTTTGCAGGACTTCCAATGGCACAATAGCTGCTCCGATGGTTTCACATTTTATTGAATATAAGCACCAAGCTTCTCAATTTAGCTGGAGGGTGATTGATCAGATGGTTTTGAATTGGAGGGGAGGTTATTTCTTGAGCAGACTGTTATATGGAGCAAAAATGGCTACATCATTTAGGCTCGTTGGAGCCTTATAGGCTAAATGAGAAAGTGGACTTCTCTGGTCACTGCTTAGGTAATTGTTTTAGTATTATGTGAAGGGGTAAATTGTACACATTGTTATTTGACTGTGTGTTATGATTGAGTTCCTTGTTAAGGGAATTTCTATATATTCTGACATCAGGTCTGGGTTTGTTAAAACAACTGATTGTCGTCGTTTGTAAGGATTCCCCTGATGCAAGGCTCTAGATAACACAATAATTTGCCATGACATCATGTTTCAGTCTATTTCAGATTCAGCTAAGTGTTTTTGAAAGCTTTGTTTATTAAAATATATTGCTAAATGTTGTATTAAATGTATCAGCCGGTTTCACGGATGAAACTAGTGAATGAGGATGCTGGGATTCATTGACTGAAGGTTTGTTCCTTCAGTACAGTCCTATTGTGAACATCTGAAGTTCTCTGTCTTTTACATTATTAGCTATATGCCTTCTTAGAACAATGTTTAGATATTAAAGTGGCATGAGTGAGTATTTTTGATGCGTGATGTTATATTAATACTCCTCTAATATTGAGATCATTGTTTAAAGGATATGATTATTGGCACCTTTATAAACAATTCAAATCAGTTTGAACCGAAGAACCTTATTTCCATTGCAGTAAAATCAGACACACCTGTGATCAATTGTCATACTCACATGACTTAAATCAATGAATGGTTCTAATGGTTCTAATGTTTGAAATGGCCACATTCACTCTCTTTCCATAATGGTGAAGACACAGGGTGTTATTCTGTGCCACAAATAGCGGGGATGGACGGCCCAATGGAACGTCCATCCCTGCTATTTGTGCCGACTCCTGCCCCCGACTAACTTCCCTGCCTGTTGGCGGGGAAGTTAGATGGGGGTGGGGAATGGGCAGCCTGGGTGTGGAGTCTGGGTGGGCAGTGGGCGGTCACTGGCCCTCGACCTACAGGGATGATTTTAATGTTGGCCCTGTACATCCAGGGTTGGAGAAATGTGGAATAACTTCCCTGGATGTGATTTATTGAACAGCCAAGGGTGTGGCTGGGGCAGGGGGCCAGTGTTTATTCCTATCAGTCCAACCCTGGCCTTAGGAGGCCAGATCAGGGGTCGGGCTGTGGGGAATAAACACTTTTATTTGGCGGCCAGTATCATGGCTCTTCAGTGGAGCCACAGTGCCATGGCACCATGGCTCCATTGAGGAGCCCTGACTGAGTTAGCTGGGGGCAGTCCTGCACATGCAGGTTGGACTGAATCGCAATCCTGGCATGCACGTACAGGACTCTTTGCGATTCTGATCCCATGGGACTAGACTGCCCTGTGGAATCAGAATTGCAATCCCCTCTGTGCATCCAGTTCAGACCAGATGCACAGAGGGGATCTATGTGCCGGACAGAATTGGGCCCACAATGCTTGAGACCCTCAGAAAAGCCATTATCAAACATCAAACTACAAAGAGGTACAAGGCCATCTCCAAAGACCTTGGGATTCCTGTATCTACAGTTCGCAATGTTAAGAAGTTTTCTGCTCATAGAACTGCCAAGAGCCTCCAAGGACATTCTGGGAAGAGGAAAATTAACCTTAGAAGTCTTCAAAAGTAAATAAGAACTGCTGGAAAAACACCATATACAACATCTAAAAAGCCTAAGGTTGACCTGGAGCAACCTGAACTGGTAGTTTCAACTTGCACCATACACCATGCACTAAACATGGGTGAAGCCCAAAGAGGACTCCAAAGTTCAAAGACAGATATTAAAAAAAGCACGTCTGATCTTTGCCCAAACTCACCTGGAGAAACCACAATCCTTCTGGGAAAATGTTCTGTGGATAGCTGAAACCAAACTTGAGCTCTGGCAGTACAGATCAGCAATATACTTACAGATGAAGAAATGAAACTTACAAGGAAAAGAACACCCTTCCTACAATTAAATATGGTGGAGGTTCCATAATGTTATGGGGCTGTTTTGCTGCCTTAGGAACTGGAGGACTGGAATGTAATAAAGGAATCATGAAGTTAGAGAATTACCAAGGTATTTTGGAACAAAATGTGCTACTTATTGTCAGAAAGCTAGGTATGGGTCGAAGGTCATAGATTCTCTATCAGGACAATGACCCAAAACATACATCCAAAAGTTCAAAAAGAATGATTAAAAAGGAACAAAAGGAGCATTTTAAACTGGCCAACAATGAATCCTGATCTCAAGCCAACTGAGAATTTTTGGAAAGAGCTGAAATCTGCCATTGGTTAAAGGAATCCTGGAAACATTAATAAGCTGGAACAAATCACAGCTGAAGAGTCAGCAGACAGATCTACGATAACTATAGAGGCTACAAGAAACATTTGGAGGCTGTCATCACTGCCAAGAGTTATGCAACCAAATATTAATGGAGGATGCCATTAATCCTGCCAGGTCATATTTTGTTTTTCCTCTCAGAAATTACTACTTCTAAGCTGCAGACATCTTTTTGTTTTATATCTTTGAACATACTATTAAAATATTATGATACCATACAGTTGGAATATTTCCAATAATTTCTCATTATACACAACATACCTAAAATGCAAGGGTGCCAATAATGTTGACCACAATTGCATTAGTTCAAGTGATTTTTATTAGAGAAAGAATCATGTACAGCACAAAAAAATGCCAACAACCAAACATGAGGTAAGACAAAACATGATTGCACTGCACAGAATGCACAACAGCTTTCTGATTTATTTTATTTTTTATCCCCCCAGCCACCCCCCGACCCTACCAATGTAAGTTGCAAAAAGAAAGGAAGACACTCCCCTTCTTCCCACCCCTCTCCCCCCTACACCCTTCCTCGCCCCCGCCCTCAAACCCCAAACCCACCTAACCAGGGAGGCCCTTTTCTATTCCCACGCTCTCAAAAACTTCCATTCACACAGCACCTTCCCACTCAACCCCCACACCCACCCTCCTCCCAAAACCCAGACCCCGCAGCTGCATGTGACCTCCCCAGCCCCAAGTCCCATCAACAGGCCTTAAAGATTATTCAAGACCATACTATGCATCCTGAGTGATAAGGTGCTGAAGTAGTCCTCCCACATGACCAAGAATTTTGAAACTCTCTGCCTCCCCCTCAAAGCCCACAAGCGATCATATTGCATAATTTGGTGGAATGCATTCCACCAATGCCAGAATCGCAGAGGATCTACATCCACCCAGGTGGACAGCACTGCTTTTTTGCTAGCACAACTCTGACCCTGTCCCTCCACTGGAACACCCTGCAAGATATGAAATAAGACTGAGGGGGTGGCCAGCGGCCACTAGGCCTGAAGCACCTGCTGCAAGTACCAATGAACCTGGGCCCAAAACAGCTGAACCTGAGGACAGAGCCAAAACATGTGACCTAGGTTTGCTACCTTTTCCCCCACACTTCCAGCAAGCTGATGACACACTGCATCCCATTTTAAACACCCTCTGGGGTATATAGGCTCGGCATTGAAACTTATATTGCATGTCCCAGAGCACCACCATCACTTTCTCTTTTGGAATCTTAGCCAAAGCTTTCTTGAAAGTCTCACAGGAAATGTCAGTACTCAGCTCCCCATTCCACTTCACCACCAACCCCTCACAAGCCTCCTGAACCCGATCCTCAAAAAATGAGGTCTGGGTACTAGCGACTGTAACCTGCACAGATATTTTGGACAAGAAAAATTCCTCCATCTGTGTACAAAAATCACTAGGAAGTTGTTAGGATCTAGGCTACGGATATACTTCACAACTGAAGATATGGAAAGACTTCAATCCCAGTTAAATCAAATTGCATCTGGAGCTCATTGAACAGGCATAGTCTGCCCTCATCAGTGAGCACCTGCTCCACTTGCAACAGACCATGCTCCAGCCACACCTGGAAACTCCATGAAGCCATGCCCAGAGAAAAATCTACTTTACCGTGTATGAGTAGGTAAACTCACAGTGAGGGCGAATGACTAAGCTTTTGACAAATCCATCCCCAGGTATGCAAAAATGGCCGCACCAAAGTCAAGCCCCAAATTGCCACTGGCACCCTACCTCATGCTACATGGAGCGCATACTCAAGGGACAGAGGAGACAAAAGGGCTCTGTCACATGCCAAACACATATAATCATCCATGTCAAATAACCGTCCTTGAGTGACGCAGTAAACAGGCCAAATTATAGTTCCTTAAAATTGGCAGGCTCATACCCCCTAAGTGCTATCGCTGCTGCAACTGCTGTATCAAGACCCAAGGTTTCTTACCCCTCCGTAAAAATTTAGAAAGGAGGCTATCCAATGAGTGCTCAAAGAGGTAGTGACTGGAGCATAAAAATCCACCAAGGAAAGAACTCCATCTTAAAAACTATACAATAATCAAGGTCAGACCAAATATAAAAGCTGTTTCTCAAGGAAATGTCAGAATGTTTGTGCTAAAGAAGAAACACCTCTCAAGTGCAAACATTCCTTTTGATTTTAAACGTGGTCAAAAGACCAGAATGAACCTGTGCAAAACACATCAAAAAGTGTGCAACCACAAAGCTTATGCTTAACCTAATCTCAGTAAGTAAAAGCCACTAAACAATATTGTCAGAATATTGTGAATGTAGCTTAATCCCGGTGTATGAAAACTGCTAAATTGGTGAGACAATGAACACTCATCCTGTCACGGGACACAGTTCTGTGTTTCAAGCTACAAATATATTATGAGCTCTGCTTTAGTAGATGCTTTTAGGGTTTCACGCTCACATACAGTAGTTTTAAGAATTTTGGCATTATGCTGTAGCAGTCCTTCACTCCTAATTTTACCAACAAAGTGGCGTGTGACATCAATAGTGAAATTGCCTTGTTATTGGATGAAAGAATGAGCTTGCATTGTAATTGGTTGAAAAGTAATATATTTTGTGGATGAATGAGTAGTATAATCAAAGAAGACTCCACCAATCCAATTCAAGATTAAGACCTGATGGATATTTAAATTATAGACTGTAGCTCTAAGACTATTCTAATACGTATAAACAATGTTCACAAATGCCTCTATGGGGATCCTGGGGCACATAGTCAATCACTTGCCATTGAAAGTCATAAAAAGAATGAGCATGTTAGAGACAATGTGAAACTATTAGTGCAGAAATATTCTTGGTGTTTACTCTAGACATGTGTTCACCCAAGCAAATTTTCAAGGGGCAAATGGTATGCCCAATGTATTTCAGACCACAAGGACAAACTAGCATATGAGCTACATGGTCCAAGACACATGTAATATGCCAGCTGGATTTATCAATTTTCCTGTTATGTGGTTGGTCCATTGGGAGCCCACAATAGTAGTTGCACAAAATTTGCAATCCTAACATTGAAAATGACTCGTCATCAAGCATGTTAACTCTGCGATCATTAAAACTGTGACATGCACAACCAAGTCCCTAATATTGGGACCTCTGCTGTAAGCTATAGTTAAATCCTTACAAAAACCAAACAAATCATGAAGGGCTAAAATATGCCAATGTTTTTGAAGTACAGATATTACTTGAGTTGCAAGATAACTGCAACAATTTTGTCATCCTGTTCTTTATCTGATGAAGTATCTGATGAAGAGGTTATAGAGGAAGGATTTTTTTAAGAACAGCCAGTCCCGATGGGAGTATTTGGCACGCTTGTATGCTCTTGATATAATCTGCCAAGGATATCCCCTATTGAGTAGTCTTTGGCATAGTTCTTTTGCATGAAACTTAAAATCATTTATTGTGGAACAGTTCCTTCTGAGATGGAAAAATTGACCTAATGGGAGGCCACTCTGTAATAGGTCAGAATGATAACTATGAAATCTGAGCAAGTTGTTCCATTATACTGGTTTTTGATAGAGTTATATTCAGATTTGAGTGAGTCTTAAAAACATTAACAGGATTTTCAGGAAGGCCAGCATCAAGGCAGAAGACCCCATCAACAGGAGCAGCTCAAGGGTGATGGGGGGGGGGGGGTGGATTTGTGGAGACTCATTGCAGAGCCTCATTTGCATATCAATTGGACCTCATTTGCATACATTTAATGTATTTTATTTTAAATGTTTGTTGCCCATCTAAAATTTTAGGCAACTTTCAAAGGAACCCTTCACGAGCCTCTTTTTTGTCCTGGCAATGACTTAAGGGTATGTTTAATGTGCATTAAGTGCCACTACCCCAGTAGAAATAAATGGGTGTTGCTGCACTTAGCATACATTAACATTAATCTTTTTCTCACAACCAAATGACCGAAATACGCTCAGAACTGGACCCTGTGTCATTCAAGCTGTAAACAGTTAACTGTCTGAGGATTAAACCTATCCCCTGTTCATGTTCCCCCTTTTCCTCAGACAGTAATGATTTATTATTAGCATGTAAGTTGTTAGTTGTAACCACATTCTACGAGTTATTTATGTTCAGTTGTGTTCTATGTAAATGACCTTGATGCCCCCAAAAGGCGGTATATAAGAAATGCTAAATAAAGAACATAAGATATGCCATACTGGGTCAGACCAAGGTCCAGCAAGCCTGGTATCCTGTTTCCAACAGTGGCCAATCTAGGTGACAAATGCCTAGCTCTTTTCCCAGAAGACAAAGGTTCCACAATGCTTGTATTGGGACAAGCAGTGGATTTCCCGGGTCCCCTTTAATAATAGTTTATGGACCTTTCCTCCAGGAACTTGTCCAAACCTTTTTTAAACCCAGCTACACTAACAGCTTTTACTACATCCTCCGGTAACAAATTCCAGAGTTTTATTATGCATTGAGTGAAAAAATATTCTCTTATTACTTTTATATGGGTTACATTGTAGTTTCATTGCATGTCCCCTAGTCTTTATACATTTTAATGGCATAAACAATCGATCTAGGTTTACACATTCCATTCCATTCATTAATTTATAGACCTCTATCATATCTTCCCTAGGCTGTCTCTTTTCCAGCTTCAAGAGCCCTAACCTTTTTAGCTTCTTCTCATAGGGGTACCCTCCATCCCCTTTAATATTTTGGTGGCTCTTCTCTGTATCTTTTCAAATTCTGCTATATCCTTTTTAAGATACAACAACCACAATTGCACACAATATTCAAGGTGCCCCTCACATGGTTTGGAGCTTGTCGTGCTGTGAGGGCTTGTGTGCATCAGTGATGCTGAGAGATAAACTACTGGCAGGGCCTCCCAAGATGGACAGGTCTCAGCTGAGGTGCCAGACCAAGACAAACCACCCATCTGGGCAGCAGCAGAATGGGATAGTGTTGACGGCGGAGGATCACATTTCTGTGACAACGGCAACAACACCAAACTTAAACTGCGCGGAAGAAAGGCCCGGCAATCTACTTCTGTATCTTGCTATGAAAACCCAATGGATAGTTACAACAAAACAAATTGTGCTGTAGTGCTGGAAGATGAGACCCCCAGGTTGAAAGGCACTCAACTAGCTACTGGGGAAGAGCTGAAGACTTTTCAGAGTAAAGCCAGCATTTATGATGTGGTTGGATCAAAGCCCTCAGGATGTCTGACTGCTGATGTAGCTGCACATGAAATGAGAGTCAGAAGCTGTAAAGATGTTTTACACATTGGAACATGGAACGTACGAAGCATGAACCAAGGGAAGTTGGAGGTGGTCAAGAATGAAATGGAACGTGTACAACTTGATCTGTTGGGTGTCAGCGAACTGAAATGGACTGGCATTGGGCACTTTGCATCAGATGATCACATGGTCTACTATGCTGGAAATGAAAGACAAAGAAGAAACGGTGTTGCATTTATAATAAAGAAGAAACTTGCAAGAACTGTAATGAAATACAATGCAGTCAGTGAACGCTTAATCTCTATTAGTCTACGAGGAATGCCTATCAACACAACTATAATTCAAGCATATGCCCCAACAACAGCTGCAGAAGAGAATGAAATTGAAGAGTTCTATGAACAAGTACAAGCTGAAATTGACAGAACATGCAAACAGGATATCCTGATAGTCATGGGTGACTGGAACGCAAAAGTTGGCAACAAAGAAGAAGACAAAGTAGTTGGAAAATATGAACCTGGCAACAGAAATGAAGCTGGAGAAAGACTGTTAGAATTCTGCAAGACCAACAATCTATTCATCTCAAACACCTTCTTCCAGCAACACAAGCGGCGACTGTACACATAGACTTCACCCAATGGATTGTATAAAAATCAAATTGACTACATCTGTGGAAGTCAACGATACAAAAGCTCTATAACATCAACAAAGACAAAACCTGGAGCTGACTGTGGTACAGATCATCAACTATTAGTATGCAAACTCAAGCTAAAGTTGAAAAAGAGCAAACCACTCATGAATGCAGCAAAATATGACCTTGAGAATATACCACTGGAATTTAAAGACTGCCTGCAAAATCGATTTGCTGCTTTAGATACAAATGATAGAGCTCCAGAAGAGTTATGGAATGACATCAAGAAGGTTGTGTTGGAAGAAAGCGAGAAGTCTCTACAAAAGATGAAAAAGAAAAAAACGGCCAAAATGGATGACGGAAGAAACTCTGAAAATTGCCCAGAAACGCAGAGAAGCTAAAGCCAGAGGAGAAAGAAAGACAATCACAGAACTCAACAGAGATTTCCAACAAGCAGCAAGACAGGACAAGGAAAAGTACTACAATGACGCATGCAAGGAAATAGAAGCGGAAACTATTAAAGGAAAAACAAGATTGGCTTTCCTAAAGCTACGAGAATTAAAGAAAAAGTTCCAGCCTCGAAATGGAATGTTACAAGATGCTCAAGGTTCTATGTTGAATGATGCTGAGAAGATCAAGAAAAGATGGAAGGAATATACAGAGTTTTTATATGATAAAGATCAAGTGGACCAACAGCCGTTTCAATCTGTACCTTATGTTCGGGAACCATTGGTGATGAAAGAAGTTGAAGCAGCATTGAAAGCCTTATCATAGAAACATAGAAACATAGAAACATGATGACAGAAAAAGACCACAAGGCCCATCTAGTCTGTCCTTCCATAACAACAACTACAACAGTCCACTTTTTACCCTTAGAGATCCTCTGTGTTGGTCCCATGATTTTTTGAATTCAGTTACTGTCCTCATCTCTACCACCTCCACTGGGAGACTATTCCACGGATCCACTACTCTTTCCGTAAAGAAATATTTCCGCATATCACTCCTGAATCTATCTCCCTTCACCCTCATCCCATGTCCCCTCGTCACAGAACTTGCTTTCAATTGAAAGAGGCTCTCTCCCTGAACATTTATGCCACGGAGGTATTTAAACATCTCAATCATATCACCTCTATCCCGCCTTTCCTCTAAGGTGTACATATTAAGATCCTTAAGTCTGTCCTCATATGCTTTATAATGAAGACTACTAATCATCTTAGTAGCAACCCTCTGCACCGACTCCATCCTGTTCACATCCTTTTGAAGGTGCGGTCTCCAGAATTGCACACCATACTCCAAATGAGGTCGCACCAAAGACTTATACAGAGGCATTATCACCTCCTTTTTTCTGCTAGCCATTCCTCTCCGTATGCACCCAAGCATCCTTCTAGCTTTTGCCGTCGCCTTTTCTACCTGTTTAGCTACTTTAAGATCATCGGACACAACTACGCCTAGGTCCCGCTCTTCTTTAGTGGACAAAAGTACTTCACCTCCTATGCTGTATTGCTCCCTTGGATTGCTGCAGCCCAAATGCATGACCTTACATTTTTTAACATTAAATCCCAGCTGCCAAATTCTAGACCATTCTTCAAGCTTAGCTAGATCCCTCCTCATGTTATCTACACCTTCCTGGGTGTCTACTTTATTGCAGATTTTGGTATCACCCGCAAAGAGGCAAACCTTACCCGACAGCCCTTCCGCTATATCACTAACAAAGATGTTAAAAAGAATCGGACCAAGGACAGATCCCTGGGGCACACCACTGGTAACATCCTTCTCCTCAGAGTGAGCTCCATTTACTTGTACTCTTTGTCGCCTCCCACCCAACCAATTTCTAACCCAAGCAGTAACTTTAGGGTCCATCCCTAGGGTGCTCAGTTTGTTTATAAGTCGCCTGTGAGGAACAGTGTCAAAGGCTTTACTGAAATCTAAATACACCACATCTAGAGCTCTCCCTCGGTCCAACTCCCTGGTCACCCAGTCAAAGAAATCAATCAGATTTGTCTGACAAGACCTGCCTCTGGTGAATCCATGCTGCCTCGGATCCTGTAATCCGCTGGACTCCAGAAACCTCACTATTTTCTCTTTCAACAGCGTTTCCATTAATTTACTCACCACTGAAGTTAAACTAACCGGCCTGTAGTTTTCAACCACATCCTTACTTCCGCTTTTGTGTAAAGGCACCACATGAGCCTCTCTCCAGTCCTTTGGCACCACTCCCGACTCCAACGAGGCATTGAAAAGGTCAGTCAGTGGAGTTGCTAGAACGTCCCCAAGTTCCCTCAGTATTCTAGGGTGTATCCCATCCGGTCCCATCGCTTTGTCTACTTTAAGTTGAGCTAGTTTCTCACGAACACAGTCTTCTGAAAATTGTTCAAGATGTCCCTTGCTTCTGTTCTTATTTGTGGGTGTTTTCTGAGGTCCTGCTCCTGGTTCTTCATCTGTGAACACAGAACAAAAATATTTGTTAAGCAATTCCGCTTTATCCTTATCAGCTTCTACATATTCCCCCCCTGTACCCTTGAGTCTGACAATACCACTTTTGCCCTTCCTCTTCTCACTAATATATCTGAAAAATGTCTTATCTCCCCATTTTATTGCATTGGCTATTTCCTCCTCCTTTTGAATCTTCTTGACTACTTTGCTAGCTTCTCTAAGTTTTTCCAAATACAGATGCCTGTCTTCCTTTCTCTGTGATCTCTTGTATTTCATGAAGGCCTCCCTCTTTTTCTTCACTTTTTCAGCTACTTCCTTCGAAAACCATAGCGGTCTCCTGTTCCTTTTGCCTTTATTTACCATTTTAACAAAAAGGTTGGTTGCCTTTAAAATACCCCCTTTCAGTTTTGCCCACTGTTGTTCTACATCCCCCAGCTGTTCCCATCCCACTACATCCCCCAGCTGTTCCCATCCCACTTTGTATCAAAGAACAAAGCACCAGGCATTGATAGCATTCTGTCACACTCCCCCTGCTGGCCAAGCCTATAAGCAGGAGGGGTGGCCTTGTTTGCCCTCAAGTATAGAGTTACTTGGTTCTCCCTTCCTCAGGGAATCCTGGGAGTTGTAGTTTCTCTGTATTACTTGCAGACAAAGTAGTTGTCACCATTCGGTTTTGTTTAAGGCAAAAACAGAACATTTATTTTTGGGCTCCCCTTCATGCATTTAAGTTCATATACACAAACAGCAAGGATAATTCCTCCAAAGAAAATAATACAGGAGCATAAAGGTCGTCTGGAATATCAGAACTTGGCAAAAGCTTTTTATACAGAGACAATAGCTGTTCACAGCCCTTCTCCAGCAGTAAAGAATCACAGCTATTGCTCTTACTTACAACAGGCATTTATCTCTTGTCTTCATTCAAAAACTCTTCAAACCACATTTAGGCTTTCAGCACTATTCTTTGCTTTCAAAGAAGTTTTTGTCTTTCTCCTAGCCAAGTTAAGCAGATTTACAGAAAGAGCAATCCATTGGGATACTGTCACACACAGCTTCAGGCAAATGAGAATCTACTTGCATATCTTCTTCCACTGCAAGTTCTTTCTCCCTACTTGAATTTCTAATGGAAGAGTTCAGCTTACTGTTTGAAAGGGTATTCAGAAGCTCCCTCACATGCTGCTCTCCTAACCAAGGATTAGCTGTGCTCTCTGGAAAACTTCCACTATCTTGAAACAGTTGCTTTAGCTTCTTAATCAGGTTCAAGTCTATTTCTGCTTTGGTCTGTCTTCAGATTATCAGCATTAGGAATTGCTTTCACCCACCTTCTGGCATTCAGAGGTCCTGGAGCACTCTGCCCTGCACTTCTCCTTAGCTCATTAGCAACGTCTTCTGAAACCTCTTGCTAGGCTCTGAGTCAGCCACACCTTCCACAAAGGGATTGCTTTCTTTGCTGCTAGAGCTAAGTTTCCCGGTGGAGTAAAACTTTCCACCTTTACCTTCTCTGGGTTTCTTAAAAGCAGTTTTCACTTTTAAACCCTCTGGCTTCCGTGCTTCCTCTGAATAGGATTCCAGCCCTGAGTTTCCTGCTCTTGCTGAGCCTTCTGTCCACACTGACCTTTCAGCGTTCTCTGAACCTCCTGGCTCTGGACTCTCTGTTTCAGCAGTAACTCCTGCTACAGACTGAACTCTGTGCTTTGGAATTGGCTTGGAATCTCTGCCTTCTCGGCTGCTGTATCTGCTGCTTCCTTCTTCTCTCTTGTTTCTGCTTCCCCTGCTCTCTCCTCTGCTCTTTTTCACTAACTTCTGTGACGCAGGTCTAAAAAGGTGCTTTCTAGCCACCACGCCCTGTTCTGTGCATGTGTGCTTGCTATCTGGGCTTAAACCTGCCCCCATGTTAAGGTTTGGGCGGGGCTCAACCTCTGCTACAACGTGCTTCTCTGGTTTGTTTACAGTTTGAGCTCTATGGAAACCCTGCCTTTCCTCACTCTTAAAGGTATAGTTCCCATTTTCCTCTATCTCCATCTGTTCAGTATAGCTGACATTGTCACAATTCCCATAGAAGTATTACAGCAATCTGATGCAGCTGTTACTGTACTTACAAGGCTCTGCCAAGAAATATGGAAGACAGCATCATGGCTGACTGGAAAAGATCTGTGTTTATACCAATACTAAAGAAAAGTGATCCTACTGACTGTGGAAATTATCGCACAATCGCTCTGATCCCACATGCCAGCAAGATTCTACTGAAGATTATTCAAAAGAGACTACAACCATACCTGGAACAAGAACTACCTGAAGTGCAAGCAGGATTCAGGAAAGGGCGAGGAACGAGAGACATCATTGCAGATGTGAGATGGATCCTTGAAAAGACTAAAGAATACCAAAATGATATCTATTTCTGCTTTATCGACTATAGCAAAGCTTTTGACTGTGTAAATCATGAGAAACTCTGGGCGACATTAAGAAGCATGGGTATACCAGAACACCTCATCGTACTCTTGCACAATCTGTACATTGATCAAGAAGCAACAGTTTGAACGGAACAAGGAGAAACAGAATGGTTTAAAATAAGCAAAGGTGTAAGACAAGGCTGCATACTTTCCCCCTACCTGTTAGTTTATATGCAGAACAAATGATCAGAGAAGCAGGATTGTATGAAGACAACAGAGGTGTGAAGATTGGTGGAAGACTCATCAACAACCTTCGCTATGCCGATGATACCACATTACTGGCTGAAAGTGAAGATGATCTGAAACATTTGCTTCTCACAATCAAAGAACATAGTCTCAAAATGTGCCTGCACCTTAATGTAAAGAAGACAAAGATCATGACAACTGGCATAATCAACAGGTTCATCGTTGAAGGAGAAGAAATTGAAATCATGAACAACTTTAACCTACTTGGATCAACTATCAATAAAGAAGCAACAAGCAGTCAAGAAATCAGACGACGCATTGCTCTTGGCAGAATGACTATGAAAGACCTAGATAAGATTCTCAAGAGCAGAGATGTCTCTCTCCATACAAAGATTCGACTTGTTCAAGCCATGGTATTTTCAATAACATCATATGGATGTGAAAGTTGGACAGTGAAAAAGATAGACAGGAAGAAAATTGATGCCTTTGAATTATGGTGCTGGCGGCGAATACTGTGTATACCATGGACTGCCCAAAGAACAAACCAGTCAGTACTAGAGGAGATCAAACCTAAGCTTTCTTTAGAAGCTCAGATGACAAGACTTCGACTTTCATACTTTGGACACATCATGCGGAGAGAGAGATCATTAGAGAAAGACATCATGCTTGGCAAGATAGAAGGTCAACGTAAAAGAGGAAGGCCAGCAATGAGATGGATCGATACAATAACAGCGGCTACGGGTACCAGTCTGTCAACAATGAGCCGCCTGACTGAAGACCGAACACAATTTAGGATAGCTATCCAGAGGGTCGCCATGAGTCGACTCCGACTCGACGGCACTTAACAACAACAACAACATTCAAAATGCGGTCGCACCATGGAATGATACAGAGAAATTATAATATCCTTTGTTTTATTCTCCATTCCTTTCCTCATAATTCCTAGCATTCTATTTGCTTTCTTGGTTGCCACTGCACACTAGGCGGAGGGTTTCAATGTGTTATCCACAATGACGCCTAAATCTTTCCTGGATGGTGGTTCCTAATCTTGAACCTTGCATCGTGTAACCATAGTTTGGGTTGTTCTTTCCTAGGTGCAAAACTTTGCACTTGTCCAAGTTAAATTTTATCTGCCATTTGAACTTCCACCTTCCAATTTATCAAGGTCCTCTTGCAATTTTTCACAATCCTCTTGGGTTTTAACAACTTTCAATTATTCTGTGTCATCTGCAGATTTTATTATCTCACTTGTCATTCTCATTTCCAGGTCATTTACAAATATGTTAAAAAGAAATGGACCCAGCACAGATCCCCAGGGTATTCCACTATTCATCTTTCTCCATTGGAAAATTGGCAATTCAACCCTAAGCTCTGCTTTCTATCTTAACCAGTTCCTGATCCACAATAGTACATTTCCTCTTATCTCATGATTTTAATTTTGCCAAGAGTCTCATGAGGGACATTGTCAAAGGCTTTCTGAAAATCCAGATACACTACATCAACTGACCCATCTGTCTACCTGTTTATTTACACCTTCAAAAAAATATAACAGATTGGTAAGACAAGACCTTCCCAGGCTAAAGCCATGTTGGCTGTCTCCCATTAAACCATGACTATCTACATGTTCAGAAATGTTGTTCTTAATAATGGTTTCTACCATTTTTCCCAGTACTGACATCAGGCTCACCAGTTTGTAGTTTCCTGGATCACCTCTGGAACTGTTTTTAAAAATTGGTGTTCCATTGGCCATCCTCCAATCTTCAGGTATTACTGATGATTTTAATGATAGTGCAGACCTAGTATTATTAATCTGTGAACTATTATATTTCAGTTCTTTCAACACCCTTGGATTATACCATCTGGTCCAGGTGATTTGCTACTCTTCAGTTTATCAAATAGTTGTAATATATCTTCCTGGTTTAATCAATATTTCTTTCAATTCTTCTGCAGCAGCCTTAGATTCCATTTCAGACATGGGTAACTTCCCTACATCTTCTTCAGTAAAGATCAAAGCAAAGAATTCATTTGGTCTCTCCGCTATGGCCTTGTCCCCTCTTAGTGTTCCTTTTACCCCTCTATCATCCAATGGTCCAGCTGACTCTCTCAGATTTCTGTGCTACAAATGTACTTGAAAAAATAATGCATTTTTGCATACACAGCAAGCTTTTTTCAAATTCTCTTTTCCTGCCTTATCAATGCCTTGCATCTAACTTGCCAGTGCTTATATTGTTTCCATTTTGTCATGTGGCTCCTTTTTCCATTTCTTGAAAGATGCTTTTTTGGCTACAACAACCTCTGACCTCTCCATTAAACCATGCTGGCAGTTTTTTTTACTTCCTTCCACTTTTATTAAAGTGTGGAATACAGCTGGTCTGGGCTTCCAAGATAGTATTTTAAAACACCCATGCTTTAGGAAATCTTTAACCTTTGCACTTGCTTCTTATAGTTCTTTTAACTGTTTTCCTCATTTTTTCATAGTCTCCCTTTTGAAAGTTAAAAGGTAGTAATGTGGATTTCTTTGCCATCCTTCCTCCATTTATTAAATCAAACCCACTCATGCTATGATCACTATTGCCAAGTAGCCCCAACACCCTTATCTCTTGCAGCAGATCTTGTGTTCCACTAAGGACTAGGTCCAGGATGGCTTCCCCTCTTGTCGGTTCATGAACCAGCTGCTCCAAGAAGCAGTCATCTATCTCCCTAGCAGGTCATGCCATGACACTTACCCAATATATACCAAAGTAATTGAAATCACTCATTATTACTGTGCTGTAAATATTGTTAGCATCCCTGATTATTTTGAGCATTTCATCATTTATTTGTTCATTCTGGCCAGGTAGTCGATAGTACACCACCACTGTCATTACCTTCCCCTTTTTACATGGAATTTCAATCCATAGAGATTCTACAAAACTTTAATCCTGTGTGACTCAATGTCCTCTAACAGAGTGCAACCCCTCCATCAATTTGATCTACTCTATCATTGCAAAATAGTTTGTACCCAGGTATCAGTATCCCACTGGTTGTCCTCCTTCCACCATGTCTCTGAGATACCAATCATATCTAACTTCTTATTCACTGCTATATTCTAACTCTCCCATCTTATTTTTTAGACTTCTAGCATTTGCATACAAGTATTTTGGCTTTGTGTGAGTCTGGCTTTCTGGCTTTCTGTGAGTCCTGTCTGTCTCTCTCTACATATTTATTTATTTGTCATTGTTAGTGTGCTCCCTTATCTCAATGCCCCTTATTTTACACTTTTTATTCAGCTTTGTTCAGCTGAATAACTTTTACCCCACCCCTTCCCCTCTATCCACCCACCCCGTGGCTCTCAGTCTCCTATAGCTGTCATCTGTTCATTACCTTACTTACAGTTGCACCTAATCCCCTGTGGGCTCTCTCCATTTCTATTTCTCCTTTCCATCTTTCTATGGCTCCTCATCACATTGTCCTCCTTTTCTTCAAACTCCCTAATTGTCTCACCTCCTATTAGCACCTTCACTCCTCCCCTCCTTATCTCCCCTTTACCATCCTCACTTCCCCCTCCATTCTGTCTTCTACCCTGTCATCAGCTTTTGAGCTTCACCACTTTCTCCCTCTCATTCAGCCATCTCCTCTCTCTCTAAGACAACCTCACCCTCATTTCCACCGTACTGTCTCCTCTCTGCCTCATACTCTGCTACTCCTTCTCCTTCTCTCATCCAGAGATATCAACCCCAACCCTGGCCCCCCTAGACTTCTGCCACACTCTGAGAAATGATCTTCACACAACACCTCTAATCTTATTCATATTTCTTCTTTCCCCTTCCACTCTCTTTCTCATGTGCCTTGTGGAACACACACTCCATCTCTAATAAACTTGCTTTTACTTATGATCTCTTTATCTCTAATGCCCTCCATCTTCTTGCTCTAACCGAGACCTGGCTCCTCCCAGAGGTCAAGGCATCTGTGACTGCTCTCTGTCATGGTGGCTATCAGTTCTCCCACAATTCTTGTCCCATTGGCTCTGGCGGTGGTGTTGGGCTGCTCCTTTCTCCCTCCTGCCAATTCCAACCCCTCCTGCTGCCTCAGTCTCACTCCTTTCCCTCTTTTGAAGTCCACTCCTTCAGCTTTTTCACTCCTCTATCTCTCCGGCTAGCTATTATTGATAGACTTCCTGACAAGTCTACTTCTACCTTTCTCACTGACTTTGACTTGTGGCTCTTCTTTCTGGATTCCTCTTCCCCCACTCTTATTCTCGGGGATTTTAACATTCATGTTGATAACCCCTCTGATCCTTATGCTTTAAAGCTCCTTTCCCTTACCTCCTCATTCGACCTCCAGCTTTGCTCTACTGCCTCCACTCACCAGCATGGCCACTGCCTTGACCTTGTATTTTTCTCTAATTGCTTACTCTCAAACTTCTGCACTTCAGTTCTTCCCTTATCTGACCATCACCTGCTAAGCTTCAGTCTTCACCGCCCTCTGCCTCAACCTCATCCTGTCTCCTCCAGCCTATTTAGAAATCTTCATGCTAATGATCCTTTGGTTCTCTTCTCCACTGTTTCTTCATCTATTTCCTCCACTATGTCATCTAAGTCTGTTGACGAGGCAGTAACTTCCTATAAAACTGTACTCTACTCTGATCTGGATGCCCTTGCTCTGTCCATGCCATGTCCTGTAAGACGTACTACACCCCAGCCCTGGCTTTCATCCACCACCCACTATCTATGTTCCTGTGCCCATTCAGCTGAGCGTTCTTGGCTCAAATCCCGCTCCCTTGAGGACTTTTTACACTTCAGATTCATGCTTGTCTCTTTCCAGTCAGCCGTAGCACTTGCCTAATAAGACTATTATGTCCATCTGACTAACTCTTGCCTCTGACCCTTGCCGTCTCTTTACTACTCTGAGCTCTCTCAAGGTGCCTCCGCCTCCGACCCCTCCTTCCCTTTCTGCCCAAACCCTATTTCCATGACAATCCACAAGATCACCACCAATTCCCCAAAGTCAGCTACTTCCCCTCCTTCCCCTCCTCCCCCTCTTCACTCCCAACTTTCCCCCTCTACCTCTGCTACCCTCTCTTCCTTTTCTGTGATCTCTGAAGAGAAAACTACACACCTTCTTTCTTCCTCCGAACTGCTCCTCTGATCCTATCCCCACCTGTCTCCTAAACTCCATCTCCTCAACTGTTGTCCCTTCCATCTCTCATATTCTCAACCTATCACTCTCCACTGAAACTGTCCCTACAGCTTTCAAGCATGTTGTAGTTACACCTCTCCTTAAGAAACCCTCACTTGATCCTACCTGTCCTTATCAATCCATCTCCCTCCTTCCCTTCGTTTCTAAACTACTTGAATGTGCAGTTCACCGCCGCTGCCTTGACTTCCTCTCATGCCCTCCTGGATCCTTTACAGTCTGGCTTTTGTCCTGTACACTCTACTGAAATGTCTCTTGCCAAAGTCTCCAGTGACTTATTCTTGGCAAACTCCAAGGGCCTTTACTCTGTTCTTATCCTTCTTGACCTCTCTGCTGCTTTTGACACTGTTGAACACAACCTTCTCCTTGATACCCTGTCCTCGCTTGGTTTTAAGGGCTCTGTACTATCCTGGATCTCCTCTTATCTCTCCCATCGCTCTTTCAGGGTTTGTTCTGGTGACTACTCCTCTGCTGCTATCCCGCTCTCAGTTGGTGTACACCAAGGATCTGTATTGGGTCCACTCCTTTTCTCTCTATACTCAGTCCCTTGGTGCGCTTATCTCTTCCCATGGCTTTCAGTACCAACTTTATGCCAATGACTCCCAGATCTACCTCTCTACACCTGAAATCTCTCCGGCATTCCAGACCCAGATCTTTGCCTGCCTTTCTGACATTACTGCTTGGATGTCTCACCGATGCTTGAAATTGAACATGGCCAAAACTGGGCTTCTTATTTTTCCCCCTAAAACCTCCTCTCCTCTTCCTCCTTTCTCAGTCTCTGTGGATAACTCTACTCCTCCCTGTTTCCTTGGCTTGCAACCATGGGGTCATCCTTGACTCCTCTCTCTCCTTCTCCACACACATCCATCTGATAGCTAAGATCTGCCATTTCTTTATAACAGCAAAAACATCCACCCAATCCTTTATTTATTTTATTTATTTATTTAGCTGTATTTATATCCCGCTTTTTACCGGGTCAAAGCGGTGTAACATTAAAAAGGGGGGGTGGACAACAATCAAACTCTGGGGTTGGGGCCATCACCAGGAGGCCAACATTAATGATTTCAACAAATATTTGGGACATAGACATTGTATTACAGTCTCTTAGAACATATGTTCAGGGGGGTGAATTAGGAGGGGGGGAGGTAGTCAGTGGCGGGTGCTTGTTTCTGGTCCGAGGTGTTCCTGGAATAGGATGGTTTTTAGTTGTTTCCTGAATGATAAGTGATCTCCGTTGCTTCTGATGTGACTTGGTAGAGAGTTCCAGAGGGATGATGCATACAATTCGAAGGCTCTGTTGCAGGTCCGTTGATTGCATTTGGTTCGTTTATGGGGGATGGTGAAGGAGTTGTTGGTGGTTTGTCTGGTTGTTCTGTTGTGGGCTGGTCGGGGCAGTAGTGTGTGGAGCTGGGAAGTCTGAGTTTGGTAGAGAGCTTTGTGTGTAAGTAGGGCGGATTTGTATTTGATTCTTGCTTCGAGGGGGAGTATGTGTAGCTCCCTCAGGATTGGGGTGATGCGGTCTTGTTTTTTTGCTTTCTGGATAATCCTTGCTGTTGTATTTAAGGCAGTTCAAAGTGGGTTGGTGTGAGTGGCTGGTAGTCCGTGGTAGATTATATTGCAGTAGTCCAGGTGGGGGAGTGTCATGGCTTGCATCACTGTTCTGAAGTCCTGTGGTTCAAGGAGAGGTCTGAGGCGTTGTACTATTTTAGCCTTGTGGAATATTGTTCCGGTGGTTTTTTTGATTTGTTGCTTGAGTGTGAGTGCTTGGTCTATGATGATTCCAAGATACTTTATGTGCGGTTGTTTTTATATTTGTGTGGTTCCAATGTTGAGGTGTGTAGGTGGTGTGAAGTCTGGGTCCTTTGTTACTATGAGCGCTTCTGTTTTCTTTATGTTGATGGATAGGTTGTTCTTTTGTAGCCAGCTGGATACCTCTGTGAAGCATTCTGTTAAGTGTTTATTTGTTGGGTTAGAGGTTGTGATTGGGGCATAGAGCATTATGTCATCTGCATAGATGTGATAGTTGATGTTGTGGGCGCGTATGATTGAGCAGGGTGGTTGCAGGTAGATGTTGAAGAGCATGGCAGATAGTGTGGATTCTTGGGGTACTCCTTGGTGTTGCTGGAAGGGGAGTGAGGTTGATATGTTTGTGTGGATCAGTTGTCTATTGGTTAGGTAGGAGTGGAACCATTGAAGTACGGTATCTTTGATGCCAATTGCTTATAGTCTGTGTAGGAGGATGTTGTGGGAGATGGTGTCGAAGGCTGCTGATATGTCTAGGAAGATCATGGCGTATCCAGAGTGTTTGGCTTGAGTTCCTATGACGAGGGTGTTCATTAGTGATGTCATGAGGGTCTCGACTCCGTGGTGTGGGCGGAAGCCATGTTGTTGCGGGTCCAGTATGTTGTTGGTATCTAAATGTTCTTGGAGCTGTTGCTGAACTACCTTCTCTATGATTTTGGTGGTGAACGGGAGGCTTGCTATAGGTCTGTAGGAGGCGGGGTCCAGGGGATCCAGGTTGTGTTTTTTTAGGGTTGGTCGGATGATTGAAGTTTTGAGGAGGTCTGGCATGCGTCCTTGGCTGAGGGATTCATTAACAATGCAGGCTAATGGTTTGCTCAGGTCATCTTTGGTTTTCTTTATCCATTCTGTAGGGCAGGGGTCCAGCAGAGAGGTGGTGGTATTCAGGTGGGAGATGGTGGATGATATTTCTTCTTTCATGATTGCTTCGAATTTGCTCCTTTCTCTGTTTATGGTGGTGGGGTGGTTTGTTGTTGTTGTCTCTGTGTTCAATTGTGGATTTTGTGCTTTTTGAAGCTGTTTGTATTGTCGTGCTAGTAATTCTGGTGGGATGTTTGGTAGTTGGTCGGAGTGGTTGGGCGCTTTTGTCAGCTTTTTGACAATCTCAAAGAGTTCTCTTGGTTTGTTTATTGATGTGTGTTTATGATTTTCGAATGGTAGGCCTTTTTTGCTTTGTCTGTTTCTGTGTGGTACGCATCTAGTTCGTACATGTAGTTTGTTTTGTCGTCCTCTTTTTTGGTTTTTCTCCATTTTCTTTCCGCTCTTCTGAGTTTGGTCTTTAGCTTCCGGAGGTTGGGGGTGAACCATCGGGTGTTTTTGGAGGTGTGTCTGGTGTTAGTCTTGTTTGTTGTTGTACTGGATGCAGAGGAGATTGTGGTGTTCCAATTGTAGATTAGGTCATCGATATTGTTGGAGCTTGTTTGGAGTTTAGGTAGAGTTTGTGCCAGGAAATCTTCCTTGATGAATGTCTTAAATCTTCTTGTATGTTTGTTCTCCTTGCTGTTCGTATGCTGGTAGGTGTGGGATATGTTGATGAGGAAGTGGTCAGACCATGGTATGTGTGTGATTTCTGGATTCTTGTATGAGGTGGCAGTTTGGGAATTTAGGAATATGAGGTCCAATGTATTTCCTTTTTCGTGCGTTGGTTCATGTATGATCTGTGTTAGGTTCATTGCTTCCATGGCATTGATGAAGGTTTCTGCTTGCTTGTCTTGGAGTGATGGGAGGTTGAAGTCTCCTAGGATTATTTGCTCTTTTGTGGAGATGGCGCTCTCAGATATGTGTTGTAGTATCCTTGGTAGGTCGGTGCTTGGGGTGGGTGCCCGGTAGACTAGGCATATTGAGAGGTGTTTATTGGTGAGGGTGAGTATGTCTGCTTCATTGGTCATTTCTGATGCATGCTTCCTGAGGTGTAGGTTGGCTTTCGCTATGATGGCTACGCCTCCTCCTTTGGTGTGTGTTCGGGAGCAATGTTGCAGGCTGTATCTTTTTGGTGTTAGTTGGTTCATGAGCACCGTGTCGGTGTCTTTTAGCCAAGTATCTATTATGCATAGGATGTCAATCTTTTGGGTTGTGATCAGGTCTTGGAGCATGTGGTATTTGTTTCTGACTGAGCGAGCATTTATTAATGAAATGGAGAGGGGGCTGCAGTTCAGGGGGTTGGGGATGTGGATTGGTGTGTGTGGTGTGTGGGTGTTGTCCCATGTGAGGGAGGGGTTGCAGATGTGTGTGGTTTGGATGGTTGTGTTGTTTGGTCGGGGTAGGTTGGTGAGTGTGTCTGTGGGGTAGGAGTAGATGGTCAGGAGTGGTGTTAGGAAGTAAATTGGGGCTAGGAAGGGTGGCATGGTTTGTAGGCGTACCTTGGTGTTCTTAGGGCTGTGCTGTGTTTCTGCGCTGATTTCCTGGTGTGTTGAGGGTCCTTTTTCTGCATTGTCACATATTTAGGTGTTTTTTGTTTGCTCCGCTGCTGTTATCTTTCTTGTTTCAGTTGTCCAAGCTTGCTTGCTTCTAGGGTTTCGGTAGTCTCTGTGTGTGGTGGATGTTTCAGGGGCTGCGCTGTGCTATTCAGCTGAGGGGAGGTATGGTCCGTTGCGGGTTCCTCTGAGTCGGGAGGTGGCAATAACATTCTTGCATTGTGTTTGATCACACCACTGGAGATCTTGCTGGACCTGGGTTTCGTTTCTGGCAACACCGTGGAAGTCCTGTTAGCATTCCCCACCTAAGGGCCCTCTGGCGAGGCCCTCAGGCATGGGCCTGCCGGACGGTGCTGCCTTTTATGCTCCCTTGGGCTGCCCCGATTGGGCAGTGGGCTCCTGGGCAGGTGCGGGGTGCCCCGGCGTGCTTGATCCCACCTGGGAGAGTAGTGGCAGGGCCAGGTCAGAGCAGGGGACGAAGAGAACACACTACTAAGACACTTAACCACCTCCCGTCTTGACTACTGTAACCTACTCCTTGCTGGTCTCTTTGAATCATCTCTCTCCCCTTCAATCTGTTTAACACTCTGCTGTGCACCTAATCTTCTGCCAACCTCATCATGCCCATAGTACCCCTCTTCTTAAGTCATTTCACTGACTCCCTATCCATTTCTGCATCCATTTCAAACTTCTCCTGCTGACTTATAAGTGCATTCACTCTGCAGCACCTCACTACCTTTCTCCTCTTATTTATTTTATTATTATTCTCTTATATACTGTGCTATTCTGCATCAGTGCAGTTTACATTGAACAAACTGAAATTATATTGAACAGGGCATTATAACTTGGAGATAACTATTTTACAGGGAACATGGGCTATGGAGGGTTAGGTGGCTTGCCCAAGACCACAAGGAGCACCTGTGGGACTAGAAACCCCAGTCCTTCCGGCCCAAGGTTGCTGTCCTCTAGTGGGATTTGAACCCCCAACCTTCCGGCCTGAAGTACCTTGCCCCAACCACTAGGCCACTCCTCCACTCCTCTATATTTCTCTCTATACCCCCCCCCCACCACCCCCTCAGGAACTCTGCTCTTCTGGCAAATTGCTTTTATTTGTTCCATTCTCTTCTATTGCTAACTCCAGACTTTACTCATTTCACCTTACTGCACCTTACACCTTGAACAAACTACCCATATCTGTATGCCAGGCGCCTTCTCTGACCCTTTTGAAATCAAGGTTGAAAACTCACCTCTTCGCTGCTGCTTTTGGATCTTCACTCACCTGATCTCCTTGTTTCTTTACCTTTCCCCCTAGATGTATCCCTGTCTACACCTTCTGTTTTGTCTGTCTTGACTAGATTGTAAGCTCTGATGAGTAGGGACAGTCTTTCATGTCTCTGTAGTGCTGCGTACGTCTTGCAGTGCTATACAAATGCTCAGTAGTAGGAGTAGTTGTACTAGTAGCAGCTTTTTGGAGGCTGTATGTTATTCATATTAATCTGGTTGTCGGTAGTCAGGGGGAATTTGGAATCTTTAAGTTCTGTCTGCTCTGTACTTAAGGGCATTTGGGCTACTTTCGTCTTTATTGGAACCTATGTCCTCTGTCTTGCACTCACAATCTCTCTTCACCACCTTGGATGCCATAAAAATGCAAGCCTTTCTCCCCAAGGAACTCACAGCTCACAGCCCTAATGGGGAAATCTCTACCCACAGCTAGGGCAGAAATAGCAGAATTCAGACAAAATGAGGGGAGAGGGCCTGGGAGCTCAGAGAAGACATGACGTTTGCTTACATATCACATGACCTACGGCTAGCATATTAAATTTAAAGCTTTATCCTTAGCATTTAAGGCTTGGCATGGCATAGGTGCCAAATATTGGGCTGAGCAGCCGATCCCTTACTTTTCACCTCATTGATTATATTCAGAGATGGTAATTATCTGATGAGTCAACCATCAAAAGCCTTGAATGATTGCGCAAGAAAAAATGTTTTGGGCTATGATTCTTAGGAGAATAAATTACCTTGACCTGAACAATTATTAGCCTTATCTTTTAGATGATCTTTGTTTTCTGATGTTTTAATTGTCATTGATATATTTGATTTTATGTTCTATGTGTCTCCTGTTAGATGCTAATTGTTTTCTATGTTTTGTTTTATCCTGCTCTAATTGATTATAGGATGAGCTCTAAATAAAGAAATGGTTTATGATTTACTAGCACATACAGAATTGCATTTTCAATTAATTTTCAACAAGATAAAGCAAAATTAAATTGAGAAAAATGAAATAGAAATAAAAAAAATACTGTTGATATTCAGCTAAGATTCCATAGGAAAAACTGTACACGTAAGTATTTGGGGTGCTATTGAATATAACGGTATAAATAGAACATCTAAAGTAGACATTCCAGTTAAAACTGATTTTCAGACAGATAGGATGTAGAGGTTGAAACTGAGATATTGAGATCACCACGTTTACAGTCATGGTGATCTCACCCACTCTGGAAAAGGCTCTGCTGAACATGGAGCCATTTCCAAAATACACATCCTCAAGCTGCAGGAGGAATGATTTCGGAAAGATACACGTAGGAAAAATCAACAGGGGAACCCTGGCAACCTACATGTTTACGTGCCGACTTTTCATAATGATCACGTACAAATGTTGCACTTACATAGGCATCTGGGCCTTTTGCAAATGTAGACATGCAGATGCTCTTAATTACAGAGGACACTCTTGTACCCATTTCATTTCAGAAAAGGGAAATAAACATTGGGGGATTAAGGGAGATATCTGTAAAGGGATAGCCAAAAGGAACACATTTTAAATTTCTACTTGTGCCAGGGAACAGATGTAAATTTGCACATGGACAATTTGGGGTTTACACATGAATACCCTATATGAAATGGTGGATACACATGTAGATGTTTGTCCTGGCCAGGGCATTCCCCAACATGCCTCCATCTACTTTGGACATGGTGCAGTCATCTACATGTAAATTTCACCCTCTCTCAAATGGTCATTTACATGTGGCTGCAATTTAAAAAGGTTTTTTCTATATTGTGGCTTATTAAAATTGATGTTTTGGATACCTTTTGTAGAGTACCTTTAAATTTGATGATCTTATTGTGTTTTATGCTGGCAGAATTTGTAGGTGCTCACGAGTGTCTCGTGGATTAAAAAATTTTTCTTTGAAGATAATTACTCTTTTTTGGTTAGTAGCTATGGGTCTTTTAGTTTTTTTAAGTTTTATGACTCCTTAGCATGGAGTCCCCTCACTTGGTTTGCAGCTGGTCATGCTGTGAGGGCTTGTGTGCATCAGCGATGCTGAGGGCTAAGCTATCAGTAGCTTAACTACTGGCAGGGTCTTCCAAGATGGACAAGTCTCAGCTGAGGTGTCAGACCAAGACAAACCACCCATCTGCACAGGAGCAGAAAGGGAAGGTAATGGCTGCGGAGGATCACATTTCTGTGACAACAACAACACTAAAATTTAAACTGCATGGAAGAAAGGCCTGGTAATCGTGGAAGAAAGGCCTGGTAATCTAATTCTGTATCTTTTATTTATTTAGCTGCATTTATATCCCGCTTTTCACCGGATCAAAGCGGTTTGACAGAAAGGGGGGGGTACAATAATCAACTCAACAGAGAGGGGGAGGGGACACCAGGGGGGCCAACATTGATGATCTGAACAGAAAGTAACAGTACTAGACAATAGACACGAGTATCTCAGTTGGTAGAAGAGGGGTTAGGTCAGATTGAGTCTGGATGTTGCAGTCAGTGAGATGTGTCCATCTCAGATCCAAGATATTGTCATGAGGTTGCAGCCACGGAAGGTGCAGGATTAGGAAAAAACCCTGTCTGTCATAGAGCTGTGGATGTGCAGAAGATGCAGTTACCTTGCAGCACAGCTAGAGGGGGCAGGAGTAATCCTACAGAGGCTGAGTCATCATGCCCAGCCACTGATTGCATGAGAGTTAACCAGCTGCACCTGATGGCAAGCCCGGCAGTTTCAAAGATAAAATCCCTTTATAAAGGAAAGGGAGTGGAGCAGAAAGGGGAGACGGTTCAGCTGGAAGGAGCTCAGCTGGGAAGAGCTCAGCTGGAAGGACGGAGAAGGAGTGTGGAGAAGGACAGAGTCTACACAAAGTGTGCCCAGAGGGACAGAATCCAGAAGGAGAGTGTCCAGAGGGATAGAGTCCAGAGGGGCAGAGCACAGAGAGACAGAGTCCAGAGAGAGACTGCTAGGAGAAGCAGTTTGGCTGGAAGGAGTGACACTCCCAGCCCAAGTAACGTAGCTGAGTCAAGCAGCAGGACAGAAACAGTAGCAGTTGGAAGTGGAGCACAGAAAGCCAAGGAGCCATGCTTTGAGAGGAGCCTACATTCACAGGAGTTTGCTGGATCAGGATTACAAGGTACCAGAAGGAGAGGTTCTTACAGCACAGCTACCTTTACACAGAAGCAAAGGTTGGGATTCCACACCAGGTTTTCCTGAGCTTCAGAAAGGTAAAGCACTGCACAAGAAACCCTGTCTCCAGAGAGAAGTACGTCAGAGAGAAAGCTCCAGGTATAGCTGCTGCAGGAAGCCAAGGTATGGTGGCTCTTTACTTTTAAAAGAAAGCCTTGCTCCTAGGAACTCTGATAATGCAGAAGCTCAGTACATGAGAAGAAACAGAGACAGACCCTGTAAAGTTATAGCTGCAAGGGAAAGCACCTATTCAGAGGGAGAAGCCAGTGACGCAGAGTCTATGGAAATAGAGTTTGAGAATACTATTCCCATTCCTCAAGATGAATCTATGGATTGTACTTTATATGTGGCTACTAGTCTGGAGTCCTTGGTAGAACTGTAAATATAAGAGAATGCCTGCTTGTTTAAATTTACTTTGGAATGAAAGAATCCTCAGTTAAACCCTGCAACCGATTGTGAAGCTTATAACAATTTGTTTGCCTGCTTATTTACTGGAACCCTTTATAAAGAAGGACTATCTTTAATTTCTTGTGTCTTAGTGAACCCTTGTGCTAAAGGGGAAATAAAGCCTTATTACCCTCCACTCTTGGTTTATATATTTTGTTCTCACAAGGAGTTAAAACTTCAAGGACCAAACTGCACTTGGCCTTAAAGAGCCCACGCTCCTTAAAAATAGTAAAATGCGCAGCATGCCCTTACAGCCAGTGGCCACAAGGGGCAGCTGACGACATAATGGTGTAGTTGTTTGGATAAGGATACTGCCCTAAGACATACAGGAAGAGAAGAAACCACCAGTACTAAGCTGGGAAAACCCGGACCGGAGGAGGAAAAACCCGGACCGGAGGAGGGAAAACCAGGACTGGAACTGGAAACCCGGAACGGAAGAAGGAGATCCGGAGAGGAAGGCCGTGGTGTTGCTGGCAGCAGTCGCAGAATGCTACGACATAGAGCAGCAGCGTCCTTTTTCTGAAAGCTGGACTCAACACTTCTACCAGGTAAAAGGTAGAGGGGCATGACCTGTCTTGGATGCCGGTTTGAAGTTTGAAAAAAAAAAAAGGAGAAAACGAAAAGGGGGGTTAGTTGTGTTATCAGACCACACTTGGTTTTTTTTTCTGTGTTTCCCTAGGATATCGCTTCAACATGGAACAGAAAGAGATGTTCGCATGGATGGCCATGCAGTTCGACAAGCAAAGAGAACTGGCTTGTCAAACTCAGCAGCAAGCAGTCTTGGCCCTGCAAGAGCAACAAAAACTCGTCTTGCAAATGATGGAGGCTTGGGTAGCCCATCAACAAAAGGTGCAGGAAGCAGCCTCCAGTCATCTTGGACAGAGTTCTGGACTGGGCAACTGTCCGGTAGGACAATGGTCCTATGATTCTCTAGCTTTAGGGAAGTTAGGGATTACAGATGACATCGATGACTTCCTGGACTCCTTCGAAAGGATAGCTTGTTCGGTAGGCTGGCCGAAAGAGCAGTGGGCCATTAGACTGGCAGCTTCTCTCACAGGGGAGGCGCTGTCGGCCTATAGAGCAATGCCCGCCTCGTCAGCAAATGATTATACCGAGGTAGCGAAGGCCATCAGGGATCGTTTGGGCCTGACTCCCCTCGTGTATAACCGCATGCTGCGGGCCGCACACCTTAAAAGAGGTGAGACACCAAAGGCATTAGGACACAGGCTGAGAAGCTTAGCCGCAAAGTGGCTAAGGCCTGATGAGAAAACGGTTGATACATTAATGGATGTGATAGTCCTAGAGCAATTCATGTCTGCAGTACCCAAGAATGTGCAGAGCTTCCTTATCCTGCAGAACTGTCGCACCACCGCAGAAGCCATTATCTTGTCTGAGAGATATTTGGAGGCAGAATTGGCCACCCAACAAACTGAGGAAAGTTCAAAGACGGCAGTGGGTGCGTTCAAGCAGTCATCAGGAAGTCTCTCACATTGTAAAACTCGTGTTGTGAAAGATGTTAATGCTGTATTAAGGAGTCACGGTAAAAGATGTTTTGCCTGTGGGAAAATGGGTCACGTAAGGAGTGAGTACCAAGCACGTACTGCTCTCATAGGCGAGAACAGAAAAACACTGTGTGAAGGGTTTGTGTTAGATGTGACTGTACAAGGAGTTGCTGCCAAAGCACTTCTTGACTCTGGCATGGATCAGACTATGATTTCTCGCAAGCTCTGGTCTGTGATTAAACAGCGGGCTGAGTCCGCACCAGATCAACCAGAGGGCAAAGTAAAGATAAAATGTGTTCATGGTGCTGCCACATTTTACCCTGTATATAACCTGATTGTAAGAGGTTTGGGAATAATGAGAAAAATGTTGGTTGCTGTATTACCCAGGTTACCTCAGGAGTTAGTCTTGGGCAGAGACTGGCCCCAATTTAAAAGAAGCTTAAAGGAAGGCTTAACACCCCGAGAAGTTTTTGTGTCCACAGGTATTCCCTCTAAGGGAAAGGTAATTCCTAATCCCCTCTTAGGGAAAGCTAAAGGACCCAAACTCAAAGTTCCGGAAGAGCCTGTAAAGAAGTTCGTCTTAAAATTTTGTAAGACTTCCAGGCAAGCTCGAAGTCCCTGTCGAGCATCGGCCCAGGCCGCAGGGTATGACTTGTATAGTGCAGAAAGTCAAATTGTTCCCAGGCGCGGCAGAGCCCTAATTAATACCGGTATTCAACTAGAGCTACCACCAGGAGTCTATGGTCGGATTGCACCTCCCTCGGGCTTGGCCTCCAAGCATTTTATTGATGTAGGCGATGGAGTGGTGGATCCAGACTACAGGGGCGTCATCAAAGTCCTGCTATTTAATTTCGCGGAGGAAGACTTTGAGGTGAAAACAGGGGATCGCCTCACACAACTAATATGCGAGCGGGTCGGTTTCCCAATCCTGGAGGAAGTGACCATGGTAAAACCCACGAGCCGAGGGATTGGAGGGTTCGGCTCCACCGGTCAAGGTGAGATGAAAGGTTTCGTAGCAGTAGCGGGAGAGCAGCCAGATGAAGATCTGGGCCCACTTTTATCCGACTGCAAAACCAATCCTGAGCCACACGTCAGCGAAGAACTCTGTACAGTACAGAGGCAGCAAGTGTCCAGCATGTTGCGGGAGTTCAAGGACGTACAGACACCCATTCCAGTAGAAAGCGAATGTGGAATACCGCAGTGTTTGAAAAATTTAAGAAGCCGTCTAAGGCGGACCTCACGTCTTGCCAAGGAGAAGCTGAAGGATAGTCAGCAGAAGCAAAAAAGGTATTATGTCCGAAATACCAAGCCCAGACAACTAACCGCCGGTGAGAAGGTAGTAGTTTTGGTATCCGGGCCTACCCCGAAATTTGAAGCCCAGTAGAGAGGACCTTATACGGTAGTCAAACCACTTGGTCCAGCCTCGTACTTAATACAAGACACAAAGGGCCATGAACAGGCATACCACATCAATGTCCTTCGACATTGGCAGGAAAGATTGGCCTTGTTTATGTCAGTTAGAAAAGGATCCAAGTACATGGCATTGCAGCCGTACGAATCCGAAGTAGAGCACAGAGCAGGAAAGCTGCATTATAGCGCTGAGGCAATGTCAAGGATTACGTGCTGTAGTAAAGAGGAAAACTCAGCCCGTAATATTTTAAGAAGGGGGATGTGTCATGAGGTTGCAGCCACGGCAGGTGCAGGATTAGGAAAAAACCCTGTCTGTTATAGAGCTGTGGATGTGCAGAAGATGCAGTTACCTCGCAGCATAGCTAGAGGGGGCAGGAGTAATCCTACAGAGGCTGAGTCATCATGCCCAGCCACTGATTGCATGAGAGTTAACCAGCTGCACCTGATGGCAAGCCCAGCAGTTTCAAAGATAAAATCCCTTTATAATGGAAAGGGAGTGGAGCAGAAAGGGGAGACGGTTCAGCTGGAAGGAGCTCAGCTGGGAAGAGCTCAGCTGGAAGGACGGAGAAGGAGTGTGGAGAAGGACAGAGTCTACACAAAGTGTGCCCAGAGGGACAGAATCCAGAAGGAGAGTGTCCAGAGGGATAGAGTCCAGAGGGGCAGAGCACAGAGAGACAGAGTCCAGAGAGAGACTGCTAGGAGAAGCAGTTTGGCTGGAAAGAGTGACACTCCCAGCCCAAGTAACGTAGCTGAGTCAAGCAGCAGGACAGAAACAGTAGCAGTTGGAAGTGGAGCACAGAAAGCCAAGGAGCCATGCTTTGAGAGGAGCCTACATTCACAGGAGTTTGCTGGATCAGGATTACAAGGTACCAGAAGGAGAGGTTCTTACAGCAAAGCTACCTTTACACAGAAGCACAGAGGTTGGGATTCCACACCAGGTTTTCCTGAGCTTCAGAAAGGTAAAGCACTGCACAAGAAACCCTGTCTCCAGAGAGAAGTACGTCAGAGAGAAAGCTCCAGGTGTAGCTGCTGCATTAAGTCAAGGTATGGTGGCTCTTTACTTTTAAAAGAAAGGCCTGCTCCTAGGAACTCTGATAATGCAGAGGCTCAGTACATGAGAAGAGGGAACAAAGCAGAGCTTTTCAAAACAATACCTAAGGGCTTAACAGAGCTGTCTTATTGGAAGGAAAGAAACAGAGACAGACCCTGTAAAGTTATAGCTGCAAGGGAAAGCACCTATTCAGAGGGAGAAGCCAGTGACGCAGAGTCTATGGAAATAGAGTTTGAGAATACTATTCCCATTCCTCAAGATGAATCTATGGATTGTACTTTATGTGTTGCTACTAGTCTGGAGTCCTTGGTAGAACTGTAAATATAAGAGAATGCCTGCTTGTTTAAATTTACTTTGGAATGAAAGAATCCTCAGTTAAACCCTGCAACCGATTGTGAAGCTTATAACAATTTGTTTGCCTGCTTATTTACTGGAACCCTTTATAAAGAAGGACTATCTTTAATTTCTTGTGTCTTAGTGAACCCTTGTGCTAAAGGGGAAATAAAGCCTTATTACCCTCCACTCTTGGTTTATATATTTTGTTCTCACAAGGAGTTAAAACTTCAAGGACCAAACTGCACTTGGCCTTAAAGAGCCCACGCTCCTTAAAAATAGTAAAATGTGCAGCATGCCCTTACAGCCAGTGGCCACCAGGGGCAGCTGACGACAATATTCATGAAACAGGAGGGTTTTTAACTGTTTCCTGAATGTGGTGAGGTCTCTGTTGTTTCGGATCTGGTTCGGAAGGGAGTTCCAGAGGGAGAGCACATACAGTTCAAATGCCCTGTTACAGGTTTGCTGATTGAACTTAGTTCGTTCGTGTCGGATAGTGAGAGTGTTCCTGGTGGTCTGGCAGGTTGGTCTGTTGAGGGTAGGTTGTGGTAGTAGAGTCCGGAGTTGGGAAGTCTGCATTTGATGTTGCCACGAAAACCCAATGGATAGTCACAGCAAAACAAACTGCACTATAGTGCTGGAAGATGAGACCCCCAGATCAGAAGGCACCACTGGACCCCAGAAACCTCACTATCCTCTATTTTAGCAGAGTGTCCATTAATTAAACAACCATAGAGGTCAGACTAACTGGACTGTAGTCTCAACCTCATCCTTACTTCTGCTTTTGTGTAAACAGACACATGTGTCTCTCGTCCTGTGGGTTCACTCCCAACTCTAAAGACGCATTTAAAAGATCAGTCAGTGGAGCCACTAGAACATCCAAGTTCCTTCATACTCTGGGATGTATCCCATTCAGCCCCATCGCTTTATCTACTCACAAACACAGATTCTGAAAATTGTTCAAGATCCCCTTCACTTCTGTTCCTATTTGTGGATGTTTCTGAGGTTCTGCTCCTGGCCCTTCATGTATGAACACAGAACAAAAATATTTGTTAAGCAATTCCACTTATCCTCCTACATATTCTTCCCCTTCACCCTTAAGTTTGACAATACCATGTTTGCACTTCCTCCTCTCACTAAAATGTCTTGTCCCCCCATTTTATTACATTGACTATTTGTTCTTCTTTTTCTATGTTTGCTTTCCTGATTATTTTCCTAGCTTCTCTAAGTTTTTCCAAAGATGGATGCTTGCTGTCTTCTCTGTGATCTCTTGTATTTTATGAAGGCCACCTTCTTTTTCTTCACTCTCAGCTACTTCTTTTGAGAACCATAGTGGCCTTCTTTTCCATTTACATTTATGTGTCTTTCTAATAAAAAGGTCTGTTGCCCTTAAAATATCCCCTTTCAGTTTTGCCATTGCTTTTCTACATCCCCCAGTTGTTCTCATCCTACTAATACCTTCTGGAGGTATTGTTCCATCTTGGCAAAGTTAGTTTTCCTGAAGTCTAAGATCCTTGCTTTTGAATGGATTTTATCAGCCCTAGTTCTAACAGTGAACCACACCATCTGGTGATCACTGGATGTGAGATGATCTCCCACTGTAACATCAGAAACACTTTCTCCACTGGTAAGCACCAAGTCCAGTATGGCCTCTTCATGTGTGGGTTCTGTTACCAGTTGCCAGAATAGTTCTCCTTGTAGAGAACCTAGGATCTCTTTACTTCTAATTGACACCACAGCAGGGATGTGCCAAACAGCATCAGACATATTGAAATCACCTATCAGTAGCACTTCTTTCATGGCAATACAGCATATATCTTTTATTAAATCTCCATCCACTTCTACATGTGAAGGAGATCTATATATCACACCAATGCAAATGGATTTCCCTTTCCCTCTTTCTAGTTTAACCTACAGTGCCTCCTCGCTGCCTTAAGCCCTGTAATTCTATAGCTTTAATATTATTTTTAACATATAGTGCCACTCCTTCTCCCCTTCTTCGTACCCTGTTCTTCCTGAATAAAGTATAGCCCAGTATAATTACATCCCAGGCATGGTTGTCCGCAAACCATGACTCTGTAACTGCCACTAAATCCAAGTCAGCTTCTTGGGGATGCTCTCTTTGGTTCCTCTAACCAAGGAAAAGCATGTCATTATCTCTCTTCTCTCTCCCATCACCCTTCACCCTTCTTCCTACTCCGTTCATTGGGCAAGTTGTTCATATATGTAGTCTTTATCTCCAACTCCCAACTCTGTGCTTTCCACACTGCTGCACCATATACCTGGAATAGACTTTCTAATAGGCCCAGATTTAGACATGGACAACCTAGTGTCACACATCTGCGCCCAACGTGTTCTTCAGGGGAGAGGAATGTATCTGGATGCAACTCTTGCTTCAGGGTCTCATGTGAACTGCTGAGATGGACAGATGGACAGTCTGTTCTGCTATCAACTGGTGGGTTTGGGGTGCATTCCCACTGTTCCACCCCAGTAGACCTCCACCAGAAGCAAATCAGTTCAGTCCCAAAACATGAAAACAAAAAACTCATCTGCAAGAGGTGCAGTCCTTGGAGTAACCAGTAAAGCTTCAAAGTGAGTTGGCCTGGGTTTTCCTCCAGCTAGAATGCCCAGACTCAACCGACGACACAACCCTGGATGTCACCCAGGGTTGCAAGACTCTCCCCGGCTCTACCCTGGTCTTAAAAGGGCTTCTCACTACTGTTAATAGCAGTTCAGAACATTCATATCGGTTCTTCAGTAGCTTAGTCTATTCCTTGGTTTTAAACCATAGCTGTAAATCTGGGCAAATCCTTACTCTTTAATCAGCTAGAGTAGGATTGGGGAAGCCTTCCAACCACATCTACCCATGGCATTCCCAGGCCCAGTCCAAAGTCACCAAAAAGTAATTCAAGGGACTTACACGCTTGAGGATCCAGCCTCCTGGTAATCCATGTCCTCACAAAGACAATCCCAGGGTTGTGCTTGTTCCAACTCCATAAGTTCTGGCATTTCTGGAAATGCAGGGAGCACGCATGGAGGCTGACATCAGGCTGGAGGAGCCCCTGGATACTGTGGATGCTGCCTTATATCCTCCTCTTCTTGCCAAGGAGGAATATAGGCCCTTCCTACTTCCTCAGGTCCCCAGGAAACCACTTAGCTCTTGGCTCCACCCTTCTTACCTAATTCCAAGGCGTAGGGTAATCCCTAAATCCCGGGCTGGATTTAGCCCAACTCCTTCTCCTTTGACTAACCCTGGGCTCTTCCTCCTCCTTCCTGCATGAGTAACCTTGGCCCTGGGGAATTCAAGGCTCGATAGACCACCTTTCCTCCTGGGCTCAGAGGCAGAATGTCCCTGCCACATACCCCTCCTTATGTTCCTAGCCCTTCTGGGCCTGGGCCTTACCTCTTCATCCACTTGGGACAGCACATCTGTGCTTATGTGCTCCTTCCCTGTCCAATGCACCACCCAGAACCTATATATTTGAAGGGCTAAATACAATTACGCCAAATATGTGTTGGTGTTCTTCATTTGCCTGAGACATTTCAAGGACGCATGATCTGTCATGAGAGTAAACTGTCACCCAGATAAATAGTATTTCAAAGCCTCCATGGCCCACGTTATGACCAAGCATTCTTTCTCTACTGTGCAGTATCGCATTTCATGGGGCATTAATTTCCTATTAAGGTACAAGATTGGCTGTTCCTGCCCTTGATACTCTTGGGACAGCATAGCCCCTAACCACCGGCTGAAGCATTGGTCTGCAGAACAAAAGCAATGCTAAAATCAACCCCCCTCAAAACAGGTTCCTGATAAAAAGTCTCCTGAAGCTCCTGGAAGACTTCCAGACTTCGAGATACCCCGATTCGGGTGGTTTTTCTTAAGCATCTCTGTCAAGGGTTGGGCCTTAATGGCAAACTCTGGAATAAACTGATGGTAATAGCCCACCAGCCCTAGAAAACTACATTAGCAGTTTCTTAGTTTTGGGGAAAGGAAATTCCTTCACAGTCTCTACCTTATGTAGGACCAGCCACACCTTCCCATTACCCACCCAGGGCCCAAGGCACTGAACTTTAGTCTGAGCGAAAGAACATTTTTTCAGGTTAACAGTGAGCCCTTCTTTCCTAAGAGCCTTCAAGATTGCTAGATACATGACTAGCCCAATCTGGTGTAAAAATCACAATGTTGTCTATGTACCCTTAGCATTTATTTATTTGTTTGTTTAGCTGTGCTTATATACTGCTTTTCACCTAGTTAAAGTGGTTTACAGATGTATGCCAACAGGTGCTTTTTATTCCCCTGTCCTGGAAGGGCTCACAATCTAAGTGCACCTGAGGCAATAGAGGGTAAAGTGGCTTGCCCAAGGCCACAAGGAGTGGCCATGGGACTAGAGATCCCCAGTTCCTCCAACCTAAGGCTACTCATCCCTATGTGGGAATTGAACCCCTAGCCCACCAGCCTTGAGGTAACCTGTCCCAACCACTGAGCCACTCCTCTCCATGACTATCGACCAGCCTCTGAGCTGTTTTAAGTTTAGAGGCGGGCGTAAGGGGTATTTGCCAGTACTCCTTAACCAGATCAAGGTCATCAGATACCTAACAGTTCCCAAATGGTCCAAGAGCTCGCGGCATAGGGTATGTATCAAGCTCTGAAATGGCATGGACTTGATGGAAGTCAATGCAAAATCAGAGCATTCCTTTGGCACCAAAACTACAGGGCTGGATCAGGGGCTTTATGACTTCTGTTACCCCCATCTCCTCCACCTGGCATATAATGTCTACCCTCTTGGCCTCAGTCAAAAAAGGCAGGGCCTCATCCTTACCACTTTCTGCAGGGGTGTCTGAATTTTGGGTTCTACCAGAAGGGTTTTTCCCGGCGCTGAGGATATTATGTCATGGAATGCCTCTAGTGAGTCCAGACTTCATCCTTTTGATTGGGGATTAGCCCCAAGTTAACATTTACTTGGACTCCTTCCTTTTTTATTTTAAAATTTTAATTTATAAATATTTCAAATATACATATCAAGCAAAATTATTTGAAATACAAGAAACAGAAATACAAAGCAAATAATCAAAAAAGCATTGTAAAAAATAGGAAAATTAAACTAAATGCATTTCCCTTTAATAGCCCACAAATACAGAGAGGAGGAATCCCACCAAAGTGTGGGGGGGGGGGTGAGGAAAGAGGCTAGATCAAACAAAACAAACATTCAAAACAAAGAAAACATCCTTAGAGGAAAAACAGACAGCGTGGGTCCTATTCCTCACTAAATTTTCAAAAGGACAGCCATTACTTCAGCCAGATGGGACTGTGACAACCAATGAGCCAGAAGAGCTCCATGCATCTAGAAAAGTCCACAGTTTATTTAGGATCATAGAATATATACCATATCTATTATTATCACATTTCAACAAACATTTACAAGGAAGCCTTAAAAAAAAGGATAGGCCCAATGATTCCACTTTAGAGCACATCAGGAGAAATTGAAGCCTCTTAGCTTGAGTAACTAAAGAAATGTCTGAAAAAACCCAGACCTTTTGGCCTAAAAATAATTTCTCTCTATTACAAAAATAAAGTCAAAGAGCCTGTTATTCAAAGGCATTTACTCAGTACAGACCTGTAAGCTGTGTAAATGCTGCTTAGGGGGATATTCAGTGTCACTAACACGATTAGTGCTGCTGAATATCCCCAAATATCTCCACTACACATACCACTTAGCATCAGGGCATGTTGTGGGCGTTCCAGGGGTGGCGACAATCGTTAACTGGAGAGCAGCAATATTGCACCGCTGCCCAGTTAGCAGCACATGGGTAAAGATAAGCGCAGTCAAAGCTGGCCTATCTTTACCCATTGGAGCTAACCATGCAGTAGCTCAATATTGTCCTTCCCCGGTTAGCTTCTGTGGTGGCAGAGGCCGTGCAGCGACCTTGGATATTCAATGCTGGGGCCGGATATGACCCTGGCATTGTATATCTGGGTTTAAGCCGGCAGCGCTGAATATTGAGCCCTAAGAGTCCAAGCTCTATCGGGCTCAAGGACAAAGGACTACAGAGAGCAACCTTAATGGTAATCTTCCACTGCAGAGTGTTCCAAAACTTGAGTCAAATTAAGAGTATCCACTGAGACGCCATCCTGACCACCACCACAACACTACTGGATCTCTTTTTAAAAGCAGGTAATATACCCGAGAGGTGGGAGGGATAGCATTCTCAAGAACCCCCAAAATGTCCAAAAGATATTTCTTAAATAGTTCTACAGAAGGAGTCATGGGGGATTTTGGAAAGTCGACAAAACGCAAATGTAATCGCTTAGAGAAATTTTGAAATTTCTCTAATTGCACATGAATGCTAGAGTTATCCCATACAAAGGACTGACTCACAGACTGTAAAGTTTGTACTTGAACACTCAAAGTTTCTACCTTCGCCTCCGCTTGTGAACAAGTTTCCACTTGAGCTGACCTTGAAGTGTTTGAATGGATTCCTCAACTATTTCCAGATGCTTGGAGACTGACCTTTCCAGCTGAATAATGGCCGTCCAAATCACATCCAGTGTAACCACAACAGGGTTAACCAAGGCACTGACAGACAGTTGTTTTTCTGAGGAGGACAATCCAACCAGCTGGGCCATGGCTATTAAGGACCCAGGTTACTCTGGACTTAGCGGTAGGCCAGGCTCCACTGGTGGAAGATGCTACTGGGGGCTCAGACTCACTCCCAACACTGAAAGGGCCGCTTCTACGCTGGCTCCAGCACTCACCCTGACAGCTTTCAATGCCCCAGAAATTACAAACTGCGTGATCCGCTGCTGACCAGAAGGATCACTCACAGAGTAAGTCTTCAACTTCCCCTTTCTTTTCCGCATCAGGAGCAAGGAAAAAGAGGCAACTCAAGACAAAATAGACAAAGCAAACAAAACCAACACAGTAGACCTGTCGCAGCAGAGCTACATCACTGCCACTATCTTGGATCCCTCCCATCAAAACCTTGGCCTCCTTTCTTTATGTCAATCAACTAGGGGCCAAAATTCTCCTCCCTTTCCTCCTTGAGGATCGCTATTAAGGTTTCCTTCTCCTGCCAGGGTTTCAGTAAATTAATGTGGTACATCTGTTTACGTAACTTCTTATCTCTCACCACATACTTACAGTGTTCCACTACTAGGGGCCCTCTCCATCGTGTCATAAACTTATGTGGAGAGGATGGAACCAGTACCAGGACTTTCTGCCCTACCTCCAACTCCCACCCTTTAGCTCCCTGATCGTAATAGGCTTTTTGTCTTTTCTTAAGGTTATTCGGTGCTATCTTAGTGGCTCTTTTAGCCTGATCCTTCAACCCATTCAGATAGGAGATTACATTAAGGGGTTGCTTTTCCACCCTCCCCCACTGCTCTCATAAAATATCCAGCAAGTCCCTTGGGGGGGTTTCAGCATATGCCACAATTCAAAGGGGCTCATCCCAAGCAATACCTGAAAACGCTCCCTAGTCACTTACATCACAAATGGGAGCAATTTGATTACAATTACCTATGTCCCCATCTAACCATCTCTTGAGCATATTTGAGGGTTTTGTTAAACTTTCCACTAACCAGTTTGTCTGTGGGTGATAGGCTGCTGTTTTAATATGCTGGATCCCAAAGATCTCCCATTCCTCTCAGTGTATTGGACAAGAGGTTCATGCTCCTATCCGTAAGAACTTTCTGAGGGAACCCCACCTGGCAAAACAGCCTAATGAGTTCCCAGGCAATGGCTCTCGCCGAATTGGACCTCAGGGCAAATGCCCATGGAAACCAAGTTGCATGAATGATAATGACCAGAATGTACATGAGTGCCCAATTATGTCCATTGCCACCCAGGCAAGGAGTTCCCAAACTGTAGGCAGAGTGATTAGGGAAACCTTTGCGGGAAGAGAATATGTTACCTTCTGGCAAGGACCACAGAAAGAGCAGAACTCCTGAACCTCTCTATACATTCCAGGCCAGAAGAATCGCTCCAAGATCTGGGTTAGGGTGTTCCCGGCAACCTTATGTCCTGCCAAAGGATGCTCATGGGTGACCCTCAAAACCATGGGCCGGAAAGCTCGAGGGACCACCAATTGCAGCTTAGAGCCCTCCGCAATTCTGTCTTACCTCCTGTTTTAGCAAAGCCTCCCTGACACAAAATTGGGAGTACCCTGACTGCAATTCCTCCTTGGCCCTGGTAAAGGCCCACTTTAGAGTGGGGTCAGACTCCCGTTCTTGCTGGAAGTGGAACATAGGGAATTTTGCTCTCTCTTCTTTAGAGACATAGGGCATAAAATCTATACTCCCTGCCTGCTCAAACCGCAAAGCTTTCTCCCTTCTTTCAGCTTTTCTTTGCCCCCTTCCCTTTCTTGAGGAGCCAGATGCCTCAATTGCCCCTCCCTCTTCAAATGGGAAAACTTCTTCCAAAGACTGCTTGGGGTTTTTCTTATCCTCCTTAGCGGCTATCTGTGACAGAGTTGTTGCATTTCCCACTACGGGGTTAAAAACCCTAGAAAAGCCTTTCCAATCCCTCCCCAAGACTACCTCATAGGGGAACCTGGCCAAGAAGACCACCTTCACCCAGTAAGTTCTTCCTCTGCATTGCAAATGTCGCAGGGGATAAGGAGTTGTGGCTTCATGCATGCAGTGTATCTGCACCCCCCCCCCCCCCATGAGAAACAGTCCTCACTCCCCTTTTGCCTTAGGATCTTCTCCCAACATTTCCAGGAGATCATAGACTGGTTTGTCTCCAAATCCAGCAGTGCTTGCAGGGGCACCCCTTATATGATTATATCCTTTCTAAACTCAGAGTAGGGTCTTCTATCCATTTCTCTCACCCCACCAAACTGGTTCTCCTGTCCCAATCCCTTTTATAATGTCCTGTATCCTGCAGGAGTAACAAGATCTTGAGGCCCTCCCAGGATCTCCTTTTCCCCTACCTTCCCTGCGTCTTGTAGCTTGGATGTCCCCATGAGGGCTCTTAATCCCTAGCAATGGGGCCTCCTCCCCGGTCTGAGCCTCAAAATACATTTTCAGAGCCCACAATAGCTTGTCCTACCTTGGTTATTCCCTACTTAGTCAGCCAGTCTCTTAACTCCGGGGGTACCGCATATCTTTATCTTTATTTAACACTTTATATACCGCCCTTGTCGGGACGTGAGAGCGGTTCACAATAATAAAAAATATATATATGCTAGCGCCATAGGAAGAAAGGAACTCCATTATTAAATAAAAGGAAAGATTGACCAGAGGGGTCACCTAGAGACAGGCAGAAAAAACGATAACTAGACAGAACTATTGGGAGGAAGGTCATAAGCCTGTTGAAACAGGTATGTTTTCAATAAGCTTTTTAAATTATGGTATGAAAATTCCAGTCGGAGGGAAGATGGCAAGGCGTTCCAAAGTGAGGGTCCAAGGAAAAAGAATGCAGCATGATGTGTCTGCTCCAAATGGGCCTGTGAAGGGGAAGGGAGAGACAGTCGACTGGCATGCAATGAACAGAGTTGTCAGTAGGGAGTATGGAGGGAGACAAGGTTTGCTAGGTACAAAGGATTTGATGTATGGATAACCCTATGTGTTAGGATGAGAAGCTTATATTTAAACCTATAACGGAGTGGTAGCCAATGAAGTTGAAAAAGCAGAGGTGTTACATGATCAGATTTCCGGGCATGAGTAACAAGTCGAGCAGCTGTATTCTGTAACAGTTGTAATCGCTGAAGTTGGTAGGATGGAAGATTAGCAAAAACCACATTACAGTAGTCTAATCTGGACATGACTAAGGCCAATAAAAGGGTAATGAGGGAATCGGAGGACAAGATAGAGCGGACTGATCTAAGGTGCCGCAAGGTAAAAAAAGAACGGCGAGATAGATTTGATACATGGTCATGGAAAGATAGCGAAGAATCCAGAGTTACCCCTAAGTAAAGAAAAGAGGAAGTGAGAGGAATAGAAACGGAATTTATTCGAGGCATGATAGTTGGACAAGGTGTGCTCAAAGAGACCCACATGGCTGTGGATTTTGATGGATTCAAATGCAAAAAATTGGAAGAAAGCCAGGTAGCAACATGAGAGAGACAAGTATTAAGTTGAATAATATCAATGCTAACCGGGGATGTGTGAAGAGGAGAATAATATCGTCAGCATAGATATAAACTGAAACTGGGAATTGTTGAATCAAGAGAGGTAACGGAGCAAGGAAAATATTAAAGAGTAAAGGAGAGAGAACTGAACCTTGAGGTACCCCGCATGATAAGGAAACAGGTGAGGAGGACTGATGATTAGAACAGACGACAAAGGAACGAGCTGTGAGAAAGGAACGGAACCAATGCAGTACTGTGCCCCACAATCCTACATCAAAAAGACGGGACAGAAGGGTTCAGTGATCGATCAGATCAAATGCTGCTGATAAGTCTAAAGAGATCAAAAGAGTAATATCTCCGCGATCGTGGGCAACATGAATCTCATTCAAAAGAGCCAAGAGGATTGTTTCTGTGCTATGCCCGGCTCTAAATCCTGCTTGTCATGGGTGGAGGCATTGGTAGCTTTGGAGTGAGATGTTAACTGGAGAAAGACAAAACGTTCCAATATTTTAGCTAGGAAAGGAATGAATATAAATACTGTTCCAATAACAGAGTGGAGACTATCTCCTCAACAGTCTTATCCTCAGCTTCTAGCCACTTATGCACACGGTCTTAGCCTCTGAGCTAGAGCCTTTGGCCTCTGTCTTGGCTTCTTTCGAGTGGAGCACAAGGTCTGTTGAGAGTGCTATCTGGTCAGGCCCATCCTTAATGGTGGCCTTTACTATGGAATAACTGGCCATTTGTTCAGGCATCAGAGCACAATAGGCAACTAAAGCCTCCCCTGACAAACAGGGAGCCATTCTAAATGCCCATGGAGTTTGGAATCACTCCGCTGTTTGTGTCATGCTCTCAAAAGTCAGTAGAGTCATTGTTCTCTCCCATTTCGCTTAAGAACATGGGTCCAAACCCCTGCGCTCCCTCGCCTGAGCTACTGTCCTTTCCTGCTGTTGCTCCAATAGGTGTCCAGTGTTCTGGTCCTGTTCACATATAAAGTCCAACAGCGGCTGTTGTTCACTGGCTGCCTCGGCTTCCTGGAGCAGCTTCTGTGTTTCTACGTATGGCTGATGCAGGTGTTGAGTCACCCACTCCATGAGCTGCAGAGATTCCATCTTCACAGGAGTCTGGAACAAAAAAAATAAACAAAATCTTTCCCACACACACAGTGCCCTCTAGGTGTCTTTCCACACTTCCATTTCCTGACCTTATTCCCGTAACTGGAGAGATCCGCATTTGATCCCACACCTGGAACACAGCAGTATCGAGTTTTGCTAAGGGTCTTGGGTCCTCCTCAGTACAGCTGGTGGGTGACAGGTTCGCTGGATCCCACTTCAAACACCATCAATGTCACACATCCATGTCCAACATGCTCTTCAGGGGAGGGGAAGGTATCTGAGCACAACTCTTGCTTCAGGGTCTCAGGTGCACTGCTGAGATGGAGAGTCTGCTCTATTGTCATCTGGTGAGTTTGGGGTTTCATTCCCTCTGTCCCACTTCAGTAGACCTCCACCAGAAGCAAATCAGTTCAGTCCAAACAAATAAAAATAAAAGAAACTGAGCTGCTAAAGGTGTAGTTCTTGGAGTAACTGCTAAGCTTCAAAGTGAGCCAGTCCAGGTTTTCCTCCAGCTAGAATGCCCAGAATCAACCAGCGATGTTACCCTGGATGCCACCCAGGGTTGCAAGATTCACCCCAGCTCTGCCCTGGTATTAAAGGGGCTTCTCGCTGCTGGTAATACCAGTTCAGGACATTCACATCAGTTCATCAATACCTCAATCCATTTCTTGGTTTTAAACCATGATTGCAAATCTGAGCAAATCCTTACTTTTCTAATCAGCTAGAGTAGGATTGGGGAAGCCTTCCACCCACACCTCCCCATGACATTCCCAGGCCCAGTCCAAAGTCACCAAAAAGTATTTCAAGGGACTTACACGCTTGAGGATCCAGCTTCTTGAGAGTCTATGTCCTCCCAAAAACAATCCCAGGGTTGTGCTTATTCCAAATCCATAGGTTATGTCATCTCAGGACATGCAGGGAGCTTGCATGGGGGCTGACTCCAGGCCAGAGGAGCCGCTGGGTACTGGGGAAGCTGCCTTATATCCTCCTCACCTTACCAGGGAGGAATATCAGCCCATCCCGCTTCTTCAGGTTCCCAGGAAGCCACCCAGTCCCCAGCTCCACCCTTTTGACCTAATTCTCTCCAAGGCGCAGGGTAATCCCTTAATCCCAGGCTGGATTTAGCCCAGCTCCTTCTCTTTTGACTAACCCTGGGCTCTTCCTCCTCCCTGCATGGGTGGCCCTGGCTCTGGGGAATTCCCTTCTCCCTGGGCTCGGAGGCCGGCTATCCCTGCCACAATAGGCAACTGCCAGAGTGCGTCTGCTTCCACTTACTTCAGGGCCATGGACTGCTTCAAAGGGGCACTGCTGTGGCTCTGTTGCCTTCATCTGTGCCTCTTCTGGTTCTCCGGTCTTTGAGATTTCAGACACCTGCCTCCTTCTTTCTGCTGTCAGGTCTTAAATCCAGCCCTGCATTCTGAGTTGGTGTGCCATGCTCCTGGTCTAGCCATATTTAAATTCGGCCTGAAAACACATCTTTTTTGAGGATAATTGAAATCTTAAGAACATAGGTTCTTGTTTGTTATCTCTATTAGACTTGACTAGAATGCAAATTCCATGGATGCTGTGTATAGCTAGTAGCAGTACTCGTACAAAGGATAAGTAGTAGCAGCAGGGCCAGATTTACCTTGAGTGAGGCCCTACGCCAACAAAAATTGTGGGCCCCCAGCAGGGGCGGCCCAAGGGGGGTGCGGGGCCTCATTTGCATAATGGGCCTCATTTGCATAAATATTTGCATAATGTTACCATATACTAACTTTTAGTAAACGTGCCTCTTAGAGTGTATGGATAAAGAAAGACTAAAAGATTTCTACATTACTATAATCCAGTGCCAACCCATAGCAAACCCGCCGTATCCTAATAGCACTACCAGGACTCACAAAGCACCATACTCTACCAATCAAAAGGCAACACTGCAAATATTAAACCAATACATTTCAGAGAACAACAATACATGACCTACTGGGGAAAGAGAACAAGTGGCAATGTCAAATAGGAATTATATAAACAGAACACCTCAGCTCAGTTACACATGCAGAACATAGACCATCACCAAACAAGTAATCACAATTTAGAAACAGGAAGACAATAATTAAACTGGGAATCCCAAAAGCCAAACTTGGAATGTACAACACTGTAGAAATAAAACTATACATTAATTTGCTCTTGTACTAAACAAAGCGCAGACGTTAATGATGCACATTTACCAGAGCTGACATATTCCAATTAATAAATTCAAAATAAAGAGATATTTTTCTACCTTTTGTGCATTTTTTTTCAGCTGCAATTGCTCCAGCCACTTTCTTCTGGTTTCTTCGTGTCTTCTGCTAACTCTCCATCGTCTGCTGTCCATTTGTCCTTTCTTCTCTCTTCTAGTTTTTTTCCATTCTCTCTCTACATCTGCTTTAACATACTAATCTTTCTCCTTTTGCTCTTTCCTCATTCCTATTTCATCCACTCAAATTTTACCCCTCCATCCTCAATCCCCACTTACTCTCCCAATACCCAGCCAATTGTAGATTTTTTATCCCTCCCACACAAAATATTTTCCCTTCTCCATTTTACTCTTCCAGCCCCATCCCATTCTAATCCTCCCCCAACATCAGCTCCCTTCTAGTTCCAGCCTCACCCAGCATCCATTCCCTTCTAGTCCCTGCATCAGCCCATTTCCAGTCCTAGCCACCCATCAGCCCATTTCCAGTCCTAGCAACCCCCCAACCCAATACCAGTCCTAGCCCCCCCATCAACCCACTTCCAGTCCTAACCCCCATCACCCCATTTTCAGTTTAAGCCCCCCTATAACCCATTACCAGTCCTAACCCCCCATCAGCCCACTTCCAGTCCTAACCCCATTAGCCCACCTCCAGTCTTAACCCCCCCAGCCCATTTCCAGTCCTAGCCCCCCCCCATAGCCCATTACCAGACAGCCCCATCAGCCCACAGCCCATTATCAGTCTTAACCCCCCTCATAGCCCATTACCAGTTCTAACCCCCCCAACAGCCCACAGCCCATTATAAGTCTTAACCCCCCCATAGCCCATTACCAGTTCTAAACCCCCCCAACAGCCCACAGCCCATTACCAGTCCTAACCCCATCAGCCCACCTCCAGTCTTAACCCCACCAGCCCATTTCCAGTCATAGCACCCCCTTAGAACATTTCTAGACAGCCCCAATGAGCCCACAGCAAATTACGTGTATTTTCCACCCATAGCCCTTTACCAGTTCTAACCCCCCCCAACAGCCCACAGTCCATTATCAGTCTTAACCCCCCCCAAAGCCCATTACCAGTTCTAACCCCCCCCCAACAGCCCACAGCCCATTACCAGTCCTAACCCCATCAGCCCACCTCCAGTCTTAACCCCCCAGCCCATTTCTAGTCCTAGCCCCCCCCCCATAGCCCATTACCAGACAGCCCCCATCAGCCCACAGCCCATTATCAGTCTTAACCCCCCCCCATAGCCCATTACCAGTCCTAACCCCCCCAGCCCATTTCCAGTCCTACCCCCCCCCCCCCCCATCGGCTCAAGTAAAATGAAATTTTAAAAAAGCAAAACCGCTGGCTGCTACCAAGGACGGTCCCGCGGGGCCCCCTCTGCCCTGCCGAATCCTTCCCTCCGCGACGGCTTTGAGAGGCACGAAGGGAGAGTGTCTCCCTCGCGTCTCTGTTAAGCCCGCAGGGGCTGATGGGAAATTTCCCATCAGCCCCTGCGGGCTTAACAGAGACGCGAGGGAGACACTCTCCCTTTGCGCCTCTCAAAGCCGGAACGGAGGGGCTCAGCCGGGGATTCGGCAGGGCAGAGGGGGCCCCGCGGGACCGTCCATGCTGCCGTGGGAACGTCCATGCTGCCGCGGCAGCTTTTTGTGGGCCCTTGCCAGCTGTGGGCCCTACCCCATGGCGTACATGGTGTATAGGTAAATCCGGCCCTGAGTAGCAGTAATAGAAGAGATTTTTCTGGACCCTTAGGGCTATGATAACGAATAGCAAGCTGAGTGTTCTTCCAATAAAGAAATTATTTACTGATGCAACACCAGAGAAATTCTGATGGTTTATTTCCTCCATGTTGCATCCATCGAGCACAGTTAGAGCCCTTTGAATTAGGCTGCTCTAGAGGCTACTACAATTACGTAAGTGGGTTTACTCATGCCAGTTGATATGAGGTCCCTTTATTAAGAATTTCTTCAGCTATTGTGTTTTGTTGCACCACTGTGTGTTGCATTGCTCATAGTTGAGGTGTTTGTTTCCCTTGGTCGTGTGTACAGTGCCTGCAAGACAAAACAAAACAAATAGGTCTTGACAGCCATAATAACTCACAAAACCATCAGTGCATACTTTTGCCTTCAGGAATGGTGGGCAGCCATTTACCCATTAATGGCTTTCAGAAATTACTCTTGTGGGAGATAATTTTATAATAAGGTGCCTAAAAAAGTATCCAAAAATGTGCCTGGTTTAGGCATATTTTCAAAACTATTGCCTGTGTGCCAATATAAAATAAGCTCTCAGAGCTATTCCCAATAGCGCGGAAACGCTCTTACAAAGATTTACACTGATTCAGAGGCAAGTGCGGCAACCTGCGTGTATGTACATGTAACATGTGGATTTTCAAAAGAATGCATGGATCTCACAGCTCTTTCCAGCTCTACCCAAATGCCCCCCCAAAGGAATACCTATGCACCATCTGAGTAAAAGGATGCACTCTCTTGTTTGCATACAGACTTATATACATGTGCATTCTCCTACGCAACTTCCTAAGAACCATTTTCTGTGTGCAAAACCTGCTTTACGTGCAAATTATCCTCATTAGGCATATACAGTATACAGTCCAAATATGCATTTCTACAGGCTCATTCTGGGAAGAGTGGTGCTGGGGTAATCATGATTTTGACAACATCTCAAGGAGGAGAGCCTAGGGTACTGAAAATTAAGAGAGGCACGGGGTGAAAGTTTGCCTACGGTGCCCTAATACTAGGGTTTTCCAGATTTTTGGAGAGCAAATCTGGGAACCCAGGCAGGGTTGTCCAAATGACCAAATCTAAGTACCATTCAGTATGTTCGAAAGTTTAAAAAAAATACAATGGCAGCCCTTCTGGCGCTATAAGCGTGCATACATATATACATACAGCATGTGCTTAAATATTTTTTTATGCATATTGTGATGAGGTGAGTGCAGCCCAGCTAGGGAAAACGGAAAAAAAGAAGGATTTTTTTTCATTGCGGGGGATGGGAGCACAAAATCCTAGGCTCCATACTAGAAGCACTGAAAGAAACCTAGAGGGCAGAGCTAAGCGTAAGCCAATCACAGACCACAGGACAACCCTGCAGAGGAGTAGGAGGTCCAAGGGGGAGGAGCTAGGAAGGGAGTTGCCCAGCTCAACAGTTAACAGAGGAAGAACAAACAAAAGAGAGAGGCACAGTTTGAGTTTGCAGGAGGAGAAAGGAGCTGTGAGCAGAAGGTCCAGGAGGAGTGCAGGAGCAAGCACCAGTGGCAGCTGCAGTTCAAGGCCTAGCCCAGGTTCAAGTCCAATTCCCAGGAGGCACAGACAGGAGAGGTCTGGGGCCAAGCTGTGGAAAACCCTTGCAGCCAAGGAGAGCAGCAAATGGAGGAACCATTACAAAGGCAGCCAAGAAAGGTACGCAGGGAATGAGCAGTGCCACCAGAATAGTTCTTGCTCTGACTCAGAGGAGACTTTCAGACACCTGAAGCCTCAGCACAGCAAGAAGTATCTCGGGAGGGAAGTTAAGCAGGAGAGACACACAGGAGACCGGCTTGGAGGAGCCAAGGCCAGGCAGTGTGAGAGACTGTTTAACATTGTGAAGGCTCTTAAGGAAAGGACACCAGAGCACTTCCAGAGAGCACCCAGCTGTAGCTCACTTGAGAGCATGGAGGTAGGCCCTGAAGAAAGTGTTATTGAGTCAGAAGCCTCTGAGATGGAATGTGAGCTGTGCACTAAAATACAATAGTATTGTGAGTTAGAAAACAGTGAAATGTCAAAGGAAGCTGTTGCAAGTTAAGGCAGTTTCAAGAGTTGAAAGAGAAGAGTAACCCTGAAGACAAGAGGTTAGGAATCTCTCTCTTAGGAAGCAAAAACTGCAAAACTTCAGTGGAGGCCCAAACAGCTAGAACTGTTTGTATGGGCGTGGCAACAGCAGGTTGGAAGCTAAGGACCTTTCACTGTGAAGAGTTTTACAAATGCTTTTTGTGTTTTGAAATGTCAAGCAATTGCAGTGAAGAATAGAAACTGCTGTGAGTTTTGTTTGGACATTTTGATTTGGAGAAATTATCCTGTATTTCTTTTGTCTGGAAAAAGTGCTTAAAGAATTTTTATGTTCATCACTTGCCAACTTTGGAAACCGAATAAAAATTTCCTGTGCGCTTTAAAATACCACTTGGCTTTTCTTATTGACACAACTACAACCCTCGAAGGGATACAGATGGCCAGCCGTCCCTACTAGGCAACCGCCTGGTAGGGGCGCGAGCGTCACAATATAGATAAATATTCTATATTTCTAAAATTCCTCCTCTTTTTTTCAGAAAAGAAGTTCATTTTACATCTTCTCCTATCAGGATTGAGAAGACTGCATTAGAGGGATATGCAGGCAGGGGCGGCCCAAGGGGGGTGCAGGGCCATGTGCGGAAACTCAGTGCAGAGCCTCATTTTCATAAGGGTCTCATTTGCATAAATATTTGCATAATGTTACCATACACTAACTTATAGTAAACATGCCTCTCAATGACTGTATGGATAAAGAAAGACTAAAAGATTTCTACATTACTATAACCCAGTGCCAACCGCCAGGCACATTAGGAACTACTACAAACAAACACTGCCCATATAGAACCCATCCAATGAAAAAAGGCCTGCTAATTAAACATCTTGCATCATCAGTAATTTGTTATAAGAAACAGTGTAGTGCACAGTTGTTTGTGTATCAACTATTTTTTTGTCGGATCGTCTGTAAGTGAGGATGTGAAACATTCTCTTAAAACAGACCCTCCATTTTATTCAATTTTTAAAAACGGTCTCAACGACCCACATTTGCCAGAGGCTATCAACGGCCAAAAAGACCAGCCACTGCAAACATAAGACTTTTAAATGATTGTCAATCCCAAATTAGAAACAGCTTCCTGCTATCACCAAATGTCACAATAGGAATTTCACAAAGTTCATCAAAACTGTGTCAGATGATATAGTGATAGGGCTGAACAAGTATAAACTTATCTCCCCCGTCGATGTTAACTTTTCATCTCATCCCGACGGAGACCGTAAGCTGGTTCGCCACAATTAATTTCCTTGAAAGACATTCTCTCCAAACATCGGGTAGTCCCACGACACAAAACCTTGTGTTTCAAGCCCAATGCGAGAATGGCCCTTTATCAAGCATCATACCCGACTTCCTGTTCCGGTCAGAACAAAGATGATGTCATTACTGTTGAATCCAATGATAGCGTCCATTGACACAAACTAACAATTAAGTTAATTAATTTAAAGACCACCATTCGATCTCCGCATTTAAACCCTGGGGGGTCACTGTCTGGAGCATAAAAATCCAGCGCTGTTCCCGATACCGCAACATGGCTTGCCGATCTCCCCCACGTATACCTAAAGGAACCACATCGATGATTGTCCATCTTAGTTGATCAAAAGTATGAGAATGCTGTATGCAGTGTGCAACTACTGGAGCACTCATTACCTCGGTGTTTATACGCGACCGGTGTTCCTGCAATCGTGTCTTCACTGAGCGGGTGGTCATACCCACATATATCAGTGTGCAAGGGCATATGATCAAATAAACAACATGGGTAGACATACAATTAGTTGAATGACGTAAAGAATAATGTGTTCCATCTCGTGGGTCCACCCATTCAATCCCTTCTAAAGTCAAAGAGCACATATCGCACCGACCGCAGGCTCGATGACCTCCTCCGGAAGCTCCCGTGGCCAATCACTTTTGATCAACTAAGATGGACAATCATCGATGTGGTTCCTTTAGGTATACGTGGGGGAGATCGGCAAGCCATGTTGCGGTATCGGGAACAGCGCTGGATTTTTATGCTCCAGACAGTGACCCCCCAGGGTTTAAATGCGGAGATCGAATGGTGGTCTTTAAATTAATTAACTTAATTGTTAGTTTGTGTCAATGGACGCTATCATTGGATTCAACAGTAATGACATCATCTTTGTTCTGACCAGAACAGGAAGTCGGGTATGATGCTTGATAAAGGGCCATTCTCGCATTGGGCTTGAAACACAAGGTTTTGTGTCGTGGGACTACCCGATGTTTGGAGAGAATGTCTTTCAAGGAAATTAATTGTGGCGAACCAGCTTACGGTCTCCGTCGGGATGAGATGAAAAGTTAACATCGACGGGGGAGATAAGTTTATACTTGTTCAGCCCTATCACTATATCATCTGACACAGTTTTGATGAACTTTGTGAAATTCCTATTGTGACATTTGGTGATAGCAGGAAGCTGTTTCTAATTTGGGATTGACAATCATTTAAAAGTCTTATGTTTGCAGTGGCTGGTCTTTTTGGCCGTTGATAGCCTCTGGCAAATGTGGGTCGTTGAGACCGTTTTTAAAAATTGAATAAAATGGAGGGTCTGTTTTAAGAGAATGTTTCACATCCTCACTTACAGACGATCCGACAAAAAAATAGTTGATACACAAACAACTGTGCACTACACTGTTTCTTATAACAAATTACTGATGATGCAAGATGTTTAATTAGCAGGCCTTTTTTCATTGGATTCGTTTGTGGCTTGGCTTATGGGGTTTCTTCTGTGAGAGTTGACATATAGAACCCATAGCAAACCCGCCGTATCATAACAGCACTACCAGGACTCACAAAGCATCAGACCCTACCTATCAAAAGGCAACACTGCAAATATTAAACCAATACATCTCAGAGAATAACAATACATGACCTACTGGGGAAAGAGAAAAAGTGGCAATGTCGAATAGAAACTAAATAAACAGAATACCTCAGCTCAGTTACACATGCAGAACATAGACCATCACCAAACAAAGAACAAGGAATCACAATTTAGAAATAGGAAAACAATAATTAAACTGGGAACCCCAAAAGCCAAACGTGGAATGTACAACAACACTGTAGAAATAAAACTATACATTAATTTGCTCTTGTACTAAACAAAGCGCAGACGTTAATGATGCACATTTCCCAGAGCTGACATATTCCAGTTAATAAATTCAAAATAAAGAGATAATTTTTTACCTTTTGTGCATTTTTGTTTCAGTTACAATTGCTCCAGCCACTTTCTTCTGGTTTCTTCGTGTCTTCTGCTAACTCTCCATCGTCTGCTGGCCATTTGTCCTTCCTTCTCTCTTCTAGTTTTTTTCCATTCTCTCTCTACATCTGCTTTAATATACTAATATTTCTCCTTTTGCTCTTTCCTCATTCTTATTTCATCCACTCAAATTTTACTCCTCCATCCTCAATCTTCACTTACTCTCCCAATACCCGGCCAATTGTAGATTTTTCTTCCCTCCCACACAAAATATTTTCCCTTCTCCATTTCACTCTCCCAGCCCCATCCCATTCTAATCCTTCCCCAACATCAGCTCCCTTCTAGTTCCAGCCCCACCCAACATCCGCTGCCTTCTAGTCCCCGCATCAGCTCATTTCCAGTCCTATCCTAGCCCCACCATCAGCCCATTTCCAGTCCTAGCTCCCCATCCATTTCCAGGCCTATCCGAGCCCCTCCATCAGCTCATTTCCAATACCAGCCCCCCATCAGCCCATTTCTAGTCATTTCCTAGCGCCACCATCAGACCATGTCAAATCCTAGCTCCCCTCCAGTCAGCCCATTTCCAATCCAAGCTCCCCATGAGCCTACTTCCAGTTCTATCCCCTCCATGAGTCCATTTCAATCCAAGCCCCCACCACAGCCCATTTCTAATCTTAGCACCCTCCAACAGCCCATTTCCAGTCTTATCCTAGCCCTTCCATCAGCCCATTTCCTGTCCTGGCTCCCCCCCCACTCAACCCATTTCCAGTCCTAGCTCCCTCCCCTCACAGCCCATTTCCATTCCAAGCCCCCATCCCCATCAGCTATTTGCAGTTTAAGCCCCCCCCACTCAGCCCATTTTCAGTCCTAGCAACCCCCCAGCCAATTACCAGTCCTAACTCCCCCATCACCCCATTTCAAGTCTTAAACCCCCATAGCCCATTAACAGTCCTAACCCCCCATCACCCCATTTCAAGTCTTAACCCCCACCCCCTAGCCCATTAACAGTCCTAACCCCATCAGCCCACCTCCAGTCCTAACCCCCAATCAGCCCACCTCCAGTACTACCCCCCCATAAGCACATTTCCAGTCCTGGCCCCCCCATAGCCCATTACCAGTCCTAACCTCCCCATCAACCCAAAGCCAATTACCAGTCCTAATCCCCCTCCCCCATCAACCCAGGGAAAATGAAAAAAAACAAACCAGTAGCTGCTGCCCATGCTGCTGCAGCAGAATCAAGTGTCCCCCCCCCCCCCCGCCTGCCCGGCAGAGCCCTCGTTGAATCACTCCCCTCCACGCCGGCTTTCAGAGCCGCGAAGAGAGTTTCTCTCTTGCGGCTCTGTTAAGCCCACCAGCGCTGATGGGAAACAAGCATTTCCTGTTTCCCATCAGCCCTGGCAGGCTTAATAGAGCTGCGAGAGAGAAACTCTCTTTGCAGCTCTGAAAGCCGCCGCCGAGAAGAGTGATTCAACGAGGACTCAGCCAGGCAGGCGGGGGGGGGGAGGCCGCGGGATACTAGATTCTGCTGCGGGCTTTCAATTAAGAATGTTATTTGCGCGGGGCCCCCTAAAACGCGGGGCCCTGTGCAAACAACATTCTTGCTCAATGAACGGGCCGGCCCTGTATGCAGGAAAGATAATGTCCTTTGCCTCTGTCCAGAGCCGGTGCTAGGGTCTCTGGTGCCCTCTCCTCGCCCCTTGCAACCTACAGATCGGTGCCCCTCCTCCCTCATTAATATTAATGGCAGACTGCACCCTCCTCCTTTCCTAAAACTCCTTTGTGAACTCTTTTCACATCATTCTAGTATTTCTCCTTTAAATCAAATATTGCAGAGAAGGGGCAAATGCATCACTGAAATAGAAATCTGTACCGAGGCATAAATATTTAGCATTGTATGAACAGAATTAGAAAAGGTACAGAGAAGAGCCACCAAAGTGGTAATGGGGATGGAGGGGTATCCCTGTGAGGAAAGGCTTCAAATGTTAGGGCTCTTTATCTGGAAAAGAGACCACTGAGGGGAGATATGATAGAGGTCTATAAAATAATGAGTGGAGTGGAACGGGTAAACATAGATCAGTTGTTTACGTCTTCAAAAAGTAGAAAGACCAGGGAAAACACAATGAAGCTGCAGTATATCACACAGAGTGGAGGAGTGGCCTAGTGGTTGGGGCAAGGTACTTCAGGCCAAAAGATCAGGGGGTCAAATCCCACTGGAGGACAACAACCTTGGGCCAGAAGGACTGGGGTTTCTAGTCCCACAGGTGCTTCTTGTGGTCTTGGGCAAGCCACTTAAATCTCCATAGCCCATGTTCCCTGCAAAATAGTTATCTCCAAGTTATAGGACTAACCGCAATACCCTACCTCAACCAGATGAACTTTACCGCCCACGACAGCATAAAATCTAATAGCATATAGTCATGTATTAGCCTGTACTCTTTGGAAGTCAACATTGTATATAATGTATATTTGGCCCCCCAACCTACTGAAATCAAATGTATACCCTGATCTGTGTGCTATAATAATTCAACTGTATATTGTATCCAACTGTTTATCCCGCGTTACGTAAATCATTGTCTAATCAAAATGTAAAACTAAAAATTTCAATGTATTATACAATGCATTATGATTTCTGTAAAGTAAACCGCTGTTGATCGTAGGAAACAGCGGTATACAAGTATTTACTAAATAAATAAATAAATAAAATAATGCCCTGTTCAATGTAATTTCAGTTTGTTCAATGTAAACCACACTGGTGCAGTATATAAGAGAATGTAAATAAATTTAAGACTAATTAGAGAAAATATATTTCTCTCAATGTATAATCAAACTCTGGAATGCGTTACCGGAGGATGTAGTAAAAGTTGTTACTGTAGCTGGGTTTAAAAGAGGTTTAGACAAGTTCCTGAAGGAAAAGATCATAAACCATTAGGACCAGGGAGATCCACTGCTTACCCCTGGGAACCTGGCAGGTACTTTTGACCTGGACTGGCCACTGCTGGAAACAGAATACTGTGCTCGATAGACCCTTGGTCTGATCCAGTATGGCATAACTTATATTCTTAAGTTCTTAACAGGCCGTGATAGTCAAAGAGTTAATGTAAGTGAAACAAACAAAATCATTTTTTTAAGCAAAAAAAGGTCTACAAAGGTTATAAGCACTTTGTTTTCCATGTCTCTTCTCCCACCTGTTATTGTTACTACAGATACTACCGACGCTCTATCCTTGCATGTCCGGCTGCACAGCTCTTTTATAAATCCAACAAGTATGGAGGAGATGATAAAAGCAGTCAATGTAGCTGGGTTTAAAAAAGGTTTGGACAAGTTCCTGGAGGAAAAGTCAATAGGCTGTTAATAAGAGACCCGAAGAAAACCATTGCTATCCCTGGGTTTAAGCAGAATAGAACCTACGGTGACCACTAAAAAGCAGGACTCAATACACAAGCTCATATTAGCAGTCGCAAAAGTCGACAGTGGCAGCATCAATGTGAAAACAACCACTTGGCTAGACTTTGAGATTTCTTTGAGAGCACTGCTTCGTTGCTGCCTTTTGGAGCTGCTGCAACTGTGAAACATGCAGAGACTTACCTGGTATTACAGTCAGGCTGGCCGAAAGTGGAAAGATCATTCCGTAGCCTCCCATGAGAGCTAGTGTAGTGCTCCTTGTAGTGGACTTGTGAGTTTTCTATACTGCTTTATCATCATAGTCATATTACTCCTGAGTAGGTTTGCCAACTTTTTCACCGAGAAAAACCCGACACCTGTGGCTCGCCAAGCTCCACCCATTCTCCGCCCCTAGCCCCACCCCTGCCCCGCCCCAGCCCCACCCACAAAAATTACCGAGGATACGTGTAGGCTAACTTCCTTGGTCAGATAATAATTAAACTGGGAACCCCAAAATCCAAACATGAAATGTACAACTCCCTTGCTGTGTGCCCACTGTTCAGGAACAGCCTCCATTGCTGTAGAGTTTTAAACTATCTTTCTCTTAGTCTACCTGAGTTATTGCCCCTCCCCCCCCCTGCTGAGGCATTGTTGTAAAGCTCCATTCCTGTTGTGCATGTGGGCTTGGTCAGACTGCCCTTGTGTTTCTTGAGAAGAGCAGTGCTTTCCAGAGCTCATCCAAAAGGTGATTTTTGCTGACTTTGCTGCTAAATTGTGAGTTTTTTGTCTGTTTGTCTCCACATATTTATCTATCTATTTGCCCTTCTTGGTGAGTTCCCTTACCTACTCCCTTGCTGTGTGCCCACTGTTCAGGAACAGCCTCCATTGCTGTAGAGTTTTAAACTATCTTTCTCTTAGTCTACCTGAGTTATTGCCCCTCCCCCCCCCCCCCCCCCCCTGCTGAGGCATTGTTGTAAACCTCCATTCCTGTTGTGCATGTGAGCTTGGTCAGACTGCCCTTGTGTTTCTTGAGAAGAGCAGTGCTTTCCAGAGCTCATCCAAAAGGTGATTTTTGCTGACTTTGCTGCTAAATTGTGAGTTTTTTGTCTGTTTGTCTCCACATATTTATCTATCTATTTGCCCTTCTTGGTGAGTTCCCTTACCTACTCCCTTGCTGTGCGCCCACTGTTCAGGAACAGCCTCCATTGCTGTAGAGTTTTAAACTATCTTTCTCTTAGTCTACCTGAGTTATTGCCCCTCCCCCCCCCTGCTGAGGCATTGTTGTCAACCTCCATTCCTGTTGTGCATGTGGGCTTGGTCAGACTGCCCTTGTGTTTCTTGAGAAGAGCAGTGCTTTCCAGAGCTCATCCAAAAGGTGATTTTTGCTGAATTTGCTGCTAAATTGTGAGTTTTTTGTCTGTTTGTCTCCACATATTTATCTATCTATTTGCCCTTCTTGGTGAGTTCCCTTACCTACTCCCTTGCTGTGTGCCCACTGTTCAGGAACAGCCTACTGGCCAGAGACACTTAGGTTCCCGCCCACCCTGCCCCTCACCCCACCCACCCCAGGGGCTACATTGCCTATATAGTGGTCACATACGTGCCATCTGTCGTTCCTAACTTGGTTAACGCCCACATCTTCAACTTTTCTTATTCTTCCTCTTCTGGGACTGCTTAAGCAACACGTCGTGTATTCAGTGCAATAACTGTGGTACTTTCATTCAAAGAAGAATCATTTGGAGCCTAAGAGCTTGTCCTATATGCCTAAAGTCAGCTGCCATGCATGAAGAACTGACTATACTAAGGAAAGACCTAGCAGCCATGCATAAAGAAGTTTCTCTACTGAGGGAGGAACTGGCTGCAATGAAGCGCACCTCTTCTAGGATACAAACTGAACAAAGTCCACCACCGCTCCCACAAAGAGTCAAACACCCCAGGAACAAATGGATCACAGTGGGTTCTGGAAGATTGCGACCTGTAATGCAGAGACATCCTACACATCAAGAGATATCCCTGCAAAATGCCTTCTCTGCCTTGGCTAATGAGGATGCGCAACCCAAGGAAACTGAAGGGCCCTTAAATGAGTCAGACAATGCCCAATCTCCTGCTAAAGCACCAAATATGAAGAAATCCTCACCAAACAGAAAACTATTACTACTTGGAGATTCCATCATCAGAGGCACCAACTTGGGAACACAGTTCAAAGGAGAGAAGATAGTCATGTGCCTACCAGGCTCTTCAGCCAGCAGGAATACAAACCAAGTTGTTGAAATACTTAGCGCAAAAAGTGAGCACTCCAAACCAGATGTTATTATCCACTTGGGCACAAATGACCTGGCTAGAAACAGTGCCTCTACAGCTCAAAAGGACTTCCAATCTCTGGGAGAGAAACTCAAGCCCATTGTTAACACTGTTGCATTCTCAGAAGTTCTACCTGTTCTTGGTAAGGGGACAAAAAGGCTGCATCGCATTAACAACTTTAATACATGGCTCCAGACCTGGTGCAAACAAGAAGGATTCAGATTTATTGGCAACTGGGACAATAGATGGACCAACAAGAGATTATACTGTGCTGATGGACTACATCTCTCTGTCGCAGGGAAAAGAAACCTAAGTGAAAAATTCAGGCAGTATGTGGATATGCATTTAAACTAGGAAAAGGGGGTGACGGATGTGGAAGGTCAACATCTGCATGCCACCCCCTGCAAAAGCAGAACAACATCAGAAACAGCCATACTCTTAAACCACACATCAAAAACAAGTGGGAAGAAATGGGCAGAATAAAATCAATGCAAAATACACACAAGCCAGGTAAATGCTGGAAAGCAATGAGCACAAATGCTCGAAGCTTAGCCAAAAAAATTCCAGACCTGGAAGCCCTAATGGTGGAAACGGATTTGGACATCGTGGCCGTTACGGAAACATGGTTTAATGAATCGCATGATTGGGATATAGCCATAGCTGGCTATAATCTATTCAGAAGAGACAGAGAAAATGGAAAAGGAGGAGGAGTAGCCTGGTATGTCAAAAGCAGTATTAAAGCTACTGAAATGCAGGGAACATGGGGAAAAGAAGAAGCGCTCTGGATTGCGTTGGAAAGAGGAGATGGCACTCTCATCCATATTGCTGTAGTCTACAGACCTCCGACTCAAATTGAAGAGAGAGATAACGAATTGATTATAGATATTGCCAAGATAGCAGCAAAGGGGGAAGCGATCATATTAGGTGACTTTAATCTACCTGATGTGGATTGGATTACTCCTTCTGCACATCTGGAAAGAAGCAAAAAAATTGTGGATGCTCTCCAAGATGCATTACTTAGACAAATGGTGATGGAACCAACCAGGGAAAGCTCAACGCTGGATGTAGTGCTTACCAACAGTGATAACGTGTCAAATGTCTGCGTGAGTGCCCCTGTGAGCAACAGCGACCATCACACGGTGTGGTTTGAGATAAAAACCATGGTACAGGCCAATCATAGCAAGCTCAAAGTCCTAAACTTCAAAAACACTGACTTCAATAAAATGGCCGAGTACTTAAAGGAGGAGATGACGGGGTGGAAGAAGATAAGGGAAGTGGAATTGCAATGGACTAAACTAAAGGCGGCAATAAAAGGAGCAACAGATAAATATGTAAGAAAAATAAATAAAAACAAGAGGAGAAGGAAACCTATTTGGTTTTCCAAAGAGGTGGCTGCGCAAATAAAGGCAAAAAACACAGCTTTTCAAAATTCAAAAGCTTGCAAACAGAAGAACACAGAAATGAATACAGGATCCAACTCAAAGAGTCTAAAAGAGTAATAAGGATAGCAAAATCAAAGGCAGAAGAAAAAATGGCTAAAGATGTTAAGGGTGGCAACAAAACTTTCTTCAGGTATATTCAGGAAAGGAAGAAGATCAGAGTTGGAATTGCAGGACTCAGAAGTGCTGGGAAAGGACTCGTGGAAAGTGACACTGAAAAAGCGAAATTGCTAAACAAATACTTCTGCTCTGTTTTTACTAAAGAAGATCCTGGAGATGGACCAGCTGTGACTCCCAAATATAAAAATAGGACTGAAGTAGATACCACACCATTCACAGAAGATGAGGTGTTAGAACAACTTGCTAAACTGAAAGTGGACAAAGCCATGGGACCGGATGGGATACATCCCAGGATACTGAAAGAGCTCAGAGAGGTTCTTGCAGGACCGTTAAAGGATGTCTTCAACAGATCCTTGGAAACAGGAGTGGTTCCTCAGGACTGGAGAATGGCTAATGTTGTACCTCTACACAAAAGTGGTGAGAGGGAGGAAGTGTCAAATTACAGGCCCGTGAGCCTTACCTCGGTGGCAGGAAAAGTAATGGAGGCGCTCCTGAAAGAGCGAATAGTGAACTTTCTCAAAACCAACAGGTTGCAAGATCCCAGGCAACATGGTTTTACCGAAGGACGGTCTTGCCAAACAAATCTGATTGAGTTCTTTGATTGGGTGACCAAGGAACTAGATCTGGGGCATGCAATGGATGTCATCTATCTGGATTTCAGCAAAGCCTTTGATACTGTTCCTCATAGGAGGCTTGTCAATAAACTCAGTAGCTTGGGGATGGGTCCCAAGATAGTAAACTGGATTAGAAATTGGTTGACTGACAGACAACAGAGGGTGATGGTACATGGAGCTCACTCGGATGAGAGGAAGGTGATTAGCGGGGTGCCTCAGGGTTCGGTCCTGGGCCCGGCACTGTTCAATATATTTGTGAGTGATATTGCTGAAGGACTGAATGGAAAGGTCTGTCTTTTTGCAGATGACACAAAAATTTGCAACAGAGTGGACTCCCCAGAGGGAGTGGATAACATGAGGAAAGATCTACAAAAGCTGGAAGACTGGTCTAATGCTTGGCAACTACGATTTAATGTGAAAAAGTGCAGTGTCATGCACTTGGGTAGCAGAAATCCAAGGGAAAAGTACACAATAGGGGGTGAGAGGTTGGTATGCACGGTTCAGGAGAAAGACCTTGGTGTGATTATCTCTGATGATCTCAAGGTGGCAAAACAGTGCGACAAGGCGGTGGCAAAAGCCAGGAGGATGTTGGGCTGCATTCAAAGAGGGATTACCAGCAGAAAGGAAGAGGTACTTATGCCACTGTACAAGTCACTGATGAGGCCTCACTTGGAATACTGTGTTCAGTTTTGGAGGCCATATCTTGCAAAAGATGTAAAAAGACTGGAAACTGTTCAGAGAAAGGCGACCAAAATGATTTGGAGCCTGCGTCAGAAGCCTTATGAGGAGAGACTTGAAGACCTAAATATGTACACTTTGGAGGAGAGGAGGGACAGGGGAGATATGATTCAGACCTTTAAATACTTAAAGAGAAATGATGAACAAACAAACCTCTTCCAAAGACGGGGAAGCTGTAAAACTAGAGGGCATAACATGAAGCTGCAAGGTGGTAAATTGAAAGGCAATGTCAGGAAATATTTCTTCACTGAAAGGGTGGTGGATGCTTGGAATGCCCTCCCGATGGAAGTGGTGAGGGCAAACACGGTGATGGAATTCAAAACGGCATGGGACAAACACAGTGGATCCCTTTACAGCAACAGGATAAAAGCAAAATAAACAGTACCATCTAACTTCTGAACTATCTAGCATCTGAACAAATAAGGGTGTCCTACATGGAGTGGTGGGTTCACCCCTAAACAGAAACAAAAACATGGGGAGGGGTGGCCTGCACAGAGCGACAGGTGCACCTACCCTTGCCATCTTGCTGGGCAGACTAGATGGACCATGCTGGTCTTTATCTGCCGTCACTTACTATGTTACTATGTATGTTACAACACTGGAGAAATAAAACTATAAAATAATTTCCTCTTCCACTAAACAAAAACGCAAAGATGTTAGCAATACACACTTCCCAGGCCAGACATATTCCAGTTAATAAATTCAAAATAAAAAGTATTTTTCTACCTTCTGTTTGGGCATTTTATTTTTCAGTTGTAATTGCTCCAGTCACTTTCTTCTGGTTTCTTCGTGTCTTCTGCGAGCTATCCATTTGTCCTTTCTTCTCTTTTAGATGTTTTCCATTCTCTCTCTATTTCTGCTTTAACATACTGATTGTTTCCCTTTTGCTCTTTCCCCCAATTCTTTCCTTATTCCTTTATCATCCATTTAAATTTCACCCTTCCATTCTCAAGCCCCTCTTACTCTCCCAATACCCAGCCCATCATAGACTTTTCTTCCACACAAAATATTTTTCCCCTCTCCATTCTCATTCCCCATCCATTCTAGTCCTCCCCCAAAATCAGTTCCCTTATAGTTCTAGATCCACCCAGCATCCACTCCCTTCTAGTCCCATTCTCCCATGCCCCACATCAGCCCATTTCCAGTCCTATTCCAGCTCTTCATCAGCCCATTTCCAGTGCTAGCCCTCACATCACAGGCCATTTCCAGTCCTAGCCCCCCCCCCAATCACAGCCCATTTCCAGTCCAAGTCCCCCATCACAGCCTATTTCCAGTCCTAGGCCCCCCCACCATCACATCCCATTTGCAGTCCGAGTCCCCCCCCCCCCACCATCACAGCCCATTTGCAGTCCTAGCCCCCCTAATCACAGCCTATTTCCAGTCCAAGTTCCCCTTCCCTCCACCATAGCCCATTTCCAGTCCAAGTTCCCCCCCCCCCCATAGCCCTTTTCCAGTCCAGATCCTCCTCCCCATCACAACCCATTTCCAGTCCAAGTCCCCCCCCCCCCCAATACCCCTTTTTCCAGTCCAGGTCCCCCCCTCCATCACAACCCATTTCCAGTCCATTTCCCCCCCCCCCATAGCCCTTTTACAGTCCATGTCCCCCCCCCCCCCGTCACAGCCCATTTCTTTACAGTCCAAGTCCCCCCCCCCCCCATAGCCCTTTTCCAGTCCAGGTCCCCCCCCATCACAGCCCATTTGTAGTCCTAGCCCCCCCCCCCATCACAGCCCATGCAGTCCTTGGCCTCCCCGACCAGCACCGCAGCTGTCTGAGGGGCTTTAGAGGGAGCCGGGGAAGCCCGTGCGAGGCCCCGGCTCCCTCTGTACAACCGCCAGCGTGAAGAGCCTTTTCCTTCACGCTGGCGGTTGTTTCTGTGAAGCCGCGAATGCTGGGAAAGGTTAAAGGGTATTGCCTTTAACCTTTCCCAGAAATCGCGGCTTTACAGAAACAGCCGCCAGCGTGAAGGAAAAGGATCTTCACGCTGGCGGTTGTACAGAGGGAGCCGGGGCCTCGCGCGGGCTTACCTGGCTCCCTCTGAAGCTCTCCGGTGTGTGGGCCAGCCCTGGGTAGTATTTTTTTGGACTTCGGGTCGGAAGAAAAGCCGGTTTTTTGCTCTGGCCGCTCCCGATCTTGCGGACAGAGCAAAAAACCGGCTTTTCAAGGGCCGGATTTACATCTGCGCCGGCAGCCGGCCAGGCCATGGAAAAACCGGCCAGGCCAGCTGAAAACCGGCCAGTTGGCAACCCTACTCCTGAGTCTATCACCTTTCACCCTCATCCTATGTCCCCTCGGCCGAAAGCGGCTCTCTTTTCTTCAGCCTGTGGGATAGGCTGCTCCCATGGGCACAGGCACAACTGCCGGCCGTGATCATCTCTTTGGCCCTAGGAAGCAGCCTGGCCCACAGGCACACAAAAGTATTGCTCTCTGCGATCGCAGTTCTCTTTTGTTCTTCGGCCTGCAGGACAGGCTGCTCAATGGGCACACAAGCACTGCTCTTTGCTATCGCGGCTTCTATTCCATCAGCCAAAGAGCAAAAAAAGAAAGCCGAGATTGGAGCCAACTGTACTATTGTGTGCTGCTGGACAGGCTGCTCCCGTGGGCACAGGCATCACTGCCGGCCGCGACTGAGACCTGCTTCACCTCCTCGGCCCACAGGAGCAGCTGTCCCACGGGCACATAAAAGTACTGCTGTCTGTGATCACAGTTTTCTTTTGTTCTTCTGTCTGCGGGGCAGGCTGCTCTCACAGGCACACAAGTACTGCTCTTTGTGATCGCGGCTTTCTTTTGCTCTTTGGCCCATAGGAGCAGCCTCTCCCACGGGCCAAAGAGCAAAAGAAAGCCACGAGCAAGGCCAGCAGTACCTTTGGGCTCCCGTGGGCACAGGGACCACTGCTGGTTATGAGTTTTTCTCCTCCTGTTCGAGGATACAGCTTTGGCACCTCCCTGCCGTGCTTATCTAGCTTACCCAGTAGTGCTGGCCCTGCCTCTGTCCACACTGAAATCAGGAACAGGAGTTGGTTATAGTCCTTGGAGTCTGGGATGCTATCTCAAAATTTGGGGGCAGTCCCCAAACATCAGGGACAGCTGGTAGCCTTACCAAACACTCTTGCATGCCTCTGCGTATTTTCTGGATAAATGGAACAGCCTGCCAGTGCACGAGGTGAAAGTAAAAACAGTTCAAGAAAGCCTGGGATAAGCACAGAGAATCCTTAGATGTCAAGAAATAATGGTAAAACCAGTATCAACTGGAGTTTTTGGCACATGCTGTAAGGAAAGAGATTAGGAAGGCTAAATGGGCCTTAGGATCTCTATCTCAGAGGTGTTGGAATGCTGTTTTCCTTGGAGGGGCCAAACCTCATTCCTGGGTCAGTCGAACTCAATGCATCTGCGATTGCTGCCTTCCCCTCCTGTCTGCCCGTGGGGATCTGATCTCCCGCAGGAAGACAGGAGGGATCTGTGCCGTGATTGCAGCACTCTTCTGCTGCTTGCCAGATCGCTATCGCCAGCCTTCCCCTACTACTGCCTGTGGGAGATCGGATCCCCGTGAGCCAAAGCAAGGGAAGCCCTGATCGCAGCAGCAAAGGTTTGGTGGGACCAGGACTGCTGTAGCCCACTCCTTTTTGATACCTTTGATCTATCTGCCATTATATTCTGTGTTTCATTTTTTAAGTCACAGAAGAAAAAATAATGCAAGATGTGTTGTGTCATTACCGATGGCAGCTATGAGTGGAGGAGTTAGAAATTCAGTACAGGGTAGTGTTTAAAGTGGGTTACCTGTTCTACTTCATAAAGATCTCCCAAACAGAATCCAAAGGTTTTTTTTACAGCAATCTCAATATGTTTTCAAGATTTTCTTTTGATTTTTGCACAGAACCATAGTAGATGATGGGAGAAAAAATCCAGTTCCACCATACAGTCTGCCCAATATTTCTTTTCCACACTGCTGACGAGTTATCGCATCTGCCAGCCAAAAGGTGTGCCCACCAGTAGGATATCGCTTGTTATCCAAAACCGTTTTTGTCATCTTCATTGTATTCCTGTAGAGGTGAGCATGCAAGATCCTCTTTTTGGTCCACCACATGTGCAACCACAAGGTCACAAAATAATTCATCAGCCTCCTTGTCATACCATCCCGTCACACCAACGCAGTCAACTTAAGCAACATGCACCGGCCCTGAGAACCTGGCTGCTGGAGCACCTGCATTTGCAAGGTAAAGATAAAGAAGTCTAGGGGTGGATATTCAGTCATTTAAACACTAGCATGGTCGTCAAAACAAATCCAGATATCCATCTCCGGTATTGGAATCGTGGCCAGGACTGAATATCTGGATAGGGCAACAGGTGTTGCTGCTGTCTGGATAGCAGCAATATTCACTCAGCTATCCTGATAGTTATCCAGATAAAGTTAGGATAGCCATTTTGCAGAACTTACTGTAGCCGGATCATAGATTCAGTATTGTTGCTAACCAGATAACTACTAGCTCCGCCCTCTCTCTGTCCATGGACTGCCCTGGCACTATCTGCATAATGCAGCTCAAAATCACCAAACAGCCTTGGCCAGTGGTGCTAGTCTGGGTGCTGCTATCCAGATAAGTCCTTTGGGATACCGACCTGCTAGTTTTTACTGTACTCGCAGCCTGCCAAGCACATCCAACTGCATAGATACCTGTTTTTTCACTAGGATGTATAGTTATTTTTCTATTCTGTGGCTTTCTAGGCAGATCCAGCTGCTAATTTACTAACCTCAGTCTGTTCACTGTCATGTTTTCTCCATTCAGCTTTTTTCGTAGATAAATATACTTTAATTGAAAAATCATACCGTATTTAATTTTGAAGTCATTATACCACAAAGTAGCATCCTGTACTCAGGGCAGGCCCAAGGGTTTCTGCCGCTTCAGCACACATGGCCTGCCGCTTCTGAGCTCCCTCCGACAGTAAGTTGCAGCACACACGGCCTGCCGCAGGCAACAAAGCAGAGGCACAAAACCGCCCACCTGGGTCAGCCGCCCTAGGCTGCTGCCTTGCTTACCTAGTGGATGAGCCAGCCCTGGTATTACTGAGCTGCTAAAAGTTAAAATGAAAAACATAGAGTTCAGCCATGCTTTTTCAGTGAAGCTAATAAAGCCTCACTTGCAGCTCTGTTTTCTGACTCCTTGCTAATCACTGTACTTTACAATGCACACAGAGAAATCAGCAATGCTCACTCTGCATGTATTAAACATTTTCTAAATGATTCTCTTAAATAAAAAAAAAAAGTGCCCCTTTTTCTTTCAGTAAACATGGCTTCAACTGTACTAGAGTAGAGCAGCACAAAAGAATTGCAAAAATGATGTCCTGGTAGTAAAGATGCACGGTTAATATTGCAACTTGTTTTATGTACCCTTGAAATTTTGCATCAGCAGAGTGGAAACAGTTTTGTATCAATGCATATGAGCAAGGGGAGAAAGATGGTCATAGATTTATCCCTTGATATGAATTTTTCTATTTTCTCAATTAGAATTAATAATTTGTTCTCTATTTTTGGTCCTCATCCCCACCCCCTTATGTTTTCTTCGATGTCCTTCATGTTACACTCTTGGTGGTCCTCAGGCGGCACCACAAGATTGTTTCCCCTCTGATAGCGGAGAGGTCGCACAGGTCAGCTTGAGGTCACTGGCTAGGTATGCATCAACCAGGCTGGGCACCTCCACTCTAAGAGTAGCTATGTTTAAGGCAGCAACCCTCTGATCTTTACTCCCCTGGCAGCTATTTGTAAATACTGGATTTAATGTGAAAGCAATTTCTGTGAGTCATTTACCATGCCTTGCAGCAAACCCCCCCTGATTTCAGGTTCCTGAGAGGGAACTGCTTGTATACTCCGTGTATATGCAGAAATAGACACTGAGCAGGAGAACCAGAGTTCATAAGTCAGAAGGGCTTTTGGTTCCCCGGGCAAGTTATTCACGTCCTTCTGAGTAGGGTGAGCACCAATCTTTTAAGAACATGTTAGCATACTTTCATACCCCGAGCATTCTAAGTAGTAACGCATTTTTATTTAACCAGCAGAAGTTGTTGCACTGCCTGACCTTTTGAGATCACCATGTTAAATAAACTCTGAAAGAAGAAGAAGAAGTCTGGTTATGTGGGATGTAGAAGTTCAGAAAAGAAGAATGAATGGCAGCGAAGTGATGTGAATGAACTGGCCGATAGTCAAAGGCACGTACCTGGTTTGCAGCACCTGTCAGTGAGATTGCTATTTGCAGCACTAACCAGATAGTGCTGCTATTTCCTGTGAGCACCATGGCATGGAATAGTGTTGTGGTAGCCGTGGGCTGGGCTGGGGAAGGGATTTTAGATTTCATTCAGGCCTTTTTCTGCAGTAGTTAAGGTGGGATACATTAGGTCCTGGAGGGCTTACAATCTAAGTTTGTACCTGAGGAAACAGAGGATTAAATAACTTGCCCAAGATCACGAGAAGTGGCAGTAGAATTTGCACTAGGTTTCCCTTGTTCACAGCCCAGTGTTCTAACCATTAGGCTAGTGGTGTTTCAAGGGTGAGGAGGTGGGTGCGGTCTGCCTCGGGTGCCAGCCAATTTAAATTCTGGGCCCACACAGTGGCGGCATGCGGTCAGAAAAGTTACTTTCACTTGTTTGCCAGCTTGTTGCGCTGCCTCCACGCCAAGCCCACTGTTCCCTCTTGAACTCTCGCAAGACGAGACTTTGACCTACGAGGCAACAACGGGCCTCCAGCAAAGGCAACATGGCAAGCCAGCAAAAAAAGGGACAGTAAGTTGGCCAGGCATTTGAGTGGGGATAGACGTCACGGGAGGGAGATTGTCAGGGGGCGTCGTGGGAGGGATGTCCTCTCCGAGTGTCACATAGGCTAAGTACATGACTACATTAAGCTACTTCTCCCCTCCAAAAGCTAAATGTTGTTATCTGGATAGCAGTGATATTCTGCCCACTAACACCACTATCTGCACAGTGCCAGCAGCCAACATGGATTTCAGATATTCAGCGCTGGTCGTATCTGGATACCAATTTTACATTTAACTGTGGCAACTGGCATTTTTAAAAAATGTTGACTCCTGTTGTTAAATATTGACTCGGAAATATTTAATTATTTTTTACATAATTCAGTTAGTCAAGCAAGTATTCGCCACTATTCCCCTGTAAACATTTTGGAGGTCTTTTACTAAAGGGTGCTAAGAAGTTGCACCGAACACACCAATAACTCCAAAACTATGGCGCGTTAGGGGCAACAGCACTGTATTCATGTTGGGGGTGTGGAAAGCATGTTCTCAGCAGTTAACGTGGCTCCCTGTGCCCTAACACAGCACACAAAGTGTGCAGTGCCCTTAACTCAGGGTCGGTTCTACCATTAGGCCAACTGAGGCGATGGCCTCAGGTGGCAGTTTTTAGGGGGTGGCACTGATTTGCCGCTCCCTAGAAACTGCCTAGGGTAGAACTGCCACACAGGATCATTAAAAATCAAAGAAAGCATCCGCAGCAACATTTCTCCGTTCCCGCGGCTCTACTTTCAAGCTGCTGTCTGCTGCTGGGTTGCGTGGGGCTGGCGGGGTGGGGGGGGCTTGAGGTCATCTCTTCCGCCGCCCTTTCGCTTCTGGCGGAAGCGAAAGGGCGGCAGAAGAGATGACCTCGGGCCCCGCCAGCTCCATGCGACTCAGCAGACAGCAGTTTGAAAGCAGAGCTGCGGGAACGGAGAAATGTTCCCGCGGCTGCTTTCTTTGATTTTTAATGAAGAATCGGTGAGGAGGGAAGGGAGTAGGGAAGGGAGGGGGGCCTGGAAGGGAGCAGACAAGGGGGAAGGGGGGTGGCCTGGAAGAGAGCAGACAAGGGGGGAGCTGGAGGGGAGCAGACATGGGCGGGGGCACTGAGACTGGTGGCGGTACTGGGAAGGTAAGGGGGTTGGTACTGGGAGGGGAGGCTGTAAAGGGGGCTGATACTAGGGAGAGTTACTGGGACTTAAAAAGGCTGATGGAAGAAAATGAAGAAAACAAAAGTAGAGACAAGAAATGGCAGATGGACTATAGACCATAGAAAGAGCTAAAAGAAGATAAAGGAAAAAGGAAACCTCAGATCGGGACCAGCATGATCAAAAATCATCAGACAGCAAAGGTAGAAAAATAATTTTATTTTCAGTTTAGTGATTGGACTTTGTGCTATCTATATTTCACAAAGTATGGGGAACTGTATCTCTTATCTGGTGTGGCATCGCAGGTGGAGTCTGGCTTCTTGGGGTTTCGTTTTAATTTTTGTCTACATATTTTTATTTTTGCTTTAGGTTATGGTCACTTATTCTGTACTTGGTGAGGGTCTGTGTTCTGAGTGTGCGACCAAGGCCAGGTGTTCTGTTAACATGGAGTTTGTACGAAGGGATCTGTACTATAGTAATTTGACTTGTTCAGCTTTTCAAATAGGTGTATGGATGTTTTGCGGCCCATTGCAGTGTTTATAGTGCTGCTTTTTTCTTGGTAGGCCCCTTATTGTATGAGTTTTGGAAGTGTATGCTGGTATGGTGTGGTAGATTTTGGCCTTGCAGATCTTAGTGACTTTAGTAGGGTTTTATATTAGTTCCTAATATGCCTGGTACTGGAGAATGTTTGTTGTTGGTGAGATGAACAGAATCAGATTTTATTTTTATTAATATATTGAGTTCTGTGGGTGAATGTCCTACCTCTGCTCTGCACCCATTGTTGAGGAGGCGGTTCTGTGAATGCAAAATGTATGTTCAAAAAGAAAAAGCAAGCACCATAACGCAGTTTATAACAAAATCCAAATGAATTATAATTTAGAGTTATAAACTGCTGTTGTTCTCGCTCTTTCTTTTAGTTCCTTGGTGTGTGAACATCTTCAATTTGCTCCAAATTATCTCATTGACTTTTTGATTTGGTTCCGTCCCTAAGTGGAGTTTTGGTTCAATCCCTGACTGGAGTTTTGAGAAAGATCCCCACCCTGGGAGGAGGGCACACGCTGGGGGGGGGTGGGAGGAGGGCGCACGCTGGGGGGGGGGAGCGCACACTGGGGGGGTGAGGGGGAGCACATGCTAGGGCATGGGGGGGCGCACGCTGAGGGGGGGGCGTGCCATCTCATCCCTCGCCTCAGGCAGAAGATTGCCTTGAGCCGCCCCTGCCTTAACTCCACCCATAGAGGTGGTGTAAGGTGAACCCGCACTAATGACAAAGATCACGCCCACTCTCCTCCCTAACGCACCGCCTTACTATACCCCATTCAAGTTAGTGTGCACCATCGGCCCATGATAACTGTCATGGCCCCGTGCTAGCTGTCAATGCCAGAACATGCGCTGACATTAGTAAACAACCTCCTTTAATTCTCACTGAATGAAAATCTGAGTTTGACTGGTTATTGTCAAGATAAAAAAATCCATATCTATAATAAATTCATCAGGAGTGAAATAGTTAACTATTCATGTCACAAAAAACATAGAGGTTATGTTTACTAAGCCATGCTAATGGTTAGCACAGGCTATTTGTAACTAGGTTCCATGTTATTCAATGGGACCCAGTTACAGATGGCTTGCCTTAAATGTTACCCCGACTTAGTAAACATACCCCCTAGAATTTTTCTACATAAACCTGGGAAAATAAAGTGATTTATAGGAAAAGCTGTTTTAAGATATTTGGATTTAAAGTTTGAAAAATATTTTGAGCCAATATTCAAAAGCATTTATGCGGTCTATAGCAGCTAAGGGGGTCATTTTAAGTCTTAGGGGTATGTTTACTAAGCAGTCTTAACGTGCGCCTGGTGCTAGTGTGCATGCTGCCATAAAAGGAGTGGGCGTTTCAGTCTTATCGTAGCAAAACGGGATTATCGCGCGATAACGTGCGCTGCGCACATTATCATGCGAGATGCCGCTAAGCACGTTAACGCGCGGTAACCTTAAGTAGGCGCACAGACATGCAAACGCAGAAACAGAGGTGTAGCACAACAGTTAATGCACTTACTGCTAGTACTGGGGCTATGAGTTTAATCCCTCAGTGTGCCTAATGAATAAGGCTGGCTGAGGCATCTCCCTTTACGTTTAAGTAGTCTGTTTGAGGCACTGTATGTTTATTTTAATTAGCGCTGCCAGCAAACATACCCTCACAGTGGCGTAACCTAAGGTACCACATAAGGCACCCTATAAGGAACTCCATAGGGCCACATTATAAAGTGCACTGTCTGCCAAGGCACCCTATAATGTCCCCTATAGGACGCTTTATAGGGCGCCCTATAAGGCACCTTATGGGGTGCCTTAAGGTTACAGCACTGTGAGGGTGTTTTTGCTAGCAGCACTAATGTACATTAAAAACAGACAATGCCTCAGACAGCCCTATCAAATAACCCCACTGTGGGATCAAACGCATGACCTCTGGCTTCACAGGCAGTGAAGTAACCAGTGGGCTACTGCTCTATAGCTATTAGCAAACCCCTGGCTGGCTACAGAAGGAATGCAGGTCACCACACAAACATTCTGCTGTGGTTACCAGGTCAACCCACCTGTACCCATGATACAATGCACATGCAAATCAGCAGTCTACAGATGATCACAGGATGGGGTATGCACCCCACAGCACCTCGGCCCGGTAGGGGGTGCCGACGGTGTGTGTTAGTGGCACAGAGTAGCTACAGACCATCACATTGTGTGTGTGTACTGTGCTCACCCTGAGGGTGCGGTGGGGTGGCCAGCACCAGGTCCGCAGCACCTTACATAGCTGACATAGGCCATGTTTGTAGGTACCCATCAGTGCCAGTGTGTGTGTAATAGGTAGTTCCTGCAGACACACCTGGGATACATTAGTGTCCATCTGCATCTGTCAATCAGGTCTAGCCCTTGTGGGCTATGATGCACCCAGAATAGTGCATATTCTGTTGATGCCATGGTAACCTGCTGTAGGTGATGGGGGGGGTGTTTAGACCCATAGACAGATTAATGTACCACCACCACCCAACCCACCCTCTAGTGGCTCAGGGGTGGAAAACAGGAACTCCCACCAGTAGATGCCCATTCTACCTCCCTGCAATGGTGGCAGTAGAGGGGATAATCACCGCAGTTCTGCTGGGGAACAGACACCCTACAGGGCAGCCAATGCAGAGCTATACACATCCATCATGCAATGGCAGACAGACAGTAGGCATGGAAATTCTCAGCTGCCACACCACCACACATTTTCCAGCAATACACACAGTGAATCACCAGCTACTGCACCCTACAAGGTGCTCCAGCCATACACATATAACTGCAGACATTCTGATAGTTAGCCCACAGTGCATGTTCCTGGAGAAGATGTGTGTACACCCACCAAGCAGATAAATCAGTGATTAGGACCCAGAAAAGAGAACCCATATATTTTACTTAAGAGAGATACATCATAGTACTATGGGGGAGCCTAGCCATGCCATGCTCACTGTTCAGTCAGGGTGAGAGTGACCTCCCAGCAGGACATGCTTTGGACACCCTGTCAGTGCAGGTTGTGGCCGGGCACTACAATGTCCGAGCCATTGCCCTATGGCCTGTGCAGATGCATCCAGGCAAGGCCAACCTGTCCAGGCTATACCCACAGTACCTTGCTCCTCATTATGCACATTGGCAGGCTAACACTGGCAACCGTGCAAGCAGTGTGGGCTGGGGAAGGCGTCACCACACACTGGATAGACAGACACACACTCCCACACCTATGCCAGCACTGTGCAAGCTATAGAGGTGTTTGGCAGCCCTGGCCACCACACAGGTCCTGGGCACGGTGCAGGCATGGCTATGGTATGCAATACTGTTGGGGTCACTCCCCAGGGTGGTGAACACTGTCAGACACCAGACCTGAAACACACTCCACTGACATCAGAGAGGTTGGTATGATACAGCTCAATGAGCAGATTGTGCTTAACTTAGGAATTGCTATCTGCCATTAATCATAGCAACCTTTTGATATATGTGTACCGTATTCCCAGGTCTAGGGTGGCACTGCTAAGGTATGCAAGTGCTAGTATTGGGAGATGCACGCAGGGCCCAACATCCTGCCTCTCCAGGAGTCTTGGGATAATGGAGCCTGTGGGTGTGGGTGTGTCTGCCCCTGTTGGCCGCTGCTCTAGGGCAGAGGTTCCCAACTCCGGTCCTGGTGGCCCAGATACTGTTCGGGTTTTCATGCTGTCCATAATGACTATGCATGTGATACATCTGCATACCATGGGGGTGGTGCATAGAAATGCAGCACAGCCATATTTATTAGAGACAGCATTGAACCTGAATGGTGTTTGGCCCTCCAGGACTGCTTTTTGGAGACTCTGCTCTAGGTAATGCGCATGTTTATGGTGTCTGTGCTCTGTAGGGTACAATGTAGGCATTTTGGGCATGTTAAAGTTATCTGCAATAGAGGTTGCATCTTTAATACCATGTTTTAGTGGTGGGTAAAATATGGGTACTGGGTTGGCAGGAACCACAGCTGGGACTTGAACCTGTGACCGTCTGCTTCTGAGCACACTGGTTGTATGTACTGCACCACCGTGTTGCCACAGAAGCAGTGCTTTCCCTGGGAATACTATGACTGTTCGTCAGACAGGGCCTGTCTTGCAGTGCATGGCACCCACCTAAACAGGGCTAGGCCATGGTCTGCTGTGGGCAGCTGCCACTGCCCCCTCCACCACCAGTACCCCTCCGCCACCATGCTGACATGCCCTTCTGCTGGTGGTGCTGTAGGTGCACAGTCTCAGGCCATCCAGTGTGCAGGTAGGCGGCTGCCTATGGTGCGGGTTCTGGGGTAGAGGTGCCTGCATAGCTGTCCACGCTTCCACCCAGCACCATCTGCCAATGTTCTGTGCCCTTGGGGGTACCTACTGGGTACTATCCCCTGTGACACTGTGGGGAACACACTCATGCCCATGTTGGACCCTCATCAGTTGCTGTCTGGCTGCTCTACTGTTTCAGCATTCCTTTGGGCCACCTAGGCATCACCCTAGTCCATACTGTGGCCCAGCTGCACCACAGCATGTGCCGCCTGCAGCCCTCTGTGTCCCCTTTTCCAGCATCTGTCCAGTTGCCTGTTCCAACATGCCCGCCCTGCTGTTGCGGAACATGTGCGTGCCATAGGACACCTATCCAATGGAGAGGGAAAACCCTGATCAGCGCTATTTCACTGTGGGATCATTCACCTTGTATGGGGACGGAGCATAGACCCTTCCAAACTTCATATCTTTTCTTTGGAGCATTCTCGGGAGTGTTTTCTGCTGTTTCCCATTAATATCACTATTGGCCAGCTTGGTTATGTTTTTATTACATTTTCTTCTGGTCATTTTCACTGTTTAGTTGCCCTTTTGTTCCGTGCACATGTATGGCATATCTTATGTTCTTATCACACTTATCACTTTTTGTAGATTTCCCTGGTTTTGCTGTACATTGCTGACGGAAATGGGTTTTTTTCCCTTTAAATAAGCTCTAACGCCAGGGTTTCACTGGCATTAGTTTTCAGCCTCGGATTTCACAGCATTAGTGTGCAGGGAGCCTCTCCCCTCCCACTCTCCGCCCATTGACCCTCTCTCTCTGCCCCTGGGGAGCCTTCCTCCACCCTCCGGGAGCCTTTCTCCACCCTCAGCGCTCATTTGCGCTGCTGCACACGTTATCGCGCGCTAAGGTACCTCTGCGCCCGATAAAGCACCATTATTGCGCGATAAGGTACCTTATCGTGCGATAACGTCACCGGGCGCACATTAAGACTGCTTAGTAAACATACCCCTTAGTTGTGATTTGAACATCCAAATCACAGAGGTCTCTCTGGAACCATTTTTCAAATGACTTTTAAAGACATCTCCAGTACACAGACATTTAAGTAGACAGGGGTGTGGCAGAGGAGTATCTGGGGAAGTGCAACGAACTTAGACGTCCCTGTTTGATTTAAGAAACATCTGCATTTAGACTTGTTCCAGGCATGAAAGGCACTGGGAAAGTGCATTTTTTGGCCTTAAAACATCCAAGAGTGTGGCAAGTTAAATGATGAGCTTAAGCTCACAAAGGCCCACATGGGGATTCAAACCCTAGCCCCCTATTCCTAATGTACTGCTCTAACTATTAGACGTCTCTGTTTTGAAACTCCTTTCTGGGAAGGTCTATGTAGATGTCCTCATAGATGTCCATATCAGGCATGTCCACGTTTATGAAATCGTGCCTGGACTTTCATGTGCCTGCTTTTTTTTTTTTCAGATATTCTGCTTGAACGTTCCAGAGTGCACTTGGATGTCCTTTGTAAAAGTCCCCTCTAAATGAATAACTTATCCACCAAACGTATGTCATAGATAAATCTTTTTATCTTATTTACTTGTTTACATTTATTAGTTGCCTCTATAAGAGAAAAAGAGTGTTACAATATAAAACGTAAAAGAAGACATAAAATAACAAGTATAGTTTTAAAACATAACTGACCATTTAAAGTTATATGTAGATTTTGAAAGCCAGCACTTATGGGAGCCAATGAAAATAACTATACATTTAAACATATATGTTATGGGGTCAATGTTCAAAGGGAGTTACTCTTAGCAGTGCCTGGTAAATATATAACCCCACTATTACAGATTTTAAAAGGCAATACGGATAGTACCAGGATGAAAATTTGTCAAATCAGCCCGGCACTATCTGTATTGTGAAGGGACAGAGAAAGCGCAAAGCAAGGGCAGAGCAGCAGTTGGGGTGGACTGGGAGTGATCTGGGTCCCTAGACAACAAGGGTCATTGGCCCTTAACCACCTATTCATAATTAATTACTGGTTCTGCTTCTGTCATCATATTTCTAAAAGCTCACTTTGGACAAAAGCCTAATGTAGAAATACCAAAATCATTAAATTATGCTAGAAATAGAAAACATTTTACAGTTCTCATCATTATATAAACAAATTTGGGGTCATTCCGAGCCGCGAATAGCAGGGATGGATGTCTCATTGGAACGTCCATCCCCTGCTATTCAGCTCCTCTGCCGACCCCAACTAACTTCCCTGTACACTGTACAGGGAGGTCAGACAGGGGCGGGAAAGGGGAGGTGTGGGGGCGGAATTAGGGCAGCCAGTGGGGAGACCGTGGCCCCGGATTCCAATGTCGGCCATGTACGTCCTCTAAGGTGGAATAAGCTCCCCTAGTCAGCGGGGGACGACAGGCCTGAGCAGTGGAGGAGGTAGGAGGGGGTGGAGGAGATTCACCGCAGCCCGACCCTGGCCTTGGCAGGCCATATCAGGGGTTGGGCTGCAGGGAATGAAAAATCTGGTCGGCGACAGGGGATCGCAGCTCCTGAATGGAACCGTGGTGCCATGGCAACCGGACACCATGGCACCGCGGCTTCATTCAGGAGCCTTGACTGAGTTAGCCAGGCTAGGCCTGTACGTGCAAGCTGACTGGGATCGGGGTCCCAGCCTGCACCTATATGCCTCGATTCTGATCCCGTGGGGCTAGACATGCCCTGCGGGATCAGAATCCTATCTAATTCTGTGCGTCTCTCTAGGATGGAATTTGTATATATTTTGTTACCATTTTTAGCTTCTGTGCTATTTCCTTTTCAACTCTAATGAGAATCAAAAATTACAGATTGTGTGAGTGTTGATATTGTAGCAGCAGAGCGCAGACAAACCAATGATACCAGGAGTCTGTTCAGAAGGTCCAAATCATTTATTTGTGCACAAGTCTCAAGCAGAATCAAATTCAAAATGGCTGAGCAATGGTTTCTAGCAAAACAACAACTTTTATAGACTTCTTCTCCATTCTAGACATAGGCAAACTTTTCATTGGTCCCGGTAACCCCTCGTACACCTTCTATTGGTTCCGGTACCGATATGGCTATCCAATGATGTCCCTCGACTGGGCTCCGCACCTGCTTACCCCCCTTTCAGTCTCATTTACAATGGTCAGTTCACCAATTTTGATACTTCTCTCCTCCAAGGTCACTTAGCTAGCTAGAACATGTGGGAAAGCAGGGCACTGTAACCTTTCTTTCAGCAAAGTTAATTAATTTCATAGAAGCTGTGCTCTCTTATCAATACCAATTAGACTTGTTTTTCTATATTTTCTAAGTTTTGATTCTGCTTAGCTATACTAAACTGTGTTCAATTAGGTTTTCAGTTCTATGGTAGCAGCATTTTTGGGGGATGTGCAGTTCCTCTGGGCCTCTCCACAGGCTTCATTTACAGGTCAAGCTATTTAGGCCTGTCTGCTTATTTCAGACACCATGGATCATAGGCCTTCGCCTACCACATTCCCCCCTTTGATTAATCTCACCCTATTACTAATAAGGTGTGAGAGTTAAATCACTCAATTATACTATGGTCGGGTTCCGACCAAGTGTAGTAGGATTAGGGTGCCATAAGGCTAAAATCTTAGTTGCGGTCTTCCGCTCCACGGTGTTCTCAATAACACTGTTAATAGATCGCATACAACATGGGATTATACATGGTAACATAAAGAACAAGGCTACAAAGATTAATATTATCATAGCAAAAGTAGTGAATCCTCCTAATCCAGAAAAGATAGATGCAAACCAATTGGGTATCTGAAGACTATGCCAGGTCTGTACTGGCACATAAGTTTGCTTCCGCATGTGTTCAGCAATTTCTTCAACAACCTGACCCTTATCATCTATCTTTAAGCAACAATTGGTGAGGTTCAGCTTACCACAGACTCCTCCTTCAGCAGCTAACAAATAATCTAGAGCTAAGCGATTTTGATAAATTGCAGTGCGCATTTGTGTGCTTTGTCTAGCTAAAAGTGTAAGTGCTTGGCTAGTTTCATTAGTGATAAGTTCAACTACCGCTTGCAAGCGTTATGATTCTATTCAATATATAAATTGGGGTACGATATCCCCACATGCCATCTTGCTCCCAAGTAGCAGGTCCATAATAGGCAATAATTCGCTCTGGTGGCCAATTTTCACCATCCTATTTCTCCCACTTGCCTATCTGTAAGACTGCTCTTCTCTGTCTTTTTGAATAAACTGGATAGCCTAGTTGTTCACCATGTTCTGTGGGCAACAGAAAGAAAGAGGGTCGAATAGTTCCTAAGACACACGCTCCTTCCCAGTAAATAGGGAGTCGAGCATATGCTCGGGTTCCGCAAATCCAATATAGGCCAGGTGGGGCTTGCCAGTTATGATGTCGGTTAAGCTTAGTCCATAGAGGGGCAAGCTCGGGGAACCGTGCTAAGGGATTGGTGGGCTCTAATTCATTAACTCTTGACCACCAAGATGTCCGTTTTGTGGTATCATTATAGAACTTTTGGCTAAGACAGACAAGCTGCCCTACCTTAGAGGTAAATTGGGGTCCAGTTCGAGCATAACACAAGCGCCCAACTATTGGGTGTGCTAATACCCATTCGCTGGTAGTTTTGTGTAGCTCTGTCTGATTATAGACTACTGAGTAATTCAATTCTTGGGCCTCCCAAGGCCACTGATCACCCATCTTGGTTCCACCACAGAAATAACAGTCTGAAATGCGGAGGCTGGATACCACAGCTCCTGCCAATTCTAGGAATAAATTCTGAGAGGGATGAGGGATATCAAACTTGTTTACATGCATGGTTTCATAAAAAGTGTTATGTATGTGATACTTTGATGATCGATGGGCTTGGGTATTTAGTCTAATATGCACAATGGTTCCGGGATCTGATCCAGTACCTGCAATGCGCAACCCAAATTTATACCCTGGTTTCCATACACTGGGATTGGCTATGGATAATTCTAGTGGATTACAAGCACCTTTTTTGCAATTCTTAGGATCCTTCATAGTTGGCTTAGTTAGGGTAGCTATCCGATGGTCGTTAAAGGTTACCCCCGTGTCAAGTTTCCATGTAGAATAAAGCACACATTCCCATCTTGGGCAATAATAGTCTCTAACTGGTGCTGTGCTATACACGTCTTCTACACCTTTTTTACTTATACATGTCCCCCACCCAATTGCTCCTTCTGGACACATATACTTTCCATCCTTAGCATAAGTTTTCTCCCAATCGGCACACTTTGAGCGACTATCTCTATTGATGGCATCACAGGCATCAAAATATAAAACAGCAGGCTGTGTGGGATCAGTGAGTGGGGGTGTGGCATTTAGTAACGCTCCATCTGCATCATTCCATCTTATCTCCAAAGTATAATAGGATGGATTCTGATGCGGGTTAAAACATACCTTGGTATTACCTTGGGTACAAACATTCAGTTCAGTGGTGTTATAAACACACCGGGTTACTTTACCAGTGCAGATATAGTAAGAATGATAAAGCAAAGTCTGAGTTAATTTCATTCCAGTTCGAGTGGTAGTAATACAAGCAGTACATGGGGGTAAAGCAAGTACCAGTTCAAAGCTCCCCAGGCAAGCAGCCAAAGTAAGATAATAACAAAGATGCATGTTGATTATAGTTCTTCTGGATCTCCGCTGGAAAATCTTGACCACGTCGTCCTCAACGCGATGCCCGTCTGCTAATGAAGCAATTCAACGGGTGTCAATGTTGATTGAAGATCCTCAAAAGTCAAAAGTCTGGTTATGATGCCAACTTATCAAATGTAGTTGGTCTAATACTAGTCTATAAAGGCACAGTTAGTCGATGAAGAAAACAAATGTCTTTGCTGTATTGGAAACAGCAATCCTCTTCGAAAGACTTGGCTGCTGTAGGGCACTATAGCACATGAGTGTCTCCAATGAAATCTAGGCTGCTGGCTGCCTTCGTAAGGTGAGACGCAACGGGACGTCAGGATGTGGCTCTACTGTCCACTGGTCCTGGTCTGGAACTGCTGCCGGCTTGACTCTGCTGTGATGAATCCAGGAATCGATCTCTGCTACCTTTACTGCAGTTGGGGTAGACAGGATGACGGTGTACGGTCCCTTCCAATGAGGTTCCAACAGTGTCTTTTTCCAGTCTTTAATCCACACCGAGGTACCAGGCTTGTAGGGATGTAGGGGTTCCGTCAAGTTGATAGGCAACTGGTCCTGAATCCACGCATGAAGAGTCTGTAGAACAAAACTAAGAGCTAGAAGTTCTTGTCTGGTTATTTCTGAACCAATCTGAGCTAAACTACCCTTGATTCCCTGCACTATTGGTGGGGGTTTTCCATATACTACCTCAAAAGGGGAGAATCCTGTTGATTTCACAGGAGCTGAGCGTATTCTGAGCAAAGCTATTGGGAGCACTTGGGGCCACTTCAGGCGAGTCTCCTGGCAAAGCTTAGACATCTGGGCTTTCAAGGTACGATTCATTCGCTCAACTTTCCCTGAACTCTGAGGTCTATATGCAGTGTGTAGCTTCCATTGTATCTGTAGGGCATTTGCTAACCGCTGAGTAATCTGAGACACAAATGAGGGCCCATTGTCTGACCCTATTATTGCTGGAATTCCAAATCTGGGGATAATCTCTCTCAGCAAAACTTTGGTAACTTCTCGGGCCTTTTCAGTCCTGGTGGGGTAAGCCTCCACCCACCCAGAGAAGGTACAAACTAACACTAACAAGTAGCGGTATCCATTGGCTTTTGGCATTTCAGTAAAGTCAATTTGCAGGTGGTGCATGGGGGTTACACCTCCTGACTGAACTCGGGGTGGTGGCGTGGGACCCTGTTTGGCATTGTTCTTGGCACAAATTAGACACTGGCGTGCTACTGAGGCTGATAGGGCTCCCAACAAGGCAATGCAAAAATGTGGCTTGAGTGCTTTTTCCATAGCACTTTTTCCATAATGTGTGGCTTGATGGAAAGCTTTGACAAAGGCTGGTCCCAATAGTTCAGGGATCACTATTCGTCCTGGGGGTTGGCTGCCCTCGGTTGGTGGCAGCTCAATCCACCCGTCTTTCAGCACTCCCTCTTCCTTATTACAGTAATAATCCAATTCTTTGGTGGTATATCGTGGTGTCCATAAATTAAGGGGTACTGGAAACAAGGCTGCCTGCATTGGCATAGCTTGCGATGAAATTTGGCCTGTCATGGCTGCCTTTCGCGCTGAGGCATCAGCGAATCTATTTCCTTGGGCAACATCTCCTTTACCCGCTTGGTGTCCTCGGCAGTGCATGACAACTACACGTGTTGGGGCCCATACTGCATCTAATAGCATCAATATTTCTGGGCCATATTTGATCGATTTTCCTCCTGACGTAATGAGCCCTCGTTCTTTGTAGAGAGCTCCATGTGCATGCAAAGTGGTGAAGGCATATTTTGAGTCTGTATACACATTCAACAAAAGTTTTGCACTCAATAATAGTGCTCGGGTGAGTGCAATCAATTCTGCTTTCTGGGCTGATGTGCCTGATGCCAGGGCTGATGATTCAATGACTTTCTCCCGGGTGACGACTGCATACCCGGTGCAACGTCGTCCATCGATAATGAGACTGCTTCCATCCACAAAATAGGTCTGATCAGGTTTTTCCAGGGGCACATCGGTCAGATCAGGTCGACTTGAGAATACAGTATCCATGACTTCTATACAATCATGCTCTGGGGGTTCTTCACTGACAGGTATCAATGTGGCTGGGTTCAAGGCATGGCTCACTTCCAATTGTATCTGTGGGTTTTCACATAGCATACTCTGGTATTTCAGCATTCGGGAATTGGTGAGCCAATGATTCGCCTTTTGTTCCATGAGGGCAAGTACTGCATGTGGCACAGTGACTCGTAGATTCTGTCCTAAGGTGAGTTTGTCTGCTTCACTCACTAACAATGCTGTAGCTGCCACTGCTCTCAAGCATGGTGGCCATCCTTTGGCCACAGTGTCCAATTGTTTCGATAGGTATGCTACAGGTCGCTCCCAATGTCCCAATTTCTGAGTCAACATGCCTAGGGCATTCCCTTGCACCTCATGTACGAATAGATGGAAAGGCTTGTAAACATCTGGTAATCCGAGTGCTGGTGACGACATCAATTCTTCCTTCAATGTCTTAAAGGCTGCATCCTGCTCAGGTCCCCACTCTAGTGGCGACTTTTCTTCTCCTTTGGTGGCATCATACAGTGGTTTAGCAATTTGAGCAAAGTTGGGAATCCAGATTCGGCAATATCCTGCTGCTCCCAGAAAAGCTCTTGCTTTCTGGTAGTTGGGGTCGGGATTCTGCACACAGCTTCTTTTCTCTCTCGTCCTAATTGTCGGCTTCCTTTAGTCAAGTGAAAGCCTAAGTATTTCACTTCTTTTTGGCATAGCTGTGCTTTTGCTCTGGAAACTTTATATCCAGCTTCATCCAGTAGCTGCAAGAGGTCTTTGGTGGTTTGTATACATTCACTTTCCGATACAGCAGCTATCAGCAGATCGTCCACATATTGGAGAAGTACTCTCTTCCCCGGGGCCACTGAATAGCTTGAAAGGTCTTGGTTTAGTGCAGCACTGAAAATGGTAGGTGAATTCTTGAATCCTTGGGGTAATCGTGTCCAAGTGAGTTGGCCCCGTCTTCCGGAGACAGGGTCCTGCCCTTCAAAGGCAAACAGCAATTGGCTAATTGGGGCTAATCTTATGCAAAAGAACGCATCTTTCAAATCCAAAACAGTAAAATGGGTAGCTTCCGCTGGAATCAATCCTAAGAGTGTATAGGGATTTGGCACAACTGGATGTATGGTCTCAACTGCTTCATTCACTCTTCTTAGGTCCTGCACTGGACGGTAGTCACCTGTTCCAGGCTTCTTTACTGGCAGGAGTGGTGTGTTCCATGGTGACTGACAAACTTTGAGTAGGCCATATTCCAGTAGCCTTAACAAGTGGCGATGGATGCGTTCAATTGCTGCTCTTGGGAGTGGATATTGCTTGACATGCACTGGTTCGGCACCAGGCTTGAGATTCACAATTATTGGAGCTATATGTTTGGCTAGGCCTGAGGGATTGCCTTCTGCCCATACTCCAGATGGGGCATCAATGCTTTTCAGAGTATGTTCAAAATAGGTGTCCTGGGCGGACTCATTACTATAACATCTCCATTCTTCTTCTCGAGGAACAGTAAGCAGCATTAATCCAGCGGGCTTTGAGTTTACTGTCATTTGCATTTCTCCTTTCTCAGTGAAGGATATCTGGGCCTGCAGCTTAGCTAGCATATCTCGTCCCAGCAATGGCACTGGGCACTCAGGCATGTAAAGGAATTGGTGCGTTATTTGCTGTCCTCCCAGATTGCATACACGGTTTTGAAGAAAAGGCTTTGTGGCTTTGGCACCAGTTGCTCCCACAATGGTGACTGCTCTTGCGGAAAATGGGGCGATTTGTTTATCTACTACAGAATGTTCTGCTCCAGTATCAACCATAAAGTCCATAAATTGGTCTCCTATTTGTATGCTGACCATAGGCTCCTGGAGACCTAAAGTGAATTCGGAGCCCGGTCTGTCCTAATCGGCTTCATCTACATCGTAGGTCGCTGCGGCCACCGCCTGTATGGCCTCTCCTCTTTCTCGTTGAAATTGTTCCCGATTGGCCCCTCCGTGGTTCCGGGGTCGGCCTCTTCCTCCTCCTCTCCAATGGGCATTATTTTCGTCATCCTGGGAGGCGCCTTCGAGTTGCGGGCATGTATCTCTCCAATGTCCTTCTAGCTTGCAATAAGCGCATTGGTTCACGCTAAGTAGGGGCCGGCCATCTCCTCGGCCCCACCCTCTTCCTCTGCTCCTTCGACTAGGGAAACCTCCCCTTTTCTGTTCAACTATGGCCACAGCCAAAAAATCAGCTTTCTTCTTCATCTTTCGATCACATTCTTTCTGTCTTTCATTATCACGATTCACATACACTTTATGAGCGACTTCCAGTAACTGAGTTGCATTCATGCCCGCAAACCCTTCTAGTTTTTGTAACTTGCGTCTAATATCTGGTTGTGACTGATTTACAAAAGCAGCATTCACCATGCATAAACTTCCTGGTGCATCTGGATCATAGGGAGTATACATTCTGTATGCTTCAACTAATCTCTCGTAGAATACTGCTGGGCTTTCATCTATTCCCTGATTGACTTTGGTCACTTTAGAAAGATTCATAGCTTTCTGGCCCCCCCTTTTCAGACCTTGCATGAGGCCTTGGTGAAACCGGGATAGGGCTTTGGATCCTCTCTCTGTATTCGGATCCCACCAAGGGTCTTCATTTGGGAATTCTCCTTGGGCTACTTCTCGATTGTCTATCCCTACCTCATCCCCCGGTGCTAAAGGATTATCCGCCAGCCAGTCAACAGCTGCTCACCTAATTCGTGTCCGCTCCTCAGTAGTAAATAAAGTGGACAAGAGCTGACGGCAATCTGCCCAAGTGGGTTGGTGGGTTTCCATAATGGTATGCATTAATTCTGTTAGTTCTTGGGGCTTGTTGGTATAGGAAGCATAATGCGTCTTCCAGTTTAACAAATCAGTAGTGGAGAAGGGCACATATACTAAACTTAGGGGTCCCGCCACCACCTGATTATCTTCATCTCTTACGGGCACTCCCGGGACTTGCCGTAAAGGCATCATCTTTGCCGTGGAAGTTTTTCTGGATCTGAGGGGGATTTTAGAGACTCTCCTGGCAGGGGCTTTCTTCTTGCTCGTGTACTTAGTCTGGGACGCTTTACTTTTGACTGATGAGCTCGTACTGACAGTTGTCTTTATACTATCAGTATTGCTCTGGGGAGACCCTTCCTCTTCCTCTTCTGCCTCAGACTCAACTTTTTCCTCAGTCTCGGTCGAGTCATCCTCCTCATCTAGAGTGAGCTTATCTGCCTGCTCTTCTGGTGGTGGATCTGGGGTTGGGTCCCGCTCCCGCTGTCTCTGTGGTCCCGGGGCGGGACATGGTGGCACTCTTACTGGACGCTGGGCTCGGGGTTGTCTAATTACCACTTCCGGGGACTCAGGATCTGCAAGGACGGGTTTCTGTCTGGATTTCTCATCTGTCCCTGTCTTTTGAGTCTGATCTGTTAATGCTAACATTATTCTGCACTGTTCTTCATAACAGCGCTTCGCCCAAGGGGGCGGGCTCTCACAAATACTTAACCAGGAATCTATATAGGGATACTGATCGGGGTGCGCTACTCGCACTTTCTGGTGAACTGACTGAATAATTCCTATAGTAAAAGTTCCCTCTCGGGGCCACATAGAGTCTAATTCAGGCCACTCCCTAGTACACAAAACTTGCAATCGTGTCGCAGTCATTTTAATCCCATAATCTCCTGAATATCCTTTATTAAAATGTGTGATCATACATTCTAACGGAGTGTGCCTAGTAGACCCCGCCCCTCCCATATCGATGTGTGCGCGCAACAACAAACAGAAGGGAAAAGGAGGGCGGACCGTGGGTAAGGGGTCCTCACGGCCCTAGAAACATATAAGGGAAACAAATAACAAGACAAGACGACAGTCGCTTCCTCCTTTTTACGATCTGGACGCGGTCGCCCGGCCAGGAAATGCGTTACTCAGGAGTCCGCCTTCGCTTGGTCCGTGTTGCCAGACCTCTCATTCATACTTCATTCACACAATCATGCTAGCAACGTATCCCAAAAAACACAGCCCAATCCTGTCTTTTCTGACTAGGCTATGTTCAAATTCCAAAATCAAGAAGACGATAGTTTCGCCCTGCGCATACTCATGCAGGGTTAATCGGACCGTCTTGAGAGGTGATCAAGCTCTCTTTTCCAAGTTCCAAGTTCCAAAATTCAAACAGCAGTACTGCTCTGACTCATCTGTCTAGACATACCAAATCAAAACTATACTCACCGGATCCGGTCCTCAAAGTTCCCAAGCAAGCACATGAGTTGGACCTCGGACTCCCCTCACTCGGGTTCGAGGTGTTGGTTCCAACCGGGCCCGGCACCCGCCGAGGTCCGGCCGACTCCCTCCGATGCAAGGGACCGGTGGCGCCAGAGAGCGAGCCCACTTCGGAAGGGCGCGATCCCGGTAGGACCAAACCTGTTGAGGCGGAAAGTCGTGGTATATTGCCCTATATACCCTCTATTACCACACCTTCCCGGCCAACGCACCAAGAATATGTAGCAGCAGAGCGCAGACAAACCAATGATACCAGGAGTCTCTTCAGAAGGTCCAAATCATTTATTTGTGCACAAGTCTCAAGCAGAATCAAATTCAAAATGGCTGAGCAATGGTTTCTAGCAAAACAACAACTTTTATAGACTTCTTCTCCATTCTAGACATAGGCAAACTTTTCATTGGTCCCGGTAACCCCTCGTACACCTTCTATTGGTTCCGGTACCGATATGGCTATCCAATGATGTCCCTCGACTGGGCTCCGCACCTGCTTACCCCCCTTTCAGTCTCATTTACAATGGTCAGTTCACCAATTTTGATACTTCTCTCCTCCAAGGTCACTTAGCTAGCTAGAACATGTGGGAAAGCAGGGCACTGTAACCTTTCTTTCAGCAAAGTTAATTAATTTCATAGAAGCTGTGCTCTCTTATCAACACCAATTAGAATTGTTTTTCTATATTTTCTAAGTTTTGATTCTGCTTAGCTATACTAAACTGTGTTTAATTAGGTTTTCAGTTCTATGGTAGCAGCATTTTTGGGGGATGTGCAATTCCTCTGGGCCTCTCCACAGGCTTCATTTACAGGTCAAGCTATTTAGGCCTGTCTGCTTATTTCAGACACCATGGATCATAGGCCTTCGCATACCACAATATGAGTCTCTTAAGTTTGGAAAAAGATCATCCACATATACACTGTGTGATACTGAGTGGCCCTTTTACTGAAGGGTGTTAGCTCTAAATGCAAAGGTGCCCCCTCCCCCATCCCCTTCCCCTCTCCCCCTCCCTCCCCCTCCCCTTCTTCCCCTTCCCCCTTCCCCCTCCCCTTCCCTCTCCTCCGCCCCCCTTCTCCTCTTCCCCTCCTCTCCTCTCCCCCTCTTCCCTCCCCCTTCCACCCCACCCCCTCCCTTTTTTCATCTTCCTCCTCCTGGTCATAGTTTAATACAATTGGTTTGAACAATTTAATTACTTATTATCATATATCAATTTTGTATAGCTCTTTAATTAGTATATCACAACATGAGACCCCCAAGGTTTAATCCAAATGGTCCCCTCAGATACAGTCTGAAGGGTAAATGGTTAGTCAGTTTGGTAATTCATTATTTTATGAGGAGATCTTAATAAATTTTAGGTCAGTAGCAATTTTAATCAGTAATAAAATTTCTTAAAGATACAATTATACGCCTGTATGTAGATAATAATGTTTCCTTTAATTTACCACAGATATTACTTGAGACACCATTTAATTGTTTATGATTCATTTTCATCAATTTGAATAGCCTGTACAATTTAGTTTCATTGATATAATAATCTTGTTGATAGAAGAACGATTTTTTCATTGGCCATTATACAGAAAATTATTATACGTTCATGTAAGAATCCAGTACATTCATAGTACAATATTGAGCTACTGTCACATTTGCAAGAGTCGGGTTATTAATTGTGCTTATTGGGCAATCTTTTTACTAATAGTTTAATATACAATTTAATTGCTGCACCGCATTTTTTACTTTGAAATTTTTATAGCGATCAGCCAGTCAGATGCAACATACGTCATCTTTCCTGCGGCTTAGATCTTCTTCTTCACAGCGCAAGCGCTGGCGTCCCTGTCAGTACTTTCTCATGAGAATACTTTTAAAAATTGGTGCATCCAGTAGAGATAAACATAGAAACATAGAAACATAGACACATAGAAATATGACGACAGAAAAAGACCACATGGCCTATCTAGTCTGTCCTTCCATATCAACAACTACAACAGTCCTCTTTTTACTTTTAGAGATCCTCTGTATTTGTCCCATTCTTTTTTGAAATCAGTTACTGTCCTCATCTCTACCATCTCCACTGGGAGACTATTCCATGGATCCACTACTCTTTCCGTAAAGAAATATTTCCACATATCACTCCTGAATCTATCTCCTTTCACCCTCATCCCATGTCCCCTCGTAGCAGAACTTGCTTTCAATTGAAAGAGGCTCTCTCCCTGAACATTTATGCCACGGAGGTATTTAAACATCTCAATCATATCACCTGTATCCCGCCTTTCCTCTAAGGTGTACATATTAAGATCCTTCGGTCTGTCCTCATATGCTTTATAATGAAGACCACTAATCATTTTAGTAGCCACCCTCTGCCCCGACTCCATCCTGTTCATATCCTTTTGAAGGTGCTGTCTCCAGAATTGCACACTATACTCCAAATGAGATCGCACCAAAGACTTATACAGAGGCATTATCACCTCCTTTTTTCTGCTATCCATTCCTCTCCGTGTGCACCCAAGCATCCTTCTAGCTTTTGCCGTCACCTTTTCTACCTGTTTAGCTACTTTAAGATCATCAGACACAACCACGCCTAGGTCCCGCTCTTCTTTAGTGACAAAAGTACTTCACCCCCTATACTATATTGCTCCCTTGGATTGCTGCAGCCCAAATGCATGACCTTACATTTTTTAACATTAAATCCCAGCTGCCAAATTCTAGACCATTTTTCAAGCTTAGCTAGATCCCTCCTCATGTTATCTACACCTTCCTGGGTGTCTACTCTATTGCAGATTTTGGTATCATCCGCAAAGAGGCAAACCTTACCCGACAACCCTTCCGCTATATCACTAACAAAGATGTTAAAAAGAATCGGACCAAGGACAGATCCCTGGGGCACACCACTGGTAACATCTTTCTCCTCAGAGTGAGCTCCATTCATTTGTACTCTGTCGCCTCCCACCCAACTAATTTCTAACCCAAGCAGTAACTTTAGGGTCCATCCCTAGGGTGCTCAGTTTGTTTATAAGTCTCCTGTGAGGAACAGTGTCAAAGGCTTTGCTGAAATCTAAATACACCACATCTAGGGCTCTCCCTCGGTCCAATTCCCTGGTCACCCAATCAAAGAAATCAATCAGATTTGTCTGACAAGACCTGCCTCTGGTGAATCCATGCTGCCTCGGATCCTGTAATCCGCTGGACTCCAGAAACCTCACTATTTTCTCTTTCAGCAGCGTTTCCAATAATTTACTCACCACCGAAGTTAAACTAACCGGCCTGTAGTTTTCAACCACATCCTTACTTCTGCTTTTGTGTAAAGGCACCACATGAACCTCTCTCCAGTCATTTGGCACCACTCCTGACTCCAACGGGTTGAAGTTACACTGAATTGTTACAGGTGAGATTTTGTTCTTTTCTTTCCCCTTTTATATATACAGTTGGTGGCGAATTCATTTTATAAGAATCTTGACGGTATATTAGATATGTTACAAAATAGTTTCAGATAGTTTATTTGTACAGCGTTCAATGTGTAATCTTATGGCCTAAATTATGGCACAGTTCTTAACAAAATTGCTGCACCGTATTTTTTACTCTGAAGCATTTTTTACTCTGAAACTTTTATAATAATTAGCTAATCAGATATAACATACGTCATCCCTCCTGCGGTTTAGATCTTTTTCTTTACAACACAAGCGGTGGTGTTTTTTGTCAGTACACAACAATTTTTCACATGAAAATACTTTTAAAAGCTGGCGTATCTATTAGAATTAGACAGGATTGTAGTTATGCGGAATTGCTACAGGAGATATTTTGTTCTTTTCTTTTTATATGCACAGTTGTTGGCAAATTCATTTAAAAAGAACCCCTACGATAAGCTAGATAGGTTACAGAATAGTTTTCAATAGTTTATTTCGTATATAGTCCAGCGTGTACTCTTTTGGCCTAAATTATGGCACAGTTTTTAAACTTTTCATATCATGCTAATTTTAAGAACAAGTACATTGTGTTTTTAAGGCTACATACGAGTACAATAAAAGTTTTAATGGTTTTTTAAAGTTTTTTAATGAATTTTTGTTGCATACCTCACATCCCCCTCTATTTTAATCTTTAATTTTTAATCTACATAATTTATATGGTTTTTATGGTTTTTTAGTTTATAATTAATGCAAAGAGGCATGATTATAATCCATATTCTAGAGCTATCCTCTGTTTTAGCTCCTTGGCTCACTCCTTCTTCAGTTCACTTTAGTCATTTTATCTTTCTTTCTTCTTTAGTACAAGATCATCACATTTGGGATTACCTAGCTACAGAGGTACTGAAATACCCACTTAATTCCTAGTTAATGTCACATCCTTATATAGATAGTTTTTATTAATGTTATTTTTATCAATGGTGTTCTTATCACTGCTGTTTTATCAATGTTGTTTGATATCAATGCTGTTTTATTTATGCTGTTTTTAATATTTATCCGTTATTATTTCATCTATAACTGTATGACTATATATGGTTATTTATTTATGTGTTTTTGGACATTTTAACATTCATATTTCATCTATGGTTTTATTAATGCTCTTTTACAATGCTGTTTCTATGATTTTATTCGTTATCATTTCGTTTATAACTATATGATTACATAGGGTTATTTATATGTTTTTAGACATTTATTCATGTGATTTTATGTTCCTTGTTTTAACTGTTTTTAATTGTTTTAATTTTGTTTTCATTTTATTTTTCCAATTTAATTTTTTATGAATGATTGTAGTACAGTTTAATTTTATATTTTGTTTATGTACTCATGATTGTAGCACGCCAGATTACCCCTGAAGAAGGTTAAACGAAACACAGCCTGTGTCGGGTCTCTTTGGTGAATTTCCTCAGGTTATTGGTACAAATAGCTGTCTTTCCATACCACATTTCTTAGACTGGATAGCTAGAGTGGGGCCATGAATTTCATGCTAACTGTCCATGGAGCATTAGGGAAGCAAGTGGGCGGGTTAGGGGCAGGAAGTGGGCTAATTAGCATGGGTGCGCTATAGCCACCTTAGTAAATGGAGGTAAGTGCACATGCATTATTTTTCGGCAGGGTGCATCTCATCAACTGCCGGGAACATGCTTTCAGTGTTCCCGACAATTAACCCAGGTGGTGTTGTGCCTAACACGCTATGGATTTGGTGCTATTGATGCGTTAAATGGAACCATAGCATCCTTTAATACAAGGGCCCCTTTGTGTTGCCAGATATTTAATGCAGGATACAAATCTTCATAGGATGTTGAACTCAACCTATATTGGCAAAGTAATTTGAACTTGCATGATAAACACTTCTTACAGGCCACTTCCTTCACACGTGACTGAAGAGATTGTTCAGTCTTTTTCTAAATGAGAGTCACTTTCTCTCTCACTTTCATACACTCGTATAACTGAAGTGTAATGTGAGTTGAAAGAGCTAGATAGGGACTAGAGATGATTGGGCCCCCTACTGCTGTGGCCCTTTGGGTACTACCCAATTACCCAACTGTTCAATCCACCCCTGGCAGCAATAGCATTCAGATAGTGATGATTTTCAGTCACTGTCTAGATAAGCTATACATTTTGTTTAGGCCTTCTGAATAGCAGGGCTTAAAGTAAGCAGATAGTGGTAGCAGCGGTCAGCGGCCACTACAAATATCCACTCAATGCCACTAGCGGTATGAATAATAGCACTGACTGCACACATTAATTTAAGTGCTGTGGCCAGGGTTTAAATTGATAGACTGACCCTCTCTGCTGGATATTACCCCTTGTACTGTATCTTTAAAATTACACAGCAGCCACACCACTGAATATTCACCTCATTGCTTTCATTACATTTTCAGCACCATTTTGGGAACAGTTTTCAAAGCCATTCTTGCAGGCAAACAGTATTTCATGCACAGAAATGAGCCATCTGAAAATTTCCCGTCTTGAAGATAATCTTCACCTACCCTCCGGTGAAACTAAGGTGTCTGCATCGGGGCAGAAGACTTTGGCTGCATGTGGTTTTGAACTTCCTGGCTTGAATGCAGTGTCTTCGGCAGGTCCACGAGAAGATTTCCTGATGGACCTAAGTGCTTCGGGATTTTCCTTCCCCCTGATCAGCGGGCCGCCCCCCCCCCCCCCGCCCACACTACGACCCGGAAGAGCTGAGTGATCCGGCAATGTGCTTCCCTCTGGCATGATTACTATCATGCCGTTGAAGAGGAGTGAAGAGCGCTCGCTGGCCATGGTTACACCGGTATCTGGTCTTCTTCCTGTAGTTGCAGGCTTTGAATGGGTTCCTTGGGCATCTGAGGCAGCTCTTGGAGTGGATTCGAAGCAATCTTTGGTCCAGGTTCCTTGGAGGTGGTTAAACCTGCTACAGTGACATTAGACACCTTGGGATGCAATAGCTGCAGTCAATGGTTTCTTACTGTCTTTTGCTGGCATTGTAAGTAATGAATTTTCCACAATGAAAATTGATTTACTGACGATTTCTGGGAGGTGAAAGACTAGGAGGTGACGATGTCCCTATTTGAAGAGGATCTGGGATTTTCCAGGGTCTTCAGGAAGCCCAGATTAAAGACAGAAATGTAACTGCTAGGAAAATTGAGTATCTGGGAAGCCAGATTCATAAAAGCTCAATTTTCCTAGATCTCCTATGGTGTCACCTCAGCAAATGGTGCACAGGTATTTCTGGGAAGTTTTACAGATCCCTCTGGAGCACCTGGCCCTCCTTACCAAGGTGCAGTATCTTTCGGTTGGGTCTGGAGGCCAGGGAGGGTCTCCTGGTGGCTTTCTTGGGATGTTAGATTTGACTGGGTTCCTTGAGAGCTCTCGGGAAGTGGTAACCGTTCGCACCACACTCCTGGTTACTCCAGCCCTAGAATCAAATAAAACATTAATTCTTAGAGCTTACTTTAGGAATTTCAATGATATGTTTTTTGGCTCTCATGTTCATATTTTCCCTGACCTAGCTAGGGTTACTCATCTCCGGAGAAGAGAGTTCCTGGGGCTTAAGTCTAGAGTTCTCTCCCTTGTGGGGACATTTGTGTTAAAATTTCCAGCAAAGTGTTGTTTCCTTTATAGATAAGTTGTTTCTGTTTTTTGAGCCTAAACAATTGCTGGAATTTCTTTTGGCTAGGGAATCCTTGGCCGCTACTCCTGCATCTCTTCCAGCTGACACATAACTCATGCTCCACAATGATTGAGCATATGCTACGTGTATTATTTCCTTTGTAAATTTCCTGTGGCCTCCTGTTAATTCCTTGATTGTGGTCTAAGTTTGGATAATATTCTTTTTTCCTTTGGTAATTTCTTGATAATAAGGTTTTCTGTTTTTCCATGTTTCACTTTAATCAAATATATACCTGAATGTATTTTGTTAAAAGTCAAATTAAAATAAAATAAATCAATAAATCAATCAATAAACAATAAATCATTATCCTGCCTGTATTCCACCCAAACTCTTCCACAGAACGTCTTCTTTAATGATGTTTTCAAATGTGTGCCTAATTATACCATGTGTACTTTTACACATGAAGTATATAAAAGATCTTTTATGCCCGTATGTTGCTATAGACATGAGTAAAATTACCTCCCTTGTGTGCAGGTGAAAGTACATGTGCACTTTTCTCCACAATGAGTAGGGGCATTACTGGGAATCTGTACCATAGTCAACTCCAGATTTTTTCATTCTTGATGTTATTGAGCTTTTCCATCGTTGACTTCAACAGATGTACTCATTTAATTTTTGTACAATCTATTGGGTGAAGTCAATGTATACAGTCTCCGCTTGTTGCTGGAAGAAGGTGTTTGAGATGACTAGATTGCTTGGAAGACAACATTATGACCAACTGACTGAAAATGGTCTGGGGATCATTCTGAGCAGCGTTTATCAGGGATGTATGTCCAGTCCACTGCCAAATGCTTGGGCCCAGTGATGATCCCAAAGCTCCCCATATGTACAGAGATGTGCAGGGAGCTCTGGACAGGGGTGGGAGGGGGTGGCTGGAGGAGCTTGGGTGGGGCAGAGGCGGGCCGATTCCAGTCAGTGCCCTGTATGTCCAGGCTTGAGGAGATAGATGGGGGACTTATTACACCATGGAGGTGGAATAAGTCCCTCCGATGTCAATGGCCATCATGGCAGGACCCCCCCCCCCCCGACCAGATGAGCAGAGCAGGAAGATCCTCGCTGCCTGACCCAGCCTTGGCAGGCCCCTCTGGGGATTGGATGGAAGGGGAATGTAATGTAAAGGTTTGCGGGGCAGCAGGGCTCCTGCATGGCATCCTGATGCCATGGCGATGGGACACCATGGCACCAAGGCTCCATGCAGGAGCATTGGGAGGGTTAGATGGGGTGGGAGCTGTATGTCCGGTGGCACAGAATTGGAGCACATCTAGCCCTTCCAAGCCCTTTGCCCCGATTCTGCTCCCGCAGGAACATCTAGCTCCCATGAGTGCAGAATCAGGTGCAAATCCAGCCCATCTAGATTTTGGACATTCGGATGAGCCGGATAGGCCCCGATCAGAATTGACCTCTCTGTGTTCATACAAAGGCTGAAGAAAAGTGATTCAGCTGTCTATGGAAATTATCACACAATCGCTCTGATCCTACAGACCAGCAAGATTCTATTCAAGATAATTCAGTGGAAACTACAGCTATACCTGGAGTAAGAAATGCCCAAAATGCAAGCAATATTCAGGAAATGGTGAGGAACAAGAGACATCATTGCGAATGTGAGATGGATCCTTGAAAGGACAAAAAAATTCCTAAAGGATATCTATATATGTTTTATTGATTACAGCAAGACCTTTGATTGTATAAATCATGAAAAACTCTGGGCCACATTAAGAAGCATGGGTATGCTAGAATACATGATAGTTTTCATGTACAATCCCTACACCGGCAAAGAAGCAACAGTTTGAATGGAACAAGGAGAAACAAAATGGTTTAAAATTGGCAAAGGTGGATTATAGGGATTATGCTTTCCCCATAACTGTTCAATTTAATTTTAGAACATATCTTCAGAGAAACAGGATTACCAAGATATGATGTTTGACAGAAGACTAATCAACAACCTTTGCTATGTTTTTGATACCACATTACTGACTGAAAGGGAAGATGATCTGAAATATTTCTTAACATAGACTTAAAATGGGCTTGCACCTTAATGTGAAGAAGACAAATGTTTTGGACAACTGCCTAATCAATAATTTCATCCTTGATGAAGAAGAAACAGAAATAATAGACAACTTCCCCCCTCGTTATCCGATTCCCCCTCCACACAATTTCATATTATTACTGTCACTCTGTAACTAGATAAGTTGTACATGGTTTATATTGCAGAAGTTCCTTATATCTGCTGCGCTATAAGTTCCTTGCAGTATCTTCATGCATGCCCCCCCTTCCCCTCACCGTTCTATGTAACTCTTTTTAGTTGTCTTGTAAACTGCTTTGATTCTAGGAGAAGGCGGTATAGAAATCCACATAAATAAATAAATAAATAAATACATAACTTCAACCTGCATGGATCCATAATCAATAACAAAAGGACAAGCAGTCAAGAAACCCAATGATGCATTGCTCTTAGCAGACCGACTATGAAGGACCTAGAATAGATTTTCAAGGGCAAAGATATATGTCAGAATACAAAGACTCGACTTGCCCACCCATGGTATTTGCAATAACATCATATGGATGTAAAAGCTGCATAGTGAAGAAGCAAAAATCAATGCTTTTAAATTATGGTACTGCATATACCATGGACCGCCAGAAGAACAAATCAATAGGTGCTGGAGAAAATCAAACCTAAGCTATACATGGAGGTTCAAATGACAAGACTTCAACTGCCATACTTTGGACACATCGTGCAAAGAGGAAGATCATTTGAGAAAGACATCATGCTTGGCAAGATTGAAGGTCGACACAAGAGGAACACCAGCGATGCAAGGGATCGATTCAATAACAGCAACTATAGATGCCACTCTATCAACAATTAGCTGCCGGACTGAATATCAAACGCAGTTTAGAAAAATTATCCACAGAGTCACTATGAGTCAATATCGACTCAACAGCACTTAATATGAACAACAACAGATTGCTATGTTTAGCTATATGTATAGCAGTGTCGAAAAGCACCACTATACAGGTGGAGGCCAATTCCAATTAGGGGATGTCCAGCCTATCAGCTAGACATTCCTGTGGGTGAAGAATTGGGGCACTTGGACAGACTGGATGGGTCACGATTCAGCCCTGCTACATATCACGGCATCCCATCTCCATGGCACCGGGATGCCAGACAGGAGCCCCGATGCACCACAGCACTTGCAAACTGCTTTTCCCCACCGCCTGACTCCCAAGGGGTCTGCCACTGCTGGGATCAGGCAGAGAGGATTCCCCTGCCTCTGTTCACCTCTTCAGTGGGGCTCTTCTGTGCTGGCCACCAACATTGGGGAAATGTATTCAACCTCCAAAGTGAAATATGTTCCCCGTCCATCCTTGACACCCCGGACGTACAGGGCCGTGACCAGTATCAGCCCTGTACGTCCGGGGTAATGGGCCTGCCCACGTTCCAACTCCAGCCCTCCCCTTCCCACTTCCATCCACAGCTCCCTGCACATCTCCTCTGTACATGCGAGGAGTTTTGGGGACAGAATCGGCCCCAAACCATTAGGAGGGGATGTACGTCCAAACCAGATGTGCATCCCCGCTAAACGCTGTTTGGAATAACCTGTGGAGCCTGATTCAGTAAGGAGCATGTCCAAACTGTCTGGACAGCCCTGAGCAGGACAGGCCCATTAGGACCTGATTCTGCACCGCAGGAGCAAGACACCCCCACTAATGCAGGTTCAAGCCTGGAGACGGCCCAGCATACCCCTGCAGTCGGCCGGATGACATCCTCACCGCCTCTCAGTCAGCCCACCATATTGCTGTCCCCCTTTGCCCCGCCATCCAACCCCGGATGGGACCAGCCAAGGCCCTGATTGGGCGGTGGGGACTCGCTGTGCCTGCCGCTGATGCTGCCAGGGGGCTGGCTGGCCGATCTGGGGACACAGCCAGTGCTTATTCCACTTCTGAGGTGGAATAACCTTGTCGTCCCCCGCCACACACCCCCCCCCCCCCCCGGTGCCTCCAGGAAATACAGGGTCATGACCGGAATTGGGCCTGTACCTCTGGGTGCCGGTCCTGCTCACATTCCTCTTACTCTCCGCCCCTGTGCTGCTCCTGTGCCGCCCTCATCCCCCGCAGCACACACAGCGGCTCTGTACATGCAGGGCGGATGGGAGACGGCAGACAGGGCCATAGTAACCAGGTTTGGAAGCAAAGACCAGATGTTCAGCACTTTCTGGATACCAGCAGTGAATATCCATTTTTTATTTAACTGCAGCATCTAGTGTTTAAAGATTACATTGACTGCCGCAATAAAATACTAATCAGAAAGGGTTTAGGCTTCTAAGTTTGAAAGTTGGGTTCTGAAAATATATTAGAGCTGAGTATCTAAAATCATGCTCCTAGTTTCACTAGACTGCTGAATTTAGTAGCCTAAATAATGAGTGGGTGTATTTAGGGAAGGGAAAATAGTTAGGGACTTAGGGGTATGTTTACTAAGCAGTCTTAACGTGCGCCCAGCGATAGTGTGCAGGATGCCATAAAAGGAGTGGGCGTTTCGGTCTTAACATAGCAAAATGGGATTATCGCGTGATAACGCGTGCTGCGCACATTATCAGGCGAAATGCCGCTAAGCACGTTAACGCGCGATAATCTTAAGTAGGCGCGCAGACATGCAAACATAGAAGCAGAGGTGTAGCACAATGGTCAATACACTGCCTGATGGTACAGGGGTCATGAGTTTGATCCACCAGTGTGCCTAATGCATAAGGCTGGCTGAGGCATCACCCTTTACGTTTAAGTAGTGATTTTTGAGGCATTTTACCTTTATTTTAATTAATGCTGCCAGCAAACACACCCTCATGGTGGCATAACCTAAGGTGCCGCATAAGGCACCCCATAACGCACTCCATAAGGCACATTATAAAGTGCACTGTCCGCCAAGGCACCCTATAATGTCCCCTATAGGACACCTTATAAGGTGCTTGATAGGGCGCCTTAAGGTTACAGTACTCTGAGGGTGCTTTTGCTGGCAGCACTAATGTACATTAAAAATGGACAATACCTCAGACAGCCCTATCAAATAACCCCACCATGGGTTTGAACCCATGACCTCTGGCTTCACAAGCAGTGAAGTAACCAGTGGGCTACAGCTGCTAACAAACCCCTAACTGGCTGCAGAAAGACTGCATGTCACCACACAAACTGTCTGCTGTGGTTACCAGGATAGGGTTAACCCACCCGTACCCATGATGCACTGCACATGCAAATCAGCAGTCGACAGATGGGCACAAGATGGGGTATGCACCCCCACAGCACCTCGGCCTGGTAGGGGGAACTGACTGTGTGTGGTACTGGCACAGAGTAGCCACAGACCGTCACATTGTGCGGGTACTGTGCTCACCCTGAGGGTGAGGTGGGGCGCCGAGTACCAGGTCCACAGCAGCTTTCATAACTGAAATACGCCATACTGCAGGTCCCCATCAGTGCTGCTGTGTGTGTGTGTGTGTGTGTGCGCGCGTGCACATGTGCATGTCTAGCCCTTATGCCTATGATGCACCCAGAATAGTGCATATCCTGTGTTGGTGCCATGGTTACATGATGTAGGTTAGGTGGTGGTGTGGGGGGTGTTTGGACCCATAGGCAGATTATGTACCACCACACATCCCACCCTGTGGGGCTCAGGGTGGGAAACAGGATCGCCCACCAATAGATCCACATTCTACCTCCCTGCAATGGTAGCAGTAGAGGGGAGCATCAACCCCAGTCCTGCTGGGGAACAGACACCCTACAGGACAGGCAATGCAGAACTGTACACATCCATAAAGCAATAGCAGACAGACAGTAGGCCTGGAAATGCTCAGCTGATCCCACCACTATCTGACATTCTCCAGCAGCAAGCCTCCAGCCACTGCACCCTGCAAAGTGTTCCAGCAAGACACATACTAGCAGCAGACAGTCTGCTAGCTAGTCCATAGTGCATGGTCCTGGAGGAGATGCGTGTATCCAGAACTGGGATGTCAGCATACACACCAAGAAGATAAATCAGTGATTGGGCCCCAAAAGGAATCCATAAATACCACAAAAGAAAAATGCTGTATAGCACTATGGGGGAACCTAGCCATGCCATGGTCACTGGTCAGTCAGGGTGAGAGTGATCTCCCAGCAGGACATGCTGTGGCCACGCTGTCCATGCAGGTGGTGGCCAGGCACTACAATGTCCGAGCCATTGCCCTATGCCCTGTGCAGATGCAGCCAGGCCAGGCCACCCTATCCAGGCTATTCCCACAGTACCTTGCTCCTCATTATGCACATTGGCAGGCCAATACTGGCAACAGTGCTAGCAGTGTGGGCTGTGGAGGGTGTTGGCAGCCACCACACACTGGATAGACAGACACACACTCCACACACATATGCCAGCATTGTGCAACTATAGAGGTGTTTGGCAGCCCTGGCCACCACACCAGACCTGGGCATAGTGCAGGCATGGCTATGGTATGCAATACTGTTGGGGTCACTCTGTCAGACACCAGACCTGAGGCACACTCCACAGACTTCAGAAAGGTTGCTATGATGCAGCTCAATCAGCCAATTGTGCTTAACGTAGGAATTGCTATCTGCCAGTTATCATAGCAACCTTTTGATAGCTGTGTACAGTTTCCCATGTTTAGGGTGGCATTGCTAAGGTATGCAAGTGCTAGTATGGGAAGATGCACGCAGGGCCCAACATCCTGCCTCTCCAGGAGGCTTGGGATAATGGAGCCTGTGGGTGCGGGTGTGTCTGCCCCTGTTGGCCGCTGCTCTAGGGCAGAGGTTCCCAACTCCAGTCCTGGAGGGCCAAACACTGTTCGGGTTTTCATGCTGTCCCTAATGAATATGCATGAGATACATCTGCATACCATGGGGGCGGTGCATAGCAATGCAGCACAGCCACATTTATTAGAGGCAGCATGGAACCTGAATGGTGTTTGGCCCTCCAGGACTGCATTTGGGAGACTCTGCTCTAGGTAATGCGCATGTTTATGGTGTCTGTGCTCTGTAGGGTAAAATGTAGGTGTTTTGGGCATGTCTACGTCATCTGCACTACAGGTTCTGTCTGTATTAGTACGTTGTAGTAGTGGGTAAAATATGGGGGCTGGGTTGGCAGGAACCACAGTTGGGACTTCAACCTGTGATCTTCTGCTCCTGAACACACTGGCTGTGTGCACTGCACCACTGTGTTGCCACAGAGACAGTGCATTCCCTAGGGATACCATGACTGTTCGTCAGACAGGGCCTGTCTGTTGCAGTGCATGGCACCCACTTACACAGGGCTAGGCCACGGTCTGCTCTGGGCAGCTGCCACTGCCCCCTCCACCACCAGTACCCCTCTGCCACCCTGCTGACATGCCCGTCTGCTGGTGGTGCTGGTGAAGCACAGTCTCAGGCCATCCATTGTGCAGGTAGGTTGCTGCCTATGGTGCAGGTTCTGGGGTAGGGGTGCCTGCATAGATGTCCATGCTTCCCCCCAGCACCGCCTGCCAATGTTCTGTGCCCTTGGGGGTACTGCAGTGCCAGGCCCCACAGTACCTGCTGGGTACTATCCCCTGTGGGAAGCACACTCGTGCCCATGTTTATTTATTTATTTACGTTTCTTATATACCGCGCTATTAAGATCAGTGCGGTTTACAGCGAACAGAACGATGGTGCACTTGTGAGAACACATAGTGCTTACAATGAACAGGGCAATAACATAGTTTACAGCGAAAACAGAACAATAGTCAAATGTAACAAAATCATTGTGCTTACAATGAACCATGAACGGGGTAATAACATGGGTAAGAACTTGGGTGAAACTATCTACAAAACATTTACAAAGTTCAAACTATCTACAGATCATTTACAAAGTTCAAAGTATTCCTATTGAGTAGGCTAGATGGAATAATAGGTTTAAGCCCAGGGAGGCATTGATTAACCATTCTCCTGTAGGGTTAAAGTATTGGGGCAGATGTGGAAGGGCCCTCATCAGTTGCTGTCTGGCTGCTCTACTGTTTCAGCATTCGTATGGGCCTCCTAGGCATCACCCTTGTCCGCACTGTGGCCCAGCTGCAGCACAGCATGTGCCGTCTGCAGCCCTCTGGGTCCCCTTTCGCAGCATCTGTCCAGTTGCCCATTCCGACATGTCCGTCCTGCTGTTGTGGAACATGTGCACGCCATAGGAAACCTGTCCAATGGAGAGGGAAATCCTGATCAGCGCTATTTCACTGTGGGATAATTCACCTTGTATGGGGACGGAGCGTAGACCCTTCCAAAATTCATATCATCTTTTTGGAGCTTTCTTGGGAGTGTTTTTCGACGTTTCCCATTAATATCACTATTGCCCAGCTTGGTTATGGGTTTTTTTATATTTTGTTGGGGTCATTTTCAATGTTTATTTGCACTTTTGTTCCGTGCACATGTATCACACTTATCACTTTTTTGTAGGTTTCCCTGATTTTGCTGTACATTGCTGACAGAAATGGTTTCTCTTCCCTTTAAATCAGCTCTAACGCTGTTTCCCACCCAACGCGTTAGTTTTCAGCCTTGGATTTCACAGCGTTAGTGTGCAGAGAGCCTCTCCCCTCCCACTCTCCGCCCATTGACCCCTTCTCTCCGCCCCTGGGGAGCCTTCCTCCTCCCTCCGGGAGCCTTTCCCCGCCTTCAGCGCTCATTTGCGCCACTGCACGCGTTATCACGCGATAAGGTACCTGTGCGCCTGATAAAGCGCCATTATCGCGTGATAAGGTACCTTATCGCGCGATAACATCACAGAGCGCACATTAAGACGGTTTAGTAAACATACCCCATTGTACTGATTTTCATCACTTGGCACCTAAATTAGGCTCTTAAATCTAGGCAAATGAATGGCAAGCCTGAATTTAAGAGCCCAGTTTTTAGGTGCTAAATTATGGTGAATTTTCAACTGGAAACTTAACATCCTAAATTAAGCTGAAAATAGGTGATAGATTTAGGAATAGGTGCCAGCTCTGAGGGTGAAGTGGTTACTTGAGCACTCCCAATACTGAGCAAACTCCTGCACTGTCTAGGGGCAGGTAATTTTGTGTTTAGTTTAGCACGCCCAGTCTTTTTGAGAAGTTAATTTCTATGAATGTAGGAACATCACTTATGTTCATAAATTTTGAAGCTCAGTTTTTTTAAATATTTGATCCAATTTGTCCTTAACTGAAGCACTATTGAGGGGCATAAAGACTTTTAGAAGAGTTAATAAAAATGCCATTGTATTTTACTTTCAACAACAGTTGTCTTAAACAGCCTGTGATAACTTTGTGAACACTTGGCTCTATTAAAAAAAGAGTGTATTTTCAGTTGAAAGAAATAGAAGGCTGCGTTGGTGTTTTAACACACTGAAATAGTTTTCTTGAAAAAAATAAGGAGGGACGGCTATTTTTTTAAGGCAAATGTACAAGGTGAAGGCTATGGGATGAAGCCATCTGTGACTGCGGTTGCAAAAGCATTCCCTTGTAAGCACTGCACCTACCTCTCCCCTCCTCCTTCCTCAGTCCCTCTCCGTTGCCCTTGATGACTCAATCCACCTCCTCCTCATTCTGCTCTCAGAAACCTCTTGCAGGTCTTGGACAGAAAAAAAGAGCTGACAGAGTGAAAAATATTCTTGGGAGCTCAAGGTAACTGCAGCAAGCAGCTGCACTTGGCTGCCGTCTCCCCCCTTTCTCTTCTTCAGAATGTACTGTTCCCTCTCCAGAGGAATGTCAGTTGGGACTGAACCTGCGTCAGACATCACCCACTGAGGGGCCTTGACTTCTTACTGGGAGTAAGAAGGAAAGACAGGCTTGGGCAGTATTTTTGAAAACTGTCATGAGCCAATTAAAAAAAGGACTAAGCCACCTTATTTACAATTTTTAATGAATCTCTGTATGGTGCTGTGGTACTTTTATTTTTGTATGTAAATCTCCTTCTTCTACCTTACACCACACAAATTTTCACACGTTTCAATAGCTATGCATAGAGCAACAATCTTCAGCCACTATACATAAGGCTACATGGTTTACGTGAGGACAGCACTCTTTCCGTCCTAACTTAAACCTCTCAACTATACAGAGAGCAACTGAATATTGCCTCTATCCACTCCGCCCCAGCACTATATAGATAGAGGCCGCCTAATTTAAGGGGGCAAGTAAGTGTCTACGTAGGTGCTACTGTATTTCAAAAAGTGCTTATATGTCTTTATAAAATACTTGTTTAAGAAGCAGAGATCCCGCCTTAAATGAAGGCGTGGAGATTTACCCCTGCTCTTGATAAAGAATGTGTTCATGCCAACATGCATACTTTTATGCCGGTTGGTATTTTATGAGACCATTTACAAGTGTATGTGGCCAAATACGCATGAAAATGACTTTATAAATTTACCCCCCATAGGGCCAGAGTGGTCAGAGAAAATTTCCAGCAGCAGTGGCAGCAGTATCTCTATAGCTTCCCTGCCTATTATGGGATATCAGTGCTGTCCAGTCATAGATACTATTTTGAAAAACCACGAAAACAGAGGCACTATCTTGGGTGTAAACAGCAACGACTCGGGTTTGCAGTTCCTTCTTCCTCTGTTAGAAAGAAAGAATCTTCTTCCATTTCTGGATCTCTGTCTCTCTCCTTTTTTGCTCCCCTCCGATTCCTTGGTTTTTTTCCCCCTCTCTCACCACCTCTACTCCCCCCTTGGCACTGCCATACACAAACACAGACTTATTCCAGAATCACTATCCTCTCTCACCTCTCCTTCCCTCCTCTCTGTCTATCTTCGTCCACGGATTTTTCTTTCACTCTGTCGTATTACTTCTCCTTCCTTCTTTCATCTATATCTTTGCCTGCTTTCTATCCCCCATGACCCAGTAGTTCTTTCTTTGTCTATTACTGCTACTACTGCTACTGTTTTATGAATAGGGAGGGGCCCCTGCTTGCCGTGCAGTGAATAAATGAAAGCTAATGTCAGTAGGACTATGCGGGTCAGGCATGAGGAAACAAGGCTCTCCCTTTTGGCTTAGGGAAGTGTTAGATTTTGGGAGGAGTGTGGATAGGGATGAGTTGCATGTCAGGGATTTGTGGGGGGGGGGGGGGCATTAGTTTATGTTTTCACCATGTAGACAGGCTGACTTGGGGAAAGTCAGGAGGGAGATTATGAAGCTCAGCCTTTGTGATTTCGGGAGGGGGGGGAGATTAATGTACCCAGCAATCTGTTGCAGAATTTTCTAATCGTTGCCCCTATACTGCAGCAGAAAAGTTGGAAACTTTTGCTGTACAGTTTTAGGCTTCCTGAGAATACACAAGACTCGTCTTTTTATGCAGTGAATGTGAAAGGCGACAACACAATATGATCTGAGAAATAAATCTTAGAGAAGCTACACTTAACCTAAGTCCTCTGAGTAAACCATGTTTTTCTGTGGTCTGTGAGTTCACAGTGCAATGTAGGACAAAATCTGATTTTACTAGAAGTTTTAGCTGAATTAGGTTTACCATTTTAAGCCTGCATATGGTACCAACCTAAGTTGTATAACTATTTTGCCAGTGAATTAAAGTTTTGAGAATGAACAGAAGTGGGCCTATGCTTTATGTTATGTGCATAGTTTTAGGGCATTGAATTTAAACTTTTAGCACACTGAGAACAGATTTGTAGAAAGTGACGTTGAAAAAGTGAAAATGCTAAACAAACACTTTTGTATTCACAAAAGAAAATCCTGGAGAAGGATCACATAAGACTGACAAATCTACAAATGGGAATGGAGTTGATTCCACACCATTCACAGAAGATGATTTTTTTAACAGCTTGCAAACTGAAAGTGGACAAGGCCATGGGACCAGATGGGATACATCCTAGGATACTGAAAGAGCTCAGAGAGGTTCTGGCAGGGCCTGTAAAGGATGTTTTAATAGATCCTTGGAGATGGGAGAGGTTCCGCAGGACTGGAGAAGGACTGATGTGCTACCTCTTCACAAAAGTGGTAATAGGGATGAGGTGACAAACTATAGGCCAGAAAGCCTTACTTCTTTGGTGCAGAAAGCAATGGAGGTGCTCTTGAAAGAAAGAGTGGACTTTCTGGAAACCAATGGATTGTATGATACAAGGCAATATGGTTTTACCAGGGGAAGATCATGCCAAACAAATCTGAGTTATCTGACTGGGTGACCAGAGAAATAGATCAAGGTCATGTGATGGATGTGATTTACCTAGATTTCAGCAACGCATTTGATACTGTTTCTTATCAATAAACTGAGCAGCCTGGGGATAGGTTCCAAAGTGGTGAAATGGATTAGAAATTGCTTGACTGATAGACAGCAGAAAGTGATGGTAAACAGAACTCACTCAGAAGAAAAGAAGGTGCATGGTGGCGTGCCTCAGGGATCAGCCCTGGGATCAATACTGTTCAATGTATTTGTGAGTGATATTGCAGAAGGATTGAATGGAAAGGTCTGCCTTTTTGCAGATGACATGAAAATTTGCAACAGAGTGGATGCTTTTGAGGGAGTGGACAATATGAGGGAAGATCTAAAAACACTGGAAGAATGGTCTAATGCTTGGCAGTTAAGATTTAATGCAAAGAAGTGCAGAGTCATGCACTTGGGATGCAGAAATCCAAAAGAATTGTATGCAATAGGGGGCGAGAGGTTGGTGTGCATAGACCAGGAGAGGGACCTCGGAGTGCTAGTGTCTGAGGATCTCAAGGTGGCGAAACAATACATCTTGGCAGTAGCCAAAGTCAGAAAGATGCTGGGTTGCATACAGAGAGGAATAACCAGCAGAAAGGAGGAGGTATTAATGCCCCTGTACAAGTCGTTGGTGAGGCCTCACTTGGAGTATTGTGTTCAGTTTTGAAATGGTTAAAAGGAAGGTAACCAAAATGATTTGGAGCCTGCTACAGAAGATGTATGAGAAGAAACTGAAGCCCTAAATATGTATACCCTGGAGGAGAGGAAGGACAGGGGAGATATGATACAGACCTCCATCTTGTGCTATTTATACACTCACTGCTATGAGCTGTTTCTCTCATAGTGCCACCAGATATCATTGCCACTACCAGGAACGCAAGCTCCATCCTTCTGCTTGGTTCTTTCCATATGTCCCCTGAGTTTTTATCTCATCTGTTTTCACTCTTCACTAGTTTTTCTCACATCTTTCAGCACTCTCTCCTGCATTACCACTCCATTTTCCTCTCTTCTATCCTTCTATTCATTTTTTATTTTAACCTAGTGGTTAGAGAACTGGCTTGATAACTCCAAGACTAGGGTTCGATTCTCAATGACACTTCTTGTGGCCTCGAGCAAGTCACTTAATCCTCCATTGCCAGGTGGGATGTGTAGCCCTGCTACCCATCTAGCCTGTATTGAGCAAAGTGATCCCCCAACATGCACACAGCCTCTAAGGGTTCGGCAGAGGGGAAACGGGGGTTGGCACTGCGGCGGGCTGGCCGTGAAGCAGGGAGGATGTCTCCTGCGGGGTTGCAGGGGCAAGCCGGGCCATCTCACTGCCTGATTCTCCACCCACGGGAACAACTAGCTCCCGCGATGCAGAAACAGGTACTAATGGAGCCATCCTATTTATGGGTGTCCGAACAGCCTGGATGTGCCCCTTCCTGCATCAGGCTCCCCACCTATTCCCGAGCAGATGTAAATGTTAACATATATTTCACATGCTTGCACACGTATTTTGTAAAATACACATGTAATTCATGACTCTGCCCATGATGTGCCCTAACTCTTCCCCTTCTCCCTTGTAGAGAGTGCTGACTGTACAAGTACCTACCATCTTGCACCTAATAGAGGCCTATTCCACATGAAAATCAGCATTTTTGATGTGGAAAAATGTTATAAAATGACCTCCAGAGTGGCTATCTTCATCCATTCTGGAAAAAGAACAGGCTAGTATACAACTCCTTCCCATTAGTACAGAGGATTCTTTTGGACTAGAAGAGGCAAAATCTATAATTGCAAGGCAAGTTACAGACCTAGGGTGCAACACTCACTCTTAGGAGACAGAAAAATCAAAATGATTCCTATAATTCTAGAGTTATCTATGTTTACCTGCATATCAGGATGAGACGACAAATCTCCAAAAATTGTAAGAAACACTCATGCCTTCCCAGCATGACAGGAGAAAAACACAGCACCCTCCAAAATATCTGGATTGCAGAGTCATTGGCCATAACACCTAGCCAGAAAATATCTCTGAAAATAAAAAGAATATAAAAAAATACTATTAATAATATGATTAAAAAGCAATAAAAATTAAATTAAGAAGAAGAGTTTTTTAGACCAATGATTGATACTTGTGTTATCCCTACAAATTAATTTGGGATACAGTGTCTGAGGTCTTCTTCTCCTTTCAAATATATTTTTTGAAGTTGTTGTAAAAATTGCAAACTAAGGGGTATGTTTACTAAACTGCGGTAATTATACATAACGCGCATTATGTAACGTTAACGATCGTTAGTGCATAATGCACGTTATGATGCGCTAACGATCGTTAACGTTACATAACGCGCGTTATGATGCGCTAACGATCGTAATGCCCCGCGGTGCGGTAAAACACTGCAGAAGGTGGAGAGAGGGCGGAGAGAAGGGGTCAGTGGGCGGAGAGAGGGGGGGAGAGGCTCCCTTCACACTAACGCGCTGATTTTAAGAGCTGAATCCAAACGCGATTGAAAACCTGCTGTTAAATGCACATTACAGGGGAGAGAAACCATTTCAGTGTCAGCAATGTACAGCCCAGGCAGGGAAACCTAAACAAAGTGATAAGTGTGATACATGTGCACAGAACAAAAGGGCACATAAACACTGAAAATGACCACAACAAACTGGAAAAAACCCATAACCAAGCTGACCAATAGTGGTATCAATGAGAAACATCAACCCCTCCCCCCCCCGAGTAAGCTCCATAGAACAGATATAAATCGTGGAAGGGTCTATACTCCGTCCCCATACAAGGTGAATGAGCCCACAGTGAAATAGCGCTGCTCAGGGTTTTCCCCACCATCGGACAGGGTTCCTATGGTGTGCACATGTCCCGCAACATCAGGGCGGGCATGTCAGAATGGAAACTGGACAGATGTCGGAGAAGGGGATACAGAGGGCCGCAGGCGGCACATGCTGTGGTGCAGCTGGGCCACAGTGCGGACTAGGGCGATGCCTAGGTGGCCCATACGAATGCTGAAACAGCAGAGCAGCCAGACAGCAACTGCTGAAGGCCCAACATGGGCACGACTGTGTTTCCCACAGTGTCACAGGGGATAGTACCCAGCAGCTACCCCCAAGGGTACGGAACATTGGCAGGCGGTGCTGGGGGGAAGCGTGGACACCTATGCAGGCACCCCTACCTCAGAGCCCGCACCATAGGCAGCCGCCTACCTGCACACTGGATGGTATGAGACTGCTCACCACCAGCACCACCAGCAGAAGGGCATGTCAGCATGGTGGCTGAGGGATACTGGTGGTGGAGGGGTAGTGGCAGCTGCCCAGAGCAGACCGTGGCCTAGCTCTGTGTAGGTGGGTGCTGTGTACGGCAACAGACAGGCCCTGTCTGACGAACAGTCATGGTATCACCAAGGAATATACTGACTCTGTGACAACAAGGTGGTGCAGTGCACAAAACCAGTGTATTCAGAAGCAGAGGGTCACAGGTTCAAGTCCCAGCTGTGGTTCCTGCCAACCCAGTCCACATATTTTACCCACTACTACAACGTGCTAATACAGACAGAACCTTTATTGCAGATGACGTAAACATGCCCAAGACACCTACATTTTACCCTAAAGAGCACAGACACCATCAACATGCACATTACCTAGAGCAGAGCCTCCCAAATGCAGTCCTGGAGGGCCAGACACCATTCCGGTTCCATGCTGCTTCTGATAAAGATGCCTGTGCTGCATTTCTATGTGCCACCCCCATGGTATGCAGATGTATCTCATGCATATTCATGAGGGACAGCATGAAAACCCGAACAGTGTTTGGCACCGCAGGACTGGAGTTGGGAACCTCTGCCATAAAGCAGCAGCCAACAGCGGCAGACCCACCCGCACCCACAGGCCCCATTATCCAAAGCCTCCTGGAGAGGCAGGACTTTGGGCTCTGCGTGCATCTCCCAATACTAGCACTTGCATACCTTAGCAATGCCACCCTAAACCGGGGAATATGTTACACATCTATCAAAAGTTTGCTATGATTACTGGCAGATAGCAATTCCTAGGTTAAGTACACTTTTCTGAGTGAGCTGCATCATAGCAACCTTTCTGATGTCTGTGGATTGTGCTACAGGTCTTGTGTCTGACAGTGTTTACCAACCTGGGGAGTGACACCTACAGTATTGCGTACCATAGTCATGCCTGCACTGTGCCCAGGACTGGTGTGGTGGCCTGGGCTGCCCAACACCTCTATAGCTGCACAATGCTGGCATAGGTGTGGGGAGTGTGTGACTGTCTATCCAGTGTGTGGTGGCTGCCAACACCCTCCACAGCCCACACTGCTAGCACTGTTGCCAGTATTGGCCTGCCAATGTGCATGATGAGGAGCAAGGTTCAGTGGGAATAGCCTGGATAGGGTGGCCTGGCCTGGATGCATCTGCACACGGCATAGGGCAATGGCTCGGACATTGTAGTGCCTGGCCACCACCTGCACGGACAGGGTGGCCATAGCATGCCCTGCTGGGAGGTCACTCTCACCCTGACTGAGCAGTGACCATGGCATGGCTAGGTTCCCCCATAGTGCTATATAGCAATTCTCTCATGTGATCTTTATGAGTTTTCTTTTGGGGCCCAATCACTGACTTATCTGCTTGGTGTGTATGCTGACATCCCTGTTCTGGGTACATGTATCTCCTCCAGGACCATGCACTATGGACTAGCTGGCAGACTGTCTGCAGCTAGTATGTGTCTTGCTGGAACACCTTGCAGGGTGCAGCGGCTGGAGGCTTGCTGCTGGAGGATGTCAGATAATGGTGGGGGGCAGCTGAGTATTTCCAGGCCTGCCGTCTGTCTGCTATTGCGTTATGGATGTGTACCGCTCTGTCTGTTCCCCAGCAGGACTGCGGTTGCTGGTCCCCTCTGCTGCTACCCTTGCAGGGAGGTAGACTGCGGATCTATTGGTGGGTGATCCTGTTTCCCACCCTGAGCCCCAGAGAGTGGGTTGTGTGGTGGTATATAATCTGCCTATGGGTCTATACACCCACCCCCACCTCCTCCCCCTCCCCTCCCCCTCCCCTCCTCCTCCCCTCCTCCTCCCCCTCCCCTCCCTCCCCTCCCCCCTCCTCCCCCCCCTCCTCCTCCCTCGTCCCCCCCTCCCTCCTCCTCACCCCCTCCCCCTCCCCCCCCTCCTCCTCCCCCATCCCCCCTCCTCCCCTCCTCTCCCCCCCTCCCCCTCCTCTCCCCCCCTCCCCCCCCTCCTCCTCCTTCTCCTCCTCCCCCTCCCCCTCCTCCTCCCCCTCCCCCTCCTCCTCCTCCCTCCTCCTCCCTCCTCCCCCCCTCCCTCCTCCTCACCCCCTCCCCCTCCCCCCCCCTCCTCCTCCCCCATCCCCCCTCCTCCCCCCCCTCCCCTCCCCCTCCCCCCTCCTCCTCCTTCTCCTCCCCTCTCCCCCTCTCCCCCTCCCCCCCTCCCCCCCTCCCCCCCCTCTCCCCCTCCCCCCCTCCCCCCCCTCTCCCCCTCCCCCCCCCCCTCCCCCCCTCTCCCCCTCTCCCCCTCTCCCCCTCCCCACCTCCTCCCCACCTCCAGCAGGTAACGATGGCACCAACACAGGATATGCACTATTCTGGGTGCAGCATCGCCCATAGGGACTAGACATGACCGAGACATACAGCAGGACACAGATGTATCCTAGGTGTGTCTAACGGAATTGCCTATCACACACTGATGGGGACCTGCAACATGGCATATTTCAGCCATGAAAGGTGCTGTGGACCTGGTGCTGGGCGCCCCACCTCAACCTCAGGGTGGGCACAGTGCCCGCACAATGTGACTGTCTGTGGCTACTCTGTGGCAGTGCCACACACAGTCTGTTCCCCCTACCAGGCCGAGGTGCTGTGGGGGTGCATACCCAATCTTGTGCCCATCTCTCGACTGCTGATTTGCATGTGCAGTGCATCATGGGTACGGGTGGGTTAACCCTATCCTGGTAACCACAGCAGACAGTTTGTGTGGTGACGTGCAGTCCTGAAGCCAGCCAGGGCTTTGTTCACAGCCTTATAAGGTGTCCTATAGGGGACATTATAGGGTGCCTTGGCGGACAGTACACTTTATAATGTGCCCTATGGAGTGTGTTATGGGGTGCCTTATGCGGCACCTTAGGTTATGCCACCGTGAGGGTGTGTTTGCTGGCAGCACTAATTAAAATACACGTCAAATGCCTCAACAATCGCTACTTAAATGTAAAGGGTGCTGCCTCAGCCAGCCTTATACATTAGGCCCACTTGGGAATCGAACCCATGACCCCATCAGTCAGTGTTGTAACCATTGTGCTACAGCTCTGTTGCTGTGCTTGTATGCCTGCGCGCCTTCTTAAGATTAACGTGCGGTAACGTGCCCTGTAGCGCTCGTTCATTTATGGCGCCTTGTAACGCGCGTTCTCGGTAATGATGTACCGCCCATGTCCTTATTTTGGGTTTCTGTCTCTACCGCGGCTCCTAACGCGACTCGCACTAACGCAGTTTAGTAAACATACCCCTAAGTTGTTATTATTGATCAGCAGAGACTTTCATTATTGTGTGTTTGTAACTACTAATTCCTGCCAATGTATTACCCTACAGTTTTATCCCAAACTTCATAAAGTTAGAAATAACAACATACACTTTAACTGGTCACATGGTCTACAGGTTAGGTAGGAGAAAGTATGGTTAGGAGAAAGTACCCTCCTAACATTCTCTGCAACAATTCCTGGACTAGAAAATTGCACTTATTCCATGCAATAGAACTTCAAGTGGGAAATCATACATTTTAAGGGGATAATTTCATACAGTCATTTCCACATGTATGTGGCAATATACATGAATAAAATGGCTCATATAAAATTGCAGCATAAAAGGATGTGTGATGCACACGTACTTCTATCATCTTATTTGCAGACATTTACACCTGCTCTTAGAAGCATAATGTCTGCACCTGCAATGTAGGATTTATACTTACAGTAGTTTTAATAAAGACAAATATGTTCCTACTAGTTTTTATAATACAGGCAGAATATATAGGTGCCTTCCAGCTAGGTGTCCTGTTATAAAATTACTTTCCACAATTCCTTATTGAGGCTCTAATAGTTGATGCCCTTGGCACTTATCTGAAGAGGATGAATGCATATACAAAACATTTCAAGTCATGCTTAAGTTGGTCACTTACAATTGACTGAGACAATAAACACTTAAAAATAATCCATTGTTTGAATAAAGAAAAAATTAAAGGGAAGCAGAAAAGGTTCAGAACATTTTCAAGATTTTATATTTTTTATAGAATTGATGTTTCACATTTTTATAGCAACATCTTTCCCTTTTATACTTTCTTATGGTCATCTTATAGCATTTTTTATTGTTTTGGGGCTTATCATGTTTTGAATTTTTTATAGCAGGAATTTTTATTTTATTTATTTCAAAACATTTAGAACATTAGAGCATAAAAAATGCTATGCTGGGCAGACCAAAGGTCCATTGAGCCCAGTATCCTGTTTCCAACAGTGGCTAATCCAGATCACAAGTACCTATCAGGTTCCCAAAAGGATTCCATGCTGCTTATTACAGGAGTAAGCAGTGGATTTCCCCAGTCCCATTTAATAATAGTTTATGCACTTTTTTAAATCCAACTACACTAAAAGCTTTTACTACATCCCCTGGCACTGAATTCCAGAGTTTGATTACACATTGAGTAAAAAAATACTTTCACTATACTGCAAATCAGAAGCAAGCCAGCAAAGTGATTTACAATTAAAACAGAGACAGGCAAAGAGGAAACAGAAGAACAACATCAGAAGAGAGACAAGGACATGGGAAGGGAAGAGAAAAGTAGCAATGTGGTCTGAAGAGAGAGAAAAGGAGATAGATAGGAAAGATTTAGAAATCTGCCCAGGAGAAGAGGGGGGAATCAGGAGGAGAGGCATCAGGAAAAGAAAATTGGAAGAACCAGGATTTGAGGAATTTCTTAAAATTGGAAAGGAAGGATTCTTGGCAGAGGGTAAGAAAAAAGGAATTCTAGAGGTAGGGGCCAAGGTAGGAAAAGGAGAATTCTCTAGAGACTACCAATCAAAGAATGGATGGAGAGGGGGAGGGAAAGAAGACATGCTTGGGAGGAATGAAGGGAGTGGGAAGGGATGTAGGAGGAGATTAGAGAGGCAAGATAAAGGGGGGAGAAGCAGTGTTGCAAGCACAGTGAGTAAGGGTGAGAATCTTGAACTTCAGTTTAGGAGAGATAGCAAGTCAGTGGAGAGACAAGAGAAAGCAGGAGTGATCAAAATGAGAGGAGCCAAAGATAAGCCTTGTAGCAATGGACTTTATGAGTTGAAGACATTTAAAGGAGTAATGGAACAGTCTGTTATAGAAAGAGTTGCAGTTATCAAGTCGGGAGATCACAAGAGCCATGATGAGCAGTTGGAGTTGAGAGGTGAAGAAGAAACGGGCAATGTACATGTGGTGAAGGACAAAGAAGCTTGATTTAGAGATAGCTTTCTCGACTGGGACCTTCCCCCGAACCCTGAAACAAACAGCCATCCAACCACTACTAAAGAACAGCAAATTGGACCCTGCAAAGATGGACTCCTATAGGCCAATCTCAAGCATTCCACTTCTAGCAAAAATTATCGAAAAGATCGTCCAACGCCAACTGCAACACCACATCGAGACCAGCGCACCCCTTGACCCCTGTCAGCATGGATTCCAGGAGGCACATGGCATAGAGACGCTGCTGACCACCCTAATCAACACATTAACTATAGGTCTGGACAACATTAGACACAGATTTGCCCTGATCTTCATGGATATTGCTGCTGCTTTCGACTCCGTCAGCCACGATTTGCTCCTGGCATGCCTCATAGAGAAGGGTGTACACGGCACCGCACTATCCTGGTGTGCATCATACCTGACGGACAGATGGCAGCATGTCCGTTCTGGACCCTCCATCTCCACGCCTTTTCCTTAAGAGAAAGGCGTACCACAAGGATCCTCACTCTCAGCCCTATTGTTCAACGTGTATATGCAACCCATTTGTAACATAATCAGATCCTTCAACATCGACTGCCTAGTCTATGCTGATGACGTGCTGCTATACATGCCGATCTCGAGTGAAAATCCAGACCTCTCTCCGCTGATCACTTGCTCTGATGCCGTCACGGATTGGCTTCATACACAGAAGCTCAAAATAAACTTCAAGAAGACGGAGGTCCTTTTCATCTCCAGGAACCCCGCATTCACCCCACCCCCCACACTAAAAGTACGTGATGCAGAACTCCTCAGCAAACCCACAATACGTTACCTAGGGGTCATGCTGGACCAACAACTCAACATGAAGGCCCAGATAGGTAATATGGTAAAGGCGATTTACCACAAAATTCGGATGCTCTGCCACATACGACAGCTGCTTGAGCCGGAAGACTTCCGAACAGTCTATCAAGCGCTAATAATACCACACTTCGACTATGCCAATGTAATACTGCATGGCCTACCGAAAAGCTCGCTTAACCCTCTACAACTTGCTATGAATGCAGCAGCCAGAATCCTCCACGGTGCAGCAAGAAGAGATCATATCACCCCGTTCTGAAACATCTGCACTGGCTGCCGGTGCAGTGCAGGATATCCTTCAAGATTCTAACGATGACCTACAAAGACATCAAGTGCTCCTCCTCCTCCCTCACTGATCTCATCCAAACCACCCCCCTCAACAGAGTAAGGAGATCAGCGGCCATCAATACCCTTACACTCCCGAAGACGATCACCAGATGCTCTCAGGCCACAAGAAACAGAGCCTTCGCCTTCTATGCCCCCTCCTGTTGGAACACCCTTCCACCGTCCATTAGAGCCATCAATGACCTCTCCCAGTTTACATAGAAACATAGAAACATAGAAACATGATGACAGAAAAAGACCACAAGGCCCATCTAGTCTGTTTAGAAAGGCACTGAAGCACCACTTGTTCCTCCAGTGCTACACCGAACCAAATGACTTCTCCCAGCCTCTCACACTCATGACCCAGGCCAGCACCTCCAGCACAACCACCTTACTCACCTCCAGCCCTGCCTTCAATAGTCCCACCCAAACCCTCCTCCCTTTGTACATCCGACCCCACCTGTAGACAATGAGGAACTGTTACCAGAGAGAATGTAAATATTGACGATATTAACAAGTAAACAATTCTGAGCAGCCCATTACAGCCTGCTACAGCCAAAATGTATATAGTTACCCTGTAGACAATGAGGAACTGTTACCAGAGAGAATGTAAATATTGACGATATTAGCATGTACACAATTCTGAGCAGCCTATAACAGCCTGCTACAGCCAAAAATGTATATAGTTACCCTGTTTAACCCTGTATAAAGAGCCTGTTTACTGTAAGTCCATTGTGGCCCTACCTACACTGGACAAGTGCGTTACTTGAAAACCGCACTGATCTCACATAGCACGGTATAAAAGAAACATAAATAAAATAAAATAAATAAAATTTGTTCCTTAAAGGAAAGAGAGAAAACAAGAATGAAGGCTGGTGTCTTAATGGAGTCATAAAACACTCAAGGTAAAGAACAAAGCGAGGAGGGTGACGGGGGGTGAGATAGTTTAGTGGAGGAAAGATAAATAGATTCACACTTGGTAGAACTCAAAATTATGCGATGGTCCTGGAAGCAATGACTGACAGACTCCATGCAGAACTGAAGGGAAGAGATGTCAAAGTCAGATGGCTGAGCAGTGAAGAGAATTTGAACATCGTCAACACACAAGTAGGGGCTACAGCCAAGAGATTGGATCAGAAGGTTAAGGGGAAGAGGAAGATGTTGAACAGAGAAGGAATTAGAAGGGAATCCTTATGGGCACCTGAGGAAAGGGGAAATGAGGAAGAGTCTGGAAGTGGAAGAGAATGGACTAGAGTGGAGTGAATTGGATTGGAGTGTTTGTTGCAAGAGATAAGAGGAGAGCACTGAAGGACAGTGCCATGATTGCCGATTTCACAAAGCCTACAAATCAAGAGACAGTCGCTGAAAAGATCAAAAGCAAAAAAAGATAAAGAGGAACTAGAAAAACAGAGTTGCCATGGTCTAGTGCAATCCAGATTTCATTCAGTAAAGTAGAGATTCTGTGCTGTGCCCGGCATGAAAGTCAGCTTGCCTAGGGTGTAGTACCAGAGCTTTATCAAGAAGAGAAAATGTTGCCAGAGTTGAAGAATCTTAAGGTGTGTATACACTGAGCAATCCAAGCATGTAATGCATCGTGCAAAAAACCTCAAGCTAACTGATACGCAGAGTGCAGGCAAAGTGCGCATTCTCAGTGACAGGCTGCATACATTATGATGTGCTTAGTTCGCAAGCATGATGCTGTTGGTGCAAGCATGTTTTCTCAAGAAAGAATTGGGAGTTAAATCTTAGCTAGTGGAGCTATAATAATTTTAGCACATCTTATTAAAAAAAAGCGAAAACCTTGACATTGGTAGCACACTAATTTATTTTAAAAAAGATCTGGTTCAGAGTTACTTAAAGATTTAAAGTTTCAACATGTGAGTGGACAGTATAAAATGTTCACGCATATGTCACCTACAGATTTTGAAAAATTACTAAATATGATAGGACACAGGACAAGCAAACAAGTTATTGAACACCCGTTTCAATTCAAGACAAGTTAGCTCTAACTCTATGGTTCTTAGCCACTGGTGATTCGTACACAAGCCTTCAGTATCTATTCAGAATATCCAAACAGTCTATTGGAAGAATAATTCCGGACGTTTGAGCAGCACTTATCAAGGAATTAAAAGTAAAGATAAGTATGCAAACATTATATTTCTTTAATTTTTCATCTGTATTTAAGCTGAATCATAACTACTTCACTTAATCCGTATGCTTGTGGAGATGGAGTGAAAGTGGAATGATGTAGAGACTGAGTGGAAGTGGACTGTTGTGGAGGTGGTTCCGAGGGTGGTATATATGATAATACATGAGTAGGCTGATATGAAGATTATTGCAGTGATTGCATTTGTGGACATGAGCTTGCGTGAGATGGGACTTGCATTGTAGAATGACCCGATCGTTACTGACTGAACCAATAGTTTTGTTGCTGGAAATCATAAAAACTGCTGTCTGCTTTCACTATGATGTCAAACATTTTTCCTAGTTTGTGGTGAATACAAAGTCATTTTGGCCGCTACAAAGGCAAATAATGATTTTTTCTCTTCATCAACAGAAGAAGAGGTTTCTAAATTATTTACAGCAGATTTTAAAATCCCCAGAGTATATTTTATCAAACCACTGTTATCTCTTTTTTTTTTTGTTCTGGTTTTCGGTGCTACAAACTCAGTTGAATCTAGCCGATCTGCGATGCCTTCATTGTCTTGTTCCTCATTTTCTCTTTCACCTTATTCTTGAAGATGAATAATAAAATTAATAAATAAATGAAGGCTAAACATTTTCTTAAGAACATAAGAACATAAGACATGCCATACTGGGTCAGACCGAGGTCCATCAAGCCCAGTATCCTGTTTCCAACAGTGGCCAATCTAGGTTATACGTACCTAGCAATATCCCCAAAGACACAGGTTCCACAATGCTTGTACTGGGTCAAGCATTGATATCCTGGGTCCCTTTTTAATAGTGGTTTATGGACCTTTCCTCCAGGAACTTGTCCAAACCTTTTTTAAACCCAGCTATACTAATAGCCCTTACTACATCCTCCGGTAACAGATTCCAGAGTTTGATTACACGTTGAGTGAAAAAATATTTTCTCTTATTTGTCTTAAATGTAGCTTCATTACATGTCCCCTAGTCTTTCTATACTCTGATAGCGTAAACAATTGATCCACGTTTATCGGTTCCACTCCATTCATTAATTTATAGACCTCTATCATATCTCCCCTCAGCCGTCTCTTCTCCAGGCTAAAAAGCCCTAACCTTCTTAGCCTCTCTTCATAGGAGTAGCCTTCCATCCCCTTCACCAATTTGGTGGCTCTTCTCTGTACTTTTTCTAATAACGCTATGTCCTTTTTAAGATACGGTGACCAGAACTGCACACAATATTCAAGGTGCGGTCGTACCATGGAGCGATACAGAGGCATTATAATATCCTTTGTTTTGTTCTCCATCCCTTTCCTTATGATACCTAGCATTCTATTTGCTTTCTTGGCCGCTGTTGCACACTGGGTGGAGGGTTTTAACATGTTATCCACAATGATTCCTAAATCTTTTTCCTGGGTGGTGGTTTCTAATGTGGAGCCTTGCATCGTGTAACTATAGTGTGGGTTGTTCTTTCCTAGGTGCATAACTTTGCACTTGTCCACATTAAATTTCATCTGCCATTTGGATGCCCAGTCTTCCAATTTATCCAGATCCTCCTGCAGTTTTCCACAATCCTCTTGGGTTTTAACAACTTTAAACAGTTTTGTGTCATCTGCAAATTTGATAATCTCACTAGTTATTCCCTTTTCCAGGTCATTTATGAATATGTCAAAAAGTAGCGGACCCAGTACAGATCCCTGGGGTACTCCACTATTCACCTTTTTCCATTGGGAATATTGGCCATTTAGCCCTACCCTCTGCTTTCTATCTTTTAACCAGTTCCCGATCCACAATAGCACACTGCCTCCTATCCCATGACTTTTTAGCTTCCCCAAAAGTCTCTGATGGGGGACTTTGTCAAAAGCTTTCTGAAAGTCCAGATACACTATATCAATCGACTCACCTTTGTCTACCTGTTTATGCACACCTTCAAAAAAACATATCAGATTAGTAAGACAAGATCTTCCTTGTCTAAAGCCATGTTGGCTGTCTCCCATTAGGCCATGACTATCTACATGCTGTGTAATTTTGTTCTTTATGATGGTTTCTACCATTTTCCCTGGTACTGACGTCAGGCTCACCGGTCTGTAATTTCCTGGGTCACCCCTGGAACCCTTTTTAAAAATTGGTGTTACGTTGGCGACCCTCCAATCTTCAGGTATTACAGATGATTTTAATGAAAGTTCACAGATTACCAATAGCAGGTCTGCAATCTCATATTTCAGTTCTTTCAACACTCTGGGATGTATACCATCCGGTCCAGGTGATTTGCTACTATTCAGTTTATCAAATAGTTGTAATATATCTTCCCAGTGTAGCGATATTTCTCTCAATTCCTCTGCAGTATCACCTTTAAATACCACTTCAGTCTTGGGTAACATCCCTACATCTTCCTCAGTAAAGACCGAAGCAAAGAATTCATTCAGTCTCTCTGCTATAGCCTTGTTTCCTCTTACTGCCCCTTTTACCCCTCTATCATCTAATGGTCCAATTGACTCTCTCACAGGCCTTTTGCTACGAATGTACTTGAAAAAGTCTTTATTTCGTGTTTTTGCTTCCGTAGCAAGTTTCTTCTCAAATTCCCGCTTTGCCTGCCTTATCAATGCTTTGCATTTAACTTGCCAGTGCTTGTGCTGTTTCCAGTTTTCATCGTTTGGCTCTTTTTTTCCATTTCCTGAAGGTTGCTTTTTTGGCAGCAACAGCCTCTCTGACCTCACCTTTAAACCATGCTGGCAGTTTTTTGGACTTTCTTTCTTCCACTTTTCTTAATGCGTGGAATACAGCTGGTCTGGGCTTCGAGGATAGTATTTTTAAATAACACCCAAGCTTGCTGTAAGTCTTTAACCTTTGGAACCGCTCCTTTTAGTTTTTTCCTAACTATATTCCTCATCCTATCATAGTCTCCCTTTTGAAAGTTAAAAGGTAGTACTGTGAATGCCTTTACTATCTGTCCTCCACTAATTAAATCAAACATGATCATACTATGATCACTATTGCCAAGTGGTCCCAACACCCTTATTTCTTGCACCAGATCTGGCGTTCCACTAAGGACTAGGTCCAGTATGGCTTCCCCTCTGGTCGATTCATGAACCAGCTGCTCCAAGAAGCAGTCATTTATTCCATCTAGAAACTTTATCTCTTTAGCTTGTCCTGCTGTGACACTGACCCAGTCGATACCGGGGTAATTGAAATCACCCATTATTACTACTCTGTTGTGACTTTTGTTAGCTTCCTTGATTTCTTTGAGCATTTCTTATTTTTGGTTTTCCAGCTTCCTACTACTCCCATGGCCTGGATGGAAATAAGCAAGATATTCAAAGACATCTGGCACTATAGACAGGAAATATGTTGTATTACAGGCACCAATGAATATCGGTACTGAGTTTTACAATTACAAAGCACAATTTAGCATTGTGCTATTTGCATTAGTTGTGGAGATTACAACTTATTTACGGACGTGGGATGTCAAGGAAGAATTTCAGATGGTGGAATTTTTAGAGACAGAAAACTACACAACATGATGAAAAATGGCAGCTTGGGATTGCCTCCACCAGAGGAACTTTCATGACAACACACAAAAGTGCCCTATTTTTTTTGCTGTGGTGTGATGGGGTGTATGACTTGCTCCCCATCCCTCCTCCCTCCACCCCCAGGGAAATCTCCCAGCCAAGCCTAGCACAAGTGAGAGATTGCCCTGGAATAGATTTAAATCTCTGTCCCTTTAAGGGAAAAGGCTGGAGAATGTCTTGGGAGGGTGTGGCCTGGCCTCAGAGTTTATCCCCAGGAGCAGGAGACCTGGAAAGAGAGAGAGAGAGAAGTCTGGCTGCCTGAAGCTTACTTGCAAATGACATACCTGTAAAAGGGAGCCTGCTGAAAAGGCTAGGAGCGGACTGGAGTCATCTTGAGGGACCACCCTTGTACAAAGGAAAGAGGTGAGCTGCCTGGGAACATTGTTTTCTTACTATTGTTTGGGGCATGGCTGGGAGCTATACCCAGAGATCGAAGCCCTGTGAAACCAATAGGCTGGGATTCTGAGCTTTGACTGAACTTTATTTTGAGGGCCGGGAAGGTCCTGGAGAACCAGCCTTATGAAGCCAACAAGCTGGGGAATTGAACTACTGGATAACTGAAGCATAATAAAAGTGGCTTTGCTTTCCTTTACCTGTGGTTGCCTAATATTTTTAGGATTGTAATATTTATTTGATTGTCCATAATGTTTCCATTTACAAGCAACCAAGCAAAAACTGAAAAAAACACATAATCATTCACATTATAAGGAAAAAGAAAACGAAACAATATAGTCCACAAAAAGGGAGGAACAAATCAACTAAAGGGAATACCAAATAAGTAATCACTAGGAGACTAAACTCCATATTAAAAGCCAAAAACCTACTCAACCACCCTCTAAACCTCAAGATCCGTGACTTCCTTGCTAGACAGAAATTTCTCTAACTGGAGCGGGTCGAAAAAACCATATCTAACCCCCTGAAAAGACAACAAACATTTACAAGGATATCTCACAAAAAAAGAAGCGCCGAAGCCAAGACACGAGATCTTAAAGCCAGAAAGGTTTTCCTCCGTGCCTGCGTGGCCCTAGACACATCTGGAAACAGTTGAACGGGGGCCCCACAAAAGGAAACAGTTCTATTCTTGAAACATTCTTTAACTACAGAGATTTTATCACAGTCTGAAACAAAGGTCACAAGTAATGTGACTCTGGAAGGGATATTATCCTGGGTGTCCTCCAGAAACTCAGTTAAATCAAGCCCTGGAGATAACTGTTGCTGACCATCAGTAGCAGACCACCCACCAGAAATACCCCCACCAGAAAGGTAATACATCTTAGAAAGGGAAATAACATCAGCATTAGGCAATTTTAATATCTCACGAAAATATTTACGCAATAAAATCTCTGAAGATAACAGATGACATGATGGAAAATTCAAAAACTTAATATTCTTAGATTTAGCAACATTTTCATACATTTCTAATTTACGATTAAGTAACATATTATCCTTCACTACAGCTAACTGACCTGCCTGCAAGGACTGACACAATGATTCACATTTAGGTACTTGAATTCTAAGCAAATCCACCTGCTTTTCCACCTGAACCAGCCCTGCCACCACATCTTGGGTGAAAGAACAGAGCTGGGTCACCGTGGAAACTAAAGTGCGCTCAGTCCGTGTCACTACCCTCCAGACATCAGCCAAGGAGATCTGAGAATCCAGAATCTCCGAGACCTCAGCCAGAGGGGGAGTCCAAGATACTGGTGTTAAAGATCTCATCACAGGGACTGAAGCACTCTGTTCCAAAGGAAGACCACCGGCGGAGTTCACAGGAGTGGAACCCATAGGAGGAGGGGGCAGAGTGCGATCCACAGAGCTTAAGGAAGCCCCCCCCCCCCAGACAACTCTAAAGTAAACTGTAGCTGCGTGCACATCAGCCCCCGTCAAAGGTAACACATGTCTGTCCATAGGGCCACTCACCACAGAAGTCAGTGCTGCTGTTGTCGTCACTTTCTTCTTTCGCTTCCCCATGGGTAGACACGTATCGTAATTCTAATGCTCCAGCGGTGCTCTAAGGGGCTCTCAAGAGGTCTAAAATGCCCCTTGTGTTGCACCCCTTTGATGTGCGCCACCTGCGTGCGCTCACCCGTGCAAGATGGACCAGGTGCAATGAAGTAGATGCAAGAAAGGCCTCCGAGGGCGTCGGGACCATCCTGCCCACAGCCTGCTGCTCCGATGATCTGCAGCTGCCTGCAAACAGTTCCTCTCCCATTGCCTAGTATTTTTAAAGATTTCTTGCAACCGCAGGCCACACTATACCACATGAGGATAGTGCATTTGCACTTATTGAAAATGTAATGAAACCATATGCAGGAGATCATAAACACGGATCCTCTAAACCAATCTTCAATTATCGATTAAGCAGAGCTTGCAGAGTGGTGGGGAATGCTTTTGGCATAATAAGTGTGGTTAGAGTTTACGAAAACCAATTATTTTGGAACCCAAGACAGCAGAATCAGTTGTGATGACTATCATTCATTTACATTATTATTATTATTATTCATTACATCTTAGGCAGCATTCACACAACATACACAAAACAAGCACAGACCAACAACTCCACAGCAATATGGCCCCCCTCAACAACAGGATAATACAGATGAAATTCACTTATGGCACATATTCAACCTAATATCCAAGAGAAAATTCTCAGATATCATCAACAGGATCAATACCACAACATCTCCATTGGACCCTTGTCCAGTGACATGGTTAAAATGCCTTTGCAATGAGTTCACTCAGGCTATCCTAAAGATAGTCCAAACATCTCTCTCCCAAGGATACCTACCCCCAGCACTCAAACAGGCCTCAATTCGCCCTACACTAAAGAAACCTGCATTAGATATAACTTACCCCCCGCTCTTACAGACCAGTTGCCAGCATCCCTTTCCTGGGTAAAATAATTGAGAAAGCTGTACAACAACTTCAAGACTATGTTGACTCTTATGCCCCATTGGACCCACAACAGCACAGCTTCCGTCCCCAGCATGGTGATGACACACTAGTCACGGATCTCTTCAACCGGCTCATCATAGGTCTGGACAAACCTCAACAAGGATTCGTATTGGTCTTCCTGGACATCAGCGCAGCATTCGACTCAGTAGCATATCACACCATGCTAGGCAGACTCAACATAGGTCTGATCGACAGCACCTTAAAATGCTACCTCTCAGACAGAACCATGTAAGTAAAAGTCAGACCCAGTAATTCCAAACCATTTAACCTAACACAAAGTATTCCTTAAGGCTTGGCCCTGTCTGGCCTACTATTCAACATATACATACAGCCCATCTGCAACTTATTAAGAAAATGGAACATACACTTTCACCTCTATGCAGATGATAACATGTTCTACATGCCGTTTAATACACTCAATCCGGACTTCACTACCATATCTGATGTCTTCTCCGCTATCACAAGCCTCCTTGCCGACCTTAATCTTGCAGTGAACAAAGACAAAAACTGAAGCATTATTAATATTTAGAGACCAGAATTTCAAACCGCCAGACAAGCTCATACTACATAATGCTGAAATCACCATAAAAAAGGAATCAAGTACCTTGGTATAATGATTGACAACAGCCTCAATATGCATGCACACATCAAGAATGCAGCTAATGCAGCATACTAGAAACTTAGGGGTATGTTTACTAAACTGCATTAGTGCGATTCGCGTTAGGAGCCGTGGTAGAGACAGAAACCCCAAATAAGGACATGGGCGGTACATCTTTTCCGAGAACGCGCGTTACAAGGCGCCATAAATGAACGAGCGCTACAGGGCACGTTACTGAGCGTTAATCTTAAGAAGGCGCGCAGGCATACAAGCACAGCAACAGAGCTGTAGCACAATGGTTACAACACTTACTGATGGTACAGGGGTCATGGGTTCAATTCCCCAGTGGGCCTAATATATAAGGCTGGCTGAAGCAGCACCCTTTACATTTAAGTAGCGATTGTTGAGGCATTTGACGTTATGTTTATGTTTTATTAATTTTGATATACCGCCTTTCTACATATGTCAAGGCGGTGTACAATATACAAACACAAGCCGTGACGTGTATTTTAATTAGTGCTGCCAGCAAACACACCCTCACGGTGGCATAACCTAAGGTGCCGCATAAGGCACCCCATAACGCACTCCATAGGGCACATTATAAAGTGTACTGTCCGCCAAGGCACCCTATAATGTCCCCTATAGGACACCACACAAAGTGTCTGCTGTGGTTACCAGGATAGGGTTAACCCACCCGTACCCATGATGCACTGCACATGCAAATCAGCAGTCGACAGATGGGCACAAGATTGGGTATGCACCCCCACAGCACCTAGGCCTGGTAGGGGGGAACAGACCGTGTGTGGCACTGCCACAGAGTAGCCACAGACAATCACATTGTGCGGCTACAGTGCCCACCCTGAGGTTGAGGTGGGGCACCCAGCACCAGGTCCACAGCACCTTTCATGGCTGAAAACACGCCATGCTGAAGGTCCCCATCAGTGTGTGATAGGTAGTTCTGTTTGACACACCTAGGATACATCTGTGTCCTGCTGTATGTCTCGGTCATGTCTAGTCCTTATGGGCGATGCTGCACCCAGAATAGTGCATATCCTGTGTTGGTGCCATCATTACCTGCTGTAGGCAGGCAGGTAGGTGGGTGGGAGGTGTATGGACCCATAGGCAGATTCTGTACCACCACACAACCCACCATCTGGGGTTCAGGGTGGGAAACAGGATCACCCACCAATAGATCCACAGTCTACCTCCCTGCAATGGTAGCAGTAGAGAGAACCAGCAACCCCAGTCCTGCTGGGGAACAGACAGAGCGGTACACATCCATAACGCAATAGCAGATAGATGGCAGGCCTGGAAATGCTCAGCTGCCCCCCACCATTATCTGACATTCTCCAGCAGCAAGCCTCCAGCCGCTGCACCCTGCAAGGTGTTCCAGCAAGACACATACTAGCTGCAGACAGTCTGCCAGCTAGTCCATAGTACATGGTCCTGGAGGAGATGCATGTACCCAGAATGGGGATGTCAGTATACACACCAAGCAGATAAGTCAGTGATGGAACCCCAAAAGAAAACCCATAAAGATCAAATGAGAGAAATGCTAAATAGCACTATGGGGGAACCTAGCCATGCCATGGTCACTGCTCAGTCAGGGTGAGAGTGACCTCCCAGCAGGACATGCTATGGCCACCCTGTCCGTGCAGGTGGTGGCCAGGCACTACAATGTCCGAGCCATTGCCCTATGCCGTGTGCAGATGCATCCAGTCCAGGCCACCCTATCCAGGCTATTCCCACAGTACCTTGCTCCTCATTATGCACATTGGCAGGCCAATACTGGCAACAGTGCTAGCAGTGTGGGCTGTGGAGGGTGTTGGCAGCCACCACACACTGGATAGACAGACACACAGTCCCCACACCTATGCCAGCATTGTGCAACTATAGAGGTGTTGGGCAGCCCAGGCCACCACACCAGTCCTGGGCACAGTGCAGGCATGGCTATGGTTCGCAATACTGTAGGAGTCACTCCCCAGGTTGGTAAACACTGTCAGACACAAGACCTGTAGCACACTCCACAGACATCAGAAAGGTTGCTATGATGCAGCTCACTCAGAAAAGTGTACTTAACCTAGGAATTGCTATCTGCCAGTAATCATAGCAACCTTTTGATAGATGTGTACCATATTCCCCGGTTTAGGGTGGCATTACTAAGGTATGCAAGTGCTAGTATGGGAAGATGCACGCAGGGCCCAACATCCTGCCTCTCCAGGAGGCTTTGGATAATGGGGCCAGTGGGTGCGGGTGTGTCTGCCCCTGTTGGCTGCTGCTTTACGGCAGAGGTTCCCAACTCCAGTCCTGCGGTGCCAAACACTGTTCGGGTTTTCATGCTGTCCCTCATGAATATACAAGAGATACATCTGAATACCATGGGGGGGGCGCATAGAAATGCAGCACAGGCATCTTTATCAGAGGCAGCATGGAACCGGAATGGTGTTTGGCCCTCCAGGACTGCATTTGGGAGACTCTGCTCTAGGTAATGTGCATGTTTATGGTGTCTGTGCTCTGTAGGGTAAAATGTAGGTGTCTTGGGCATGTGTACGTCATCTGCAATAAAGGTGCTGTCTGTATTAGCACGTTGTAGTAGTGGGTAAAATATGGGAACCGGGTTGGTAGGAACCACAGCTGGGACTTGAACCTGTGACCCTCTGCTTCTGAATACACTGGTTTTGTGCACTGCACCACCTTGTTGTCACAGAGTCAGTATATTCCTTGGTGATACCATGACTGTTCATCAGACAGGGCCCATCTGTTGCAGTACACGGCACCCACCTACACAGGGCTAGGCCACGGTCTGCTCTGGGCAGCTGCCACTGCCCCCTCCTCCACCAGTATCCCTCAGCCACCATGCTGACATGCCCTTCTGCTGGTGGTGTGCAGTCTCAGGCCATCCAGTGTGCAGGTAGGCGGCTGCCTATGATGCGGGTTCTGGGGTAGGGGTGCCTGCATAGACGTCCCCGCTCCCCCCAGCCCCGCCTGCCAATGTTCCGTGCCCTTGGGGGTAGCTGTTGGGTACTATCCCCTGTGACACTGTGGGAAACACAGTCGTGCCCATGTTGGGCCTTCAGCAGTTGCTGTCTGGCCGCTCTGCTGTTTCAGCATTCGTATGGGCCACCTAGGCATCACCCTAATCCGCACTGTGGCCTAACTGCACCACAGCATGTGCCGCCTGCGGCCCTCTGTATCCCTTTCTCCGGCATCTGTCCAGTTGCCGGTCCAACATGCCCGCCCTGATGTTGCGGGACATGTGCACGCCATAGGAACCCTGTCCGATGGTGGGGAAACCCCTGAGCAGCGCTATTTCACTGTGGGCTCATTCACCTTGTATGGGGACGGAGTATAGACCCTTCCACGATTTATCTGTTCTATGGAGCTTACTCGGGGGGGGAGGAGTTGATGTTTCTCATTGATACCACTATTGGCCTGCTTGGTTATGTTTTTTTTCCAGTTTGTTGGGATCATTTTCAGTGTTTATGTGCCCTTTTGTTCTGTGCACATGTATCACACTTATCACTTTTTTAGGTTTCCCTGCCTGGGCTGTACATTGCTGACACTGAAATGGTTTCTCTCCCCTGTAATGTGCTTTTTCATTCGTGTTGAAATTGAGCTCTTCAGATCAGCGCGTTAGTGTGAAGGGAGCCTCTCCCCGCCCACTCTCCGCCCATTGACCCCTTCTCTCCGCCCTCTGTCCACCTTCTGCAGTGTTTTACCGCGCGCGGGAGTTTACGATCGTTCGTGCATCATAACGCGCGTTATGTAACGTTAACGATCGTAAGCGTGTCATAACACGCGTTATGATGCGCTTACGATCGTTAACGTTACATAACGCGCGTTATGTACGATTACCGCAGTTTAGTAAACATACCCCTTAGACTCCTCAAACCTCCGCACCCCCTGCTACAAGACAATAATTTCAGGCCTGTTTTTCAAGCCATCATTATACCCCACCTTGACTACGGTAATATCCTCTATCAAGGGCTGACAAAACAGGCACTATACCCACTCCAGTTAGTACAAAATACCATCGCCAGAATCCTAACAAGAACTACAAGTCAGCAACACATAGCTCCTATCCTCAGAAGTCTGCACTGGCTCCCAATCGCCCAACGGATTAAGCATAAATCTATAACTACCCCCTACAAAATTCTCAATAACCTCTCCGCTACCTGTTTCAAGGATCAAATCACAAGAGCATCCATGACAAGACCAAGAAGATCTGCAACCCAGAATTTCCTGGCCATCCCACTGCTCAAGACCAAATGCATACAACAGATAAGCAACAGGACCGTCATGATCTGGAATTCTCTACCCAAACCATTAGTTCTGCACAGTCTACCAAGTATATGAAAAAAACTACTGAAAACGCATCTCTTCATAGAACACTTTGGACCAAATGACATTACATAAGTGTATATACAGTAACCACCAATGATCTGTTAATTTAAACATAACCTCCATATTTATCTCCAAGTTGTATACCCCTTGTTTAATGTAAAAGAAATGTCTGAGATTGTGTGCTATTGTTCATTGTAAACCGCTTTGTTACAAAAGCGCTATATAAAAAACTGTTAAATAACATAAATAAATACTGTATATACTCCACAAGGATCACTGGACTATGAGCAAGACAGAGTTTTCATTGAAGGTTCCTGGTGCAGTAATCAAAACATGGCTTCCATGTTGCTCCTGAGGAATGTATTTTTTCATAAAAGAAGAAATGAACTAGCTGATTATTGTGTAAAAGAAGGTGTTATATCATGGCAACATAATTATGCTTAATTATTATTATGACTCACCATATGTTTGCACTTTCTGGGCCTATCTCTATCTCCCAGGCTTCATATGCAAACTATCAACTACAGTAAACTTCCAATGCACCTTTAAAGAGTAAAAATATTTATGAAAACCTGATAATTGTTAATAATTGTTCTGTAGTAATGCAATGTGTGCCTTCGAGTCAGTTCTGACTCCTGGCGACCCAGAAGCTCCTGGGTTTTCTTGGCAGTATCACCGGAAGTAGAAAATTCACTTTATTTAGCTTTTCCTGCCCTTTGGACTTATTCTCTTTTGCTCTTTCTCTTCTGTAGGATGAGAGCAAACAGCATTTTGTTCCGACATTTACCTTCTGTTTGCCCAAGTAAGGTGGCTATTTCCCTCCATGCACCTTTCTTCAGATTTTTTATATAGTAATTTATATCAATAACAAAGTATAATGTTTATAAATCTCGATCGGGTGCAAAGCACTTTCTTCCATCCAGTTGTCCATGTTCGCAAGCACGTAATGTACTAATCAGAGGAATGCTCAGAACAGCATCCCAATTGACAATGAGCGTGCCTTTGTGTTCACGGCAAAAACCGACAATGTTCGGATCCAACTGAACATGAAGGGAATGCGTGTAGTGTGTACGCAGGATGTGCGTGTGCCATTCGCAAACATATTCCAACCAGTCAAGAATGCTGCGGGCTAGGTTGCATTGCATGTTTTGTTGCATCTAGTCTATATGCACCTAAAGAGAGAAAGGGCAAATTAGAAGATGGGATGACAGAGAAAGGAAAGGTTAAGAGAGGATTTCTTGAGGAGCGAAAAAATCTTTGTGGCTTCCAATGGGGAAAGATAGCCATTGGTAAGACTTGACTTAAGGAGGGGGAAAACACTGAGGAGGATATGTCTAATGTCCTGTGGCACTAATAGAATAACCTTCCTAGGTGACAAAGAAGTCATCTAAGAAGATTATTGTAGATTGTTAAGTAAAATAAAGAAAATGTTTCTTATTCATCTAACATCAATAAGAATTAAAGGTCATCATTCTTTTTAGCAATGTGCTCATGTAATCCTTTATTTATGTCCACATTGACTCTATCAGGGGCTGATGCAGTAAAGTATAAAACAGCACAGAGTTTAGTACAGTGCTTGAACATAATATTCTGAGTGAGGGCACACAGTACAGAGGGGTTCAGCACTCTGATAATTCTAAATGCATTTCACCCAGAAGCAAAGAACTGCACTGAAGACCAGAAGGCTAAGCACAAGGTTTTTTTTAATGCTGGGGCTTTAATGCCAGATCTGAGGAGGAATAAAAGGTTAGTTCATTCTCCTGCAGTTAGCATTAGTAAGGATTTAATGCCTATTTCTTCTCTTTACTGCAAGTATGTACCCACAACCTTTTTCTAATTTTGTTGAAGGGAAAGGATAAAAAAATTAGCTAGAGATGAGTAGTTGAAGGAAAAGGGGCTGGCACATACAGGGTGGCCCAAAAAAAGTGAGAACATCTCGTAGCATATAAGTTATTTAAAAATTCAAAAAGACAGATGTAAATGATTGACAAATTAAACCAAAAAAGATGGTGACTGGAAATTGTCAAAATAACGATGTTATATAGCTAAAAAAGGTAAATAAGTAAACTATTTAAGCTTTTAATTTACGAGATGTTCTCACTTTTTGGGCCAACCTGTACATAGCACAGGTGACTTATAAACAAATTCAGCACCCTAGAGATGGACCCTAAAGTGACTGACTGGGTTGGAAATTGGTTGAGTGGGAGGCAACAAAGAGTACAGGTAAATGGAGCTCACTCTGAGGAGAAGGAGGTTACCAGTGCTGTGCCCCAGGGATCTGTCCTTGGTCCAATTCTTTTTAACATATTTGTTAGTGATTATTGAGAAAGGGCTGTCAGGTAAGGTTTGCCTCTTTGTGGATGATACCAAAATCTGCAATAGATTAAACACCCAGGAAGGAGTAGATAACATGAGAAGGAATCTAGCTAAGCTTGAAGAATGGTCAAGAATTTGACAGCTGAGATTTAATGCTGAAAAATTCAGGGTCATGCATTTGGGCTGCCAAAATCCAAGGGAGCAATGCAGTGTAGGGGGTGAAGTACTTCTGTCCACAAAAGAATCAAAATAATGAATCTACTTATATTATCTACACAAATAATGTATATAGTTAATCAAATAGCATGTATGTTAACATGTTCCCCCTCTATCATGTATTTAGTTTAGTTTTTTTCTATTTCTATTTATTGAGTTATCCTAAACAATATCACTTTTTAATGTTCCAATGTTATGATCCTACTGTTTTATGTAACTGCTAATCTATGCAGAGTTAATTGTTAAATGTAAACCGCTGCTGATCACTGGAAGGAGCGGTATAAAAATGTGCTCAAATAAATAAAATAAAATAAACAAATAAAAGAAGAGTGGGACTTGGGCATGATTGTTTATGATGATCTTAAAATATCTGTATCACTATATAAATGATTAGTAGCAGTAGTAATAGTAGTAGTAAACAGGTAGAAAAGGTGACAGTGAAAGCCAGAAGGATGCTTGGGTACATAGGGAGAGGAATGGCCAGCAGAAAAAAGGAGGTGATAGTGCCTCTGTATAAGTCTCTGGTGCAACCTCATTTGGAGTATTGTGTGCGATTCCAGAGACTGCACCTTCAAAAAGATGTAAACAGGATGGAGTTGGTGCGGAGGGTGGCTACTAAAATAGTTAGTGGTCTTCATTATAAAGTATATGGGGACAGACTTAAATATCTTAATATGTATACTTTAGAGATAGAGGGATAGAGGAGATTTGATAGAGACGTTTAAATACCTCCATGGCATAAATGCACAAGAAGAGAGCCTCTTTTGATTGAATGTAAGCTCTGCTACAGGAGGACAGATGAAGGATGAAGGTGAAAGGGGATAGACTCAGGAGTAATATGCAGAAATATTTCATTATGGACAGAGTGGTAGATGCATGGAATAGTCTCCCAGTAGAGGTAGTAGAGAAAAGGACAAAGGACAGTATCTGAATTTAAGAAAGCATGGGACAAACACGGGAAGATCTCTAAAGGAAAAAAGGGGACTATTATAGTTGATATGGAAGGGTAGATAGATAGGACATATGGTCTTTTTCTGCCATCATGTTTCTATGTTTCTATATGCTAATATGCTATTTTTCACTTCAGCGTCAATATTATTCTGTGCAGAAGTATTATAGAAGTACGGTATGTCAGCAGGGGCAGTGATATGTCGGGATAAGCTACTTGCTAGACTTCCCTCACTACTCTGCGCATGAACCTCTCTGTCAGGGGTGGTCCTATATTGAGGCGGAGTGAGGCAGCTGCCTCAGGTGGCAAAGTTTTGAGTGTGGCAAAAAATATCCTCAAAGCAGCCGCCTCACTCTGCCTTCAAATGTTAAAAAAAAAAAAATAGCAAGCGCCCAGGTTTTTGCCGCTGCTGAGTCCACTTCTCGGCAACGGTAGACTCACCCTCTCCTTTCACTGGCTATTTTCATTAGGGGTCTCTATAATATATTTTATTATATCTTATATTATTATCCAATAAGGATAAGATTGTTTAAGACTGGTGGAAAAGAAATTTGTAAATAAATCATTGTGTGTTTGACTTTTAAGGTTCTAGCAATGTTACTGGCTTCAGTGCTACAAACATGAAACTGAGAACTAAAGGTGACCGTGTGTTCATGAACTGAACTGTTCCTTTTGAGGTCATTCTGAGGCACGAATAGCAGAGATGGACATCTTGGACGTCTTGTACGGGGCAAGAAAGAGGCAGATCGGGAGCAGCATTAGGGCGGGCAGTGGGTGGTCATCGGCCCCGGACATCCAGGGCCGATTCTAATGTCGGCCCTGTACGTCCGGGGCCGGTGACTTGCATGGGGGAACATATTCCACCTCCGAGGTGGAATACGTTCCCCTAGTTACCAGGGATCGGCGGGCCCGGGGTGTGGATGGGGCAGGGAGGCCGACCCTTGCCTTAGGAGGCTAGATTGGGGTCGGGCTGCGCGGAATCAGTTTAAGGAGCCGGTGGCTAGGGATCATGGCTCTTCAGTGGAGCCGCGGTGCCATGGCAACCATATGCCATGGTGCCGTGGCTCCATTGAAGAGCTCTGACTAGTTAGCCGGGGAAGGCCTGTAAGTGCCCACTGGATGGAATCGGGTTCCCGGCCTGCACATGCAGGCCTGTTCGTGATTCTGATCCCGTGGGGCTAGACGTGCCCTGTGGGATCAGAATTGCGACTCCTTCTCTGCGTCCGTTTCCAGCCAGATGCACAGAGGGCCCAGATGTGCAGGATGGAATTGGGCCCTTTGTGTTTTTCAGACTAGTCAATAGCATTCTTCTCGTTCCGGATCCAGAGTAGGGCATCCTTCCTCCCTACTACCAGAAGAAGTGGACCTAGAAGGATATTCAATGGATTGAGGAATCAGTTCTGTCAAAATCATGGGCAACATCCCATCAGTATTTTGTCTCTTGTTCTTCAGCATGGTTGCTGGTATGTGACTGAAAGGGTGTCTTCAGTATATGTCATGGCAGTCTGTTCCATATTTGGATGACAAAACAATATTTCACATGCTGTGGGTTTGTGCCCAGCATATCATAGAATTCTCTGTTTTTATTTTTCACCAGTGTATCAGGAAGACAGCAGTCAGCATGTCGGGAGGCAAATTTCCAAGAATTAAGTTGAGTTGCAAAGAGGCTGAATTGATGCCCCATGCAGGTCAGAACGGATGTGTATTATGAACTGAATGTTCAGCATTTTGTGTCTGCAACTATATGAAAATAATTCTGGATATTGCAAAAAGAATGTGTTGCATCTAAACTGTTTACAAGAGGAATTAATTGTGTTTCAGTTTTTCCCTGGAACCTATGCCTGAGGTCATTAACTCCTGCCATTTAAAGGATCTTCAGTTAAGCACCTGCTACAATGTTTTTATTCTCTTTCTCTGACTGTTCTCTTGTTTTCATGGTTTTTTTCTCAACGAAAATACATGTGTATAATATCAGGGTTGAAGAAACTCTTGGCTCCTGCCATTGCCCGGCAGAATAATTTATTTTTACAGCAGATAGAGTAAGAAACAGGAAGAGCATTGAACATTAGAATAAATATAAAGAATTACGAGGGTGAAAAATTCAAGAGCTAATGCCAAACATGTCTAGGGACCATTCTGCTGACCCAGCAAAAAGAACACAAACTGTACTGGCATTTATAGATGTCTATAAATTGCAAATTTACATGTTTATTTTCCAGCTCATTAGGGGTTCTTTGAGAATAGAGAAAATCAATGTGTGTTGGTGTTTTCACAGCAGAGGTGCCAGTACTGCATATCTTTTCTGGTGGAGCAGATACACTTGTGCAGCTGAGGAGTTATCACTATAGAAAAAAAAAACATAAATAGAGAGGAGAATCAAAGGCAGGCAAGTGGAGGGGAGAAAGAGTATTAGGGGAAGTGGGGGGTTTTCAATGTTTACCCAACATGGTGAAACTAGGACCTGCTAATTGTCTTTCCTTGAGTCCCTCCAGTACAGTCCAGGCGCATGGGTTATACACGCCTGCCAGCAGATGGAGACTGAGAACCACTGATTCAGTTTTGAGGTCATGGTACAAAGGGGCCTGTGCAGTTTTGATCTCGCCAGTATTTCTGTAACAAAGCAAATTCAAGAAACCAAAAAGATGAAATGCTCCTAAAACAAATTCAAAATGTGCATAGCCAAAGGTTTCCTGTTTGCATGAGCATGAAGAATAGGAGACAGGATGGAATGCCTTTAATGCAATGACCCCCAAGACATGCATCAGCACCATGCTGCAATCCACAGAGAGCCTATAAAGACAATAATGCATTGCAGAAATTATCATCCAAGCTCCCCATTCTAAACCCAACCTCCAAAATGGAAGGCCAGGGACAAAATAAGGAACATAGGACTGTCCTGGACTGGACTGGAGGGACTCAAGAAAAGGCAATTAGCAGGCAAAGCCTAATTTCACCTTCCATATCGTCCCTCCAGTCCAGTCCAGACACATGGGATGTAACAAAGTAGTACCCCACAATAGGGAGGGGAAAAGAGAAACCCTGTCAGAAGTCTTGGGATGCATTAACCTCCACACTGGAGGCTTGCAAAACCAGTAATAGGTGAAGGAGACCAAACTTATTAGCAAAATAGGCTCTGCAAATGAAACCCTGCCTCTCTGAACAACCGCAATCGGAGCTCCATATCAACAGGAAAGACGTTCTTCTCTGAATCGCAGCCTCCCCAGGAAGCCTCCATGGATACCTCAAGGAGCAAGGCTCAAAAGAACATGATGTAAGCCTTGAAACACAGAAAGAAAAAAGACTGAGTATCCATCTTAAACATCTGCTGAAAAAGGAACGTGCCCCACAGCTATTGAAGACAAACCATCTCAGGCACTGGCATGGATCTGGTGGGACCGTTCTGCCTCCAAGAGACCAAAAAGGACTTTGAACCTAGCCAAGAACATAAACAAACCTGAACCCTCCATGAGAGGCATGAACACCAAGATCTCTAGGCGAAGAACAGAGGACCGGCTTCAAACTCTGGAATCCTCCATCTAGTTACCCATAGCGAGATGCTACTAAAGGTATTAGAGTGTCTAGATCCCTAAACCATTGGCCTTAAGTACTTTGGCACCTTTTAATACCCCTCTGTTGTACATGTTCCTCTTTTCTTCCTTTGTTTTGTTTTTTTACAAAAAAAGACTCAGAAAAGACCTGTGGAGGAGACGACTGTCCTTCCACAAACTACTGCCAAAACAGAGAGCAAAAGAGCGAGAGAGAAAGAGAAAAGGGTGAAACCGGGCAATGTACTGTCCCAAGCGCCGCTACCAGTGGCTCCACAGCCAAAGGCCTTATCCTTGTGACAACTTCAAAACCAACAACCTCCCTGGAGAAAGGATCTAAAAGAGGATCACATTTGGAGTCAACGGGCTCACTATAGGGACAACACTAGGTGTTTACGACCCCTGTAATGCGCCCACCGTCTGAAGGACCTCAAAACCTGCATTGACTACCTAGCAGCCACTGCAGTCAAAGCTACGAACATGAAGATTTCAGTACTCGAATGATCATAGCACAAAAGTGCTACCATCTTGGGATTCGCCAACTCACCACCAAAAAGAACTGAGAGAAGACAGAACCACCAACTCTGAAGACTCACCTACATCCAGACTGAGTTCTCTCCTAACATGCAACTGAGTAAAATGCAATGGTAGGGTAAAAGAAATTCAACCATCTTCCGCCAGATATGTAGGCAACCACCTGGATCCTGAATCAGAGGATCCTATGCTCTAGCATTTCTGGAAGATACCTCAATAGCACTCAAGTCGTTCATTGAACTTAGGCCGAGTTGGCCCATTTCTCACACGACACCATACTTCAGCCAAAAACAAGCAAAATGAGCTGATAAATACACTCGTAAATGAATACTTACCCCGCCCCGCCCCGATATGAGAGCTGTACTCTCAGCAAGGAAAAGATTGACCCATGCCCTGAAGCAACAGCAAAATCACCACAAGTCTCTGTGGACAGACAGAAAACAAACCAGCTGAGAAACCTCAAAGCCCCAAATTTGCCACACCAGGGAAGAACTGTAGGGACCTACTCAAGGCTCCCCCAGGCCATGGATCTAGTTCACAGATCTGACCTGAACTTTGGCACATGAGTGACACTCTCCACCAGGAGCATTCACCATTCAGCTCAGTTAATTACCATATGACCTTTTTTAGCGGAAGAAATGTCTATTCAGAACAGACCTTCTGACTGGTAGAAGTGCCAAGCTTGAAAGGCCACACTTGCTCTGGCATGTATGCTACAGTCCTGCCAAGTCTCTGATGAACACCGAAGTGGTCTATCCCAACTGGAACTGTGGCAATCTTTCTGCAGCTTCTGATGGCATATCAACTGACTTGACTGATATGCTGTCAGCCACTCCCGGTCCACAAGAACTCAGGAGACGGAAGCAAGACCTATCTATTACTTTTCTTATATTTATGATTTATTTATTCACTCATTTTTTTTTATACAGCATATGCTTGAACAACGCTACTACAAAGAAGCTGTGTGCCACAACTGGTCTCTAAGCCGACCTGAACAGGCCTTTCTTCATCTAATGCTTACTCTGCAAATGTGGAGCTCCTGACAAATTGGTGACCCACACGGCGAAGACATGAAACAGAAGTGGAAGACTCAAGGAAGTGACCTCTCAGGGATAAAAAAACATGAGGTATCTCTTCCAATGGACTGCATTCAAGAGGAGCAAATCCAGCTGACTTACAGAGCCAGGAGACCATCACCAGCAAAAAGCCAACCAGAGATCAGCTCTTTTTTTTGTAGAAATGACCAGTTCCAATGAATCACTTTACAGGGAAAAACCAATAGGTAGCGTATCCTGAATGGAGAGCAGAGTAGAATGAGCTTCTCACAATAGTGCACTAATCAAACAGAATCGAACACGCAAGACTGGTAAAACCATCCTAGTTGCCAGCACAACCCATAACATCTTTGAAGGCAACAGCGATCCATTAGGAGACACGAGTCAGTCATCGAGTGAGAAGAGCAAGCTGGAATAGCAAATATAACTTGATATATTAGGACTAATAAATGGAGGAAGGGTAATGAGAAAACCTCACAAGAAACACAAATAAAAAGAAGCAACTTGAAACAGGTCTGGCTTACATCGAATAAGTGTAATTTCTAGGAATGCCTCAAGCTAACAGCAGTGGTTGAAGATTCAGAAGCCAAGCTGTCCAAAATCTTCATCACCCCCACTGCAGGAAAGAAAGACCCTCCTGCTGTTCTGAATGATAAAGTGAGGCAAGCCTGGCAATGAGGGGCCACTCTAGAACACCCTTTTGCAGAGAGGCCCTAGAAAAACAGTGTGAACGACGGAGCACCAAGAGACTTAAAAGCCAAACCAGCGCAAAAAGAATTGATCAGAACAACTACCCTCTGGGAAACACCAGTGGGAAAATAGCATTGCTATTAAGACCCATCAAATGAACCAAGTGATTTCAAGACATGGAACTGAAGTCTAAGAAAACAAATCCTTCAAATACACTTTTAGTGCAACACTTCCATTCATCCCGAGAATACCATTCCCAAAGTGAAACGTGGTGGAGGCATCATGCTGTGGGGATGTTTTTTTCAGCAGGGAAAGGAAAACTGATCAGGATTGAAGGAACTGGATGGCATTAAATACAGGGTAATTCTTGAGGAAAACCTGTTTCAGTCTGCTAGAGATTTGAGACTGGGACGAAAGTTCACTTTCCAGCAGAATAATGACCCTAAACATACTGCTAAAGCTACACTGGAGGGATTAAAAAGGGACATGGAATGGAGGCGTGGCCTAGTGGTTGGGGGCAAGGTACTGAAGGTCAGGGGTTCAAATCCCACTAGAGGACAGCAACCTTGGGCCAGAAGGACTGGGGTTTCTAGTCCCACAGGTGCTCCTTGTGGTCTTGGGCAAGCCACTTAACCCTCCATAGCCCATGTTCCCTGTAAAATAGTTTTCTCCAAGTTATAATGCCCTGTTCAATGTAAACCACACTGATGCAGTATATAAGAGAATGTAAATAAATAAAATATTTAAATGTCTTAGAATGGCCTAGTGAAAGCCCAGACCTCAATCCAATTGAGAATCTGTGGCATGATTTGAAGATTGCTGTACACCAACGCAAGCCATCTAACTTGAAGAAGTTGGAACAGTTTTGCCTTGAGAAATGGTTGAAAATCCCAGTGGCTAGATTTGCTAAGCGAATGGAGACATACCCCCCAGAGACTTGCAGCTATAATTGCAGCAAAAGGTGGCTGTACAAAGTATTGACTGGGGGGAAATACCTTTCACACTCCTGATTTTTTTTGGGGGGTGCGTTGTCTTAAATATTGTTTGTGTCACAATAAAGGATATTTTGCACCTTCAAAGTAGTAGGCATGTTGTGTATATCATATGGTTCTAACCCCCAAAACTCCATTTTAATTCCAAGTTGTAATGCGACAAAACAGGACAAACACCGAGGGGATGAATACTTTCACAAGGCACTGTAACTAAGGAAAATTCCATCCAGGCACTTATGGGCAATGCAGCACCCATACCCAGGCTCATAGGAGCCAGACTTACCAAAGGGTGTTTTTTTTTTGTAAACGGAGCGCTATCTGAAGTCCCGACCAGAAAGGAATGCCTGGGACAACAACATGCTCCATCAGCACCAAAACCGCTACCTGCCCACCAAATCGCCTTTCTTTGACCAAGGTGTAGTGAACACTGAGAAGAACAACCGTTCACAATTACTGTAGTTTCACCAAGACAAAATGCCCCGGTATCTCCCCAGGGAGACAATCACAGTTGAAGAAATAAAATGAAAACCACTAGGGAACTCCATGAAAACAAATCACGCTGCACCTTATTTCCAACCTGGACATGATAGCAAAACGGCTAGCCCCACACAAACAATAACAGCTCGAAAGCTAGAACCAAAAGGGCTAAGCTAGGACTACTGGTCACAATTTTGCCACTAGCCTCCACATTACTCTGTGCCACAAAACCATGTCAGCCCCAATCCTCTGATGGGCACAACAGAAATTGCTGTAGAACTTCTGAACCATCTGGGAAAAACAAACTTACCAATCCCAGTTTTGTGCAGGAGAGGACAAGAACAGTTAGCTCATTGCCTCTTGATTGTTTTGTACTACTGTTTGTTTGTTTGTTTGTTTTTTGACATCTTTTCTATGCTTCTGAAACCCCCAGCAACTTCCCCTGAAGACAAAAAAATGGCTCCCCTTCATGCCAAAATACTCATGCCGAGAAACAAAACTGTATCTTAGGTCAAATGCCAGAGGGTTATAACTGACAAGTGAACAATAAATGCCCTCTATGAATATTGAGAATATCTCGATGAACTTGCACTATGCAATGAAGTGAATTACTTTACAACCTACTTTCACAAAAAATTCTTTTTATATTCTTTTTATATTTTTTTATTATTTTTTTTGTTATTTATAACTTTTAAAAAAGTGAATAATGGTCTGCGCGGTGTCTGACTACACACCGACAGAGTTTGGATGATTTTGATGTTCATAATGAATTCACATTTTGGTGTCAAGTCCAGCTGCTCGGTAATAAGCCTGCGTTGAGATTTAATTCATCCCCCTGAAACAGTATTCGAAACGCAAAAGTGGTACCCTTGTGGTGGCATCGGGGATTCATACCAGCAGTTTCAGATAAGCAAAAACCCGAGGAGAGGTGAATAGATGAAGGAAGGAGGGACCTGGCACCACAAGGTTTACACCCCGGTGCATGATGCTGGCCAAACCGACCTGCGCCACCAAAACCATATTTTCCTTTCCATTCTAGTCGTGACTGCACAGATTGGACAACCTCCATCTGCTGGAGACTGAGAAATACTGGTGAAATCAAGGCTGCACAGACCCCTTTGCATCATGATGTTGAAATTGAATCAGTGGTTCTCAGTCTCCATCTGCAGGCAGGGTTGCATAACCCACATGTCCGGACTGAAGTGGAGGAATGATATGGAAGCGCTTTTTAAAATTTATTTTGGGACTTTTTTGCTACAGAGGTATTTTAGCTAAGCTATAGGTAGTGTAACCACTGGCAGGGTCTCCCAAGATGGACAGGTGAGGTGCCAGACTAAGACAAACCATCCATCTGCGCAGTTGTTGTTGTTAAGTGCCGTCGAGTCGGAGTCGACTCATGGCGACCCTCTGGATAGCTATCCTAAATTGTGTTCGGTCTTGAGTCAGGCGGCTCATTCTTGACAGACTGGTACCCGTAGCTGCTGTTATTGTCTCGATCCATCTCATTGCTGGCCTTCCTCTTTTGCATTGACCTTCTAGCTTGCCAAGCATGATGTCTTTCTCTAATGATCTCTCTCTTCGCATGATGTGTCCAAAGTATGAAAGTCGAAGTCTTGTCATCTGAGCTTCTAAAGAAAGCTTAGGTTTGATCTCCTCTAGTACAGACTGGTTTGTTCTTCTAGCAGTCTATGGTATACACAGTATTCGCCGCCAGCACCATAATTCAAAGGCATCAATTTTCTTCCTGTCTATCTTTTTCACTGTCCAGCTTTCACATCCATATGATGTTATTGAAAATACCATGGCTTGAACAAGTCGAATCTTTGTATGGAGAGAGACATCTCTGCTCTTGAGAATCTTATCTAGGTCTTTCATAGCCATTCTGCCAAGAGCAATGCGTCGTCTGATTTCTTGACTGCTTGTTGCTTCTTTATTGATAGTTGATCCAAGTAGGTTAAAGTTGGTCACGATTTCAATTTCTTCTCCTTCAACGATGAACCTGTTGATTATGCCAGTTGTCATGATCTTTGTCTTCTTTACATTAAGGTGCAGGCCCATTTTGAGACTATGTTCTTTGATTGTGAGAAGCAAATGTTTCAGATCATCTTCATTTTCAGCCAGTAATGTGGTATCATCAGCATGGCGAAGGTTGTTGATGAGTCTTCCACCAGTCTTCACACCTCTGTTGTCTTCATACAATCCTGTTTCTCTGATGATTTGTTCTGCATATAAATTAAACAGGTAGGGGGAAAGTATGCAGCCTTATCTTACACCTTTGCTTATTTTAAACCGTTCTGTTTCTCCTTGTTCCATTCGAACTGTTGCTTCTTGATCAATGTACAGATTGTGCAAGAGTACGATCAGGTGTTCTGGTATACCCATGCTTCTTAATGTGGCCCAGAGTTTCTCATGGTTTACACAGTCAAAAGCCTTGCTATAGATGTGCAGTAGCAGAATGAAATGGTGATGGCGGCAGAGGATCACATTTCTGTGATAATGGCAATACTACTAGCATTATCTGCACAGAAGAAAAGCCTGGCAATCTTGTCACAAAAACCCAATGGATAGTCGCAACAAAACAAATTGCACTTTAATGATGGAAGATGAGACCCCCAGGTCAGAAGACACTCAACTGGCTACTAAGGAGGAGCTGAAGACATTTCAGAGTAAAATCAGCATTTATGATGTGGTTGGATCGAAACCCTTGAGATGTCTGACTGCTGATATTGCTGCACATGAAATGAGAGTCAGAAACCGCAAAGATGTCTTGCACATTAGGACATGGAAAGTAGGATGCATGAACCAAGGGAAGCTGGAGGTGGTCAAAAATGAAATGAAAGTGTACAACTTGATCTGTTGGGTGTCAGCAAAACTGAAATGGACTGGCATTGGACACTTTGCATCTGATGATCATATGGTATATGCTGGAAATGAAAGACAAGGAAGAAATGGTGTTGCATTTATAATTAAGAAGAAAATTGCAAGAACTGTAATGAAATACAATGCAGTCAGTGAACACTTAATTTCTATTTGTCTATAAGGAATGCCCATCAACATAACTGTTATTCAGGTATATGCCCTAACAATAGCTGCAGAAGAGGAAGAAGTGGATTAATTCTATGAACAAGCACAACTGAAATTGACAGAAGATGCAAACAGGATATCCTGATAGTCGGGTGACTGGAACACAAATGTTTGCAACAAAGAAGAAGGCAAAGTGGTTGGAAAATATGGACTTAGCAACAGAAAAGAAGCTGGAGAAAGACTGATAGAATTCTGCAAGACCAACAATTTATTAATATCAAATGCTTTCTTCCAGCAACACAAGCAGCAACTGTACACATGGATTTCATTCAATGGATTGTACAAAAATCAAATTGACTACATCTGTGGATGACAATGTTGGGAAAGCTCTATAACATCAACAAAGACAAAAGCTGGAGCTGACTGTGGTACAGATCACCAACTTCTAGTATGCAAACTCAAGCTAAAGCTGAAAAAGAGCAAGTCACTCTTGAATGTAGCAAAAAATAACCTTGAGAATATACCAATAGAATTTAAAGACTGCCTGCAAAATTGATTTGCTGTTTTGGATACAAATAACAGAGCACAAGAAGAGTTATGGGATTACATCAAGAAAGTTATGCTCGAAGAAAATGGGAAGTCTCTACAAAAAGTGAAAAAGCAAAAACAGAAAAAATGATTGACCAAAGAAACTCTGAAAATTGCCCAGAAATGCAGAGAAGCTAAAGCAGAAGAGAAAGAGAGGCAATCACAATACTCAACAAAGATTTCCAACATGCAGCAAGACAAGACAAGGAGTATTAGAATGACACATGCAAGGAAATAGAATCAGAAACTATTAAAGGAAGTACAAAATTAACTCTCATAGCTTTAGGAAAGCCAAAGAGAAAATTCCAGCCTTGACCTGAAATGCTCCAAGATGCTCCAAGGATCCTTGTTAAATGATGGTGAGAAGATCAAGAAAAAGTGGAAAGAACATGCAATGACTGCTTTTGAGCCAATGCTGACTCCTGGTAAACCCAGAATCTCCTACATCTTCTTGGTAGCATGACCAGCAGTAGATTGTCAGTCCTTTTTTTCAAGGCAACAGAGAGTTAAGTGACTTGCTAAAGGCAACAGGGACTGCTAGTAGGAATCAAACTCTGTTCTTTTACTTATTAAGTCAGTGCGCTAACCACTAGACCATTATACCACAAAGAGGAAGTGGACCAACAGCCAGTTCAACCTGTACCTTATGATCAGTAACCATTGGTGATGAAAAAAGAAGTTGAAGCAGGATTGAAAGCATTATCAAAGAACAAAGCACCGGGTTCTGATGCCATTTTCATTGAAGTATTACAGCAATCAGATATGGCTGTTGCCATACGTATAAGTCTCTTTGACTGTGTAAACCTTGAGAAACTCTGGGCCACCTTTAGAAGGATGAGTACCAGAACACCTGATCGTTTGTCTTGCACACCTTTACAGTGATCAAGAAGCAACAGTTATGAAACAGAATGGTTTAAAATCAGCAAAGGAGTACGACAAGGCTGCATACTTTCCCTTAGCTGTTTAATTTGTATGCAGAACAAATCATCAGAGAAGCAGGACTGTATGAAGACAACCAAGGAGTGAAGACTGGTGAAAGACTCATCCTTCACTATGCTGATGATACCACAATAGTGACTGAAAGTGAAGATGATCTGAAACATTTGCTTCTGAAGATGAAGGAATATACAGTAGTCTTAAAATGGGCCTGCACTTTGACATAAAGAAGACAAAGATCCTGACAATTGGCAAAAGCAATGAGTTCATTGTTGATGGAGAAGAAATTTAAATAGTGGACAACTTTAACCTACTTGGATCAATAATCAATAAAGAAACAAGCAGTCAAGAAATCCAATGATGCATTGCTCTTGGCAGAATGACTGAAGGACCTAGACAAGATTCTCAAGAGCAGAGATGTCTTTCTCCATACAAAGATTTGTCTTGTCCAAGCCATGCTATTTTCAATAACATCATATGAATGCAAAGGTTGGACAGTGAAAAAGATAGCCGAGAAGAAAATTGAAGCCTTTGAATTATGGTGCTGGTAAAGAATACTATGTATGCCATGGACTGCCTGAAGAACAAAACAGTTGGTACTAGAGAAGATCAAACCAAAGCTTTCTTTAAAAGCTGAGATGACAAGACTTCAACTTTCATAGTTTGGACACATCATGTTAAGAGGGAGATCATTAGAGAAGGACATCATGCTTGGCAAGGTTGAAGGTCAATACAAAAGAGGAAGGCCAGCAAAGAGATGGATTCATACAATAATAGCAGCTATGAATGCCACTCTATCAACGATGTGCCACCTGACTGAAGATCAAACACAGTTTGGAACAGCTATCCAGAGAATCACCATAAGAGGACCCTAACTCAATGGCACTTAACAACAACAACAACATCAGTTAAAACCTGTGATAAGAAGAGCTGTGTGGATGAAATGGAATGGGAGAGAAGTGAGGAATGTACCTTTAAAGACAGATGTAAACAGGGTTCCCATAGAAACCACAAGCCACCGAAGCATGCAGTAGCTAGAGCAAAGCCCTGCCCAAGCAGTGACGTAAGAGCTAGGTTGAGCCCTAACAGCTCTCACGTGTGCAGAGAGGAGGGTGTGGCTGGAAAGAAGCACCATTTTAAAACTGCTTCAGAGTTTTGTAAAGGCAGCCAGGAGAAAGGCAGCCAGGAGAAAGGTAGCCAGGAGAAAGGGAGCCACGGGAAAAGGGAGCACGAGGAGCGAAGAGGAGGAGAAGGAAGGACTGCTGATTCTTACTCTCAGAAAGCAGTGGAACCAAGGTTGGAACCTGTCCTAAAGCACCCCAGAGAAGAGAAGCTGGAGAGGTTTGTTTCCACGTGGGGAAACAGCTCAGAGAGCCAGCCAAGCAATAGAGGTGCGGAAGACAAGTTTGCTACAGTTCCTAACAGAGGCTTTTCTGAAGACATTGTCAGAGAGCTGAGGAAAAGCGCTGAATGCTGTGCTAGCCAAAAGGCAGTGGGAGCAGCTCCAGGCAAGAACAGGAACAGTTCAAGTAAGTGCCGTGAGTCAGCACTAGAGGCTGTTGAAAAGCTATTATATGAGAGAGAAACTCCTTCTTTAAACTATGCTGGTGCAGAGCAGAAAGAACACTTTTTAGGGAAGCTGAAAGAGTTTCTTCAGAGTGTAAAGTTTAAACCTTCTGATATAAGCTCCAAGGAAGATAACTCAAGTGAAGCTGCTGAAGAAATGCAGGTAGAAATGTATGAGACTCCTTGTGATAGTGACGTAGTAGAAATGGAATGCTCATTCTGTAAGACAAACAAACTGAACATGTGCTAGGCTCAGGCCATGAGAAGAAGTTTGTTTAACCTGGTTTTGTCAAGCTGAGTGAGAAAGAAGCTGGAAGTTTTAAGTTTGCCTGATGTGATTAGCAGCCATAGCAGTGAAAGGCATTTATCTGAAGAAAGCCGAGTGCAGCTGCTGTGGAAAGAATATTCCTGACTCTGATGTTTAAGCCTGTTTTGTTCCTGTTCATCATTTACTTTGGAGAACTTATCCTTGCCTTGTTTTTGCGCTATGAATTTTGATGCGAGGGAGAAACCCTGAAATAAATTTCTTTGTTTTGCCTGACAAACTGTGTGGTCACACTACGTTGCTTGGAGAGTATCTGAAACTACAAGTCCTAGCATTCATTGCTGGCAGCCAAAGTCTTGGGACAGTACTCAAAGGGCAAATAAGGCAGCCCTTTTGCCTACCGGCCAATCTAGCATCAACATCGGCCACAAATGCAAAAACCTTCCTAGAAGCTATGACCCAGCTAGGGTACCAGCAACTAATAACAGAACCCACCCATGAAAAAGGCCACACACTGGACATGGTTTTCGCACCTAAAGGAGAACAAGACAACAATGAGAAACCCCTGATAGAGATCAATCCACTACCCTGGTCAGACCACCACCAAATCAACTTACGGATAAAGCTTCCAAACTTGACCAAGGACACAAAAGTTAAAAGGGTATCACACCAACAACGTAGATTTAACAAACCTGACATGGAAGGCCTCATCAATATTATCAAATCTCACATAGACCTGGGAAAAACAGACCTCGACGATTTAACTAGAAGTTGGGATTCCGCAATTCAGACTATAGCAATCCCCAAAGAAAATCAGACACCAAACACATACAAACACCCATCTGAACCTTGGTACACCAGAGCTTTGGCCAGCATGAAGAGAGACCTCAGGAAGCATGAAAGAAAGTGGAGACACACCAAATCCACCAAACTCAGAACTGTGTACCTAAATCTCCTCGCAAGATATAAAGAAGAAGTAAACACAGCAAAGAAGATATACCATACCAACTTACTGAATAAAGCCATCAACAAACCACGGGAACTTTTTGCACTAGTAAAATCACTTACCAAAACTGTACCACCAGACAATCAAGATAGTCCCATCCATCCACAAACACTGGCAAATCACTATGCAAGCAAGCTGGCCACCACCGTACACGGTCGATGTAAGCACACCACTACAAAGAACAAAAGTGAAGCAAGAAATAACTTGGAACGCCTTCAACAACATTGATGAACAACAAACCACCAACATCCTAACCTCCATAAATACAACCACCTCACCACTCGACCCTGCCCAACTGCATGGATTAAAGAAGCAAAAAAAGAAATCAGCCAGCAAATAGCCCACATTATAAATCAGTCACTAAGTCAAGGAATAATGCCTGACCAGCTAAAACGATCTATAATAAGGCCAATCCTAAAAAACAACTCACTCAACAAGGAAGACCCGACCTCATACCGCCCCATATCCAGCATTTCATTCCTGGCAAAAATCATTGAAAAGGCAGTCCTCCTACAACTCCAAGATCACCTTGATGATCATGATACCTTAGACAAACAACAATACGGGTTCAGAAGAAATCATGGAGTTGAAACACTTTTGATAGCACTAATGAACAACCTCCTCAAAGGACTAGAAGACAGAAGGAAAATGTTTATACTCATTTTCATTGACGTCTCCGCCGCCTTTGACACTGTACATCATGGGATCCTCCTTAACAAACTGGAATCCATAGGAGTTGTGGGAACCCCCTCAAATGGCTTGCCTCCTACATATCAAACAGGAGGCCTCAAGTACATTTCAATGGCGAACAAGCTAAACCGTTCTCCCAAACACAGGGCATACCCCAGGGCTCAGCTCTCTCGGCACTACTGTTTAACGTCTACATGCAACCCCTCTGCGTCATTTTTAAAAGACATAACATCAACTACCACATCTACGCCGATGATATTATGCTCTACACACAACTGGACGCCGCTGACCCCAATTATGCACAGCTCGAAAGCTGCCTTGATGAAATGATGCTATGGCTTCAAAACAATAACATGACAATTAACCACAAAAAAACGGAGGTCATGTATATATCCAGCAAACCGAACTTCAAACCCCCTGATACAATCACCCTGTGCAATAACACGTACAAAACAAAAGATGAAATCAAATATCTAGGAGTCACACTCGACTGCAATCTAAAAATGGAGACTCACATACGCAAAACAAACAAAGCCATCTTCCATAAACTCAGAGTGATTCAACCTCTAAGGAAAATAATAGCACCAAGTGACTTCCGGTCCGTGGCACAAGCACTCATTATGCCACACCTAGACTACTGTAATGCCATCTTACAAAGGCTGCCAAAGAAATCACTAAATATCCTTCAGATGGCCCAAAACGTGACCGCCAGGATCATAATGGGCACAAGCATTTCAGAACACATCACCCCAATATTAATCGACCTACATTGGCTTCCAATTACAGCTAGGATTCAGTACAAGTTGATAGTTACCACATTCAAACTGATCAACAACATAGCCCCCTCTTTCCTGACCTCACTGATCACCACACAACCTGCGAATAGGGAAAGAAGAACTAACAATTTAGGCACCTTACAGGTCCCCACCACCATCAGAACAGTGAAAACAAGTACATCTCGCAGAGCCTTTTCATTCTCTGCACCAACTATATGGAATCAACTCCCTATTGAACTGCGTTCAATCACAGACATTACAATCTTCAGGAAAGAGTTAAAGACCCACCTTTTCAAATGCTACTACAATCAGCCAGGACCCTCAAGCTACATGGAAGCAATCAGATAATTATTTGTGTTGGAATATGCTTTATACAAGAATATGGAAAATGTCTAGTCCAAACTATATAATCCAAATAGGTAAATGTAAAAAGGCGTAATACCAAAAGGTGAAGATGTACGATTGTAAACCAGTAATGTGTAAATATGAATGTATAAATGTAAATATGTATAATGTTGTCCCCCAAGACACTAACCTTGTGTGCTGTGACCTCCCCCAGACCTATGTATTTACTGTACCCTCCCAGTCCTGATTTGACTCCCCCAAAAGAAAAATCAAACCGCTGCTGATCGACGGAAGCAGCGGTATATAAGTGTGTATTAAATAAATAAATAAATAAAATAAATAAATAAGGGGGTCACGACAGAGTGGCGTAGTTGCTGCGGATTCTGCGCTAGGACATGCACAAGGATTTAAAATCAAAGCAGCGCAGAGGTCAAGTCTACAGGAAGAATTCTGTTCTGGATTTCATCAGGACTGAGACGGAGAGTCTGAGGTCTACGGAGACCAACGTTTGTATAAGCATGAAGCACCACCAGTACCAGGTAATGCGTATCTAACTGGGATTAGTAAGGATACCAGTACTGGGGGGCAGTGCTGTAGCCAGTGACAAAGGAGAATACTGCAAAGTATATTTTTGTACCGCACTTGGGTGGTCCTGTTGTCTCTTTTGTCGTTCCAGAGCAAGATGACCATGGAAGTCAAGGAGCTCCTCACCTGGATCGCTTCCCAGTTCGACCGACAGAGGGAGCTGTCACTGGAGGTCCAAGAGCGAGCGGCAGCCAGAATGGAGGCTCAGCAAAAGCCGCTGATCGACTTGATGGAGGCATGGATGCAGGGCATGAAGAAGGAGCCAGAGCCCATCCCTCCTACACCAGGTTCAGCAGGACATTGTCCAGCTAGTACTTTTGGACCATGGTCCAAAGAGACACTAGAATTCGGTCAGTTAACTGACAAGGACAATGTGGACAATTTCTTAGAAGCATTCGAGCGTATGGCTCACGTAGCTAATTGGCCAAAAGACCAATGGGCAGTCCGGTTGGCACTATCACTCACGGGTGAGGCTTTAGCCGCTTACCAGACCGTACCCCCGGCTTTTGCCAATAACTACGATGAGGTAAAGTGAGCTATCAAAGATAGGTTAGGTCTAACACTCTCGGTGTACCACCGTTTATTGAGGAATGCCAGATTAGGATCCGGTGAAACACCCAGAGCGTTATACCACTGTCTGAAAGGTCTGGTTAATAAATGATTGGAACCAGAAGGTAAGACGCTGGAAACAATATTAGATAGCATCATATTAGAACAATTCTTGGCAGCTATTCCAGTAAATATACACACCTTCCTGATATTGCAAGGTTGCCGAAGCACCCAGGAGGCTATTTTGCTCACTGAGCAATTCCTTGAGGCGGATGTCACCGCACAAGAGAAGAGCTTTGCTTCTACAAAGGCGCCATACGCTTTATCAGAAAGGGAAGAGAGGCCAAGGAATATTGTTAATAATATGTGTTTGCCTATGGATAGAAAGAAACATGTGAAAAGAACATGTTTCAGGTGTGGAAGTGATAGTCACTTACAACGTGAATGTAAGGTGAAAACAGCACTAATAATAGATGACCCAGGATAGGCTAGAGAAGGTTTTCTGTTAGAAGTCACAGTGCAAGGAGTAACAGCAAAGGCCTTATTAGATTCTGGATCTGACCAGTCTATGCTATCCAAAAGCCTTTGGCGAAAGATAGGGGCCCAAGGCAAAGAAATACCCCGTTCACCCAATGGCACAGTGAGGATTAGGTGTGTATATGGGACAGCGTCCACGTACCCCATCTACCGAGTCCTAGTAAAAGGGCTAGGGATAGAGAAAGAGAAAGAGATCCTGGTAGCAGTAGTGCCCCGTTTGCCCCAAGAAGTAGTGTTAGGGAGAGACTGGCCTCAGTTCCAGAAAGGTATCCAACAGGGTCTACAGAAGAAGGAAGGGATGGTAGCCGCCAGCATCCCACTTGGAACCCTGGATCGGAAAGTAGCTAAGCCAACAGGAGTTCCTAGTCCATTGTTCGGGAAGATGCAAAAGTCCGTTCAGCAGTTGCCTAAGGAGGAATCGGCCAAGAGACCCATATTTGCACTAAGGTATTGTAAAATGAGTCCAGATGCCCGAGCACCGAAAAGTGCCTCCCCGCAAGCAGCCGGGTTTGATCTGTATAGTGCGGAGGAGGTGATTGTCCCTAAGCATGGGAAAGCCTTAGTGAACACCGCCCTACAGATGGAAGTACCAGTCGGTTGCTACGGACGCATAGCACCCCGTTCCAGCTTAGCAGTAAAACACTTCATTGATGTAGGGGCCGGCGTCATAGACCCTGATTATAGAGGTGCGGTCAAGATTTTGCTGTTTAACTTCGGATCCGAACACTTCAAAGTAAGTGTGGGCGACCGCATAGCCCAGCTTATTTGCGAAAGAGTGGGGTTTCCTCCTCTCGAGGAAGTACCCATGGTTTCTGACACAACGTGCGGAACCCAGGATTCGGATATGCAGACCTGCAAGGGCTGGCAGCGACGGTGCAGGAGAAGATGGAAGATGACTTAGGACCCCAGTTGAGTGACTGTAAGAAGAATCCTGAGCCGAGGATGGACACAGAAGCAGGAGTTGGGACAGCTAATTGAGAGTTTCTCTGATGTCATGACACCTATACCGGGGGAGACTAAGCTCATCGCACACAAAATCCTAACACCACCAGGGGAAGTAGTACAACAACGCCCATACAGACGGCCAGAAGCCAAGAGGCAGGAGGTAATAGATCAAGTGAAAGAGATGCTTGATTTAGGAGTGATTGAAGAATCGAAGAGTCCGTGGAACAGTCCTATCGTGTTGGTTCCCAAGCCCGATGGATCGCTTAGATTCTGCATTGACTTCAGGAGGGTCAATGCCATCTCAAAATTTGATGCATACCCCATGCCTCGTATAGAGGAGCTGCTCGACCGGTTGGGGCAAGCCAGGTATCTCACAACCCTGGATATGACGAAGGGCTACTGGCAGATTCCTCTGACCAGGGAATCTCACCAGAAAACTGCCTTTAGTATGCCAGTGGGCCTATTCCAATTCAGACGAATGACATTTGGCCTACACGGAGTGGCTGCCACATGTTAACGGCTTGTCGACCTGGTACTCCGGCCTCATCAGGAATACGCCATAGCGTATATGGATGATGTCATCATTCACAGTGTCCGATGGGACCAACATCTATCCAGGATAAGAGCAGTGTTACAGGCAATGAGGGATGCAGGCCTGACCCTAAATCCGGCAAAGTGTATGTTCGGTGGTCAAGAGGTGAAGTACCTGGGCCATTTGGTTGGACACGGCACGGTGAAACCTTTGCTGAACAAGGTTGAAAGTGTGAAGGCTTTTCCCCGGCCCACTAACAAGAAACAACTACGCAGTTTCCTAGGATTGGTGGGGTACTACCGGCAGTTTATTTCACACTTTGCTGAGAAGAGTGCACCTTTGTCGGACATGCTAAAGAAGAATCTGCCCAATCAGCTAAGGTGGACCCTAGAAGCAAGCACGGCTTTTGAGCATTTAAAGGAGGAGCTGTGTGCAGCCCCAGTGTTGCGAGGGGTTGAGTTCGGTCTACCATTTATTCTGCAGATGGATGCCTCCGAGACCGGGTTGGGAGCAGTACTGTCCCAGAAATATGAGGGTATCGAGCTTTTCCTTAGTCGGAAGCTGTCCCCGGCTGAGAAAAATTATTCAACTATCGAGAGAGAATGCCTGGCGATAAAGTGGGCTGTGGAATCTCTGAAATTTTACCTGGCGGGCAGAAAATTTCTTCTGATGACAGATCATGCCCCACTGAAATGGCTTGGTCAGATAAAAGATCATAACGCTAGACTGACGCATTGGTACATGGCGCTACAAGCGTTTGATTTTCGCATAGAGCACAGAGCTGGCAAGCTACATCAGAACGCGGACGTGTTATCTAGAATTACGTGCAGTGAAGATAATATCATCCCAGCCCGTAATATCTTAAGGGCGGAATATGTGATAAGGAGAGTTGTGTGGATGAAATGGAATGGGAGAGAAGTGAGGAATGTACCTTTAAAGACAGATGTAAACAGGGTTCCCATAGAAACCACAAGCCACCGAAGCATGCAGTAGCTAGAGCTAAGTCCTGCCCAAGCAGTGACGTAAGAGCTAGGTTGAGCCCTAACAGCTCTCATGTGTGCAGAGAGGAGGGTGTGGCTGGAAAGAAGCACCATTTTAAAACTGCTTCAGAGTTTTGTAAAGGGAGCCAGGAGAAAGGCAGCCAGGAGAAAGGCAGCCAGGAGAAAGGTAGCCAGGAGAAAGGGAGCCACGGGAAAAGGGAGCACGAGGAGTGAAGAGGAGGAGAAGGAAGGACTGCTGATTCTTACTCTCAGAAAGCAGTGGAACCAAGGTTAGAACCTGTCCTAAAGCACCCCAGAGAAGAGAAGCTGGAGAGGTTTGTTTCCACGTGGGGAAACAGCTCAGAGAGCCAGCCAAGCAATAGAGGTGGGGAAGACAAGTTTGCTACAGTTCCTAACAGAGGCTTTTCTGAAGACGTTGTCAGAGAGCTGAGGAAAAGCGCTGAATGCTGAATGCTCCAGGCAGGAACAGGAACAGTTCAAGTAAGTGCCGTGAGTCAGCACTAGAGGCTGTTGAAAAGCTATTATAAGAGAGAGAAACTCCTTCTTTAAACTATGCTGGTGCAGAGCAGAAATAACACTTTTTAGGGAAGCTGAAAGAGTTTTTGCAGAGTGTAAAGTTTAAACCTTCTGATATACCCTATTTTACCTGTTATACCTGCTTAATGTGTACCCAAGTTTAATTTTCCTGTTTAATGTATACTCAAGTTATTATACCTGTTTCACTGTAAGCACAAATCACGAAATTGAGATGTGCAACTCTTATGTTCATTGTAAACCGCACTGATGTCGAATAGCGCGGTATAAAAGAGACTTCAAATAAATAAATAAATAAATAAATATAAGCTCCAAGGAAGATAACTCAAGTGAAGCTGCTGAAGAAATGCAGGTAGAAATGTATGAGACTCCTTGTGATAGTGACGTAGCAGAAATGGAATGCTCATTCTGTAAGACAAACAAACTGAACATGTGCTAGGCTCAGGCCATGAGAAGAAGTTTGTTTAACCTGGTTTTGTCAAGCTGAGTGAGAAAGAAACTTGCTGGAAGTTTTAAGTTTGCCTGATGTGATTAGCAGCCATAGCAGTGAAAGCCATTTATCTGAAGAAAGCTGAGTGCAGCTGCTGTGGAAAGAATATTCCTGACTTTGATGTTTAAGCCTGTTTTGTTCCTGTTCATCATTTACTTTGGAGAACTTATCCTTGCCTTGTTTTTGCACTATGAATTTTGATGCGAGGGAGAAACCCTGAAATAAATTTCTTTGTTTTGCCTGACAAACTGTGTGGTCACACTACTTTGCTTGGAGAGTATCTGAAACTACAAGTCCCAGCATTCATTGCTGGCAGCCAAAGTCTTGGGACAGTACTCAAAGGGCAAATAAGGCAGCCCTTTTGCCTACCGGCCATTGGCCTAGGCAGGGGGTCACGACAAACCTAAATCAGATGCCCAAAGTATAATATATGTAAATCTTGTTCAATTCTAATCACATATATATATTTTGAGGTGTTAACTTATTGATTTAGCTTCTATATTACCATAAGCATAAAAAAGGAAGGATTGCAAATTAAGATACATAATAGTATACTGTAAATGGTCGTGCAATACAAACACCACTATAAGACCATAATAAAATATCCATAAATATTTGCAACATTAAAGTGAACACAAAAATAACAGTAGACCAAGAAATAATAAAAAAGGTAACATACTGCATAAAGTTAAAAACAAAAACAAATATCAATACACAGAGCTTAGAAAATATATTAGAGCATAAAACTTGCTACCACATTTAACTGCCTAAAATCTTCAAGCAGGTCCATAGTAATGTTGGCAGACATTAAAATCAGCATGCATGAAAAACTTACCCAGATACATAGGGATATGTTAACTAAAGTGCTTTAGGCTTTTGCAGCTATCACCAGAGAATAGTGAAGATAGCGCTGCAGTAGCTGCAAAAGCTGTGTGCTGTTTGCTGGTGCCTTGCACAGCATTTTCTAGCAGATAAATCAAAGGGATCCTGGGGCAGCTGCACCACTGATGCAACTGACATTTGGTTTTAGCTTCACCCGTCTGCCAAACGTGCAGTTACATGCTCTGCCAACTCTCACAGTAATCGCATATTACTGGCACTCCGACACGCTACCCACTGTCCACCCAGGCACATAGCTGCCATGCGATCTGCAGATAGCATAGGAAATCCCTGTGCTATCTGCATTTGGCCTGCATTAGTTGCTACCACAGCATGCCCTTCCCACATTATTGCCATGTTAGCAGCTAACATGCTTTAGTAAACATTCCCCTTAGAATTTTTATTAGCAAAACAGCTAAACAATCATAGCATTAACAATTAAAAGCTGGTGTGAAAGGCCAAGCTGTTACTTATTGCCAAAAGCTCAGATAATCCTTCAGTAATTAAATATGATAAGAAAGCTCAGTCCAGCTCAAATGATATTCAATTCTACATGTAAGGTGGCCAATGCGTTCTCTGAAAATGGCATATTAATTCTATTAGGAATAATTATAAGTTTTCCCAGACTTATAAAAGAGATTTTTTACATCTACTAATAAGGTCAGAATGTGTCTCTAACTATCTGAGAAAACTGCTCAGCTTCAGAGACACCTGAAACTGTTGCATATTAGATATAATACAGGGGGAGAATCCAAGATGGCGTATCTGTGGAGTTAATCTGAGGCGGCTGCTTTCTCATGGGACTTAAGCAAAAGGAGTGGGGCGCTTTTCAGCCCTCACAAATGTCTCTACCTATTCACTGCTTACTTTGGGTCCTTCGGATCGTTTTCTTGTGCATACACCTCAACTTGCAGTAGCAGAAACAGGGGAGGTAACACCAGCTGCAGTCTTGCCGGGGCTTGAGATCCTGGCTTCTGCTTCAGACTTTCCAGCTCTATCCCTTGATTTGCATCCATTACCAAAGGCACTGTGTCTCCAACAGTCCCCCATGGGTTGCCGGTTGTCAGGGCTTCCCCCTGGTGGGGGTGAGTCAAGTGCATTGAGAGGGCTGGGACCGGGAGCGAGTGAGCTGGGAAGTCTTCCTGCCCCAGAAAAACATTCACAAGCTGACCTTTGAACGCCACCGGTTGGACAACAGACGGTGGTTAAAGCCTCGTCATTGAGAGGCACTCCAACACCAGCGGGAATGGAGGTAGCAGTAGCACAAACAGTTGACATTAGAACTTTTACCTTTGTTTGACCAGAGAACTTTACATTGGAGACCATCTCGAAGGCTACAGTCTCATTTGGGGAGGCTTTGATCCCTCAAGTTTCATCTTTGGCGGTGCGAGTCTCTAATAATGAGGCTGGGATACAACAGTTAACTGTTTCCTCAGAATCAACTAAAAATGAGGTGTCTGATGTTGGAATTAAATTGGGATCCTTGAAAAGTTAATCTGAGGCATTTGTTAAAATTTGGAGTGGTTTAGAGGAAAATGGAGTATCTGGAAAACATGCATCAAGCTAGTAACTTGCACCTAATAAACTTTCCAAGAGCCTCTACTATTTCCACGAGGGATATGTTCATGGAATATCTAGCAGTACCTTGGGACTCTCTCCCTCCAATAGTTCCTTTAAGTTGTTTTGTCTTCCACCCGGTAGGAGGGAGTCCTTACCTACGGTTCAACAACTGGATGTATTAAATATTACTGATATCCTTGAGTCCTCTCAAGATAAGCAAGTGGTTCCTGCTACTTTGATTGTTACATTTGCCCTTCATTCGGATAGAGAGTGACTTTTAAAACTCTTTTTTTCTAAGAAGTATTTGTTATTTTGTAGTCAACATGTGTATATCCCATCACCTTGACACCACACTTTACTTGCACCCCCGGCAATCTGGTTTTTGGTCTGGACATAGCGTAGAAACCACCATCACTGCAGTTCTGAACGAGATCCACACTGCTCATGATCGGGGTGACATCACGGTGGCGGTATCTCTCGACCTCTCAGCAGCCTTTGATCTGGTGGACCACTCTCTTCTTCTTTCTAGACTCCACGACACGGGTGTTCGCGGGCTGGTTTACCACTGGTTCCATTCCTTCCTTTCCTCCCGTTCTTTTGCTGTCACTTCTGCCTCATCCTCCTCCGATTTCTTTCCACTCCCATGTGGGGTCCCTCAGGGCTCTATACTGGCTCCTCTATTATTCAATGTTTTTCTTGCCCCTTTAGCGTTAATTGTCCAAGAATTGGGGATATCAGGTTACTATTATGCTGATGACATTTTTCTGCTGCACCACACTTCTTCCTCTCACCCTGATATCACTCCCCTGGACACGTGCCTATCTATGGTCTCTTCTTGGCTCTCATCCAATTGCTTGGTGCTCAATATTGCTAAGACTGCAGCTATTTGGTTCTCCCATGGTTCTACTGTCCCTTCTCTCACTCCTTCCTTTTCGGGTGCTCCCATCTCCCTAGTCTCCAAACTTCGTTACCTGGGTGTCATCTTTGATAATACCTTATCCTTTAGCGACCATATATCTCACATCTCTCAGCGCTCATTTTTCTGCCTACGGCAAATTCGTTCTATTCGGCCATTTCTTTCCTCTCAGGCTCTCACCACCCTCCTCCTTTCTTTGGTCATAACCCGTCTGGATTTTTGCAATTCCATCTACACTGGCATCCCACAATATCAACAACGGCGCTTACAGTTAATCCAGAACACAGCTGCATGCATGATTCTCCACGCCTCCCCTCGGGATCACATCACCCCACTACTACGTCAGCTCCATTGGTTGCCCTTTAGGTTCCGGATCCCTTTCAAAATCCTTACGTTAGTGCATCGAGCACTCTATCTCCGCAAACCACAGTATCTGTCAAATTTACTGGTTTTTCATACACCTTCACGTAGCCTCAGGTCCGTTCACATTAACCACCTGCACCTCCCGGCCCCCTCTCAAGCTCACCTTCAGTCCACCCGGAAATCAGCCTTCTTTTACCTAGGCCCTTCCCTCTGGAATTCCCTCCCCCTTACCCTCCGTTTCGAAGAATCCTACCCTAAATTTCGCTCCCTTCTCAAGACCCACTTCTTTTCCTCTGCCTTTGACACCTCCCTTTGACCTCCCCTATTTTTCTCCTTTGTCCCTCCACTATTTCTACCTTTCCTTTTCTTTCCTGTATGTTATTGTAGTTCTTTTTCCTTTTTTCCTAATATGAAGATTTTATATTGTAAACCGCCCCGATGTAATGGGGGGTGGTATATCAAGAATCTGGTAAACAATAAACAATAAACAATATATATACCCTGATTTGAATAGGGCAAACCAGAGCCGTCGTAAAGTTTCTCTTGATGCGGCCTAGGGTTTTGCAGCTGGTTGGGCTCTTTTTCTTAAAACACCCTTGTAAGTATTTGGTGAATATTAGTCTGTATCATATATATTTTATAAGCCCACCCAAGCTGCGTACCTTCGTAAATATGAGAAGATTCGAGGCCTCTATTGGTACCATTCCAGATGAGTTACAAAATGTGTAATAGAATCTACTGGAATGCAGCACCTTTTTCTTTGTCTTTGGAGAAGGAGTATTTTCTTTTTGGGTACTCCCCCCCCCCCTCCCCTTAGTGAGCTAGGGTGGGCAGACAAGAAATGATATTGCAATTTTGCTTTGAATAATTTTGGATTTGAATGTTTTCTGTGATGCACTGCTCCTTTTCTGTGCAAGATGTTTTTTGTTAAATATCTTGGTTTAATATGTAAAATTCTATAAATAAATAAATAGAAAATTAATACATAAGTAAATAAAAACAAAGATATAATCAGATAAAGAGGTTAACATTTTGTGCCAAAATTCACCCCAAATGACGCTTTTGCCCCGGCTGCATCTTTATACTATGCTAGATTTTAGCGCCTTTTTTTTACAGAGGGAAAGTTTGTTGGTAACATTATCAACCATGTTCTAAGACCTTTGCTGTTGTTTTGCTGTTGTTGTTAAATGCCATCAAATCGGTGTCGACTAATGGCGACCCTCTGGATAGTTGTCCTAAACTGTGTTCGGTCTTCAGTCAGGTGGCTTATTGTTGACAGAGAGGCGCCCATAGCTGCTGTAATTGTATTGATCCATCTCAGACCTGGCCTTCCTCTTTTGCATTGACCTTCTACCTTGCAAAGCATTATGTCTTTCTCTATTGATCTCTCTCTTCGCTTGATGGTCCAAAGTATGAAAGTCGAAGTCTTGTCATCTAAGGAAAACTTAGGTTTCATCTCCTCTAATACTGACTGGTTTGTTCTTCAGGTAGTCCATGGGATACACAATATTTGTTGCCAGCCACCATAATTCAAAGATATCAATTTTCTTCCTTTCTATCTTTTTCACTGTCCAACTTCCACATCCATATGATGTTATTGAAAATACCATGGCTGGAACAAGTTGAATCTTTGTATAGAGAGAGACATCTCTACTCTTGAGAATCTTGTCTAGATCTTCATAGTCATTCTGCCAAAAGTAATGTGTCATCTGATTTCTTGACTGCTTGTTGTTTCTTTAGTGATAGTTGATCCAAGTAGGTTAAAGATGTCCACTATTTCAATTTCTTCTCCATCAACAATGAACTCATTGCTTTTGCCACTTGTCAGGATCTTTATCTTCTTTATGTCAAGGTGCAGGCCCATTTTAGGACTACTGTATATTCCTTCATCTTGAGAAGCAAATGTTTCAGATCATCTTCGCTATCAGTCAGTAATGTGGTATCATCAGCATAGCGAAGGTTGTTGATGAGTCTTCCGCCAATCTTCACACTAGTTTGTCTTCATACAGTCCTGCTTCTCTGATAATTTGTTCTGCATATAAATTAAACAGATAGGGGGAAAATATGCAGCCTTATCGTACATCTTTGCTGATTTTAAACCATTCTGTTTCTCCTTGTTTCGTACAAACTGTTGCTTCTTGATCAATATAAAGGTTGTGCAAGAGAATGATCAGGTATTTTGGTGTACCCATGCTTCTTAATATGGCCCAGAGTTTCTCATGGTTTACACAGTCAAAAGCCTTGCTGTAGTTAATAGAACACATATAGATATCCTTTTGGTTTTCTTTTGTCTTTTCAAGGATCCATCTCACATCCGTGATGATGTCTCTCATTCCTCACCCTTTCCTGAGCCCTCCTTGCATGTCAGGCATTTCTCGTTCCAGGTATGGTTGTAGTCTCTGCTGAAGAATCTTGCTGGGATAAGTAAAACCCTCTTCTTTCTTTATCCCCATCTGCTATAATATAACAGATTTTCATGGCATAGAAGAAAATAAACCTACCTGACCATCCTCCTAAAAATCTCTTTCAAGGTCTGTTGAAGCCTCATTAAAGGGGTTTGCCAAAAGGGTGATCCCTTTGTGCATGCACCTTTTGTGAACCACTGGCGGCAAGGTGCCAGGTGTTTACAAAGATGTTATTTAAAGGAGTTTCTAATCCTGATAGCACTGATAGACAGGGTCAAAGTACCACAATGCTGGAGGCAGAAGGACTACAAGATTTGCAGACTTCTTACTTATGCTCTATGCATCAGCTCCTGGCATTTTCCCTCCCTATACTATTTCCACCTCTTACTTTCTACCCATCTCCACTAACTGTCTGACTTTCTCTCCCCTGCCTACTTTTCAACAGCACCACATCCCTGAACAACAAACACAGAGAAGCCAGGAGAGGAGGAAAGGCAAGTGATGCAAAATAGTTAGAGCAACACAAATGGAAGGGCTTCATATTTTATTGTATTTATTTATGAGTTTTCTATAGCACCCCTTCCAGAGATCAAGGATGGTTCACAATGAACAAAACAGATATATTAAACTTTGAACAATGATGTTACATTAAACTGTTCATAAAATATTTACAGGTAACATATAACTCGTATTACAATCAACATATTTACAAGGGAGTTTTGTGTTCATAGTATCTCTGTACATAAGTAAGAAAATACCTATTGGATTTTAAGTCCATCTGCCAACCAGATTTGATGTCCAGAGAGGTATGCTGTCTGCCAGGTGCCAAAATCCAAGATGTTACAGAGAGTTTGCCGAGACTCATCAAGCCCACTGACTATTACCCAATGTTGCTAATCCATGTCGTAACAAATGATACTGCCAGGTATCCCTCTGAGCGTATCAAAAGTGACTTCATGGCTCTGGGACAGAGGGTGAAGCAAATAGGTGCACAGGTGGTGTTCTCTTCAATTCTCCCTGTTAAAGGTAAAGGCCAAGGCAGAGAAGCTCGCATCCTGGAGATGAATGCATGGCTACGTGGATGGTGTCATCGAGAGCGTTTTGGTTTCCTGGACCACGGGATTCTATTTCAAGGGTTGCAGAGCAGAGATGGCATCCATCTGTCCAAGAAAGGTTGACTGGCTAATCTACTGAAGAGGGCTTTAAACTAGATTCGTTGGGGATGGGTGAAGACAGCCCACAGGTAAGTGAAACATTAAATACCTTTATAGAAATGGGTAAAAAGGGTAACATATGGAAAGCAGTGTGTATAAATGCCCACAACATGGGAAATAAGATCCCTGATGTTGAAGCTTTGGTGGGAGTGGCTGATTGGATTTAGTGGCAGTTACAGAAACATGGTTCTTAGAAAACCACGACTGGGATGTAACTATACCAGGCTATACTTTATTCAGAAAGGATAGGGTAGGAAGAAGGGGAGGAGGAGTGACATTATATGTAAAACATAATATTAAAGCCTTGGAATTACAGAGCTTAAAAGGGAGAGAGGAGGTACTGTGGGTTAAACTAGAAAGAGGGAAAAATAAATCTTTTGCATTGGCATGATATACAGACCTCCTTCACAAGAGGAAGAGATGGACAGAGAGTTAATTGAAGACATATGCAGTATTGCTAGGAAAGGGAAAGTGATTCTAATAGGGGATTTCAATATGCCAGATGTTGATTGGCACATTCCTGCTGCAGTATCATCTAGAAGTAAGAAGATCCTGGATTCTCTACAGGGAGAACTATTCAGGCAATTGGTAACAGACCCCACACGTGAAGGGGCCATACTGGACTTGGTGCTTACCAATGGTGAAAGTGTTTCTAATGTTATAGTGGGAGATCATTTTGCATCCAGTGATCACCAGACGGTGTGGTTCAGTATTAGGACTAGGGCTATTAGAATCCATTCAAAAGTGAGGGTCTTAGACTTTAGGAAAACTAACTTGCCAAGATGGGCCAATACCTCAGGGAGTCGTTAGCGGGATGGGAACAGCTGGGGGATGTAGAAACACAGTGGGCGAAACTGAAAGGGGATATTTTAAGGGCAACCAATCTTTTGTTAAAATGGTAAATAAAGGTAAAAGGAAAAGAAGACCGCTATGACTTTCGAAAGAAGTAGCTGAAAAGGTGAAGAAAAAGAGGGAGGCCTTCATGAAATACAAGAGATCACAGAGAGAGGAAGACAGGCATCTGTATTTGGAAAAACTTAGAGAAGCTAGCAAAGTAGTCAGGAAGGCAAAGATTCAAAAAGAGGAAGAAATAGCCATTGCAATAAAATGGGGGGATAAGACATTTTTCAGATATGTTAGAGAGAAGAGGAAGGGAAAAAGTGGTATTGTCAGACTCAAGGGTGAAGGGGGGGGGGAATATGTAGAAGCTGATGAGGATAAAGCAGAATTGTTTAACAAATATTTCTGTTCTGTGTTCACAGATGAAGAACCAGGAGCAGGACTTCAGAAAATGCCCACAAACAGGAATAGAAGCGAGGGGCATCTTGAAGAATTTTCAGAAGACTGTGTTCATGTGAAGCTAGCCAAACCTAAAGTAGATAAAGCAATGGGACCAGATGGGATACACCTGAGAATACTAAGGGAACTTGGGGACATTCTAGCGGCTCCATTGACTGACCTTTTCAGTGCCTCCTTGGAGTAGGGAGTGGTACCAGAGGCCTGGAGAAAGGCACGTGTGGTCCCTTTACACAAAAGCGGAAGTAAGGATGTGGTTGAAAACTACAGGCCGGTTAGTTTAACTTCGGTGGTGAATAAATTATTGGAAGCACTTCTGAAAGAGAAAATAGTGAGGTTTCTGGAGTCCAACGGATTACTGGATCTGAGGCAGCATGGATTCATCAGAGGCAGGTCTTGTCAGACAACTCTAATTGATTTCTTTGACTGGGTGACCAGGGAGTTGGACCAAGGAAGAGCCCTAGATGTGGTGTATCTAGATTTTAGTAAAGCCTTTGATACCGTTCCGCAAGGGTGACTTATAAACAAACTGAGCACCCTAGGGATGGACCCTAAAGTTACTGTTTCTTGTGTTAGAAACTGGTTGAGTGGGAGGCGACAAAGGGTACAGGTAAACGGAGCTCACTCTGGCGAAAAGGAGGTTACCAATTGTGTGCCCCAAGGATCTGTCCTTGGTCCCAATTATTTTTAACATCTTTGTTAGTGATATAGGGGAAGGGCTGTCGGGTAAGGTTTGCCTCTTTGCGGATGATACCAAAATCTGCAATAGGGTAGACACCCAGGAAGGTGCAGATAACATGAGGAAAGATCTAGCTACACTTGAAGAATGGTCTAGAATTTGGCAGCTGAGATTTAATGTTAAAAAATGCAAGGTCATGCATTTGGGCTGCAGCAATACAAGGGAGTGATATAGTATAGGGGGTGAAGTATTGCTGTCCACAAAAGAAGAGCGGGACCTAGGCATGATTGTGTGTGATGATCTTAAAGTAGCTAAACAGGTAGAAAATGTGATGGCGAAATCTAGAAGGATGCTTGGGTGCATGCGGAGAGGAATGGCTAGCAGAAAAAAGGAGGTGATAGTGCCTCTGTATAGGTCTTTGGTGTGACCTCATTTGGAGTATTGTGTGCAATTCTGGAGACCGCACCTTCAAAAGGATATAAACAGGTTGGAGTCAGTACAGAGGGTGGCTACTGAAATGGTTAGTGGTCTTTGTTATGAAGCATATGAGGACAGACAAAGGATCTTAATATGTATACATTAGAGGAAAGGCAGGATAGAGCAGCTATAATAGAGACGTTTAAATACGTCAGTGGCATAAATGCAGAGGAGGACAGCCTCTTTTGATTGAAAGCAAGCTCTGCTACAAGGGGACATGGGATGAGGGTGAAAGGGGATAGGTTAAGGAGTGATATGTGGAAATAGTTCTTTATGGAAAGACTGGTGGATCCGTGGAATAGTCTCCCCAAGAAAACATGAGCCCCTATTTTGAGGTAAGAATTGGTACATTTAGATCAGGATGTTCACATTTCCTGCAGTATTTTTTTCAAAAGGCTTTGCGAAATGTGGAGCCTTTTTTAAAATAGGAATAAAGATGCCGGCAAGATTTCAAGACCTTACATGTGCAGAAAGAGCAGCATCACTTGGCATCTTCCATGTACAGTATAAGTGCCAGTGATTATATGTGGAAGTGCCGATTTTTGTTATTTCCACATATGTGTCTGCAACTACACATATAAGAGCCACATTCTAGACACTAATGCTATTAGTATAGTCAATTAAGAAGCCTGAAAGGTAAAATTTTACATTTTAAAGGTTATAAATGTTCCAGGGGACTAAGCACAATATCTCTGTAATCACTTATTTCAAGCCTGGCCAAAACAAGCACTTTGCTGAAGCTTATATGTGCCTTGGAGGAGGTGCTAAAGCTGGCAGGGAAAAATTTAGAACTATATGTTTATTTCCAATTTTAAGGTGACCCACCGTATCCACATGCAAACACGTACCCTTTAAATCTGTACATTCTGGGCCATCTCCACATGTAAACAATGACATTCTGAAATCACCATTTACATGAGTATGCAATCTACATGAGAAAATGCTGCGATTTACAAATGGAGATGCTATGCAAGGCTTCTAAAATGACCTCCCTAATTTATTAAAGTTACATCTGCCTAAATTCCTTTTCCTTTCATTGCCCATTTCCAAAAGTCTAATTGCCTCTGACTTTGTCCCAATGCCTTTACAAGTGTATCTTTTTACTCAAGAGTGAATCAGGATTCAAGAATCCTTTGGTGAACTGAAGCTTCCCAGCTGATATTTTCACCTCTCAGACCTAGCAGAATGCTGTGTGTTATCTAAAAATACCCCTCCCTCCCTTGTAGGCTGTCTCCCCCTCCCTTTCACCTTTCAGATCCTGACACTAACCATGCTAGACTACCATGTCAGTCAATGTTAACTTGGCCAATGTCAGTCACAGTTCTCTGTAATCTCTGGGGAGGGATACTGGTGCCAGAAGTGACAGATTCCTTTATCCACCTCTCCTGGACATAAACAATATCATGAAATAATGACAGAAAAGATATTACATACTATATACTTTCACTGCATCACCCAGACTAAATTGCAGAGAGATCTATTTTCTTAATACCTAGATTTTTGTGCTTATTACTCTTATCTGCTTGAGCAAAGTACCTCGGTGAAAGATATTTTGGAATAGTTTTTAATGTTTTTGTAATCCTTGCATTTATGTGCATAGACAAGGAGATCAAAGTCCTTAGGCCTTTATAAAGCATGTTAGACTGAACATTTCATATCTATTAGAGCGATGCACATATGGGATAGATTTATGAAAGGGCACTGATGGATACTCTTAGACAAATTAACAGTGAAACACTTTCAAATTAATTACCTCAGAAGGCAAGCTTTACTTTAAAAAAAAATAGAAATATAGAGAACTGGATAGCTCATAAAAACTCTTTCATCACTTTGACCAGGCTATCCTATATTAAATGAATTTTTAGGACTCAGTTCAGTTGTTATTGGACAATACTGATCAAGATGTAGGGCATGATGCCCCCCGTTTGGGCCTTATAAGAATTTTTAGTAAAGAATTATTTAGCAAATCATGGAAATAAAAATATTTGAATCCCTATATTTGAAAAAAGGCCACAGAGAAGCCAATTAAACCCCGATTTGCATGGGCTTTTAAGCCACCTTCCAATCTCCAGCACATGTGGAGGGTAATATTATAACAGGGTGCTTAACCAAAGTGCATTTTAACAAGGCTAAATTAAGCCTATTTTACAAAAGACAAGAAGATGCCTACTTGTCTTTATAAAATAATAGTGCAGATAGCAGAGAACACATCATAAATCAAGGCACAATCACAAAATTCCGGTCCTAGAGCTGGTGTAAATGACCACACCTACCTTTTGCAAAAGATTATAGTCCACTACCAGAATCTCTATGTGGATCACAAATTAAAATGTTACTTGCAAAGGTATTGACCGGCATGTAGTTTTATGCTGGTCAGTATCATATAAAGGTCATTTACATGTGTATATGGCCAATTACAGATGTAAATAGCTAAAATACCATCTAAACTAAATAAGTTCACTTTAATATTCCATTATGTTAATTGTATCTTACTGAAAAGGAAAAAAGACCTCAGTACCAAAAGCCAAATTAAGATGTCTAACAGTGCAACATCATACTGTAGGTCATAAAAAAACCTTCTCAGACACATAGGGCTCAATATTCGAAGAGCAGTTACATGATTTACAGCCCTGTAAACTGTGTAACTACCGCTGAGAGGGATATTCAATGGCACTAATATGGTTAATGCTGCTGAATATCCCTGATTATGGCCCTTATATGCCCCGATGCCAACAGCACAGCATTGAGGTGTGTCGGCGTTCCAGGGAGGAGTGGAGGCAGAGACGATCAATAACCAGGCAGCAATGATATTGCATATGACCCCAGCATTGAATATCTGGGGTTAAGGGTCGGCGGGCAAGGCTATGTGCCATAGCAGCGCAAAATCTGCCCAATTCAATATCGGGCCCATAAGTCTTTCTGAAAATAATTTTTTTAAAATATTGCAGTAGAATCAATCATTCATCAACTTAGTCATTCAAAAATGTTTTTAAATGGGTACTTGTCTTCATCTCAAAATACCAACATCTACACACATTGTTAACACCTAGAAAGAGGCACCTCCTTATAAAATTACCCCCAAAATGTTATGGGTTTGTCTTACAACATGATTAAGATTGATTAGCTCTTATTAGATATGCAACATGGATCTACTGATCTCAGCAATATCCTGAAGAGGGTGGAAGATGCGTGTAGAGCATGCTGACATCAGCACCAACTAAGGTTGGAAGATAAAAATGCTTGCTCACAATTCAATCGCCACTTAGGCTCATTTAAATGTGCTCTCAAACTCCATATGATACAATGGGAGAAACAAGTTAATTAAATGCAGCTAAATAAATATTCACATATAGCAAGTTATTTACCAAATAGAAGGTCTTTTCTGTTTCCATAATTTGTTCTCATTGTCATAACATTTGCCCATCACATTGGGGGATGGGAGGTGCAACAAGATCTTTGGAAGCCATTTTGATGGTCAGGCCGGGTCTCAGCATAGCTGCATCTTAGAGGTTGAGGACCCTAATCTAGAGGGCAAGGCCAGTGCAAGGGTATTTTGCACCCTTGGCAAACCTTCACATTTGCCTTCCCTCTGAGAATTAAACTCAATAATCATGATCATCGCAGCGCCACCCCTCCCACAAATAATCCTGTAAAAATGTATTATTAGACATCATAAAACCATGTGTATGTACAGTATAGGGCTCATCCCGTTCCAGACGTAGGTCTCCTCTGTACGTCCATTCTGAGCCAAGAGGGGATCACGATTTTGATCCCGTGAGGCACGTCTAGCCCCGCGGGATCAGAATCGCATACAGCCCTGTATGTGCAGGCCAGAACTGCAATTCAATCCGGCCTGCATGTACAGGACCTTCCCGGCTAACTCAGTCAAGGCTTTTCAATGGAGCCGCTGCGCCATGGCGTCATGTTGCCATGCCATCGTGGCTCCATTGAAGAGCCGCGATGCCAGCTGCCAGAAAAAAAAGCTTATTCCCCGCAGCCCAACCCCCAATCTGGCCTCCTAAGGCCAGGATTGGACTGCGGGGAATATCCTCCAGCCCCCCTGCCCCATCCATGCCCTGGCATTGAAAAAATAACACGTCTAGGGAAGGTATTCCACCTTGGAGGTGGAATATCTTTCCCGCACATGTTGCTGGCTCTGGACGTACAGGGCTGACATTAGAATCGGCCCCTGTACGTCCAGGGCTGGCAACTGCCCACTGCCCGCCTGCCCACAAGCCGCCCCTTCCCTGCCCCCATCTAACTTCCCTGCACAACTGGCAGGGAAGTTAGATGCAGCAGGGGAAGGCACAAATAACGGGGACATCCCCGCTATTCATGGCAAAGAATTGGGCCCTATGTGTCTTGTGTTGATGCCATGGCTCACACTGCATGAATAGTCTGATAACAGAAGGAAGCTGGTGTTATAGCTTAAATGCCATAGTTTACCCAGTGGAGTAGAGGAGTAGCCCAATGGTTAGAACAGCAGGTTAAAACCAGGGAAGTCAGCTTTCAAATCCTGCTGCTGTTCCTCGTGATCTTCGGCAAAACACACAATTCTCCATTTCCTCAGGTACAAATTTAGATTGTGAACCCTCTGGGGACAGTGAAATACCTGAATGTAACTTGGCCTAAAATTCTGAGAAAAGGGATGAGATAATCCAATTCTTTTCCCTCTTTCAATTTAAAGGGTTCTACACTTTTAGATTGCAGGGCTCCTCCCCTTCATAAATGAGCTTCTGGTACTGCTGGCATGTTCTGCCTTCCTATCTTTCTGTGCATGTGCAGACACTGCACCCCCTCCCCCTCCCTGAGCTCCCTTTACAGCAGGGGTCTCAAACACGCGGAACTTTGTGTGGCCCGCGATGCAGAGGAAAGAAAAAAAAAAAATAAACCCTGGCTTCTGCTGCTGCCGCCGCCGTGGCAGCGGCAGAATCAACTGTCCCGCGGCCCCTTCCCGTCTGCCCGGAAAAGCATGTTTAACATCTTGTCAGCTCCATCAGCGGCAGCTTTCAGGGCCGCGAAGGGAGTAGTATTTCCCTCTCGCGGCTCTGTTAAGCCTGCCGGGGCTGATGGAGCTTCTCTTCGCAGCTTGAAAAGCCTGCCGCTGATGGAGCTGACAAGATGCTTTGCCAGGCAGACGGGAAGGGGCCGCGGGACAGTTGATTCTGCTGCTGCCACGGCGGCGGCAGCAGCAGAAGCCAGGGGTTTGTTTTGTTTTTAATTTTTAAATTTACTTGGGCTGATGGGGGGGAGGGGGGTTAGGACTGAAATTGGGGTGATGGGGGGATAGTACTGAAAATGGGGTGATGGGGGGGGTTAGGACTGGTAATGGGCAGATGGGGGTTAGGACTGGAGATGGTCTGATTGGAGGGCTAAAACTGAAAATGGGGTTATGGGGGGGCTAAGAATGAAGATGGGGTGATGGAAGGGTTAGGACTGGAAGTGGGCTGTTGGGGGGCTTAGGACTGGTAATGGGCTATGGGGGGGCTACAACTGGCAATGGACTGGGGGGGGTGCTAGGACTGAAAATGGGCCGAGTAGAAGGGGGAGCTTGAACTGCAAATAGCTGATGGGGACAGGGTTTTGGAATGGAAATGGGCTGAGTGGAAGGGGGCTTGGAATGGAAATGGGCTGATGGGGAGGGGGGCTTGGAAAGGAAATGGGCTGTGAGGGGAGGGAGCTAGGACTGGAAATGGGCTGATGATGCGGGGACTAGAAGGGAGCGGATGCTGGGTGGGGCAGGAGCTAGAAGGGAGTTGATGTTGGGGGACGATTAGAATGGGATGGGATGGGGCTGGGAGAGTGAAATGGAGAGGGGAAAAATATTTTGTGTGGGAGGGAAGAAAAATCTACAATTGGCCGGGTATTGGGAGAGTAAGTGGGGATTGAGGATGGAGGGGTAAAATTTGAGTGGATGAAATAGGAATGAGGAAAGAGCAAAAGGAGAAAGATTAGTATGTTAAAGCAGATGTAGAGAGAGAATGGAAAAAAAAACTAGGAGAGAAGAAAGGACAAATGGACAGCAAACAATGGAGCGTTAGCAGAAGACACGAAGAAACCAGAAGAAAGTGGCTGGAACAATTGCAACTGAAAAAAATGCACAAAAGGTAGAAAAATATCTCTTTATTTTGAATTTATTAACTGAAATATGTCAGCTCTTGGAAATGTGCATCTTTAACGTCTGCACTTTATTTAATACAAGAGGAAATTAATTTATAGTTTTATTTCTACAGTGTTGTACATTCTAAGTTTGGCTTTTGGGGTTCCCAGTTTAATTATTGTCTTCCTGTTTCTAAATTGTGATTCCTTGTTTGATGATGGTGTATGTTCTGCATGTGTAACTGAGCTGAGGTATTCTGTTTATGTAATTCCTATTTGACATTGCCACTTGTTCTCTTTCCCCAGTACGTCATGTATTGTTATTCTCTGAAATGTATTGATTTAATATTTTCAGTGTTGCCTTTTGATAGTTAGGGTATGGTGCTTTGTGAGTCCTGGTAGTGCTGTTAGGATATGGCAGGTTTGCTATGGGTTCTAAATGGGCAGTGTTTGTAGTAGTTCCTAATGTGCTTGGCGGTTGGCACTGGTTTATAGTAATGTAGAAATCTTTTAGTCTTTCTTTATCCATACACTCATTAAGAGGCATGTTTACTAAAAGTTAGTGTATGGTAACATTATGCAAATATTTATGCAAATGACACCCCTTATGCAAATGAGGCCCACGTCTTGTGCGGCCCCCGGGTTACTCTACAAGTCCTCATTTGGCCCTCAAAGCAATTTGAATTTGAGACCCCTGCTTTACAGTGAAAACACAAATCATACGTCAACTTGCCACTCACTTTTTATTGACTACTTTTGATTACATTCCATCCCCAGGAATTTTCAGCCAACCAATCAAGCTATCATTAGAATTTAATTAAATATCATTTTTTAAAATGTTTTCTTTATGAATTTTTAATATTTACCTAGCATTTACATTTGTACAGAAATAAAGACACAGTATATAATAATATACAAAGAAAATATTATAGGCAAAACTTAACCAAGCATTATACAGCCCCTTAATATAGCACACAAAAACAGAGAGACCCAAGAAAAAGGAAAAAGAAGGGAATTCACAAATATGAAAGAAATTCATAGAAACATTGAAACATGACGGCAGAAAAAAGACCGCATGGCCTATCTAGTCTGCCCTTCCATATCAACCACTACAACAGTCCCCTTTTTCCCTTTAGAGATCCTCTGTGTTTGTCTCATGCTTTTTGAATTCAGATACTGTCCTCATCTCTACCACCTCCACTGGGAGACTATTCCACGGATCCACCAGTCTTTCCATAAAGAACTATTTCCACATATCACTCCTGAACCTATCCCCTTTCACCCTCATCCCATGTCCCCTCGTAACAGAGCTTGCTTTCAATCAACAGAGATTGTCCTCCTCTGCATTTATGCCACGGATGTATTTAAACGTCTCTATTATAGCTGCTCTATCCCGCCTTTCCTCTAATGTATACATATTAAGATCCTTTGTCTGTCCTCATATGCTTCATAACAAAGACCACTAACCATTTCATTAGCCACCCTCTGTACTGACTCCAACCTGTTTATATCCTTTTGAAGGTGCGATCTCCAGAATTGCACACAATACTCCAAATGAGGTCACACCAATGGGACTGGGAATACTACAAAAAAGCACCCATAGGTCCTGCAGGGGAAGGAGCCATCATCATTAGAATAATGTAATGATAGCACCATAACTATCAAATGCAGTAGACACAAAAAGATAAGAAAACCCTAATGTAAGCTCTAACAACCAAAAGGTAAAAAGGTTTTTTGTCAGGCTCACATTACAAAAGGGTGCATCATTGGATTCTCATACACCCTTTGTAGATGTCCTTTTAATTTTTAAAGCATACTCTCTTGTATTCAGTTTGGTTCTATTCAATTTAATTAAAACATATGTAAATTGAGTAACTTGTGTATTGTCGGACTCAGGGTTTATATTAACTCTTGCTCCAGATTCAAGTATCCAACTCTTATTCCAGAACTAAGTACTGTGGTGGCGAGGCCACGGAGGAGCAGGAGGAAAGGGAGAAAAAACAGGCATTTTCCCCTAAAAATGCAGTTAGCTCCAGGACGTCAGGGGTTAAAACTTCAGAGTTAGAAAAAAACTCCCTGCACAGAGTCAGTAGTAGAAAGACACGCCCTAGCTCTATGGCAACCAGCATTGATAATGAGGAACAGCTGGGGGTGGAGCTAGGAAAGGAAAGGGAGATTCACCAATATAAGGTGGAGGAAATTAGAGACAGGAGGAGCCTGGGAGACAGGAAGAGCCAGGGAAGCCTGAGGAGCGAGAGGAGAGGAGGAGCAAACAGAGCCACAGGAGAAGCAGGAAGTGACGAGGCAAGCCGAGAAGGCATTGCAAGTGGCAAGCATTGCTGGCACGTGGAGCCTAGGCAGCCTAGGAGGCAGCAACAGGAGGAACACGAGGCAAGGCCTGTTTGCAGAGTAGGGCAAGAGCCCAAGGAGTCCTGCAAGAGGTATGGAAGTAATCCTGTGAGAGGGAAAGCTTATGAGAGAGAGGAAGTAAGCTATGGAAATGGCCGAGAGTTGTTTCCACCTGAGTGTATGGAAATTGAGCCCGTGGCACTAAACTCTGAGGAGAGTTTGTTTCCCCACAGCAAGGTGAGCACTTTAAAAGCTTTTCCTAGTTCCCTAAGAGATAAGAAGTCTCCTAATTCTCTCAAGAGTCCCCAGCAGAGAGAAGAAGCAATTTGGCAGAAAGTTTTAAAGGTTTTAGAAAGATTAAAGCCTGTTACTTATGACCCAAAGTCTGACCATTTACCCTCTGATTCTGAAGGGGAAAGTATGGATTTGGGAGAATCTGTGTTGGAAGATTTACCTTCAGATCAGGAGATGGATTGTTCTTTAGTCTATGCCCAAACTGACAAGCCATAAGGTTTTAAAAAGTGAAGAAACCTAGAGGCTTGGATTTCAGTTGAGCAGTGCTGAGAAGATTATGCTAATGAGCTACTGAGCTCCGTGGTTTGTTTCAGACTTGTTAAAAGACTGTGTTACAAGTGAATGCCAGAGTTGTTAACCCAGCCTCTAAGAAACGTTTGTGAAGGGAAGAAGAATAGCTGCAGTAAAAAGTACCATTGGTTTAACTAACTGGAAGAATGTAAAGTTTGTAACCAACCTGGAAGCTGTTTGGCTTAAAGAGTACTGGCTATTTTCTACCTGAAGATACACTGATTGCCTCGCATTGTATATAAGCTGAATGAAGAAGCAAGTTTTTGTTTTTGTTTCACTGGAGAAAATATCCACCAATTTTTATGTTATGATATTTTTTGAACTGCCAAGTTCATCTTGCCTGGAGAATAAATAAATAAAAATCCTGTGTGCCTTGAAAAACAAAACCTCTCGGCTGAATTACTGTTCACAACTACTTTGCATAGAGGCTAAACAAGGGACATAAAAATAAATAAGTTCCGTCTCCTACCACTAGGCTACCGCCTGGCCACTAGGGGGTGCGACATTGGCGTAGTTCTTGGATTTTTTTTTCTTCAAGCATATCCTGACATAAGGAGTGTGTGGAGTGATACCAGAGGGAACTACAGGAACCGGGACCGGACCACCGGCAGAGGGAAGGACCAGACTAGATGTTCCAGAGGATCCCTATTTGCTGAGCCTGTGTCAACCTTGCTACCAGGTAACCAGTAGCTAAGAGGGTTGTTCTGGATTGCCTGCCAGGGTGGGGTACAGTGGTTCCTAAGCAGAAGTTCTAAGGGAACAGGGTGCGAGTGAGAGAGCCGCACTTGGTGTGTTTTCTTTTGTTTGTTTGTTTGTTTTCCAGCAACATCGCGGATATGGAGCAAGCGCAACTGCTCAGCTGGATGGCTGAACGATTCCAGGAGCAGCAAGAGTTGGCCGCTCAAGCCCAGGAACGTGCCGTCGCCATGATGAGGGACCAGCAGCAGCCACTACTCAAGATGATGAGTGACTGGTTAGGGGAACAAAAGAACACTTCTGATGCATTGAGGACAATGACAGGTTCCTTAGGAGCCTCACAAGGACTGGGGTTACCTGGAAGGGGTATATTTTCATTTGGTCCTCTAACAAAGGACGATGATATAGATGACTATATCGAAGTTTTCGAAAGAGTGGCCCACCTAAGTGGATGGCCCCAAGATCAATGGGCAGTCCGCTTAGCTGCCTCACTCACTGGTGAAGCACTGGCGGCATATCGCGTAATGCCCAGCGATCTGGCCTCCTCTTATGAAGAGGTCAAAAAGACAATAAGAGATAGAATGGGTCTTACTCCCATGGTTTATAGGCGCCATTTGAGGGCGTGCAAATTAAAACCGGGAGAAACACCACGCGCCTTATGCCAACGAATAAAAGGGTTAGTCTGGAAGTGGTTAGAACCACAGGATAAAAGTCTTGATTCTCTCCTAGATGGCATAATTCTGGAACAATTTGTGGAGGCTGTTCCTGTGGAATTAAAGTCTTTCCTGATACTCCAAGACTGCAAGAACACCAAAGAAGCAGCCTCGTTGGCGGAACGCTTCCTGGAAGCCAGATTGGTCAGCCAGGCGCAGGTGGGTGTTGCTGAATGTCAAAAGAAAGGAGTCTCAGAAAAGACAGGGAACACCATGCTGGGGGAAATCAAAGGACTTAGACCTAAGAGAAAACCAGTATTTGCTCCAGGCAAATGTTTCACATGTGGGGAAGTGGGGCATTTTAGTCGTAATTGCCAGGCCCCGACAGCACTTGTGTCCACCCATGGCAAGGGAAATGGGGGAGGATTCTTGCTCGCTGTAGAGGTGGAGGGCATCCCCATAGAGGCTCTGTTGGACTCGGGGACTGATCAGTCCATGATTTCGAAAAAGCTATGGACTGATATACAGGCTCACAGAGGTCAGACCCCAAGACCAACTGACCAGAGCATTAAGATTAGATGTGTGCACGATGCCGCATCGACATACCCCCTAAGTAAGGTGAAGGTGAAGGGCTTAGGGCTAGACAAAGAAATGGTTGTTGCCATAGTCCCTAAGCTTCCCCATTCCTTGGTGTTAGGGAAAGACTGGCCGCAATTCAGACATGGCCTGGAAAAAGGTTTATTAGGAGAAACTAAGGAGCCAGAAGAGAACCATACACCCAGTAAGGAAGGGAATAAGGTATCCCGTGCCCCTAGTAAAACCCAGATTGAACTTAACTCAGTGTTAGCTCCCTTGTTTGGGAAGAAACTGGAAGGGAGAGTACCCAAGAAGGAGTCCCCAGACAATAAACCTAGGTTTGTTTTGAAAGTCTGTAGGACTACCCCGAGTGCTAAAATACCCAAACGGGTGACTGAACAGGCTGCAGGGTTTGATCTATACAGTGCGGAGGACAGGGTCATCCCCAAACAAGGCAGGGCGCTGGTGGAAACCGGCATTCAGGTCGAGATACCCCCTGGGTGTTATGGGAGGGTCGCTCCCCGATCTGGCTTGGCCGTGAAGAATTCCATCGATATGGGGGCAGGCGTAATAGACCCCGATTTTCGAGGCGCAATAAAGGTTTTATTGCTTAATCCATCCCATACTGATTTTAAAGTGAATATAGGGGATAGGATAGCGCAGTTGATCTGCGAAAGAGTAGGGTTCCCGCCAATAGAAGAAGTGGAGGAAGTGAGCACCACTCTAAGAGGGTCACGGGGATTCGGTTCCTCTGGCCGGGCCGAATTTAAAGGGCTAGCGGCCACTTGTGAGGATAAAGCAGATGTGGACCTAGGCCCTCAGCTTGCTGATTGCAGGACAAAGCCTATTCCTAAGGTAGGGGATGAGTTATCATGGCACCAGCAACAGGCCTTATCCAGGTTATTGAGTAGATTCCTAGATGTATTAACACCCATCCCAGGGAAGACTAACCTCGTAAGCCATTCAGTGGTGACCCCTCCGGGGGAAATTGTTCGCCAAAGACCCTATAGGTTGCCCGCAGCGAAACAACAGGTAGTAAAAGAGCAGGTACGGGAAATGTTGGCTTTAGGGGTTATTGAAGAATCCGTAAGCCCATGGAATAGCCCCATTGTTTTAGTTCCCAAACCTGATGGCAGTACCCGATTTTGTATAGACTTTAGGAAAGTTAATACAATTTCGCGGTTTGACACCTATCCTATGCCTAGGATTGATGAGCTCTTAGATAGGTTAGGTAGAGCTGCATATCTAACAACGTTAGATATGACAAAAGGGTACTGGCAGATTCCCCTCACAAGGGAATCTCGCCCAAAAACCGCTTTTAGTACCCCGCTGGGTCTATACCAGTTCCGCCGTATGCCCTTCGGGCTACATGGCGCAGCGGCTACATGCCAACGTCTGGTAGACAGGGTCCTACGACCGCACCAACTGTACGCTACAGCGTATATGGATGACGTTGTAATTCACAGCGACAGTTGGGACCAGCATCTGTTTCATATAAGCAAGGTATTGGAAGCCATGAGAGAGGCGGGTATCACCCTCAACCCCGCGAAATGCATGTTCGGGGGAAAGGAGGTAAAATACCTTGGACACATTGTAGGAAGAGGGGTGATAAAGCCGGTAATAGACAAAATAGAAGCTGTTAGGATGTTCCCAAAACCCCTAACAAAGAAACAGATTCGCAGTTTCCTTGGGTTAATTGGGTACTATCGGAGGTTTATACCCAACTTTGCCACTGAGAGCGCCCTTTTGACAGACATGTTTAAAAAATATGCTCCGAATCAAGTGAGGTGGTCACCAGAGGCGGAGCAACTAAAAGGGAAACTTTGTTGTGAGCCCATTTTGAGGGGCGTAGATTTTAAGCGCCCGTTTATCGTACAAACGGACGCCTCCGAAACCGGGTTGGGGGCGGTTTTATCCCAAAAGGTAGAAGGGGTAGAACATCCTATAATGTTCTTAAGTAGGAAATTGGCACCACCCGAATGGAAATATTCAGCGGTTGAACGTGAGTGCTTGGCTATACGCTGGGCGATAGATGCTCTTCGTTTTTACCTTGTAGGCCGTAAGTTTCTACTCATCACGGACCATGCCCCTTTAAAGTGGCTTAATAAAATGAAAGATAATAATCCAAGGCTCACGCGTTGGTACCTGACCCTCCAGGCCTATGATTTTCACATAGAACATAGGGTCGGTAGGCTGCATACCAATGCAGATGCGCTATCGAGAATTCCGTGCTGTGCCGACGGTTGTCTGTCAGCCCAGAATATTTTAAGGGGGGGGTCTGTGGTGGCGAGGCCACGGAGGAGCAGGAGGAAAGGGAGAAAAAACAGGCATTTTCCCCTAAAAATGCAGTTTATTTATTTATTTTTATTTATTTATTTAACTATTTTCTTCTATACCGCCCCTTCCAGAGATCAAGGGCGGTTTACATGTAACAGTTTAACAGTATTGTACACATCTGTATACATTTACATTGAACAATAGAATTCAACTATTTACATTGAACAATAAAATTTAACTTTGTAAGGTATTAAAGTAGAACAATCGTCAAACTATTTACAATAAATATTTACAGTGGCTGTGTGTGGTGAGTAGGACAAGTGTAGGAGTTGGAATTTATTTCCTTTTATGCATAATTTCCTTTTATGTCGTAAATGAGGGGTGAGGGGGAGGGGGCAGACAGGGAGTTAGTTAACGGGGGTTAGGGGGTTTGTGTATGTGTGTCCATGTTTGTTGTGTAGCATGTTTTGGGGGAGTAGGGGATTTCAAAGTGCTCTGTGAATAGGTAGGTTTTTAATTCTTTCCTGAATTGGGAGAGGTCTTTTATGATTCAAATGTCTATTGGGAGGTCGTTCCAGAGCATTGGAGCAGCGAATGTGAATGCTCTGGAGCTGGTGGTTTTCTTAGTCTTCCGGATAGCTTTTGGTGTGATGAGGGAGTGGGCTGCATTTTGTCTGTGGGATCTAGTTGTGGTTGGAGAGTGCAGTAGTGTAGATAGGTGTGAGGGGGCTAATTCATTTATGAGTTTAAAGGTTGTTAGGACAATTTTGTATCTAATACGGCTGTTTATAGGGAGCCAGTGTAGTTCCCGTAGTATTGGGATTACGTGATCTGCTAGGTGGGCTTTAGCAATTACTTTTGCACAGATGTTCTGAGCTCTTTGTAGAAGGTATGTGCTTTTTTGAGGAAGGCCTGTTAGGAGACTATTGCAATAGTCGAAGTGTGGGGTGATCAGTGTGCTTACTACAGACAGATCTAAAGTCTTGTGTTTCGAGGAATGGCCTTAGGTGTTGAATAGTTTTAAGTTTATAGAAAATGGTTTTCACTGTTTGTTTTATGTGTGGTAGCATAGTGAGTGTGTGGTCGATTATTACACCTAAGTATTTTACCTGTTTTCTAACAGGTATGGTAGTTTTGTTGATTGTAATTGTTTCCGGGTAAGTGTTCTCAGTCGTAGATGACCTTGTTACGAACATTGCTTCCGTTTTTCTGAGGTTGATGCTAAGGTAATTTGATTCCATCCAGGAGGACGTCTCTGCCATGCATTCGGATAGTGTGTCATAAGTGGGGTTTTTAGTGTTTATGGGGATAGCAAGCATGATGTCATCAGCGTATATAAAATGCTTAATCCTGTGTTTTTTAAATATGTTTGTTATAGGTTGCAGGTACAGGTTAAATAGGAGGGCTGAAAGGGCCGATCCTTGGGGTATTCCCTGTCCCTGGGGGAATGTTTCTGATGCTTGTTGGTCAATTTGGACGCGTATTCGTCTATGTGTGATGTAGGACTTGAACCATTTAAGAACAGTCCCGCCTATTCCTAAGTTCTCTAGTCTGTTGATTAGCGTAAGGTGGTTGATGTCGAAAGCGGCTGAAATATCTAAGAAGAGGAGTAGGAAGCCTTGGTTGTTGTCATCTGTACCACGTATGAGGAAGTCCATTAAGGTGATTAAGAGAGTTTCTACTCCATGGAAGGGGCGGAATCCAAATTGGTGTGAGTCAAGTGGTTTGTGTTCATCAATGTGTTCCTGTAATTGTAGTTGAATTGTTTTCTCTATTATTTTGGCTATAAATGGAATGCTGGCTATTGGTCTGTATGAGTTTGGGTCTTTTGAGTCAAGCTTACTATTCTTTATTATTGGTCGGAGTGTTGTGAGCTTTAAGGCATCAGGCATGGTGCCTTGTGAAAGGAATTGGTTGACTATATGTAGTAAATATTCAGCCAGTTCATCCTTTGCACACTTAATCCAAGACACAAGGCATGGGTCGAGTGGGGAGGTTGTGGTGTTGATCATTGTTATGATCTTAAGGAGTTGTTTTTGATCGGTCAAATGAAAACTTGTCCATTCGTTAATGGTTTTGGTACTTGTTAGTAGTGATGTCGGGGTAGTGGTATTGCTTTTTAGTTTTTCTGCAAAATGTGTTGCTAGTGTTTGTACACTTATTGCTTGTTGTTTAGGCTCAGTGTTATTCGTTTTGGTTAGTGTTTTTACAATCGCGAATAACTCTCTAGGGCGGTTGATGGCTGAGTTTATTACTTTAGAATGGTAGTCTCTTTTTGATTTGTTGATTGCATTTTTATATCCAGTAAGTAAGAGCATGTATTGGGATTTGTTTTCATCTGATTTTGTTTTTCTCCATCTCTTTTCTTGTTTCCTCAGTTGCTTTTTTAGTTTTGTTAGCTCTTTCGTGAACCATTTTTCCGTCTTTTTTATTTGTTTATGTAAGGCTTGTGTGGGAACAGCTGTATTTTGAATGGTAAGGTTCCAATGTGTTATAGTTGAATTGATGTCTGTTGAGTTAGTGTTGAGTTTGGGCAATACTTTGTCGAGGAATGTGCTTTTGTCAAAGCTTGCGAAGAGTGAGGTATGTGGAGTTGCACTTGTGGTTGTTTTTGGAGCTTGTGCTGGTAAGTGGATTGTGATGAGGTGGTGGTCGGACCAAGGTACTTCGGTTATAGTTGGGGTGGTATGTAGCCGGTGACTGTAAAGCGTAGATGGGAGGAATATTAGGTCAAGTATGTTACCTTTTTTGTGTGTGGGGGTATGTATTATCTGTGTGTAACCCATTTGTGTCATAGCATCAATGAAGTTAGCTCCAGGACGTCAGGGGTTAAAACTTCAGAGTTAGAAAAAAACTCCCTGCACAGAGTCAGTAGTAGAAAGACACGCCCTAGCTCTATGGCAACCAGCATTGATAATGAGGAACAGCTGGGGGTGGAGATAGGAAAGGAAAGGGAGATTCACCAATATAAGGTGGAGGAAATTAGAGACAGGAGGAGCCTGGGAGACAGGAGGAGCCAGGGAAGCCTGAGGAGCGAGAGGAGAAGAGGAGCAAACAGAGCCACAGAAGAAGCAGGAAGTGACGAGGCAAGCCGAGAAGGCATTGCAAGTGGCAAGCATTGCTGGCACGTGGAGCCTAGGCAGCCTAGGAGGCAGCAACAGGAGGAACACGACACAAGGCCTGTTTGCAGAGTAGGGCAAGAGCCCAAGGAGTCCTGCAAGAGGTATGGAAGTAATCCTGTGAGAGGGAAAGCTTATGAGAGAGAGGAAGTAAGCTATGGAAATGGCCGAGAGTTGTCTCCACCTGAGTGTATGGAAATTGAGCCCGTGGCACTAAACTCTGAGGAGAGTTCGTTTCCCCACAGCAAGGTGAGCACTTTAAAAGCTTCTCCTAGTTCCCTGAGAGATAAGAAGTCTCCTAATTCTCTCAAGAGTCCCCAGCAGAGAGAAGAAGCAATTTGGCAGAAAGTTTTAAAGGTTTTAGAAAGATTAAAGCCTGTTACTTATGACCCAAAGTCTGACCATTTACCCTCTGATTCTGAAGGGGAAAGTATGGATTTGGGAGAATCTGTGTTGGAAGATTTACCTTCAGATCAGGAGATGGATTGTTCTTTAGTCTATGCCCAAACTGACAAGCCATAAGGTTTTAAAAAGTGAAGAAACCTAGAGGCTTGGATTTCAGTTGAGCAGTGCTGAGAAGATTATGCTAATGAGCTACTGAGCTTTGTGGTTTGTTTCAGACTTGTTAAAAGACTGTGTTACAAGTGAATGCCAGAGTTGTTAACCCAGCCTCTAAGAAACGTTTGTGAAGGGAAGAAGAATAGCTGCAGTAAAAAGTACCATTGGTTTAACTAACTGGAAGAATGTAAAGTTTGTAACCAACCTGGAAGCTGTTTGGCTTAAAGGGTACTGGCTATTTTCTACCTGAAGATACACTGATTGCCTCGCATTGTATATAAGCTGAATGAAGAAGCAAGTTTTTGTTTTTGTTTCACTGGAGAAAATATCCACCAATTTTTATGTTATGATATTTTTTGAACTGCCAAGTTCATCTTGCCTGGAGAATAAATAAATAAAAATCCTGTGTGCCTTGAAAAACAAAACCTTTCGGCTGAATTACTGTTCACAACTACTTTGCATAGAGGCTAAACAAGGGACATAAAAATAAATAAGTTCCGTCTCCTACCACTAGGCTACCGCCTGGCCACTAGGGGGCGCGACAGTACCCAACGTAGTCTATCGCATACATCTACGTTTCAATGGCATTTTCCTATTATCTGTTTCAGGAAAGTCCATTAGTCCTGATTTGGGCACTGCTGTACCCAAGTTCTTATTCAGAAAGAAGTCTCCTTTGATTCTTGTTCTGATAAAAAGCCTCAATCATTCATTTTAAACTCAACGGACATATCCACATATAACTCATTCTTAGCAATGTCTGTTCTTTCTTCCAGCAATGGGATAAAGCAGATCACGTCTTTAGCATCATACCATCAATGAAGGAACCCATCAGACTGCAGTTCTATCATGGATAAGAGCCAATCAATGGAACACTGATATCATAACGTCATCCATTCAGTTTCCAAATTTAATCTACCTGGGGCAATACTCACAGTCGGTATATTCATGCTTCTTCCTTAAGGTTTAAAAGTATAATCCATGTCACCTTCAGATTTTTTCATTGCATTCAATCACTCTTAAAATGAAGATCTTCAACCAAATGGTTAGCAGTTATCCAGTGTTCAACCAGTGGAGCAGTTAATGAATGTGTAAAGAGCCTACTTTTATGTTCATTGAGACACATTTTAATTTTGCGATTGGTGGTTCTCCCAATATAAATAAGTTGACAAGGACAAATTATGAGGTAAATGATGAACAGTATGTAGAGTCATAGTTAGAATAGGTGTTAATACTGGGCAAAATATTAGAAACAATTATAAAGAATAAAATTACTGAACATGTAGACAGTCATGGTTTAATGGGAGAAAACCAACATGGATTTAACCAAGGAAAGTCTTGTCTTACTAATCTGTTATATTTTTTTGAAGATGTGAATAAACAGGTAGACAAAGGTGAGCCAGTTGATAAAGGGGTATGTTTACTAAACCGTATTAATGTCACCCGTGGTAGTTCCCAATGTAATGGTACAGATGCCCATATAAAGGAGTGGGCGGTGCATCGTACGACAAGCAGTGCCAGGTAACGCGCGTAACAATGCGCCTTCGGGTAACGCGCGTTGCAAGGCACCATATAGGGCACATCACAAGGCACCTTAACCGGAGGCACCTCATAAGGTACGTTGTCATGCGCCCTACAAGGCGCCCTAACCTAAGGCGCCATGCAGCCACCCCCAGAAGGCCCCGTATAAGGTGTCGGCGAGGTGCCCCATAAGGCACCGTAGGTTAAGGCACCTGAAAAGCAGGACATGGGGTAGCAGCCTGAACATGAACGCCAGATGTCACACAGCTGACAGACGCAGATAGACGGACAGAAGGATGTTTGGCGACTGTGATGAGGGTAATATGTGCTGGCAGCACAGATCAGCAGAGATATAACTGTTACAGGAATGACAAGTGTAGGAAAGGCATAAAAGAAGGAGAACAAAGAGGGAGCGAACCCATGACCACTAGCCTGAAAAAGCACTGCACAAACCAGTAGGCCACACCATGACTGTGAGGTCCACAGCAATGGCTGCATACAAGAACACTGCAGGGCACCACACAAAATGCCTGCTGTGTGCCAGGAGAGGGCGACCCAAACAGTCACCATGATGTAATGCACATGCACAACAGGCGTCCACAGCTCATATCACAGTCTGTAAGTGGGACGGGAGCCACATAGAAACACATGCACACACACCATGAGATGTAATGCAGTGTAAACAGCATGCAAAAGAGCATGGGAGCGATACACGAAGGGTGTCAGGGGCCGGCTGAAGGGACAGCTATGTGGACGGCCCGTGGACCAGGGCAACGGAACGAAAAAGGAGCATGTGAGAATCCAACCTGCACAGTGACATGGCACAGACCAGCCAACAACAGCAGTACCAATCCACCAAGCCGACTGTTCACATGGACACTACAAAGATATAGCCATATGTAACACACAATATGTGACAGATAGGCTGCAGAGAGGGCACACTGTGGTGCACAGCGCAGAGATGGAAGGGTGTGTGGAGAGGTGACGAGGCTGCAGTCATTGCATGGGCAGGTTAGCAGAACACAGGAAAGGAAAAGGAACAGAACATGTGGGAATCAAACTGGCAACCTATGGACTGCCATTGGGTGTCTGTGACCACTATCCCAAACAACCCCAACAAGCACAATGCAAACAAGTTATCACAAGAGGCACACACTGGATCATAGTGCTGAAATGGACGGCCTCTCTGCTCCACTGTGAACAGCAGACATCGCGTCCCTCACCCTGATGCACCTTACGCCTGGGATAAACTCCAGGGGTCTGTGTGCCAGGCACCCTCGCAAACACACATCCAATCCATGCTGAAAGCTCACCTACCCGCTGCTGCCTGTGGACTCTAACTACCCTGATCCTCCTCCTCCATCGCCTCACCTACCCCTGCTCCCACATTTTCTCACTTATCCTAACTAGAATGTAAGCTGTGGTGAGCAGGGTATCTGCCCAACATGCACTGTTCCCTCTAAGCTGTGCGCATGTGCGCGCGCACACACCTCGCCGAGCGAGTGCACATACTTTACAACAGAGCACACCAAAATTACGGTTCTGATTCTGATAGAAAACAACACAGACGTCTTAAAATTTAAAAGTTGTGATTGTAATTACTAGAAATTTTCCACTTCATTTAGTAATCTTCTATTTTCATTTAATTTGATTAAAATCAATGTGGTATACATACTGCATTCTGACGTGTAGCCAGATTTTAAAGTATATAACTCTGAGTGTCGTTATGTGGTGCACAAAAATTTAACCTTCCTTCAAAAGCTGCACAGCTGATATTTTATGCGCACACAACCTACAGAAAATTAGAGGGAATATTGCCGACATGTCTGTGCAGTGCTGTGTACAAGGGCAGTGCCAGACATAAGTACTAAGATATCTATGTAAGTAACCAGTTGTCTATCCCGCCTTATCCATCAAATATAGCGGTGGCCAATGGAGGGCCACGTGGTGTGCCCAAGGCCACAAGGAATGCCAATAATACTAGAAACCCCAGTCTCATAGGCCTGACGTTGCTGTCCCCAGGTGAGATGTGAACCCATGGCCCTCTGGCCTGTGGTACCTTGTCCTAACCAACAGGCCATGTCTCCCACTGTGCAGGTGCAGTAGGTGTGGTAGTAATGAAAGTAGTGAGATAATACTTTGTGATGTAACTATACCTATACATGGTACACCGTAACAATACCTGTACACCTACCCCCTCCCCCGCAACACCGCACCCGGATGGTGTACCCCAAGGATCTGTCATGGATCCCTCATTACCCCCTCCATACACAGTCCCCTGGTGTGCCCATCACCACCCATGGCTGGCTGTACCAGCTAGATACTGATGACTCACAGAGCCACCTAATCACACGTGAACCCTCCCCGGCTAACCAAACCCTGATCCATGCCTGTCGTGATGACATTGCTGCCTGGATGTCTCACCATGGCCTGAATGTGAACATGGCCACGACCATGGCCTCCCATCCATCATCTTAACACCCCCCTGCCCCCCCCTCTGTTGCCGGTGTCTGTGGATAACTCTGCACCTCCCCCAGTGTCCCCAGGCCACAATCTGGGGCCATCCCTGACCCCTCACCCCTGTTCATGACACACAGCCATCTGATAGCTAACACCTGTCCCCCTTCCTCTAAAACAGCAGTGATATCCACCCCATCCACCCTGAACACACCACCAATATGCCCATGCATGCCCCAATAGCATCCCATCAGTACCTCAGTAGTCTGCCCCCTGCAGGTCTCACCTGGACACACCTCATTCCCCATCAATGTGTGCAACAATTTGCTGTGCATCCAACCCTGCGCCAGGCCAGTCATGGCCACACTACCCCCCTTGTCAGGTCACGTCAAAGCCTCCCTATCCTTTACCATATCCATGTCAAACATCCCCTGCTGAGCACAAAATGCAGAGACTCTGTGGCTCCCCACAACCCCTCAGCTCCCATCTCCCCATACAAACCCCCCTGAAAACATCGGCCCCCAGCAGACACCCACCACCTGTGCAGTACATCCCTACTGCTAACCCCATACTCCGCCCCTCTCTCCATGATGCCCTGTACGCCGTGAAGAAACTACCACTGTCCGTACAGCAGGCACCGTCTCCAGCCCCCCACAAATCCAGGATGAAACCACACATCCTCGCTGCAGCCATGGAAGCATGATTCCCCTGACCCCCCATTCCCAGCGGTATCCCTCCCACCCCATCTGTGTCCGTGATGACTAGATAGTAAGCTCTGATTCGCAGAACATGTCTCCCACCTGTCTGCACAGCACTGCATAAGCCATGTAGCACTATACAAATGCTCAGTAGTAGTAGTAGTAGTAGTACATGTCTGCACCATCACAGCCACAGCACCAGAACACACAGCTGACAGGGGGCACATGTCAGGCAGGCACACCAGGCTGACAACACACACACAAGGCAATAAGGTCTGAAGGGAAGATACAGAGATGTAAGATCATGCTGCCACACAGTGAAGTGCATATGCAGTGCACAGGCAAATGCACAAACATACCAATGATGTCATGTCCCAATAGCCCAGCACCACCCCTCAGATGTGTAGACCTAATGTGTGGGTATCAGTGGGTCATACAGCAGTGTAGATGCCCTTAGAACAGCATGTGATGTGCTGAGAAAGACCAGACGTCAGGTAGTCATGTAAATAAACACCTTTAATGCACACATGGCATCAAAAACAGTGGCATAATCCAACATGAGGACACGGTATCAGGTACGAGAGTCACATGTGGGCAAAAAGCAAAGAAGACAGGATCCCACTGACATACAGAGGTAGCACTATGTGGAAGGCCCACTGCAATGGGTGCCATGGAAACAGGAGCAGTCATAATATGGCAATGTACAGGGACTGCACAAATGAAGCCTGGAAATGGACACACTCGCCACCACAGTGCAAAGGTACTGGTGCAATGTGAGTGGCGCAATGTCATGTCAGAAAGAGGACTGTGCACACATGCAAAGATAAGCCTGCAAATCAATGTACGTTGCCACATCTGTCCAGTAAACACACACAATAACATGTACGTAGAGGTACAAAGAGACATCCACAACGGTGCACGTACCCTCACAAATCCCACCCCGGCACATGCACCAGTGTAAGAGACGAGTCAGGCACATGCGCATGCACCATGTACATTGAAACATGACAGAGTGCTGCCCCATATCCACTTTAACACCCCCTGCGATGGTCAAACATCAATCAGAGATGGTGGCACGCATCACAGTGTTCTGGAGGCAAATAGTGTGTCATGTACAAGTGGAAGTTAGTCACACAAATAAGCAGGACCTACAGAATGTATCTCCTGTGCCACATATGTGGCTGCATGTACCTGTGAAGCCAAATATTGGTGCAATGCCTGCGAAGTGAGCCCCACACATTGGCCACACACAGCTATACAATGTCAGATGGATGTACAACATACAGCGCACATGTGAGTTCCTGCTGTAGATTTACAGACAAGTGTCCACAGTGCAAATGCCACCTGTGACCCTACAAGTCTGGCTATGACCATCCCAGATTACATGGCCATGCAAAGTCACGAGTGATGTCTCAATGTTCCACAGCAATGCAAAGGTGATGTGTCTCTGCTACGATAAACGCAACACCCAGACAGAGCATAGCAGCAATGGTGTGTGGGTCTCCCTGGTGATGCTCAAAGTATCAGGCCAACAATGATGTCCAACATAGGCATGTGTCTGACTTCCATAGGTCCATCTCCCACTGGCACCATCACCCAGGAATCGTTGCATGGAAGTGTCCTGTCCACCCACAGTTGGGTGATGGGGACTCCAGATGCAGCGTAGTAGATGTGCTTTGTGTGTTGGCTGCGCCCTATGTTAAAAGGAGTAGAGAAAAGATAAAGGTATGCTACACACACCATCAGGTCACAATGCAGACAGTGACACCACAATATGTGCATAATGAATCCCCAGAGATGAAAACATGGCATGACCACAACACACAGCACAGTGCACGTTGACCACAGCAGGAGATGGCACTGCAGAGCAGGTTGCCATTTTGACATGGTCATGTCAATGCCCATGTCACACAGGCATCCTAGAGGTCCACAGCATGTCCAGCAGTGGTGGTGCACAGAGATCCCACAGAAAGGCACGATGATACAAACAGGCCAAAAGAAACATCTACACGTGGATGTCAGTCAAAGAAGATCTAAGTTGCAACCTACCTTCAGTGTGCAGCAGGTGTCTGATGGGGACTGTCTGAGCCAGGCAAAGGGCACAAGGGGCCACAGTAGAGACAGAGTATGTCAATGAAATGCGTCCAATCACCACGTCGTCATGGTCAGCCATCAGTGGCACTTGTCCAAGGTATGGTGAGATGCGTGTAAATGAAACGTTGATGCATAGTGTCCTGTCAGCAAACATGAGACACTTCAGGCAACAATACATGACACATGCGTAGACATATGTGCACAATGTACACAAGGGCAACAGCAGAAGGTCACAGAGAGATGGGTGATCACCACTGCACAAGTGCCCAGACACATCCCTGCACCAGACAATGCCAGAGGGCATCAGAAGGTACATCACCTAGACACGCCCCAAAGTCACAGAGACATACACTGTGAGACAAGGTGAACATGCCACAAGTAGCATACGGCATGTCTGTGCACAATCAGCAACCAGTGGAGACAATCATTACAGTCCATGCAGTGATACACTGATGTTGTGTAATGCCACAATGCCAGGGAAGGCTGTATGTGCTATCCACCAACCCCACACCCTGTGCCTGGAGACACACACAGCCCGGTCACATGTGCCCTAGATACAGTGTGCAAACACCCGAAATGTGCACAGGCCAATGGCCATATGTGTGTCAACTGGAACATATGGGGGATGGAGCCGCAGGCCAAACATGTGCACAACAACCTAGGTGCAGTGGAGAGGGAAACACAGACGTGTAATGCTGCACTGCCCCCACAGTACATTTACCTTTATGTCCACCCACCCCAGTCACCTGCAGATCTGAATGATGTACACACAGTTCCCACATGCACCACAGCACCGGGCAGGGTCTGCAGCCTATCCTGGGGAGTCAAAAACACAAGTGACATATATATATATGTCATGATAGTGCTGTGAAACACATAGGGCAGCACGTAGATGGAGACACATATGCACATCCCCACATATGCAGAACTTACAGGAGAACAGCTCCTCGATCAGATGTTGCCTGACTGCCATCCCCTCACATGTGTCACCATGGCCATGTACAGGAGGGAACACAGAATCATCCTCCAGACCCTCATTAATTTTGACTGGGACATTGTGCCTGAGAGCAATGTTGAGCAGGACGCAACAGGCCAGAATGATATGTGCCACAGTCATGGGTCTGTATTGTAAGGCACCCCCGACCCTATCCAGACACCTGAAGCGACTCTTCAGAACACCAAAGGTGCGCTCGATGACTGAGCGGCTGGAGGCATGGGCCTCATGGTACCTCAGCTCTGCACCTGGCTGTGGGAGACGCACAGGGGTCAGCAACCAGGCACGACAGCCATATCCCGCATCACCTGCAGAAAGAAATGCGGTACGGTCAAGCGGGAGATGATGGACACACAAAAGCACAGAAGTAGCAACGTGTAACTGAACAACAGATAAACAGGGACACAAACATACGATGTCATAGAATGGCACATGATGGCACTGCACCAGCATCTGGAGCTGGGAGACCCAGAACCCCGGGGAAGGTTAATGAGGGCAACACATATCAACTGTATCCAGGCCAAACACATGGCCAAAAACCTGTATCAAAATGGCAGCAGTGGCAAATGTGAAGGCATCTGGCTGACAGTGGCAAAGCATACCGGAAGGGGTAGAGATGCGCATGTGTGCAACCATGTGACGCCCATGATACAGTGCACACACAGCAGATGGCACCGAAACACATACCTGAGGGGTCAGGTCGGAAGCAGTAGAGACAAGATAACGTGGACAGACATACAGCATACATGTGTGATGTCAAGTGCGACCACAGCTCCACCCACATGTTGTCGCACACATGGACAACGGAGAATAGCCCCCCCACACACCATACAGCATGAGGATGGTTCTGGGTGCATACCTAACCCCTCCCCCCTCCTGGACCACACACGCACACACACACACGCACACACACACACACACACACACGTTGCATACGGAGTCCACGAGGGATACACAACCAAGGCACACGCATGTACATCTGGAGTGGAGGAGTGGCCTAGTGGTTGGGGCAAGGCACCTCAGGCCGGAAGGTTGGGGGTTCAAATCCCACTAGAGGACAGCAACCTTGGGCTGGAAGGATTGGGGCTTCTAGTCCCACAGGTGCTCCTTGTGGTCTTGGGCAAGCCACTTAATTCCTCCATTGCCCATGTTCCCTGTAAAATAGTTATTTCCAAGTTATAATGCGTTGTTCAATGTAAACCGCCTTGATATCATGAAAGGCAACATATAAGAAATGTTAAATAAATAAAATAAAAAATCTGCTTGTGCGGTATGTCTGAGGACATGTGCTGGAGTCATTGTCAACCAAGAGATGATGCACCCAGCCATAGAAAGGACACACCATATGTGCCCAGAATGTCCCTGTACATAAGACCTGTGCAACAGAACAGCAGTAGCAGATACCAGTGCTACTTGCATGTGTGCTGAGACACACAGATGAGCAATGAGACACAATTGATATACATAGAGATGTTTGGAATCACGCAGGGGTATGTGACCATGTCCCCAGTGACAGGGTGTGATGGTGTACAAAGCCCCATACAAGGCAGCGCCCCACAACCACAATGCAAGGAAAGACATGCAGAGGACACAGGTGACAATGGGACCCCAGATATCATACACTGTATGTGCATGTGAGAGATGGTAAACACCCACCCAGCAGGACACAGTCCCTCAAATTGGCCAAACAGTGCTGAGTTCTTCAGGATATTGGAGTCATGGGCTGACCCTGGGAATCATGGAACCACATTCAGAATATGCATATTTGCATCACAAACAACCTGCACATTCAGGGTAGTGTTTGTGGTTGTGGAACACAACCTCCCTGTTGCGTGGTGGGACCAGGGCAACATGTGTGCAATCAATAGCTCCCATCATGTGTGGTATCCCTGCCCAGGGCCACCTCCCCCCCATGTTGCCTACTGTTAGGAATTGCAATGTAATTCCCAACCCAGCTGACCATGGCCAGCAGTACATGGTGGAGACAGCGTGAGAAGGTTGGCCTGCTCATCCTGCCCACTGTGGCCACTGATGTTTGGAAACAGCCAGAAGCAAAGAAATGTAGGGCAGCCAGGAGCTTGGCCAGTCCCGGTATGGCATGTGACTGGGCAGTCTGGAGCTCGAGGTCAGGTTGTAGATCCTCATAGAGCTTCCTAATAGCCCCTGTGTCAAGACGGTAGAGGGAGATGACCTGGTCCTCATGTATGTCCTGGAGCATGGGCCTGGGCCTGTAGAGGTGTGGGCCGTGCCTCAGCATGCCTATGGCACCGTGCTGGTATCACCTCCGCCTGTGGAGCCCCCACAGCTGCAGGTCTGAGTTGCAGCGGGACTGCACCCATGCCCAGTGCCACAGCCCCAGGGACACCATCTCCCCATCAGGCAACCACAGCTCCACTAATGCCACCACTGCGCAACCCGCATTCCTGATCTGAGCCATGATAGACATGAGATGGAGCACAGGTAGATGTTAAATATGGTGGGTGAGTGGGTGGGGGGGCAAATAATCAGAGCAAACCTAACACACCTGGTGATGCTGGGATGTGCAACAGCATGAGAGAATGCCCTGCACGTATGGAAGCATAGCGTGCGCAGAAATGTGCGTTCCTCAAAATGCATGTTCTGTGATTGGCTACGATGAATGAGGGTAGGAGGAGCATGTGGCGTGTCCCCGCACCCCAGCATCACACTAACATATGGCATGTCACACTGCGTGCCCCACCCAGACAAGTAGGTGAGGGCAGAACATAAGACGCGCTCCAACGTGCACAGGCGGGGGCGTCCACATGTATGTCTGACGCAGACTAGCATGTGAGGACATGCCATGTGACCCACCTAGGCACACTGGAACATGCCGTATGTAACAGACAGCACCCAAAGCAATGATAAATAGCAGAGTGTGCGTGCACGCACCATGAACCTCACTGGAGGATAAACCGCCCGTGTATGCAGCGGTGCACACCGCAGTGCACACCAATAGCAATGCCAAGGATAGATATGAGGGCAGAGAGTGGAGGGAAAGGGCGTAGCATGCCTAGGAAAGCGCCTTATGCACACACAGCGCGGAGCACGATACGTCATCCGTAAGGTGCGTACCTGCGTGGGAGAACTGCTTGCCTGCTGTTTCCTGGGTTCCGGTGCGGCATCGGGTGGAGGAGGAGATTGGAGGTCCTGCCCCCCCTTCGGGCCGCTACTTCAGCGTCGGCCTTCCTGCTGCACGGTGAGAACTGCTTGCCTGCTGTTTCCTGGGTTCCAGTGCGGCGTCGGGTGGAGGAGGAGATTGGAGGCCCCGCCCCCCCCTTCGGGCCGCTACTTCAGCGTCGGCCTTCCTGCTGCACGGTGAGAACTGCTTGCCTGCTGTTTCCTGGGTTCCGGTGCGGCGTCGGGTGGAGGAGGAGATTGGAGGCCCCGCCCCCCCTTCGGGCCGCTACTTCAGCGTCGGCCTTCCTGCTGCACGGTGAGAACTGCTTGCCTGCTGTTTCCTGGGTTCCGTTGCGGCGTCGGGTGGAGGAGGAGATTGGAGGCCCCGCCCCCCCTTCGGGCCGCTACTTCAGCGTCGGCCCACCGCGGAACGCGACCCGCGGGCGCGTACCCGTGGGCGCATGCCCGAAGAGGCGTGACCAAAGGGGCAGGCCACGCCCCTTTGGAGCCCCTTCGGAGCTGTGAGGAGTTGTTCAGCACGATCTCATGGGGAGACGGAGGAAAAAGGTGTTCTCATCAATACCTGCTAAAGTTGGTAAAACTGTTGGGCCCATGGATCGCCATCTCGTGGGTGCTACTTCATCTCCCCCTCAGGAAGAACAATCGAGGGAATCCGTGAGTACTGTGTCTGAATTCTCCTTCAATACGCATGGGGTTGTCCAACCCGGAAGGGAAGAAGTATCGGAGGTTATTTCTGCTCGGGAGGGTTCTCCCGGTGGAAACCCTCCTTTAGTTCAGAAGTCTTCATCTTTGCTGACTTTTAAAGAACAAAGAGCTATGTTTCCCACTCCGGTTAAATTTTCATCTGGTGCAGTGGATGTGGCTGTACCTGCGGAAGTTTCCTTGAAGGATATTTGGGAGTTGGTAGCGCGTATGGAAGCTTCCTTTCGTGCTTCTTTCTCCCAAGTAGAGCGTTTTTCCAGTGAAGTTGTACAGAAACTCTCTGACCATGAGGAATCGCTTACTAAACAGGATAAATTATTGTCTAAATTGGAGGGTCGCTTTTCTGTATTAGAGGCTACTGCCTCTTCCTCTATGAAAGATAGTGTTATGGTTCATCATCAGTTGGAGGCTTTGGAAAATAGTAGTCATTTGAAAAATTTATGTTTTTTAAATTTTCCGTGTACTCATTATCTTGCTCCTTTGATTTTGCTACAAAAATATTTTAAAGAAGTGCTGCTTATTGATGATGTAGATTCTATTAAGTTTTCTTCTATATATTATATTCCTATGCTTCCTGCAGTAAAGGCTTCTTCTCCTGTTGCTTTACAGGAAGGGGACCCCAATGGCGTAGGGTCCTTGGATTTATCTCAATTTTTGGAATCCTCTAATGATTTAATCTCTCAGCGAGCTACCTTGTTAGTTTCCTTTATTTCAATTCAAGATAAGAATATGATTCTAAGTTTATATTTTAAAAAGAAGAATCAGGTGTTTTGTGGAGCCCCCATACAAATTTTTCCTGACGTGTGTAGGAGCACCCAGGCTCGCCGGAAGGCATTTTTGGGTTTAAAAGCACGGACCCTTGCCATTGGTGCGTCTTTCTTTCTGAAATACCCTTGTAAATGTATTGTTGTTTTAGAAGGGGTTAAATTTGTTTTACTTGATGTCGGCCAATTTGAGGCATTTCTGATTAGTAAAGAATCCTCATGATATTTTGTTCTTCTCTTCCATGTAAATTGGGCTTTGAAATATTGGGAACCCGTTGTTTGTTTTTGTTTTTCCCTTTTTGTTTTTTCTTGGGCAGGTTGATGTCTCCTAGACATGGACTTGATTGTATTCCTGCTTTATTTTTCAATAAAGAATTGTTTAAAACTTAAAAAAAAAAAAGGTGCGTACCTGCGTGCAGGATGGGAGCAGTGCCCGCATGGGGCAGACAAGGTTCCCCATGCACTGGCATCCACAGACATGCATGTGAAGGCACCGCGTACCCAATCTCAGCGGAATGCGCACAAACGCAACATGCACTACTGCGCATGCACGCAATGCCCATGTGGAACGCACGTAGGACCACATCTTAGGTACATAACTGGGCACAGCATGCCTATAACACCAAGGGTGTATGGTACACACTAAGTACCACATCATGGAGAACGAGAGACAACCTGAGGCAGGAGGGGGAGTGCAGCCAGCAGCCACCAGCTGTCCACACCAATTCGGATCCAGAGGGTGAGAGGGCAGGCCCATCCGGGGCCATACACCACCCACCTGAACAGCCTGGAGGTGTGCCAGGCCCTAAGCGCCACCGGACGCCCGTAGCCAACAAAGCCAGGAGGAGGGTGGTCCACTTCACTGAGGAGGAGAATGACCTCCTCCTGGCTAGCATCCTCGACAGGTTCAAGGTGCTCTTCAGCCTCCTGAGCTCCACCACCACCATTGGGACATGCACAAGGGCATGGGCAGAGGTCCAGGCAGTGCTGGCAGCAGCAGGGGGGCCCACACCATGACATCGACAGCCTCCACAAGTGGTACTGCGACATCAAGAGGAACATCCATGGCCAACTATCATGGGAGGGGCATGATGCGCAGGACAGAGGTGGGGGTCCAACGCAGGGGGCCACCCTGACCACCTTGGAGCAGGGCCTGGCAGACCAACTGGGGCCCATGTACATACATGGCCTGCCCCCTGCACTGGATACAGTGCACCCACATGCAGGTAAGGCAGAGAGAGGTGTTCTGGTGACAGACCATAAACAAGCGAGTGCAGGGACTGACGCGGGGCGGGGCGGCCATGTCAGGAGTCCCACAGAGACGCATGTCCTCAGCCAGTCCCATGCAACATATGGCGTAACCCACACCTGGTGCACCATCCCCACACTGCCCCTGGACCACAGCCCCCTGTCAGCCATGCACAGTGTAACCCGCCACCTACAGACCCTATACATGCAGATGGCTGAAACCTGCCCCAATGGGGGGTCACCATCCCACCCACACTGCCCCCAGGCCATGTCCCAAGCCCCATACCATGTGGCCCTGACACACCACAGGTCACCATGCGTTGCCATCCCAGGGCACCTGCCAATCCCAGCAGGGCCCTGCAAAGGGCCATGGCCAGGTCCAGGGACCCCCACCCACCCATTCACGGGCTAGCAGCCCCCGGAACTGAAGACAGGGGTGCAGACAGCGCGCAGCCACCTGCCATGCATGGCCCTGTGCCAAGAATAGTCCTGTGAGGTACACAGACCGCCACTGCACACATGGGCAGGGGTAGTGCACCAAGGAACTGCGTTCACAGGATGAAACAAGCAGGTCATGAATAGAACAATGGGATGAAACCCCTGGGGATGGCATAGCAGTGGGGGTGCAGCGACAGGTGCCCACACAGAGGTAGCGTTGCGTAGGGTGGGGGCCACTGAGGACAGTACAGAGCCATACACCCAACCGAGAACATGGAAACAAGGATGTACCCGGCAGTTGCCAGCCAGCAGAGGAGGGGGCGGAGGGGAACCACGGTTCGAAGAACCAGCCAATGGGGGAGGTGGCGGGACAGGGTCGGAGGGGGTGGCGGCCTGGTACGCATGGGGGTGTCGGGCCCGACACCATCACACAGCCAGAGGGACGAGGCGTGTGGGTGAATGCAGCAACCCCAGGACAGAGCGCAGATCCAGGTGCTGCCCCATCAGGGGGTCATAAGAACATAACATAAGAACATAAGATATGCCATACTGGGTCAGACCAAGGTCCATCAAACCCAGTATTCTGTTTCCAACAGTGGCCAATCTAGGTCATACGTACCTAGCAGTTTCCCCAAAAGACACAGGTTCCACAATGCTTGAACTGGGTCAAGCATTGATATCCTGGGTCCCTTCTTAATCATGGTTTATGGACCTTTCCTCCAGGAACTTGTCCAACCCTTTTTTAAACCCAGCTACACTAACAGCCTTTACTACATCCTCCGGTAACAAATTCCAGAGTTTGATTACACGTTGAGTGAAAAAATATTTTCTTTTATTAGTCTTAAATAGTTTACCCTGTAGCTTCATTGCATGTCCCCTAGTCTTCTATATTCTGATAATGTAAACAATCGATCTACGTTTACCCGTTCCACTCCATTCATTAATTTATAGACTTCTATCATATCTCCCCTCAGCCATCTCTTTTCCAGGTTAAAGAGCCCTAACCTTTTTAGCCTTTCTTCATAGGAGTATCCTTCCATCCCCTTTACCATTTTGGTGGCTCTTCTCTGAACCTTTTCTAAAATCGCTATATCCTTTTTAAGATACGGCGACCAGAATTGCACACAATATTCAAGGTGCGGTCTCACCATTGGAACAGTATAGAGGCATTATAATATCTTTTGTTTTATTTTCCATTCCTTTCCTTATGATACCTAGCATTCTATTTGCTCTCTTGGCCGCCGCTGCACACTGGGCTGAGGATTTTAACATGGTATCCACAATGACGCTAAATTCTTTTCCTGGGTGGTGGTTCCTAATGTGGAACCTTGCATCGTGTAACCATAGTTTGGGTTGTTCTTCCCTAGGTGCATAACTTTGCACTTGTCCACATGGCGCTATGTTGCATATGTGGTCTGGCTGGGGGGGGAGTTGAGCTGTTGGGTGCCCCTGCAATGTGAGCACTGTTGGGGCCTCCTCGTGCGGGTATTGCCGGTACACGGTGAACATAGTTTGGGGCAGAAGGTTTGGGCATGTAGATGGTTTGTTTCCCACAGGTGGTGCCGTTCCCCGTACCTGCAGGTATCTGGTATGCTGGGGGGGGGGGATTTGCATAAGCCTACGCCATGGGGTGCGTGCTGTACCTTTTGTGGCATGTTGAGCTGGTGCCTCTGGCTCGTATCATACATGCATATCGGGTGCCTTCCATGCAAGGGGGGGCCCCTCATGGTGGCACATCCAATGCATTACGGTTTTGGGCATATATATTGGGGTCGGGGCCTAGGGGTTGTGTCTCACATGCAGATTTGTGTGCACCAGTGGCATGTGCATGAAACCATGCCTCTCGCCATGGTGGTGGTTCTTAGCGACCCACCGGTACATGTGTTAGTCTGTGGTGCTACATCGGGCACTGCCCATGCCCATCCCCCGCTCTTGCCATGGGTACGGTACCATGTATGGTACCATTGTCATGCACACAGACACACACGTATATGCTCACACCTGTCATTCGCAACCCAATGACATGTTTCAATAAGGGACAGCTGACCATCGTGAGTACATAAAACATATGTACAATATTTATTGGGGGGGGGGAACAAAGCTGTGGGACCCTGTGCGGGCATGGGCCCTGTAGAAATGGACAGGTAAAGGGATACCAGAATCTCCAATATGTAATTGAAGATGGATGAATTTCTTGATACAGAATGTGTTTAGAAGTTTGGCTTTTCACCTACTTCCTCTTAAATAGAATAGGATGTCATGATCATGAGTTCTGTGTAACTGTCTTTAAAATAGTTTGGAACATTGTTAACGCAAGCATAAAGAATAAACATAGGCTATGAACTGTGCAACCATAGTTCATTGTACAGTCAATGCTGACACAACATAATTTTTTCAACTTTGCAATTATAAATAATTTTGTCATAATCAAGTAAATTTCATCTAATACACTGTAATCAGCTTTTACTCTGTAAAAAGAACTTTGGCGACACCTTGTGTTATTTCACATTTATAATAAATGACTGTTACTTCCCCTTTTTCTTTAATAAAAAGAGCTTTTCAGGAGGAAGAATTTGAATCCGGCAGACGTGGAATTGTGCAACGTCCACAGACCGTCTGTCGTTTTCCCTCTGAGCTCAAAGAAAGTAGCACTTTGTGTGTGATTGTGTTCTGTGTTACTCTCTGCCTGTTTCTCACTGCTTGACGGACCAGAGACCGAAAAAGCCATGGTATTGTGGCCAGATCACGTGGTTTTCTTCAGGCCCTACCTTCCCCAGTCCGCAACGGTGGTGGAAGTCCCAGGGCATGGGCCAGCACAGGGCAGGTGTTGCATGTGTGGTGCCCACACTCACTCCCACTGGGGGTCCTCATTGCTGGGTGGCTGGCCAGCTGTGCTTGCCGCGCGTCTGTCGTTCAGCATGCGCAGCTGGTCAGCCACCACGGCCATGGTCTCCAGCAACTGCCCATGAAAGCGGGCATGCTGCCGCTGGGCGTGTGCCTGGGCACACACCGCCGCAGCCAGGCAGAGGCCGGACATGCACCTGCACAGACACACATCTCCCCTTGTCTGTGTGGCTGCATGTATGAAGCGCCTGTCTATGGCTAAGTGTGGCAGTGCTGCTCGGGACTGGCCATGCCCTCACCCCCACCTCCTGCCCCCTCCCCATCCCCTGCCATCCCCGCCCCCTCCCAGGCCTTCCGCCCCCTCCCCATCTCATCCACCATCCCCCCCCAGGTTCCCAGCCACCCTCCCCCTCCACCACGCTTCTCCCCTCCTCCCCCTCCCTCTCTCTGCTTCCGGTGTCCCCCTCCTCCTCGGCCTCCCTGCCGTCAGCCGCCTCCATGCCCTCCAGGTCATCTTCAACCGGCACTGGCTGCCCAGCTCCAGCGTCCAGCCCTGCTGGGCCCTTGTCTGTGGCTGCTGTGGTGGAGAGGTAAGTATATTACCACCATGGTCACACATCTGGCACATGCACACATGTGCCGCATCACTCACCATCACGTTGGGCCTGCTGTTCCCATTGCACCTGCACCATGAAGTGGGGGTATCAAGCTCGCAGCTCACGGGCCTTCTTCTGCAGGTCCTCGACCTGTGGGTGAAGCAACGTGTGGGAACATTAGGGAACAGACATCCATTGCCAGCCGGTGCTGCACCACACACATACCTGGGTGCAGAAGGTGGCTGCCCCTACTGTGTGCTGTGTGTTGACTGCTACCTGTTGCCCCTGCCAAACACATGTGTGCATTGCGGCTCCACATGTCCAGGTTGGCCCCTACATGCCCTGCGTGCAAACCCCCTGGCACCCATTGCCGCCCCGGCAGCCTATCCGTGCTTGGGCCTGCAACACTGCACCATATGTGCCTTTGCCGTGCTGTGGGTCACGAGCACCTGGGGGGCTGCATGGTATCAGCATACATGCATGGTGTGCCGGGAGGGTGCAGTGCAGGCGCCACTTCCCGCACATATGCACCACTGTGTCAGCATGTCTGCTACACCCATCAACCTGTCTGCCACCCTTGTCCAACATATGCATAGACTGCATAGGCATGTGCCACTATACGCACCGGCATGGGCGATGATCATGTGTCTCACTAGTGGCCCTTGCACACAGCAACAGCCACTCCTGAGTGTGCCCTGGGGATGTGCCGCTATATGCCCTGCAGGCTCCAGCCACAAAATGGTGATATGTGTGGCCTGCACACATCAGCCAGTGCACCTACCATAACACCAGGATGGACAATGGACCTCTGTAATGAGGCCTGGGCCATCCTGGGGATTTGGCAGTCCTGTGAGACCTAAGCAAGAGCAGGTACCATAACACCAGGATGAATAGTAGGCCTCTGTAGTGAGGCCTGAAGCATCCTGGGGATATGGCAGACCTGTGAGACCTAAACAAGAGCAGGTACCATAACACCAGGATGGATAATAGACCTCTGTAATGAGGCCTGGGGCATCCTGGGGATTTGGCACATCTGTGCAACTTAAACAAGAGCAGGTACCATAACACCAGGATGAATAGCAGGCCTCTGTAGTGAGGCCTGGAGCATCCTGGGGATTTGGCAGGCCTGTGAGACCTAAACAAGCGCAGGTACCATAACACCAGGATGAATGCTAGGCCTCTGTAGTGAGGCCTGGAGCATCATGGGGATTTGGCACATCTGTGAAACCTAAACAGGAGCAGGTACCTTAGCAACAGAATGGATATTATACCTCTGTAATGTGGCCTGGGGCATCCTGGGGATAGGGCACATCAGTGAAACTGCAACAGGAGCAGATACCATAACACTGGGATGGATAATAAATCTCCGTAATGGGTTCTGCGGCCCCCTGGGGACGGGGCTGATCTGCTAACATTGGGAGGGAGGCCTACATTGATCACATTTGGACACACAGCCACCTGCGTTTCCCTTGCTGTGCGTGTCTGATATGTGTGTTGGTTAGCAGGTTTTTTTTTAAGTCCTAGGTTTGGGTGCCTGTCCCCATGCACTTACCTCACGTGGGTAGTCAGAGCCTCTATTATATCGCCTGGTGAGGCACACCCAGGCCCTCCTCACTCTGCTGAGGTCCTGCCTATGGGAGGAGCCTGGAAACAGGCGCTCCTGGCGGAGGCATATTAGTTCTGCAAGCAGATACAGGTCTGCATGGCTAAATGCAGGCTTTCTCGACCTGGCAACCATCTTATCTGCTGTATGTGATCAGACCTCGTATGACGCAGTAAAAACATGCCTGCACAGTGCATGCTTCGCAACGCGCATACCTCTGTTTGCAACGCATGTTGGTCTATTTGTTTATGTTACAGGTATCCTTTTCTATATCTGAGTATGACTGGTCTTTCTGTTTGTGACATGCCCTATGCCCATCTTCTTCCCATTGTGGTATCCCCTTCTGGGATTTGAACTCCCAATACATTGTAGTCTGACATATTACCTAATCACTGCGCTACACATACCATGTTATATTGCTCTGATGGACCATGTTCTTGTGGGCATTGAGGCCTGACATTACAGCGTGTCAGGCTTTCAGCCGTCTGGGCCTCAGGCGCATATTAGGCTAACATCGATTACGGCGCCTTGGAGTGCGCCTTATGCAACGGTACACTAAGGAGAGCGTTCGGGGACTCCTCAGCCCTAATAGCACGTTGTACATCGCCCAATACCGTGCTTCAGAACATGGCACATTTGTAAGTTCCTTCAATGGCATACTGTGCTACTGCGCCTTAGTAGGCATGTTACTGGGCGCCATATTGTACAGTGCCGTATAAGATGCTCGTCAGGTGCCTTGTGAGGCGCCTTCTATGGCACCTTATCGGGGTCCTAGGGCAGGGCACCGTACTGGGCACACCTGGACAGGTCATCCACGTGGGCTTCCTGGGATATTTTGCCATTGTTCACAGTGGCATACCAATGTCATGGTGCCCTAGGTTACTTTGCCCTGCTGCCTGCAAGGTGCCTCAGGTTGACATGCATTACCTATGTCCAGTGATACTAATGTCACTCTACCACTACAATGGCCACAGGTTACTGCCACTGCACAGGTGATTGGGGGTGAGGACTGGAGGCTCCTGGACGTGCCATATCTGCAGCCAGACCATGCGGCTGCCAGTACTGTTGACAAACATGTTGTGGGCAACTGTACCACAGCACTGGGTGTGGGCAATGTAAAGTACTGGGAGGACAGTGGGTGGCAGATGGTGGGCATACATGTCCCCCAGGGGAGGTGGGGGTGCCAGGATGGTTACAATGATGGGTGGACAGAGGTGTGGTGGTACCATGCAGCTGAGGTATCGGCAAGGCAGGCAACATAGAGGCACAGTGCAGGACAGGGTCACAGTGCATGACCTGTGGTGGCAGCCTGCACAGGCAGTCAGGACTCTACACAGCTGACAGATGCAGATAACCGGACCAGAGGAATGTCGCCCACTTTGGCGAGTCTATTATGGGCTGGCAGCACATATCTTCAAAAATATGAGTGTTAGAGGTATGCAAGATATCTGAGTTTGGCATGCATGGGAGGGGGAGCAATAGGGGATTGAATCCATGGACACAGTTTGGAACGTCATTGTACGAACCAGTGGGCTATACATCTATGGCCTGCTGTATAGCACTGCCTGGGTACAGAGGGACTGCAGGTCACCGCATGGACCATCTGCTCTGTGTGCCAGGTTAGGGTAACCGCACCAGCACCCATGATGCATTGCACATGTTGAACAGTGGTCCACAGCGGATCAACAAATGAGGTATGCACCTCTCTGTTACCACAGCCTGGTAAGATGGACTGCTGTGCGTGATCCTGGCACAGAGTAGCTACGGACCCTGCCATTGTGCAGGTTCTGTATTCACCCTGAAGGTATGGATGGCTGCCCAGCACTAGGTCCACAGTACATGTGATGCTACATATAGGTCCTACTGCACATCCCCATCACTGGCAGTGTGTGGCAGGTATCCCAGGCAGTGCACCAAAGGCACCTATGTGTTCCAAAGTCACAGGTGTTCCCCCTGGGACCAGAGGCCACCCAGATCAGTGTGTACCCAGTGTTAGGGTCTGGATGCCATGGCCACCTGTTAGCAGGGCGGAGGGGTGTCCAGTGTCTTATGGCATGTCCATTTACTTGTACCCTTTGTCGCCTCCCACTCAACCAATTTCTAACCCAAGCAGTAACTTTAGGGTCCAGCATATGGGTGCTCAGTTTGTTTATAAGTTGCCTGTGAGGAACGGTGTCAAAGGTTTTACTGAAATCTAAATACACCACATCTAGGGCTCTCCCTCGGTCCAACTCCCTGGTCACCCAGTCAAAGAAATCAATCAGATTTGTCTAACAAGACCTGCTTCTGGTGAATCCATGCTGCCTCGGATTCTGTAATCTGCTGGATTCCAGAAACTTCACTATTTTCTCTTTCAGCAGCGCTTCCAATAATTCACTCACCACCGAAGTTAAACTAACTGGCCTGTAGTTTTCAACCACATCCTTACTTTCGCTTTTGTGTAAAGGGACTACATGATCCTCTCTCCAGTCCTTTGGCACCACTCCCAAATCCAACGAGGCATTGACAAGGTCAGTCAGTGGAGGTGCTAGAACGTCCCCAAGTTCCCTCAGTATTTTAGGGTATATCCCAACCGGTCCCATCGCTTTGTCTACTTTAAATTGAGCTAGTTTCTCATGAACACAGTCTTCTGAAAATTGTTCAAGATGCCCCTCACTTCTGTTCCTGTTTATGGGTGTTTTCTGAGGTTCTTCTCCTGGTTCTTCATCTGTGAACACCGAACAGAAATATTTGTTAAGCAATTCCACTTTATCCTCATCAGCATCTACATATTCCTCCCCTTCACCCTTGAATCTGACAATACCACTTTTGCCCTTTCTCTTCTCACTAACATATCTTAAAAATGTCTTATCCCCTCCCCCCCCCCCTCCATTTTATTGTATTGGCTATTTCCTCCTCTTTTTTGTAGTTGGTTTGTGCTTGGCTGGCACAGCCCAGTGAAGGGCATCAGGGGCAGTCTTTTTGGCCGTGCTGTCGTCAATTATTAGTCCTCAATGGTTGGGACAGCAGTGGATCGTGGCCTACTCACTGGGGTCCTGACAGGACCATAGCAATATCCCCACACCAGCCTATACATCCCCACTGCAGTGGCTCTCCATGGCAGCAGCAGATTGATGCTGGCCACTAACCTGCACTACTGTCTGAGAATTAGTGTCCAACATGAGCAGAACACAGAGCCAAGCTATTGCTGTCACTATCACCCTCAGCATGCAGGAAACGAGGAGAAAAGCATCACACACTGCATCTCTAACAGTGCAGATTCAGTGGACCAGGTGCTGGGCACCCCTCACCCTCAAGGTGACGGCTGAAACAACTCTGCAGCACGGCTTGCTGTTATGTGCATGTAGCATACACAGCCAGTGCATCTTACTGAGCTGATATGCTGGATCAGTGCATTCTCCATTGGTTCTTAAGATGCAGACCACTGTTTTGCATGTGCAGTGCTGGCACAGACAGCAAACAGTTTGATCAGAGATCTGCAGGCTCTATGCATCTATGCAGAGCCATGTGGAGGTGTAGCCTACTGGTTGGTGCAATGTCTCTATGGTCACAGTTCCAGGGTTTGATTTCCACTTGTTCATTTTGTGCCTGGGTGTGCTTGCACAGTCCTGGCTCTGCTGTGACCTGCAGACAATCATTCTTCTACATTTCTATGCATTATGGCCACACATTGGATAGCCCAACATGGCATTCCCCATCATGGACATCTGTGAGCATGGCTTTAGTGGCTCTGCTGCAGCGCATTGCAGTGGGTTAGTGATGTATACACAGCAGATGTCTGGTCAACTGATATGGATGCATTTTCTGTTTTATCATCATTGTGACCTCTCAGCGTTATGTAAAGAGGATATATCTCTTACATTCAGGCACCTAACACTCATTGCATAGCCATCCCCTGCACTGTTCTGCCATCATTACTTGCCCCACATGGGGCAAATGGGCTTAACTTGTCTCTTTCTATCATTCCACTCTGTCTGGTGTATTGTCTTGCAGTTGCACAGGCTGAGGCACCAGTCCCACCCACACAAATGGTGTTTCATGTACCCCATGGCACTTCTACTTTTGGTTCACACACCAAATGCTTTTGGTCTGTATGATCCCATACATCCGCCCACCATGGCAAATTCTCTGCTTGGATGATCCTTGGCACAGCTCTGCACCCACCATTTGGCCATCAGGGAGATTCATGGTGGGGCAGCTTACTGTCAGGGGTCATTTTCAGCAGTTAACCATATCATGCACATCTCTCTTACTCATGGACAATCCTCCCTTTGTTGCCCACATCAGACACATTTATTTAACCAGTTTTCTATAACACCTTATTTTCAAGGAAAGTGGTTTACATTATTTTTTTAATCACTACAAGCAGGTACTGGATACATTCGCTTGACCCCAAGGCACTCACAATCTATATGTACCTGAGGCAACAGAGGGCTAAGTGGCTTGCCTATAGGGCTAGAAACCCCAGTCCTTCCAGCCTGAACTTGCTGTCCCCATGTGGGACTTGAACCCCCTGGCCCTCCAGCCTGAGGTACCATGTCCTAACCACTAGGCCATTCCTCCCACATGCTGCCTCCACCCAGACACTGTCCTGGCCTATTGCATGCCACACACTGAGAGTACATCTGGATACATGTCCACACCTCACAGATACTACAATGTAGCTTACGGCATGGTGTATGCTTTCAGGTGCATCTAGGACTTCATGCCTGTCACAATGCCCCCCACTGCTGCATCCCCTCCGTTGACTCCACTGCTGCCACCACCCACCCATGACACAGCCGACACCCACACTGACCATCATCACTAGGCAGCCGCCTATCTCGCCTAGTCAACAGCATAGGCCTGCTGTATGGTCAAACATGCTCATCACACGTACTACCACATTGCCAAGTATCAGGCGAATCAACTCCATCAACTACCAATTGTGCTTGCATCCATACCTTCTGTAATGACTTCCCCCCTTTCAGCGTTTCAGTGGCTTTTCTGCATTAAGGTGCATGCCAGACAGCTTCCCGCAGCATGTGCTTTTTCCATAATCCGTAATAGAAACATAGAAACATAGAAACATGATGACAAAAAAAGACCACATGGCCTATCTAGTCTGTCCTTCCATATCAACAACTACAACAGTCCACTTTTTACCTTTAGAGATCCTCTGTGTTGGTCCCATGCTTTTTTGAATTCAGTTACTGTCCTCATCTCTACCACCTCCACTGGGAGAATATTCCACGGATCCACCACTCTTTCCATAAAGAAATATTTCTGCATATCACTCCTGAATCTATCTCCCTTCACCCTCATCCCATGTCCCCTCGTAGCAGAACTTGCTTTCAATTGAAAGAGGCTCTCTCCCTGAACATTTATGCCACGGAGGTATTTAAACATCTCAATCATATCACCTCTATCCCGCCTTTCCTCTAAGGTGTACACATATTAAGATCCTTAAGTCTATCCTCATATGCTTTATAATGAAGCCCACTAATCATTTTAGTAGCCACTCTCTGCACCGACTCCATCTTGTTCACATCCTTTTGAAGGTGCGGTCTCCAGAATTGCACACTATACTCCAAATGAGGTCGCACCAAAGACTTATACAGAGGCACTATCACCTCCTTTTTTCTGCTAGCCATTCCTCTTTGTATGCACCCAAGAACCCTTCTAGCTTTTGCCGTCGCCTTTTCTACCTGTTTAGCTACTTTAAGATCATCAGACACAACCACTCCTAGGTCCCACTCTTCTTTAGTGGACAAAAGTACTTCACCTCCTATACTGTATTGCTCCCTTGGATTGCTGCAGCCCAAATGCATGACCTTACATTTTTTAACATTAAATCCCAGCTGCCAAATTCTAGACCATTCTTCAAGCTTAGCTAGATCCCTCCTCTATTACCGCACAGTAAGTATCCACTACCACCCTTAATGCAGCATGTGCTATTACCACACCGTAAGTGTCCACCAGCACCCCTTAATGCCAGAACACCTCTGACACACCCAGCACACTTACCACACAGTAACCCCTTATCACTGCCGTTAACGCACAGAAAAGACTGCTCCCTTACCGCCGTTTAGTAAACACACCCCTTAGTCTCTATTTTTTCCTGTCTATCTGTTATCATGTTTTTAGTAAACAAGTTTTGCCCTCTATTATTTTCTCTTTTCAGATCCAGGCTGAAAACTCACCTCTTTGCTGCTGCCTTTGTATAATGACTCACCTGATCTCCTTCATGTTTCCTCTTACCATTCCCCCTAGATGTATCCTATGCCTACAGCTACTATGTTATTTGTCTTGACTAGACTGTAAGCTCTGATGAGCAGGGACCGTCTTTTACATGTGTCTGTGCAGCACTGCATACGTCTTGTAGCGCTATACAAATGTTCAGTAGTAGTAGGTTACATTTTTACCATTTTCTAATTTTCCCTCTGCTTCACTCTAACTTCCCCTTGGTCTGTCTGTCCATTTCTCTGCCATTGTCTTAACGTTGATGAGATCTTTTGCAGTACTAGGTTGTAGCTCCAGCAGACTTAACTGTAATTTACAAAATATTTTTTACCAGCATTGTCTTTTGTCTATTCAAATTTGAACAGCCACGAGACAAAATAGAACAAATCAATTATACAGTAGCAGTACCATAGAATTTGAAATTTTTCAAAGCGCTGCTATCCCTCCCAGGCTCAATGAAGTCATCACACAAGCTAATTCAAGTATATTTTAAAAGCCTTGTTCCATCTGTCTCTACAGATAAAATCTTACAAATTTTAACTCTAGAGTGAAGACAATCCCATTTATAAGAAACATTGGATGTCAGCCAGAACAAAGCCAAGGAAAAGAAAACCGTTTTTGTTCAAGTATTCTGGGTCAATTAAAAAAGACAAATTATAGTTCTCTTATCTCTCCTTTCCCTCCCCCTCGCTTTTCCCTCTCCCTTTGCCTTCCATCCCCTCCCCCCAAAAGGCATCAAGAGGTTCTACAGGAATGTTTCTTTTGAACTGCTGTGTCCTTCTGCACTTTCCAAGATGTAGTCACATACACTAAGTAACTGATAGTCTATTTACTTCAGTCAAAAACACGACAAAGGTAAAAATAAGTTACAGTAAGCCTCAAAAACACAGGTAAACCTTATTTTCTTAATCAGTATATGAAGGGAAACAAAACACTACAGCAGTCCCCTATATTTTCTCAGAAATGTTGTGTTTTCTGCATAAGAACATAAGATATGCCATACTGTGTCAGACCAAGGTTCATCAAGCCCACTATCCTGTTTCCAACAGTGGCCAGTCTAGGTCATAAGTACCTAGTAGTTTCCCCAAAAGACACAGGTTCCACAATGCTTGTATTGGGTCAAGCAGTGATATCCTGTGCCCCTTTTAATAACGGTTTATGGACCTTTCCTCCAGGAACTTGTCCAAACCTTTTTTAAACCTAGCTACACTGACAGCCTTTACTACATCCTCCGGTAACAAATTCCAAAGTTTGATTACACGTTGAGTGAAAAAATATTTTCTTTTATTAGTCTTAAATAGTTTACCCTGTAGCTTCATTGCATGTCCCCTGGTCTTTCTATATTCTGATAACGTAAACAATCGATCTACGTTTACCCGTTCCACTCCATTCATTAATTTATAGACCTCTGTCATATCTCCCTTCAGCCATCTCTTTTCCAGGTTGAAGAGCCCTAACCTTTTTAGCCTCTCTTCATAGGGATTTTATTTATTTATTTAGCATACATTTATAACCCGCAACTTCCAGAGTTCAGTTGCGGTTTACAATAAAACAACAATCCACAAAGCAAAAGCTTAGTTTTACATTGAACATTTTGTAACAATAAAAGTAAATGTAAACAGCATGAACTTATGCATAATAGCAAAATTGGCTGGTAAATTATATACAATAAACTATATACAAATATATGTTGTGGGTACTTTAGAATTGAATCATGGTGTTTTTATAATAGTGTATTGTCTGTTAAGTTGCTGGAAATAGTATTACCCCTTTACCATTTTGATGGCTGTTCTCTGGACCTTTTCTAATAATGCTATATCCTTTTTAAGATACAGTGACCAGAACTGCACACAATATTCAAGGTGTAGTCACACCCTGGAACAATACAGAGGCTTTATAATATCCTTTGTTTTATTTTCCATTCCTTTCCTTATGATACCTAGCATTCTATTTGCTCTCTTGGCCGCCGCTGCAGCCTTATTTAATCCAATTTTAGAACTCTTCCTTCAACAGGGGTACGCTGCGGTAATGCGGTGTGACAGGGTGTATGACCCGTCACTGGAGCTGCCAGAGAGAAGCAGGATTTGGGGCAGGGAAAGACAAGGTAGAAAGACCTCACGGCAGGCCCCAATCCAGTGGAGACCCTGAGAATGGATTCCTGACCCATAACCCTGTCCGGGGAGGGCAAGGAAGCAGTGGGTTCCTCCCAGGACACAGACAATTGCCACTTAGAAATGGAGATAGGGCTGGAGGACTCCCTAAAGGAGATGGAGAATGGGTCTAATGACTCCCCTCAGAGATGAACACTGAGGGCCTGATATTCATGTAGTCTATGGCGCATAGCCCTGCCCGCTTACCCCAAACCCTGGATATTTAATGTCGCGGCGATGGCATTGAATATCCGATTTTGGCTCCAAGAGAAAACTACCACAGAGCCTAACCAGGTAGCGGCCATATTGGACCATTACCCGGTTTGCATCTGCGGCTAAAACTAGGCGAGCCAAAAGCTGGCCTACTTTTAGCCACGGATTGCTAACTAGGTAGTGATCCAATATCGCCACTACTCAGCAGTATTTCCGTCTCTGCTCCGCCCTAGAACGCCCCCAACATGCCCCGATTCTAACCAGATAACATCAGGGTACTTAGGGGACATACTGTAGACATGGATATTCAATGGCACTAATCAGGTAGGTGCCATTAAATATCCCCATTTAAGGCATATATATGGTTTACAAACCATGTAAATTTATTAATTTATTTATCTGGGTTTATATATCCTTTTCGCCGGGTCAAAACAGTCTACATTGGAACAGGGAATATGGGAGAGAAACTCAAGCCCATTGTTAACATTGTAGCATTCTCAGAAGTTCTACCTGTTCTTGGTAAGGGGGCAGAAAGGCTGCATCGCATAAACAGCTTTAACACATGGCTCCAGGCCTGGTGCAAACAAGAAGGATTCAGATTTATAGGCGACTGGGGAAACAGATGGACCACAAAAGACTATACTGTGCTGATGTGCACATTCCTGCTGCAGTATCATCTAGAAGTAAGGAGATCCTGGATTCTCTACAGGGAGAACTATTCAGGCAATTGGTAACAGACCCCACACGTGAAGGGGCCATACTGGACTTGGTGTTTACCAATGGTGAAAGTGTTTCTGATGTTGTAGTCGGAGATCATTTTGCATCCAGTGATCACCAGATGGTGTGGTTCAGTATTAGGACTAGGGCTGGTAGAATCCATTCAAAGGTGAGGGTCTTAGACTTTTTTAAGACTAACTTTGCCAAGATATGCCAATACCTCAGGGAGTCGTTAGTGGGATGGGAACAGCTGGGGGATGTAGAAAAGCAGTGGGCAAAACTGAAAAGGGATATTTTAAGGGCAACCAACGTTTTTTTTAAAATGGTAAATAAAAGGTAAAATGAAAAGGAAACGTATGGTTTACAAAAGGAGTAGCTGAAAAGGTGAAGAAAAAAAGGGAGGCCTTCATGAAATACAAGAGATCACAGAGAAAGAAAGACAGGCATCTATATTTGAAAAAACTTAGAGAAGCTAGCAAACTAGTCAGGAAGGCAAAGATTCAAAAGGAGGAGGAAATAGCCAATGCAATAAAATGGGGGGATAAGACATTTTTCAGATATGTTAGTGAGAAGAGGAAGGGCAAAAGTGGTATTGTCAGACTCAAGGGTGCAGGGGAGAAATATGTAGAAGCTGTTAAGGATAAAATGGAATTGCTTAACAAATATTTCTGTTCTGTGTTCACAGATGAAGAACCAGGAGCAGGACTTCAGAAAACACCCACAAACAGGAACAGCAGCGAGGAACATCTTGAACAATTTTCAGAAGACTGTGTTCGTGAGAAACTAGCTCAACTTAAAGTAGACAAAACGATGGGACCGGATGGGATACACCCTAGAATACTGAGAGAACTTGGGGATGTTCTAGCAGCTCCACTGACTGACCTTTTCAATGCCTTGTTGGAGTCGGGAGTGGTGCCAAAGGACTGAAGAGAGGCTCATGTGGTGCCTTTACATTACACAAAAGTGGAAGTAAGTATGTGGTTGAAAACTATAGGCCGGTTACTTTAACTTCGGTGGTGAGTAAATTATTGGAAACGCTGCTGAAAGAGAAAATAGTGAGGTTTCTGGAGTCCAGCGGATTACAGGATCCAAGGCAGCATGGATTCACCAGAGGCATAAGAACATAAGAACATAAGATATGCCATACTGGGTCAGACCAAGGTCCATCAAGCCCAGTATTCTGTTGTAATGTAGTGGATCTTCCAGAAGCTATGGATCTGGGTGAAGCTGAAGAAAGTGTGTCGGAAACTGACAGCATAGAAAAGCACATGGCCCAGGGTTGCCATGAGCAACGTAAACAAAGAGTGTCACGAGGGGAGAGAACACGCCCAAACTGCAAACAAGCCCCGAGCTCAGTGTGTCATGAGAGGCAGCTGGATGAGGGCAGGGTGCAGTTAAGCCCTAGGACACACGCACATAAAAATTACTCACCTGAGGATAGTGAGAGAGCAGCAAGAGGAAGAACAAGGAGAGCAAGAACAGGAACAGAGAGAGCAAGGAGAGGACTCAGAACCAGGAGGAGTCTCAGCAGGAGAGTTGATGAGAGACCCAGTTGCAGGACTGAAGGAAGTCTTGGTCAGAGGACTGGTTGGGGAACCAGTTGGAGAAAGGGACCAGAGGAAAGTGTCCAAGTTGGAAGCTGCAGGTCCAGTGAAGCAGAGACGTCCTGGCCAGAGGACATTTATATGTCAGAGAGAAAGCAAAGGGTAAAAGGCAGGAGAACGCAGCCGTGCTGTGAAAGCCTTATTGACCCAGCTGTGCTGAGAGGTTCCTGTGTGAGAAAGCCGGAAGGTAGGCTGTATAAATCTTATAGAAGAGAAACTGAATGTAAAAGTTTTCCCTGTAACTGCCAGAGTTTGTGGGGCTCTCCTATAGCAAACTCCAGTATATGTGGTAATCTTCCACCCTGCACTGTAGCAATGGGGGAAGGGAAGTCTCGAGGCAGTGAAGAGAGACTGCTCTTTGGAGGGACGTATAATAATCCACAAGAATACTTAGCTGGGGGTGAGTGTGAAGAAATGCCAACAGAATTTCTTATGGAACAAACCCCAGAAGAAGAAATGGATTGTACGCTGTCTGTAGCAGACCATGTCACGTCTCTATGCTAGAATAGCTGTTTAAAGGTTTTGGTGAAACAGCACTGAAAGCAAGACAGTTTGCCTTTGAGAAAAGAGACTGCTGCAGTTACGTTTTTGTTCAACTAATTGTTTATGTGAGCTGAAGATAGAAGCTGTTTCTGTTCCTGTTTCGTTTCATTTTTGTACCAGAAGTATGGGCATTTTTGTTCTTGTTTTTCTTGCAATGAATCCACCCGGAAGGGAAATTAAAATCCTGTCTTTTGCCTAACTCCACGCGACTACAACTCATTCCTTGCTTAGTAAGAGGGACTACAATACCCAGAAGGCAGTGCAGGGCCAACAGCACTATCCTTCTTGCTAGGTTTGGACACGCTCAGGTTGACCTACCCCCATGCTTTTGCCTCTGGAGAGGGTTACTGGTGATACTATCTACATGCTGAGTAATTTTATTCTTTATGATGGTTTCTACCATTTTTCCCGGTACTGACGTGAGGCTCACCGGTCTGTAGTTTCCCGTATCACCCCTGGAACCCTTTTTAAAAATTGGTGTTACATTGGCGATCCTCCAATCTTCAGGTATTAGAGATGATTTTAATGATAGTTCACAGATTACTAATAGCAGGTCTGCAATCTCATATTTCATTTTTCAACACCCTTGGATGTATACCATCCGGCCCAGGTGATTTGCTACTCTTCAGTTTATCTAATAGTTGTAATACATCTTCCCGATTTATCGATATTTCCTTCAATTCTTCCGCACCTTTAAATACCACTTCAGTCATGGGTAACATCTCTACGTCTTCCTCAGTAAAGACTGAAGCAAAGAATTCATTCAGTCTCTCCTCTATCGCCTTGTCGCCTCTTGGTGCCCCTTTAACTCCTCTATCATCTAATGGACCAACTGACTCTCTCACAGTTTTTTTGCTGCGAATGTACTTGAAAAAATCTTTATTTCATGTTTTTGCTTCCACAGCAAGCTTCTTCTCAAATTCTCCCTTTGCCTGCTTTATCAATGCCTTGCATTTGATTTGCCAGTGCTTGTGCTGTTTCCAGGTTTCGTCGTTTGGCTCTTTTTTCAATTTCCTGAAAGATGCTTTTTTGGCAACAACAACCTCTCTGACCTCACCTTTAAACCATGCTGGCAGTTTTTCGGACTTCCTTCCACGTTTCTTAAAGCGTGGAATACAGCTGGTCTGGGCTGCCAAGATAGTATTTTTCAACAACACCCAAGCTTGGTGTAAGTCTTTAACCTTTGCAACTGCTCCTTTTAGTTTTTTCTTAACTATTTTCCTCATTTTATCATAGTCTCCCTTTTGAAAGTTAAAAGGTAGTACTGTAGATTTCCGTACTATCCCTCCTCCACTAATTAAATCAAAGGCGATCATGCTATGATCACTATTGCCAAGTGGCCCCAACACCCTTATCTAATATGGCTTCCCCTCTGGTCGGTTCATGAACCAGCTGCTCCAAGAAGCAGTCATTTATTTCATCTAGGAACTTTATCTCCCTAGCATGTCCTGCCGTGACACTGACCCAGTCGATACCGGGGTAATTGAAATCACCCATTATTATTACTGCACTGTAACTTTTGTTAGCTTCCTTGATTTCTTTGAGCATTTCATCATCCATTTGTTCATTCTGGGCCGGTGGTCGATAGTACGCCCCCACTGCCATCGCCTTCCCCTTTTTACATGGAATTTCTATCCATATAGATTCTACAGCAGATTTTGTTTCCTGCAAAACTTTAATCCTTTTTGACTCAATGCCCTCTCTAACATAGAGCGCAACCCCTCCACCAATTTGATCAGCTCTATCATTACGATATAGTTTGTACCCAGGTATCACAGTGTCCCACTGGTTGTCCTCCTTCCACCATGTCTCTGATATTCCAATCATATCTAACCTCTCATTTAGTGCTATATATTCTAACTCTCCCATCTTATTTTTTAGACTTCTAGCATTTGCATACAAGCATTTTAGAGACTGTATTTTATTCATATTAATTTGGCTAATGGTAGACATGGGTAATTTGGGATCTTTAAGCTCTGTCTGCTCCATACTTGAGGGCATTTGGGCTACTTTACTCTTTTTTGGAACCTCTCTGCTTTTGGTAGTATCCTTCAAGGATACATTCTTCCGAACCATCCGCTCTTGGGTGACTGTCGGCTTTCCCCTATTATCTAGTTTAAAAGCTGCTCTATCTCCCTTTTAAAGGTTAATGCCAGCAGCCTGGTTCCATCCCGGTTAAGGTGAAGCCCATCCCTTCGGAAGAACCCCTCCTTTCCCCAGAATGTTCCCCAGTTCCTAACAAAACCCTCATCTCTGCACCATTGTCTCATCCACACATTGAGACTCCGGAGCTCTGCCTGCCTTTTGGGTCCTGCACGTGGAACGGGAAGCATTTCGGAGAATGCTACCCTGGAAGTTCTGAATTTCAACTTCCTACCTAAAAGCCTAAATTTAGCCTCCAGAACCTCCCTACCACATTTTCCTATGTCATTGGTACCGACATCTACCAAGACAGCAGACTCCTCCCCAGCACTATCTAAGACCTTATCTAGGTGGCGTGTGAGGTCCGCTACCTTCGCACCAGGCAGGCATGTTACCAGGCGATCCTCACGTCCACCAGCCACCCAGATATCTACCTGCCTAATGATCGAATCACCAACTATAACGGCTGTCCTAACCCTTCCCTCATGGGCACATGGCCCTGGAGAAACTTCCTCGGTGCGAGAGGGTTCTACATCACCTGGAGGACAGGTCCTAGTTACAGGATCACTTCCTGCCACACCAGGGTGATGCTCTCCTGTCACGTGTCCTCTCTCCTCCATGGCAACAGGGATGCTGCCAGACTGGAGGTGGGACTTCAGGACTATGTCCCTGTAGGTCTCATCTATGTACCTCTCTGTCTGTCTTATGTTTTCCAAGTCTGCTACTCTAGCCTCTAGAGAACAGACTCGTTCCCTGAGAGCAAAGAGCTCCTTGCACCTAGTGCACACGTAAGACCTCTCACCAACTGGGAGAAAATCATACATGTGACACTCAATGCAAAAGACTGGAAAGCCCCCATCTCGTTGCTGGACTGCTGTCTGCATCTTAGTTTTAAGTTTTTGTTTAGATCTTTAAGTTCTCTACTTACTAAGGGTTGCTAATAAAACTGTACCTAATATGTTTAATATACCTTGTTCACCTGAAGCTTAATTAATCTCAGGTCCTTAGTGTATGACTGATTTGGGTAACGAGCTTCACCTGAGAGCACCTCCTGTCTGTTAAAATGTGTAAGTACCTATAAAGCTATGATTATCCCAGGGGTGGGTGGGTGTGGGGAGGGAGGGAAGGAAATAATACTTATTAAAAGAGGGCTGCTACACAGTACCCTGTCCTGTGCTGCTGAGGTAAGCTATATTCTTATTTGATATAAGTTATAGCTCTTTGCTGCTGCTAGGCTCTAACTTATTATGAAATTTAAACTACAAGCTCTCTGCTGGGTTCTAAATTTAAGCAGAAAGCTCTCTTCTGTGTTTTAAATTTAAACTAAAAGTACTTTGCTGATGCTAGGCCTTGAATGACTATTAAATTTAAACTACAAGCTCTCTGCTGGGTATGAAATTTAATCAGAAAGCTCTCTTCTGTGTTTTAAATGTAAACTTAAACTGTTGCTACTAGGCCCTGACTGATTTAACAAAAAATAGTGGGTTCACAGATTAATTAGCTTTAATAAAAAGAAATCCTTTCAGAAAATTCCCAGAAGTATATACTCACAGTTTCAGATCTCTCTCCAGAAGTAACAGTCCCCTTTTCTAGTCTTGTCAGACAAATCTGATTGATTTCTTTGACTGGGTGACCAGGGAGTTGGACCAAGGGAGAGCCCTAGATGTGGTATATTTAGATTTCAGTAAAACCTTTGACACCGTTCCTCACAGGCAACTTATAAACAAACTGAGCACCCTAGGGATGGACCCTAAAGTTACTGCTTGGGTTAGAAATTGGTTGGGTAGGAGGCGACAATGAGTACAAGTAAATGGAGCTCACTCTGAGGAGAAGGTTACCAGTGGTGTGCACCAGGGATCTGTCCTTGGTCCGATTCTTTTTAACATCTTTGTTAGTGATATACCAGAAGGGCTGTCGGGTAAGGTTTGCCTCTTTGCGGATGATACCAAAATCTGCAATAGAGTAGACACCCAGGAAGGTGTAGATAACATGAGGAGGGATCTAGCTAAGCTTGAAGAATGATCTAGAATTTGGCAGCTGGGATTTAATGTTAAAAAATGTAAGGTCATGCATTTGGGCTGCAGGAATCCAAGGGAGCAATATAGTATAGGGGTGAAGTACTTTTGTCCACTAAAGAAGAGTTGGACCTAAGCGTGGTTGTGTCTGATGATCTTAAAGTAGCTAAACAGGTTTAAAAGGCAACGGCAAAAGCTAGAAGGATGCTTGGGTGTATACGGAGAGGAATGGCTAGCAGAAAAAAGGCGGCAATAATGCCTCTGTATAAGTCTTTGGTGCGACCTCATTTGGAGTATAGTGTGCAATTCTGGAGATCACACCTTCAAAAGGATATAAACAGGATGGAGTCAGTGCAGAGGGTGGCTACTAAAATGATTAGTGGTCTTCATTATAAAGCATATGAGGACAGACTTAAGGATCTTAATATGTACACCTTAGAGGAAAGGTGGGATAGAGGTGATATGATTGAGATGTTTAAATACCTCCGTGGCATAAATGTTCAGGGAGAGAGCCTCTTTCAATTGAAAGCAAGTTCTGCTACAAGGGGATATGGGATGAGGGTGAAGGGAGATAGATTGAGGAGTGATATGCGGAAATATTTCTTTACGGAAAGAGTAGTGGATCCGTGGAATAGTCTCCCAGTGGAGGTGGTAGAGATGAGGACAGTAACTGAATTCAAAAAAGCATAGTACAAACACAGAGAATCTCTAAAGGTAAAAAGGGGACTGTTGTAGTTGTTGATATGGAAGGACAGACTAGATAGGCCATGTGGTCTTTTTCTGTCGTCATATTTCTATGTTTCTATGATGGACTACATCTCTCTGTCTCAGGGAAAAGAATCCTAAATGAAAAATTCAGACAGTATGTGGATATGCATTTAAACTAGAAAAAGGGGGTGACGGATGGGGAAGGACAAGTTCAGGATGTCACTCCCAGCAAAAGCAGAATAACATCAGAAACAGCCCACTTTTAAACCACACATCAACGACAAGTGGGAAGAACTGGGCAGAACAAAATCAATGCAAAATACATGCAAGCCAGTTAAATGCTGGAAAGCAATGAGAACAAATGCTCGAAGCTTAGCCAACAAAGTTCCAGACCTGGAAGCCCTAATGGTGGAAATGGATTTGGACATTGTGGCCATTACAGAAACATGGGTTTTTTGGGGGTTTTTTCGAGAATACAATAACAGTATACAAACAAAGTCAATCCAAAAAAAAAAGGAAACCGCATTAAATATACACAAAACAAAGGAAATATTCAGATATAGTCCACATCAAGAAACCTGACTGCGCATTTGTAAAGAAGAATACTCAAATTTATAGAAAATAAGGCAAAAGCCCACAAATAAGAGGCTAATTACATCTAGACGCCCTAAACTTCCGCCAGTGCTCTCTGCTTCTCCGAAAGAAAACTTTCCAAATGGGTGACATCAGTAAAGGTATAAGATACACCCTCAAAATTAATAATACATTTACACGGGAAACAAAGAAAAAATGTAGCAGCTCCCAAGGATAGAACTTGAGGCTTTAAAGCTAAAAAAAGCCTCCGCCTAAGCTGGGTGCTGCGTGAAACATCAGGAAAAACATTAACAAAGTAACCACAAAACTTTAAAAAAGCATGAAGGACACGTTGCTTAACGTCTCTAGACAAAAATGTCACTAACAATGTAGAACGTTAACTGGCAATCGGAGCTAAAGTCCATGAGAACTGTGCAGCAGAAACGGCAACCAAGCAGATTGACCAAGAGATGTGTTCCATATCAAACACAGATGTATTTTATGTCAAACGTGTTCCAGTCAAACGCTGGTATGTTCTGTATCAAACGTGATATAGTGCCATGTTTCGGGTCCAGAAGACAATGTCTCGAGCAGTATGTTAATAATAGAACAAGTTGAACCCTTGGTCAATCTGCTTGGTTGCCGTTTCTGCTGCACAGTTCTCATGGACTTCAGCTCCGATTGCCAGCTAAGTACTTGTTACTAGATTAACACTACTGTGGGTTCATTACGTCTATTTCTTGGCATATTGGCTTTGGGTTGCTATTGCAAAAGTTTACTTTGCACACTTATATAAAAGAGTAAAAAGGAGTGGTTCACTGTTCGAAGGGGTTTTTCCCTTGTAGGATGCATACAGCAGTGTGGAGGGCAGTTTGTAATGGGAGGAGGGTAGTTTGTGTTAGGCCTTGATAGATTGTGTTGCAAAAATCAATGTGTGGGAGAATTAGTGCTTGGAGTGCTGCGCGGAAGTCTGTTGGTTTGAGAAGGGGCGGAGGTATTGTAGGATTTTTTATTTGTGGTATATTGTCCTGGCTATGGTTGATATTTGTGTCTTGAATGAGAGTTTTTGGTCAAGAATGATGCCAAAGTGTTTTAGCTCTAGTCATACGGTTATTTGAATGTTATTTAGGGTTATAGTTGTTGGTGGGGGGGGGGGGTGAATGTGGAGTCTCTTGTAATGAATAAGGCTTCATTTTTTTATAGTTGATGACTAGGTTGTTGGTTTGTTGCCAGTGAGACCAGTCAGAGACATCGGTGAAGCATTCTTGGAGATGTGTGAATGATGGTTGTTTGGTGTGGAATGGACATTATATCATGATGCCATCCACACAGATATGGAAGTTGATGTTGTGCATTTTGATGAGCGTGCAAAGGGGTTGAAGGTATAGATTGAAGAGGAGTGCAGACAGGGTAGCTCCTTGGGGGTACTCCTTGTGTTTGAGGGTATAGGTTGGAGATGTTTGTTCCTGTTTTTATTAGATGGTGTCTGTTGGAGAGGTAGCGGTGAAACCATTTGAATACTGTGTCCTGGTTTCCTGTTGATTGCAGATGTTAGAGGAGGATTTTGTGGTCAACGGTGTCAAACACTGCTGAAATGTCAAGGAAGATCAGTAGGAGGCCTTGAGTTGAGTCTTGTATTTATTTATTTATTTTATTTATTTAATTGGATTTTTATACCGCCTTATCATACAATCAAAGCGGTTTAACAAAAGAGAAAATTAGTAATAGTGAAAAAATCTGTGATAATATATACATAGTTTGTAAATATATGATTAAATGTTTTTGGAAAAGGTGCACTATATATATTGTGAGCTATACTATAAAGTGAGCTATTGTACAATGTATATATAAATGATTGCTTTCTTAAAAATTAATTAGTTGATTGCATGACCGTAGTGCTCCGTAAACAAAACTGTTTTCAGTTGTTTTCTAAAGTCTTTGATGTCCTGAGCTGCTCTCAGATCATTAGGTAGGGAGTTCCAGATGGAAGTTGCAGCAAACGAGAAAGCTCTCTCAGAGGTCTCCTTGCGTGTTTTTCTGATGTCATTTGAGGAGCTGATTCTATTTTCAGATACACTTCTCCTAGGTCTGTTGCTAATATCTGACCGGATAAGATACGTCAGACTTTTTGCAGAACATTGTTGCTTTATCTTGAAAATATAAATTACTGTTTTGTATTTAATACGAGATGATATTGGTAACCAATGAAGCTCCTTTAAGATAGGAGTTATATGCTCTTTACTTGATAGACCAAAAATTATACGAGCAGCGGTGTTTTGCGCTAACTGTAAAGGCTTCAGTGACTGCTTAGCTAGACCCAGATATATTGGATTGCAGAAGTCAAGTAATGGTGTAATTAGAGCATGACAAACATTGCGGAAGTGAACAGTTTCCAGAAGCGGCCTTAGTCTTCTGATGATTTTCATTCTATAATAAGCGCTTCTAATCGTCTTGTTTATGTGTGATCTGAGATTTAATTCCTTGTCTAGAGTAACTCCAAGATATTTCACTTCTGATTTAATAGGAATAATTGAATTATCTATCTTGATGACAGGTGGATGTGCAAAATTTTGGTTACGAGATACAAATAATGCCTCTGTCTTGCTAAAATTAATTTGCATATTGTTGGTTTTACACCAGGTGGACATTTGTGATAGACAATCTGTGATGCTGGAAAAATCAGGTTTCTCGATGGAGATAGTTGTGAAAATCATAATATCGTCAGCATAAATTGTATACTTTATGCCACTTTTTAATGGAATATTGCAAATTGGCTGCAAATAAATGTTGAAGAGAAGCGAAGAAAGAGCGGAACCTTGTGGCACACCTTGTAATACTCTTATGGGCAGAGAAGTTTTTTGTCCAATCTTTACTTGTAAAAATCTCTCTGTCAGATATGATTGAAACCATTTTAATGTGACCCCATGTAGACCAATCTCCTCTAATCTATGTAATAACCTATTGTGATCTACAGAATCGAATGCAGCCGAAATGTCTATAAAAATCATTATAATACCCTTTTTAATGTCATCAATGGTACGGAGAATGTAATCAAAAAGATAAATCATTAAGGTTTCAACTCCATGGTTTGGGCGAAAACCATGTTGGTTATCGTCTAAAGGCGCATGAATATCAATGTGTTCTTGGAGTTGAAGTTGCACTGTCTTTTCAATGATTTTCGCTAAAAAGGGTATGCTGGAAATAGGCCTGTAGGCAGCTGGGTTATTCTTGTCTAACGTTGTCTTCTTCGGGATTGGTCTAACAGTTGCAAGCTTTAAGTGCTTTGGTAAATTACCTTGAGAGAGGGAATTATGCACAATGTTTTGTATTATGTGAATAAAATTTGACTTTGTGGACTTTATCCAAGATACAGGACATGGATCGGTTGGAGAAGTGCATGTGTTTATGGAAGAGATAATGTGCGAGAGTTGCTCTTTAGAAGGAAAAGAGAATGTATTCCAGACCCTGAAATTTGAGACCAAATTCAAGTTGAGACTAAATATATCTTTTACCTTAGAGTGGAATTTTTCCTTAATATAATCTGCATACTTCTGCGGTTCAATTTCAGCTTCACCTTCTGTTTTTTGCTCTTTTGTTAAACTCTTTACAATTTCAAAAAGCTCTCTAGGTTTGTTGATGGAGTTATTTATTATATTTGTATGGTATTCTTTCTTTGAGACTTTAATACGTTCGTCGTATAGCTTTTGTTTTGTTAAATATATCTGCTTTAATTCTGAAACCTTATTCCTTCTCCATTTACGCTCTATTCTTCTGAGATCTCTTTTCATCAGACGTATAGCATTAGAATACCATGGCTTGTGATGTAGCTTATTGATCCTTGATTTCCTTGGACTTGTGTCTGTCATTCTAGCTGCATTAGAAATTATGTAATTCCATTTGTTTACTTGTGTCTCTATTTCTACTGAATCGTCAGATAGATGAGGTAAGGTATCCTGTATAAATGTATCTTTGTCAAATTTTTTAAAACGTCTATGATAGCATTTGTCATCTAGTCTTAAATTATTTTTTGTTTGTAATAAAATTTCCATACTAACTATGTAGTGATCTGACCATGGAACTGGGGTAATGCCTTTGATAAGATTATTGATGAGGGTGATCTAGCATTTCCACACCATGCAGTGGGTGGAATTCTTGCTGCCGAGGGTCAAGGAGAGAATTGTTGTCAATGTGGTCCTGAAGTTGCTAGTCTTCTCAATGATTTTTGCTAGGAAGGGGAGACTTGCTATGGGTCTGTAGGAGGTAGGGTCAGATGGGTAGAGTTCAGGTTTCTTAAGGGTGGGGTGGATGGTTGAGAGTTTGAGGCAATCGGGCATTAGGCCTTGCTGTAATGATGCTTGTGTGAATTTGGTGAGGACTGGGTTTAGTTCCGTTTTTGCTGCTTTGATCCAGCTGGCAGGGCATGGTTGTGTTGAGTGTCGTTAGGATGGTTTTGATGTTTTCCTTGGTAATGTTGAAGGAGATCCAGCGACCATGGCTAGGGTGGTGGATAGTGCTGGAGGTGAGGATGGAGTTGGGTTGAGGGAGGAGTTGCTTGTAGTGTGCAGCCAGCTATTGGTGGTGATAGCATGGGCTGTGTTGAGGTTGGGTGGTGGTCCTGTGAGGCGTTTGACGAGGTTGAACAGTTCTCTTGGGAGATTGGTTGAGTTGTTGATGAGTCTGGTGTGGTAGTCCCACTTGGCCTTGTTAGTAGTTCTCTGGTAGTCATGGAGTAAGAACATTTCCCATGTTCCCTGTAAATAGTTATCTCCAAGTTATAATGCCCTGTTCAATGTAATTTCAGTTTGTTCAATGTAAACCGCCTTGATATCATGAAAGGCAGTATATAAGAAATGTTAAATAAATAAATATAGTTGCTGTAGTCTTCATTGAGGGTTGTTTTATGCCATTTCTGTTCAAGTCTTCATAGTTGGGTTTGAGCTGTCGTAGTTCATGGGTGTACCATGTGGTTTTACGGTGTTTCTTGGTTGGTCTGTGGGGGTCAGTTGTTATTTCTGATGCTTTTCTAATAATGCGGTTCCAATTTGTTGTGAGCTTATTTGGGTCATCTGAGTTGAGGTTAGGGTTCTGTATGAGGTCTTCTAGAAAACTGTCTGTTGAATTGTTTGAAGCGGCGGACATAGACGGGGATATACACGGTTAGTGCCATTGAATATCCCTGTCTATGTCCCCTATGCACCCCGATGCTATCCAGTTAGCATTGGGGCATGTTGGGGGCATTCCAGGGTGGAGCGGAGGCGGGGAGTACCGCTAACCAGGTAGCAGCAATATTGGACCACTATCCGGTTAGCGATCCGCAGCTAATACTAGGCCAGCTTTTGACTTGCCTAGTTTTAGCTGCAGATGCTAACTGGGTAGCGGTCCAATATCACCACTACCTGGTTAGCTCTGCAGCAGTTTTCTCTGGGCACCTAAATTAGATATTTAATGCCATCGCAGCAGCATTGAATATCCAGGGTTAGGGGTGAGCGGGCAGGGGTATGTGCCTTAGCAGCACACAACCTGCCTACTTGAATATTGGGCCCTAAGAGTATAGCTCCCCTTCCTGACCACTACAGAATATGGAAATAGAGACCTAGCAGAAGTCAAGATCCACCGAGCACAACCCGCCTTGGTGTGGAAGAAGTTTCAGAAAGAGCTGTGTGGGTAGTGAACGGCTGACCAAAGGGGTTGGATAATAGAAACTCTGTCAGGATTGCTGTTTGCTCAAATGTGGAATGAACTCAACAGAGCCACCTGTAGGATGACTGGCGAATTGCAGGAAGAACATAAATTTTTTCTAATTTGCATATGGTTGGAACCATGGATTTATTGTTGGGGAAAACTTTCCCTAATAAGGATAAAGGAGGTGGAAAAGAGTGATTGCCACCTAATGTTGACCCTGGAATAGACTACTGTATAAGGGATGCTGTTTGGTAAAAATCTTTTGTGCTCACTTTGAGTGATCAGCCCTAATGACTGGAGTTTTCTGAGGTCTAGCTATTTGTGTTGGGGTGACAAAGCGACGAGACAAGACTTTGGAGACAAGGTTTATACAGATGATCTGAACTATCTTACAAGATCTGATAGAGAGGACTTTGTGGTATATAACTAAAGATTTTCTATATTGAGAGGATAGCACACAGGTTTAAAGAAGGGATAAAAAGGCTCTAAAATTAATCAGGTCAGCAGCACAGTATGAAATGAAACCTCTAACTTAGTCAGCTTCTAATCATTTGTATATTCAGAACTATCCATTTAGGTATGGCTAGAGTTTTGTGTGTGTTTCCACACATAAATTATGGAATTTTAGTGGTTTCTGTGCGCAAATGGCCACTTGCACATGGAGTTTAGTCCGTCACTATTCTGAAAGTACATGCCATGGACTGATAGCGCATATTTCACTGTTGGTGTGCATGGAGCAGAGTTTGGGCGGAGCATAGACAAATTTACAGTTATATCTTCTAGAATTTGGTCCAACGCATGTAAGATACTTGCGACTATTTATACCTGCTATAAAGCTGGTGTAAGTGACTGTGGCTTCATTTACAGATGTTTGCAGCCACTTAAGATAGTACTTTATAATGTCTGATCCTTGCAAATTCAACTTTATAGAATAGGCACCCTTAACATGTGAATGCTGTGCTATTGGGTATTCCTAAACATTCAGATGCAATAACTGTAACGTGTAAAGTATCACAGCTAGAATTTTGTTAAGGTTAAAATTGCAAGATCACGTTACGCCTGCACTGGCTATATCACATTTCGGAAACAGGGCCAATGCTACCATTAAACAAACTAGGCAGTCATCTAGAGCACCAGTATTTTGCAGGCGGCCCATTACTGCCCCTGTCGCCCTTCTGTGGGACTTGCAGCAGCAGCAATAACTTTAAAACAGCAACACAGCACTAACCAGATGCCTCTGGCGTTGCATGCTGTGGCTTCTGTTGGTGCTTTCATCCCCTCTGACTCAGACTTCCTATTGGCATGAGGGTAGAGGTGGCTGCAGGTGACAGAGAGGGGCAGCAGCAGGAATGAGGCTCATCTAGGGTGCGTCATAACCTTGCACCCGTTGAAGGTGTTGGTACTTACATTTAGATCTTTGTTTCTAGAAGGCTCTATGGAGATTAGGCTGTTATGCGTTTCCCACCATCTGAAGTACACCTACTGGATGCTAGAAACCAAACATTTTCCTGTATGACCCATAGCTATAGGATTTATTGTTAAAAGAGGTTTGGAGATTGTACGGTTATTAGGATTTTAGGAAACTGCACAACTGCACAATGGATCAGAATCTATTCTATGGAATGCTGGGTGGAGGGAAATTTTCATTCCTATTGATATTAGGAATCAATTTTTTATGTCCCCACAGTGGAGTCAATGGCATATGGGAGACATGAGGGGAATGGATGAGAACTGTACATTTTTAGGATTATAGATGGTGGTTTATTTTAATGGGGGGCTTGTGATTGGGTTGGTATTGATGTCACCTTCTTTTGGTGATAATATTCTACCTCCCTGCAATGGTGGCAGTAGAGGCGACCATCAACCCCAGTCCTTAATATTGTGCAAATATAGAGACTTTTGGCAGCCCTGGCCACCACACCGTCCTGGGCACAGTGCAGGCATGGCTATGGTACGCAATACTGTTGGAGTCACTCCCCAGATTGGTAAACACTGTCAGAAACCAGAACTGAAACACACTCCACAGACATCAGAAAGGTTGCTATGATGCAGCTCAATCAGCAAATTGTGCTTAACTTGGGAATCGCTATCTGCCATTAATCATAGCAGCCTTTTGATATTTGTGTAACGTATTCCCAGGTTTAGGGCAGCATTGCTAAGGTATGCAAGTGCTAGTATTGGGAGATGCTGCTGCTGCGCGCAGGGCCCAACATCCTGCCTCTCCATGAGGCTTTGGATAGTGGAGCCTATAGCTGTGGGTGTTTATGCCCCTGTAGGCCACTGCTCTAGGGCAGAGGTTCCCAACTCCGGTCCTGGTGGGCCAAACACTGTTTGGGTTTTCATGCTGTCCCTAATGAATATGCATGAGATACATTTGCATACCATGGGGGCAGCGCATAGAAATGCAGAACAGGCATCTTTATTAGAGACAGCATGAAACCTGACTGTTTTTTGGCCCTCCAGGACTGCATTTGGGAAACTCTGCTGTAGGAATTGCACCTGTTTATGGTGTCTCTGTTCTGTAGGGTAAAATATAGACGTTTCAGGCATGTTCATGTTATCTGCAATAAAGGTTCTGTCTTTATTACCACGGTTTAGTATTGGGTAAAACATGGGGTCTGGGTTGGCTGGAGCCACAGCTGGGACTTGAACCTATGACCTTCTACTCCTGAACACACTGGCTGTGTGTACGGCACCACACTGTTGCCACAGGGACAGTTCATTCCCTGGGGATACCATGAATATTTGTCAACAGAGCCTGTCTGTTGCAGTGCTCGGCACCCACCTGAACAGGGCTAGGCCATGGTCTGCTGTGGGCAGATGCCACTGCCCCCTCCACCACCAGTACCCCTCTGCCACCATGCTGACATGCCCTTATATTACAGACAGCGTGACACCTGAATGGTTTTTGGCCCCCAGGACTGCATTTGGGAAACTCTGCTGTAGGTATTGCACATGTTTATGGTGTCTGTGCTCTGTAGGGTAAAATATAGGCATTTCAGGCATGTTTATGTTATCTGCAATAAAGGTTCCATCTTCATTACCATGGTTTAGTACTGGGTAAAATATGGGGACTGGGTTGGCAGGAGCCACAGCTGGGACTTGAACCTGTGACCTTCTCCTCCTGAACACATTGGCTGTGTGTACTGCACCACACTGTTACTACAGGGACAGTTCCTTCCCTGGGGATACCATGACTGTTTGTCAGACAGAGCCTATCTGTTGCAGTGCACGGCACCCACCTGAACAGGGCTAGGCCACGGTCTGCTGTGGGCAGCAGCCACTGCCCCCTCCACCACCAGTACCCCTCCGCCACCGTGCTGACATGCCCTTATGCTGGTGGTGTGCAGTCTCAGGCCATCCAGTGTGCCAGTAGGCGGCTGCCTATGGTGGGAAATCTGGGGTAGGGGTGCCTGCATAGACGTCCACGCTTCCCCCCACCACCGCCTGCCAATGTTCTGTGCCCTTGGGGATACCTGCTGGGTACTATCCCCTGTGACACTGTGGGAAACACACTCATGCCCATGTTGGGCCCTCATCGGTTGTTGTCTGGCTGCTGTACAGTTTCAGCATTCCTATGTGCCACCTAGGCATCTACCTAGCCCGCACTGTGCCCCAGCTGCACCACAGCATGTGCCGCCTGCAGCCCTCTGTACCCGATTTTCAAGCATCTGTATAGTTGCCCTTTCCGACATGCCCACCCTGATGTTTCCACACATGTGCACGCCATAGGAAATGTGTCCAATAAAAAGGGAAAACCCTGCTCAGCGCTATTTCAACGTGGGATCACTCACCTTGTAGGGGAACAGAGCATAGACCATTCCAAAAATGATATCTTTTTTTGGAGCTTTCTCAGTAGTGCTTTTTTATTTTTCCCATTAATATCACTATTGGCCAGCTTGGTTATGGTGATTTTAAATTTTGTTCAGGTCATTTTCCATGTTTATTTGCCCTTTTGTTCCGTGCACATGTATCACAACTATCACTTTTTGTAGGTTTCCCCGGCTTTGCTGTACATTGCTGACGTAAATGGTTTCTCTTTCCTGCAAATGTGCCTTAACGCGAGGGTTTCACTGGCGTTAGTGATCAGACCAGGATTCCACAGCATTAGTGTTCCTGGAGCCTCTCCCCTCCCACTCTCCACCCACTGACCCCTTCTCTCCGCCCTCTGGGATGCCTTCCTCCGCCCTTCAGCGCCGGATTTCACGGCGTTAGGGTGCCTTAACGCCGTAGGCGCGTTATCGTGCGATAAGGTTCATTATCGCGCGATAACACGCCTTCATCGCCCGATAACGTACCTTATCACACGCTAATTCCGCCGCTGCGACGTTAGCGCCCTTTAGTAAACATACCCCTAATAGATAAAAGTAATGCGGTTTTGAGTACAGGAGTTATTTGCATGTTGAGTGAATGCATAAATAAGTTGATCCACATACTGTTGTCACCATAAATGTGAGTAAAAGTTATTGAAAGGAAACTGAGTATTTCATAAGATACAGTAGAATCTTATTAGTGCCCCAATGTAAGAAATTGGAATGTTGCCAAATCCAACAGAAAATCCATTCTGGGAAAATTATAGTCCCAGAATTGATGAAGCCAGATCCTAAAAGGGGTGGTGCAGGCCTGAACTGACAAGGCTGATGTGGAATTGCCTTATTGGGAAAGAAACCCAGTGGCATCGTGACAGCTGAGGCTTGTGACCACTGAGGCAAACTCAGTTAAGAATGAGAGAAGTGTACTTGTGCTGACTGAGATTTTGCATGAGGTGGTGCAGGTAGAAAAAAAAACAAACTAAGGTCTCCGGGGTTAGGGACATTTGAATTTCTTCTGTTTTCTCCCTGAGTTAGGGACAGTGCAGAAGAAAAGCTGACACATAAATTAGGGAGGAAGTCCAAGTGCACCAAAGCACATGAGATGCACTTCCATTTCAAAGTCTAGGAGATAGATCCACTTTGACAAAATAGATAGGGTTTTGGGGCCCGATATTGGAAAGGCATTTACACAGTTTACAGCCCAGTAAATGGTGTAAATGCTTTAAATGGGAATTTTCGACGGCACCTACACGGTTATTGCTGTCGAATATCCCCGTCTTTGCCCCCATGTGCACTGATGCTATATGGTTAGCATTGGGGTGTTTTGTGGGTAAAGCAGGGGTGGAGAATGGTGGTAACTGGGTAGTGGCCTAGGTTTAGCTGTGGATGCTAACCTGGTAGGGGTCCAATTTCGCTACTATCTGCTTAGGCTGTGCAGTGGTTTCCCCAGGGCACCTAAACCGGATATTCAATGCCATCAGTGCGGCATTGAATATCTGAGATTAAGGGTGAGCGGGCAGATCTATGCACCAATGCGGCGCTTAGCTCGCCCAGCTCAATATTGGGCCCCTGCTTACTATTTGCAAAACAAAGAAAAATTGTTGTTATTTATTTTACATTAATCTTAAAAATAAAAAAACTAGTTTTATTAAATGACTAATTGAATTGAGTTAAATAAAAGAATTTTTAATATCTAAATGTAATTCTCGCTATTCAATATTTTTTTAGGTTAATATTAAATGATTTATTTGAGGAGAACTTTACCTGAGCATTCCATCTTGAGAGAGCTTGACCTGAACCTTGACCATTTGACCATGACTACAAGTATCCATGGGGAAGGCTCTGGCTCAGGAGGGTAGTCCACACTAAAATTTGCCAGTCTACCATTATCCCCCACTACGTTGCTGTAACCCACTTTCAGACTCCGCATCCCCCCTGCACTTCTGAAGTGGCTCCAAACCTTTTTGTTTCTGATGGTTAGGGTAGATAATTCTTTTAAGTGAATGAAGTACCATTGCTAAGTGCCAGACACTTGCCCCTAAGAGCAAACATCCACTTAGTTGTGTATGATTCAATGGCTTGGGGGCTAAAGGTAGGAAACTGCATTTGGTTGAGGTTTTTATAATCAGTGGGATTTCCCTCTCAGTGGAGTCCCCTCCCAGTCCAAAATTGACTGGCAGCAAGAACCTCCCATGATCTGGAAAATACTACACCTTTCTTCCTACATCTTGCAATAATTACTAGGGACAGTGGATGGAGCTGCTGTTCCTAGCTGCAAAATCCAAGCTGTTTACTACACTGCATTACAGTAACACTTAAGATCAGATAAGAAGAAGCCCCTCCTCCATCACCTTTCTTCATCATTCAAACAGGCCTATAAGATTCTTTACTGCAGTACTACTGCCTAGCTTGCCAACTCCCAAATTCTGTTGAATCAAACTGAGGAATGAAACGGAAGTCTGAAAAGATCCAAATCTATTTAAAGGCAAGGTATAGTTCCTATTTTATATCCCCACTGATTTTTGCCATTTTGAAAGACTGTAAAAATGTATATCATTTTATTAATTTCATGGCAAGACCAGTTACCAGTAAAAAATGATCTTTCATCACTAGGCATTAATAAACCAATTGATAAGGGTTTGAAACTCTGAATTAAAGTCAACTTCAACTTTCACCTTGTAAAATTGTTCTGCTTTCCTTTTGCTGAAAATATCCAGCTGGGTAATTAGGAATCATAATTTAAACAGATTGTGGTTGGGGAGTGGTGAAGGGGAGGAGAGAGGGGTGGTATTTTGAACTCTCCTTAGTGTTGCACAAACCCTGCAGCACATGAAACGTGCTCAGCCTGCGCTGAGAGAGCAACAGCGTAACATCTCTCATGTCCTTGAAAATGTGGCGCTTCAGTAAAGTTTAGTCTGAAATTCCTCTCCTCTGCCTCCCCTGCAAGCCAAGGAATGACCTTGGAGATGCTGAGCGCTAGACTGGGTGAAAAAAAAAGAGCAATGGGAGGAGGGGAATGAGAAAAAAAGAGATGGAATTGAAAAAAAAAAGACAAGATGTGTCATAAACAAATCCCAAGTGATAACCAAGTGTGTTAAGGTCAAGGCAGGGAGTGGAAATGCAGGTTTCATTAAAGGAAAAGCTGTCTGTTTAGTCATTCAAAGACTTCTAAATGGAATCACATTTTGGATTGCAGAAGGCAACAACTGAATAATTACATTCTTTCGAGAACTCTTTACCAGTTATTACTTTATTTAATGCACCCACCTCAAACCATCTCTGCACGCGTCAGATTAGCAGTCCTTGTTTGAGGAAAAATTTCAGGGGACACATAAGAGAAAACGTTTTCTTTTTTTACTGGTTTATCTGTTCACTTGTAGAGGTGACTACTATTACTGCTATTAATCATTTTATAGCACTACAAGGCATACACAGTGCTGTACACAAACACAGCAAATTGTCATTTCAATGATTTTTGAAAGCTCTTTTTTCTCTCTTGTTTTGGCTGAGCTTTGTTTTCTCTTTTCCTCCTCTATCCTTTGTTGGCTATTATAATTCCCTCCTTTTCTTTCTTTGTTTTCCTTTCTAGTGTTTCGTATCTTCTCCCCTATATTTTGCTTTTTGTAAACGGCATAGATATTGGAATTTTGATTTGCAGTATATCAAATAAACCATAAACTATAATGTTCTTTTTTTATTGTTTTGTTTTTATTCTGTTTCATTCAATTTTAACACACGCTATTACATTTTAATACGTGCTATTTCATTTTAGTGTGCATTAAAACAATACACACTCATTTACTATGCGCTAAAACAAAAATAAATGGCATAAAAATGTGGGTTACATTGTTTGGCAGCTGGCATTTCAATGACTAGGACGAAGAACCTAGTTTTGATATTGAGCCTTTCAGTGTTGGTCTTACAATTCTAAGAAACAAGAATTGGATGTGGACTATTTAGTAGCCCTATTGGATGCTACTATAGCTTATCATGTTCAGTCTCCTTATTGTTTGCCTTCAACTTCTCTAAAGCAATTAAAATCTGCTGTGTGGATCACAAATGACCTCAAAATATTAAAGCAAAAGCTTCATAAATCTGAAAGAGGTTAGCATAAGATAAAAACTATGGAATCTAAAATTGATCACTACTATTGATAATTGTAGAAAGAATTATTTTACCATTAAAACTCTGAATGTGATTTCAAGATTTAAAGGACTTTTTGATATAGGTAAAAAATGTGTTTCTGCCCCTTCAGTCAGAACGATGTAGTATCCCGATTACTTAATGGCAAAATTGCAATTGTTGCCATCTTCTGGCATTCCAAGTGAGGAATGTAGTAGTGTTATGCTAAAATCGTCCCTAGTTTTGGGCTGGGATATTTTTCTTTCAATAAGTGAAGATTTTGTAGTTGGTTGTGTCTAGTATGCGTCTCTCTGGGTATGTTTTAGATTTCACTTCTCTTTCTTTGAATCAGGAACTTGCCCCATTTTTAAGAGACTTGGTACATCCTTTCCTCCCTTACAGTGTTGTCCCTTCACTGAAAAAGGATATCACAAAGCCAATTAAGAAGAAAAACTGAAAAGCATAGGTTGACTGCGTTGATTTCCCCATTGTCAACTTTGCCATTTTTGGGAAAATTAATAGAACAGGTTGTGTGTGATCAATTGGATAATTTTGTAAATGTTAATAGTCTTTGAGATCTAGCCAGCATGATTTTAGGCCTGGCCATGACTCTGAAACTAATGAATGAGATTCTGATTGATTTGGAAGACAGATTACTTATTCATTTTTATTGATAAAGCAGCTGCTTTTCAGTTTGTTAGTCATACCTTAACTCACTGCTTTGACGTTTACGACAATGTGGTCTTGGAGGCCATGTTTGGAAGGAAGAGTGCAACAATTACATTTTGACGGTAAGATCTCCTCGTGGATTTCAGTGACAAGGATCATACCCCAGTGTTTAGCTTTTTCAGCTACCCTTTTAAATCTTTTTATGGCCCTATTTTATGGTGAAGGCAATCTGAAACATTTGCTTCTCAAGATCAAGGAACGTGGAGCCTGATTCCAAAAGGGGCACATCCAGGCCGTCCAGGCAGTCCCAGGCAAGATGGGCCCATTTGGACCCAATTCTGGGCGGTTGGAACAAAACAATGCCACAGCAGCCAGAATCGGGCAGGGCATGCCCCTGCCACCTGCGGGGATGTCCTCCCTGCAGGCGTCCCCTACACTGGCGTTTCTGGCCCCCCATTTCCCAACTGCCCAACCCACAGCTGGCCTGCCATAGCCTGGATCGGGCAGTGGAGACCCACACCCACACCTGGAGGTGGTATAAGCAGCGCGTCCCCACGGGCCTGGCAGCACATACAGAGCTGTGACCTGAATCGGCCCTGTATGTGCTGCTGGGTGGCCCACCCCCGGTCCATCCCCTCCTCCCCCCACCGGCTCTCCCCGTCCTGATGCACAGGATGTATGGGGAGAGCCAGTGGGGAAATAGGGTCTAGATGGATTCCACATTTCAGAATGACCTCCATAATATTAAAACAGGCTGGCACCTTAATGTAAAGAAGACAAAGATCCTGACAACTGGCAAAATCAATAAGTTATCATTGATGGAGAAGAAATTGAAATAGTTGACAACTTTAACCTACTTAGATCAACTATCAATAAAGAAACAACAAGCAGTCAAGAAATCAGATGTTGCATTGCTTTTGGCAGAATGGCTATGAAGGACCTAGGCAAGATTCTCAAAAGCTGAGATGCCTGCATACATAAATTTGACTTGTTCAAGCCATGGTATTTTCAATAACATCATATCGATGTGAAAGTTGGACAGTGAAAAAGATAGGAAAAAAATTGATGCCTTTCAATTATGGTGCTGGCGATGAATACTGTGTATTCCCTGGACTGCCCGAAGAACAAACCAGTCAGTTCTAGAGATCAACCCTAAGCTTTCCTTAGACACTCAGATGACAAGACTTAAACTTTCATACTTTGGACACATCATGCGAAGAGAGAGATCTTCAGAGAAAGATATCATACTTGGCAAGGTAGAAGGTCAGCGCAAAAGAGGAAGGTCAGCAATTAGATGGATTGATACAATAACAACAGTTATGGGTGCCATTCTGTCTGCCTGACTGAAGACTGAACACAGTTTAGGACAACTATCCAGAGGGTCGCCATGAGTTGACATCGACTCGACGGCACTTAACAACAACAACAATGGCCCTATTGTGTTGATTTTTGCAATCTTTAGATATTGAGAAGGCCGCGAGCCTTTGTGCGCGCGGCCAGATGTAACCGGGGGGGCGGCTGGTCGCATGCGCCCGGCTTGGCTGCGGCGTGGGGAGCCATTAGGGCGAGACGTAACGCGTCTCGCAGTCTCATTGGCTCCCGCGGTCCGAGGGAAGGCGCGGGAGCCAATGGGAGATAGAGGAGGGTCCTGAAAGGGGGGGGCAGAGCATGGACGCGGCGTGGCTCCTGACTTCTGGAGTTGGAGCCGTAGGCGTCGGTCGTGCCGGTGAGAGCTGCAGCAGCAGAATCTTTGGCGGCGAGATTGCTGGCAAGCAGGGGGACGGAGGCAACGACTGCGGACTGGAGTGGAGGAGGAGCGTGCCACACGTGGCGGTGATTTTGTGGGCAGCAGGCAAGTTGGGCAGAAGGAACCGAATCATTTGAATTAAAAATAAAAAAAAGAAAGCCAGTTGTTGTTAAGAGACGGGGAAGCAGAAAGCTATAAAGAGAAGATCACACAGTTTAAAAAAAAAAAATAATAATAATTATATATAAGGAAATAAAAAGAGAGGATAACAGAAAAGAGGGCAATTAGCGATGCGTCCACGCAGGGGGGAGGGGAGGGGTTAAGGAAGGAGGACAGGGGTAGGCAGGGGGAGGGGGGCTAGAATGGGGTCAGGGGGAGAGCACCAGCCGGCGGCGGCGGTGGCAGCTGCTCCTGCTCAAGGGGAGCAGGTGTGGAGAGGCCAGGCAAAGGGGAGAAAGGGGCAAAGCAGAAGAAGGGGTGGATCAGCCAGCAGGGGCAAAGGCACAAGGGAAGGAAGTAGGCAGGGGGAGAGGGCAACGCAGGTGCGGAGTGGAGTTAGGGGGGAGATAGGGGGGGCGAACCGATAACGGAAGGCTGAGAGGACCCAGGAGTCCGGGAATTTAATTAATTTAATTAACTGATTTTTTATATACCGCTCCTTCCATTGATCAGATGCGGTTTACATGGAACAACAGTAAACAGGGAGAGCTGTTTTTACAGATAACAAGTTGTAACTTACATTTAACATTTAACAATTTGTGAACTAAGTACAGAGGAACATGGTTAAACTATATACAGGCATATTTGTTATTCATTTGTCATCAATATCTTGTATAGGCTTCAGTACTTCATTCCTTTTCTGGATAAGTTATATTAGCTGGAATAGGACTATCCTTTATCTAGCTGTGAGGTGGGAGGTGAGTTCTTCAAGGATGCATAGTGCATTGTGAAGCGGGGAGAGGAGGACTGGTAAGGGGCGCTATGGAACGGGGGGCTGTTCGGGGGGCTGTTCGGGGTGCTGAGGGACGCTCAAGCTTAGGGCCTTTTCCTTCAGAATGGGAAGAGCGCGCGACGAGATTGATAGCGGGGGAAGATGGGCCGGGGTTAGTGGGTACGTCCAGCTGGCACGGGGTAGGGGGAGGCAGTTATCCGCCAGCTTGGGAGCATTGGCGTGGTGGGGGGCAAGGCTCTTCGCGGGCAGAGTGGTTGGGTGTGTGGCAGCCGCCTTGGGCCATGGCTGGTTCCCCTTCGCCTTTTGCTGTCTTATCTCCTCAGGTACCCCCCGGATGGCAGTATGCTGGAAGTCACCGGATGAGCAGCCTGCGGCAACAGGATGGCCCGACGGTGAGCATCAGAAGAAGTCACGTGGTGGGAGGAATGGCAGGAGAGCCTGAGGCAGCGCCGCAGATAGTGCCGGAGCAGCAGGAGACACGTACGAATGTTGAGGCGGCGACCAGCGTGGCAGGTGAGTTGGCAGCGGAGCAGGGTGAAGAGGGGGGTGGCAGAATGATGGCGGCCGAAGGGAAGGAAAGAAGGCTCGAAGATCAGCGCGGTAAGGGGCAATGGGTGGTGTTGAAGGAAATAAAGGAGGCGACATGTCCGGTGGCGCTGATTTCGGACTAAATGGGAATTCGGCCGGTGGTCGAAGGCGGGTTTTTCATCCACCTAGACGCGCGTGTGCTTGCGTGGTTTCAAGTTGTGGTGGTGTTGCTGATGGTCCTCCAGCATATAGGGGAGGACCCTTCCTTGTTTGCGGCTCATTCATTTCGAATCGTGGCGGCGACCAGTGCGGCGGAGGTGGGGTTGGCCGGGGGGCTGATACAGAGGATAGGCAGGTGGCGGTCTAATGCTTTCCAAGGATATGTTCGTGTCTCATAGATCGATTATGCATGAGCAGGAATAACACAATTTTTCTTTTGCAGATGAGGGACAGAATGTTTGGAAGTGTTGGCTGCTGGGGCATTCCTTCGTGTTCTGGGCTGGTGAACGAGCAGCAGTGCGGCCAGTCGGGCGGAATCTCGGGCTGGATCCAGCGGTGGTGTCGATATCATGGCTGGGCGAGCGTGGGCTGCGATGGACTCAATTGCTGCCTTTGCTTCGGCACCATCAGCGCATACGAGTTCAGCCGGAGATTATCTTGTTGCATTTAGGGGGGAATGACTTAGTAGCCTGGACTTGCAAACAGCTGATCAGGGCGGCTAAGAGGGACTTGGCTTTGGTTTTGGAAATGTTTGAGGGGGCGGCATTAGTCTGGTCTGATATTGTTCCACGGCCAGCTTGTTGGGGGCAGCGACGGTGGTCGCGGGGTTTAACAAAAATAAACAGACAGATTGGGCGATGGGTATGCGAGCATGGGGGTCATCAGGTTATGCATGCATGGGCAGAGGTGGATTGTGGAGGATTGTATAGAAATGATGGAGTGCATCTTTCTCCAGTAGGGACAGACCTCCTGCTGAATGATTGGCAGGAGGTTTTGGAGCGTGTGGTGCAGGGGGCAGGAATTGGTCGCAGCTTTGAGTAGGGGGGGGCGGCTCGGCCAGTTCGGATGGCTCAAGCCAGTGGCGGGATCCCAGAGGTGTCCGGAGGCTTAGGCCAATTGGGGTGTGGGCGGGGTGCCCACGGCCCAGACAACCCCGGGTAGACTTTTGCTAGTGATATGGCGAAGTCGGACAGGGGCTTTAGGAATTTGGCCGGAGGAGGTGAATGCGGCCGGTGCGGAGGCGAGGTCACTTTGCTAATAGCATGGCTGGTGACACATCGCTCCATTTTGAAAGGGTTGGGGGGAGTGTTCGTTGTTGTTGTTATGCTGGTTTAGCATGTTATAGATGTTAACTTGGCAAATAAAGCTGCGACCAGTTTGTTACCCAATCAGTGGTTGTCTGTGAATTTGTGAATGGTAAGGAGTGGGGGGGAGGGGAAAAGGGGGAGCTGGTTAAAAGGTGGTTATGTTTAAGCAGGTGGGGAGCGCCGGGTACGACTACCCAGTTAGTTAAAGGGAGCGGGCAGGGTCCCGGCGACCGGCGTTAACCGGGTGCTCGGCCCGGCGTGGGACCCTGCTCGCTCTTCGGTGGAAGGAGTGGGGAGGTGGAGGAGCACAGGAGGGGACGCGCACAATTGTGCGCCTTTTGAAATGATTGGTTCTTGGCGCGCGATCGCACGCACGAGAGCCAATCAGAGCGCGGTTCCGCATGTGCTTGGCCGGCGGCAGCTGTGGCTGAACACATGCAGAGGGAGCTGGGAGCATAGCGGCCCACCCGCCCACCCTTCAGGGAGCCGGGGGGTCTGGATACTTAGGGTTGTTGCAGCTTGGTGGGGGGGGCGGTGGGATCTCGGAGGTGTCCGAGGTCCGGAGGCTTAGGCCAATTGGGGCGTGGGCGGGGTGCCCACGGCCCAGACAACCCCGGGTAGACTTTTGCTAGTGATATGGCGAAGTCGGACAGGGGCTTTAGGAATTTGGCCGGAGGAGGTGAATGCGGCCGGTGCGGAGGCGAGGTCACTTTGCTAATAGCATGGCTGGTGACACATCGCTCCGTTTTGAAAGGGTTGGGGGGAGTGTTCGTTGTTGTTGATTATGCTGGTTTAGCATGTTATAGATGTTAACTTGGCAAATAAAGCTGCGACCAGTTTGTTACCCAATCAATGGTTGTCTGTGAATTTGTGAATGGTAAGGGGTGGGGGGGAAGGGGGGAAAAGGGGGAGCTGGTTAAAAGGTGGTTATGTTTAAGCAGGTGGGGAGCGCCGGGTACGACTACCTGGTTAACACTATTTAGCTGCCCCAGAGCACACCAGAGAGGGGGAAGAGTGCTCATACTTACAAAAAAGCATCTGAACTTCACACTTACAAACTCTCAGTTCCCTACAAACATTAGACATTCTAATCATCTCTAACCCTGGACATACCATATCCGTAACATATAGAAAGCAACCCCCAACTCCAAAGATCTAGCTGCAATAATAAATGAGGCATGTACCCATACAGCCACGGGAAATCTCTACACCCTTATGGGCGACCTCAACCTCCCTTCAACCTCAGACAAACAAGCCAATACATTCCTGGATGCAATGGAAGCCCTCCAGCTAACCCAAATAATTGATACACCAACTCACTCCAAAGGGTCTATTCTAGACCTCATCTTTGTATCCAACAAACTACACAAAGAAAACCTAGACATACAAACTGACCCAGTATCATGGTCAGATCATACCATGATAACCATCAACATACCAGCCAACACCACTCAAACGAAAACCATTCAACAGCAACAATTCCAACGTCGTTTTAAGGCATTCAATGCAGAATACTTCCTTGACCAGACCTCAGCATTAATAGATGCAGACATAGCTGATCTAGATGAATTCATAGACTCATCAAACCAAACAATAAGCAATGCTGCAACCTTCCACAAAAAAACCACCACAAAACACCAAAAATCTACACGAGCACCATAGTTTTCCAAAACACTGGACCAGATACGAAGAGATCTTAGACACCTCAAAAGGAAATGGAAAAGAACACAAGAAAATACAACAAAGACACAACTGTGCATCTTACAAAAGAAATACAGTAACTTATGTAACAAGGCACAAAAGGAATACATCACAAATACACTAATGAAATCACTCAACCGCCCAAGAGAACTATTCTCCATTGTAACCTGAATGACAAATGACCCCAACACAACTGATACAACTACTGAAAAAATGCAAATTGATCCATAAATTATGGCTGACTTCTCACACAGCAAACAACGAACAACTACACAACAATGCTTTGTACTATCCCAACAAAATAAAGATACAGAAAAGAAACACCTATGGCACAACTTCAACCTCATAAATAAAAGAGAAATACTTCACATCATCAACATTAATACAATAACCTCACCTCTAGACCCATGCCTTGTGACATGGCTGAAAAATCTACGCAACCAATTCGCCCAAACCATCCTACAGATCATTCACTCCTCTCTGACACTAGGATACTTACCTCCTGTGCTCAAACAAGCATCTGTACACACTATCTTTAAAAAGGCCTCAATGGATAAGACCATCCCTAGCTCCTATTGTCCAATTGCGAGCATTCCATTTCTGGCTAAAATAATTGAAAAAAAAACATACAACAATAACTACAAGACCATGTAGATACACAGGCACCACTAGACCAACACCAACATGGTTTCCGCCCACAACATGGTATGGACACCCTCCTAACAGATCTCTTTAACAGACTAATCGCTGGTCTTATCAAGCCCCGACAGGGATTTGTGTTACTATTCCTCGACATAAGTGCTGCATTTGACTCAGTGTCTCACTCCACCATGCTAAACAGGCTAAGAGACATTGGCCTAACAGATAACACATTAAAATGGTTCGAATCATACATTTCTGACAGAACCATGCAAGTAAAGACTGGCACAACCAACTCCAGACCATTCAAATCATCACAAGGTATCCCTCAAGGCTCAGCTCTTTCCGCTCTACTGTTTAACCTATATATTCAACCAATCTGCAACCTTCTACAGAAATGGAACATGCACTACCACCTCTATGCAGATGACATCATGTTCTACACACCATTCAGCACTAATAACACAGGTACACTAAAAAAATTTTTTTTTAAACTGCCTCTAATGTTTCGATTGATTTTTACGTTTTTTGGTGCGCTGAATCCAAATCTGGTAACCAATTTGCTCCATCACGTACAGATTTTTTGCTACATTGGGTAAGCAGTTTGAGGTGAACGTTTCAGATTGAGTGCGATCGAGATAAAAGTTTCTTGGATGAATTCTTTATACTAATTGTTTAGTAGTTATTCAAATAAGAATAAAGAAAATTGTAACAAGGCAGCACATAAGAATAGAGTAATGTCAACAAAACACACTGTGATGGTAGCAAAATTGTCTGCACTTAAAACAGCCACATACATGTGCACAAACATTGAGCATATAAGAGCGAGGTTAGACACAAAGCGAAGCAAAGAAATGTGCAAAAAATGTTGTACAGGTATGTATGTAAGAATAGAAAACGCAAACCGCACCATTGCAATACATGAAGACAAACACCCGATGGTGTGAAAATAAAATTCTAATAAAAGAGATCCGACACTGTGGTAATAACTAGCAAAAATTATTTCAAAGTTTAGTAAAAACACGATATTTGTCAACACAGTTTAGATTTTAAAGTCATTATTGGGTCAATCAATCTCCTGGTGGGCCCGTTTCTTCTTCCCCCGAATGCTTCTCTTGGTGCGCTGCTTGGCGTATTTTTCATCTGGGGTTTCCCACAGCAGCAACCAGCAGAAATCAGCCATCATAGTGGTGTTCCATCTTCCTTGGTACCTTCTCTCTGCGTCCTTGATGTCCTGGTGAAACCTTTCACCTTGTTCTTCACTGTACGCCCCCAAGTTTTCGGGAAAGTAGTTCACATGGGAGTGCAAGAAATGGACTTTCAGGCTCATGTTACAGCCTTGTTCTTTGAAGGCATTGAGCATCCTGGCAACAATATCCTTATAGTTCTCATCCTGCCTGTTCCCCAAGAATTTGAGAACAACATCCTTGAAGGAATCCCAGGCTTCTTTTTCCTTCTCAGACATCGTTTCAGCGAATGCTCCATCTGAAATGAGTTTCCTTATATCAGGGCCAACAAACACTCCTTCCTTTAGCTTTGCTTCAGAAAGTCGGGGGAACTTTGAGCAAAGGTACCGAAAGCACTCACCATCTTTTGGAAGGGACTTGATGAATTGCTTAATGAGACCCAACTTAATGTGGAGAGGTGGTAATAGAATTTTATCACGAGGTACCAAGCTCTCATGAAGAACATTTTTCTCACCGGGTCTCAAATACTCCCGAATTGGCCAGTCTTTTTTCCCCCAGTGTAGGTCGCGGGCCCGGCTATCCCACAAGCAAAGGAAGCAGGGATATTTGGTGAAACCGGATTGCTGCCCTAATAGCATGGATAGAATTTTAAAGTCTCCACAAATCATCCACTTATGCTCATCATAACGAATCTTCTGAAGAATCAGGGCCAAATTCTCGTATTTTTCTTGGAGAATAACAGAGTGAGCAATAGGAACTGAAGCGAATATGTTGCCATTATGAAGAAGAACAACTTTTATGCTGTCTTTTGACGAATCAATGAACAGCCGCCATTCAGCAGGATCATACTTGAGTTTAAACTTTTCCATCACTCCGTATATATCGTTGCAAAATACCAAATCTTCCTCTTTGCTGAAATATTTCAAAAATTGTGTCTCGCGGTTGCGGGTACCAATAAAAAGTTGTTCCTGGTGACAATAGATTTTTCTGTTTAAGCCGAGAACCTAGCAGTTGGGCAGCATCTTTTGGGAGTCCTAAATCCCGGACTAAATCATTCAATTCAGCTTGAGAGAAAAGTTCAGGTTTCGGATCTGGTTCAGTTTCAAACTCGGAAGTACTGGACTCATCGGGGAAAAGCCATCTGATGAGTCTCATCATGATCAGAACCGTCCACACAAATATGATCCAAAGATTTTGGTGGTTCAGGCACAGGTACTTCGTTGCTATGAGACATAGGCCTAATTGCTGAGGGAAGGTTGGGGTAACTTATTACGTTCTTATTTTTTAAGTTGTATCCCTTCACAATGCAAGAGCAAAAATAGCAGTCACTGCTGTGGTCTCTTTGTTCACGCCACATCATAGGTATTCCGAAACGAAATGCTTGTTTTTTACCTTTCATCCATAAGCGTAGATCTTCCTCACATGTCTTGCACACTTTGTGAGGAGCCCACGGTTTGTCTTGATCGCCTAACTTCAAACCGAAATAGGCGAAATATACTTTTTTAATAAATGCAGAAATGTTCCTCTGCCGCTTTTTCACGGTATATTCCCCACAAATAAAACAAAAACTGTCCGGAGAGTTGACGCAACCTCTGGCTCTGTGAGCCATCACAAATACACAGCACTGCAAACTACAACTGTAGTGAACCACTTCGGAATAAAGCTGGATTACGACTGAGCAAACAAAAGGTAATAATGAACTTGCAAGAAACTGAAATTTGATAGGAACGTTCATGTCGCAACCACCGTGTTTGAGCGAGCGAACGAGGCGAGGCGAACAGGAAAGAACATGCGCCAGCGCGAGTACTGGATTTAGCCCCCTGCCTCCCAATTGTCCTGTTAATGTATAAAATGAATACAAAACACTCTAAAATATCATGAGGGAGTGTTTCTAGTTAGTTAACCATTACAACCTCTATTTTGGGCCAAGAAAATAAACTGCAGTCGGCTAAAAAGAAATTATGTGAACATTCCTTATATGGGTAAGAAATCTAATTTTGCAAGAAAACGTGACGTGATGGAACATTTTGGCTATTTTTCCTGGATTCAGCACCCCAAAATCTATAGGAATCAGTTACAAAACTGGAGGCAGTTTTTTGGTAGTGTACCTGTGTAATCCAAACTTCTCAACTATAACAGATGTCTTTAATGCCGTGACTAACTTCCTAGCTAATATTAACCTCACAGTAAACAGAAATAAAACAGAAGCACTACTCATCTTCAGAGACCAAGAATTCAAGGCACCAAAAAAGATAGTAACACAAGCTAAATTGCCCATGTTCCCCGTAAAATAGTTATCTCCAAGTTATAATGCCCTGTTCAATGTAATTTCAGTTTGTTCAATGTAAACCGCCTTGATATCATGAAAGGCAGTATATAAGAAATGATAAATAAACAAGATACCGATATATCTATAAAACAACAGATGAAATACCTAGGTATAACCATTGACAGCAACCTCAACATGGAAACCCACATCAAGAACTCAGCGAAACTGGTATACTGAAAGCTAAAGTTAATCAAACTGCTTCGACACATCTTACATGAGACTGACTTCAGATCAATACTACAAGCCATAGTCACACCACATCTTGACTATGGAAACATCATCTACCAGGGCCTTACAAAATCTGCGCTTTCACCACTACAACTAGGTCAAAACACCACCGCCAGAATTGTCACCACCAGTCCAACAATCCTTCATATAACACCAATACTAAAAAACTTGCATTGGCTCCCAATTGCATAACGAGCAAAATATAAAGCCATCATCACCACCTTCAAAATCATTCATAATCTATCAGCCCCCTGTCTCTCTGAAATGATCACAACATCGCACACAACAAGACCAAAAAGAGCTGCCAGTCAGAATCTCCTGAATATCCCCCTACTCAAGACCAAAACCACAAAACAGACCAGCAACAGAGCATTCTCTTTGTATGCTCCATCAATATGGAACACACTTCCGGACAACATAAGATCAGCTAAATCCATCAACGATTTAAAAAAGCAAGCAAAAACACATCTATTCAGAGAATACTATGGACTTGATGACAAAACATAAACCAAACACTAACATGCCACACAGAAGACCAGAAAAGATAAATCAACCAACACAAAAAAATGTTATTTCTACATGTAAATAGTTAATTCTCCCCACTTATCTCCAAGTTGCACGACCCAGTTTAATGTAAAGCAATTCCTTTGCAATTGTTATGTTGTTTGATGTAAACCGCCTTGGATAAAGGCGGTATAGAAAAGCTGTTAAATAAATAAATAAATAAAAATAAATCAGAAACAATCAGGCCCATGTCCAATTCTTCTTTTGTGGACAGAAGTACTACACCCCCTACACTGTACCACTGCCTTGGATTTTGGCAGCCCAAATGCAAGCTCTGACCTTTTCAATGCCTCTTTTGAGTTGGAAGTGGTGCCAGAGGACTGGAAAAAGTCACATCTGGTCCCTTTACACAAAAGCAAAAGTAGGGATGTGGTTGAAAACTACAGGCCAGTTAGTCTAACCTCTGAACATAAGAACATAACATATGCCATACTGGGTCAGGCTAAGGTCCATCAAGCCCAGTATCCTGTTTCCAACAGTGGCCAAACTAGGTCATACGTACCTAGCAGTTTCCCCAAAAGACACAGGTTCCGCAATGCTTGTACTGGGTCAAGCATTGATATCCTGGGTCACTTCTTAATAATGGTTTATGGACCTTTCCTCCAGGAACTTGTCCAAACCTTTTTTAAACCAAGCTACACTAACAACCTTTACTACATCTTCCGGTAACAAATTCCAGAGTTTGATTACACGTTGAGTGAAAAAATATTTTCTTTTATTAGTCTTAAATAGTTTACCCTGTAGCTTCATTGCATGTCCCCTAGTCTTTCTATATTCTGATAACGGAAACAATCAATCTATGTTTACCCGTTCCACTCCGTTCATTAATTTATAGACTTCTGTCATATCTCCCCTCAGCCGTCTCTTTTCCAGGTTAAAGAGCCCTAACCTTTTTAGCCTTTCTTCATAGGAGTATCCTTCCATCCCCTTTACCATTTTGGTGGCTCTTCTCTGAACCTTTTCTAATAACGCTATATCCTTTTTAAGATACGGCGACCAGAATTGCACACAATATTCAAGGTGCGATCTCACCATGGAACGATATAGAGGCATGATAATATCTTTTGTTTTATTTTCCATTTCTTTCCTTATGATGCCTAGCATTCTATTTGCTCTCTTGGCTGCCACTGCACCCTGGGCCGAGGCTTTTAACATGTTATCCACAATGACGCCTAAATCTTTTTCCTGGATTGTGCTTCCTAATGTAGAACCTTGCGTTGTGTAACCATAGTTTGGGTTGTTCTTCCCTAGGTGCATAACTTTGCACTTGTCCACATTAAATTTCATCTGCCATTTTGATGCCCAGTCTTCCAATTTATCAAGATCCTCTTGCAATTTTCCACAATCCTCTTGGGTTTTAACAACTTTAAATAGTTTTGTGTCATCTGCAAATTTGATAACCTCACTCGTTATTCCCCTTTCCAGGTCATTTATGAATATGTCATAAAGCAGCGGACCCAGCACAGATCCCTGGGGTACACCACTATTCACCTTTCTCCATTGGGAAAATTGGGCATTTAGCCCAACCCTCTGCTTTCTATCTTTTAACCAGTTCCTGATCCACAGTAGTGCACTGCCTCCTATCCCATGACACTTTAGTTTTGCCAAAAGTCTCTGATGCGGGACCTTGTCAAAGGCTTTCTGAAAGTCCAGATACACTATGTTAACCGACTCACCTTTGTCCACCTGTTTATTCACACTTTCAAAAAAACATAACAGATTAGTAAGACAAGATCTTCCTTGTCTAAAGCCATGTTGGCTGTCTCCCTTTAGGCCCTGACTATCTACATGCTGAGTAATTTTATTCTTTATGATGGTTTCTACCATTTTTCCCGGTACTGACGTGAGGCTCACCGGTCTGTAGTTTCCCGTATCACCCCTGGAACCCTTTTTGAAAATTGGTGTTACATTGGCAATCCTCCAATCTTCAGGTATTAGAGATGATTTTAATGATAGCTCACAGATTACTAATAGCAGGTCTGCAATCTCATATTTCAGTTCTTTCAACACCCTTGGATGTATACCATCCAGGCCAGGTGATTTGCTATTCTTCAGGTTATCTAATAGTTGTAATAATCTTCCGGATGTATCGATATGTCCTTCAATTCTTCCATACCTTTAAATACCACTTCAGTCATGGGTAACATTCCTACATCTTCCTCAGTAAAGACCGAAGCAAAGAATTCATTCAGTCTCTCCACTATCGCCTTGTCGCCTCTTAGTGCCCCTTTAACTCATCTATCATCTAATGGATCAACTGACTCTCTCACAGGTTTTTTGCTATGAATGTACTTGAAAAAATCTTTATTTCATGTTTTTGCTTCCGCAGCAAGCTTCTTCTCAAATTCTCCCTCTGCCTGCTTTATCAATGCCTTGCATTTGTTTATTTATTTACATTCTCTTATATACCATGCTATTCTGCATCAGTGTGGTTTACATTGAACAAACTGCAATTACATTGAACAGGGCATTATAACTTGGAGATAACTATTTACAGGGAACATGGGCTATGGAGGGTTAAGTGGCTTGCCCAAGACCACAAGGAGCACCTGTGGGATTGGAAACCCCAGTCCTTCTGGCCCAAGGTTGCTGTCCTCTAGTGGGATTTGAATCCCCAACCTTCTGGCCTGAAGTACCTTGCCCCAACCACTAGGCCACTCCTCCACTCCATTTGCATTTGACTTGCCAGTGCTTGTGCTGTTTCCAGGTTTCATCGTTTGGCTCTTTTTTCCATTTCCTGAAAGAGGCTTTTTTGGCAACAACAGCCTCTCTGACCTCACCTTTAAACCATGCTGGCAGTTTTTTGGACTTCCTTCCACTTTTCTTAAAGCGTGGAATACAGCTGGTCTGGGCTTCCAAGATACTCTTTTTCAACAACACCCAAGCTTGATGTAAGTCTTTAACCTTTGCAACTGCTCCTTTTAGTTTTTTCTTAACTATTTTCCTCATTTTATCATAGTCTCCCTTTCGAAAGTTAAAAGGTAGTACTGTGGATTTCCTTACTATCCCTCCTCCACTAATTAAATCAAAGGTGATCATGCTATGATCACTATTGCCAAGTGGCCCCAACACCCTTATCTCTTACACTAGATCTGGTATTCCACTAAGAACTAGGTCTAATATGGCTTCCCCTCTGGTCGGTTCATGAACCAGCTGCTCCAAGAAGCAGTCATTTATGTCATTTAGGAACTTTATCTCCCTAGCATGTCCTGCCGTGACACGGACCCAGTTGATACCGGGGTAATTGAAATCACCCATTATTACTGCGCTGTAACTTTTGTTAGCTTCCTTGATTTCTTTGAGCATTTCATCATCCATTTGTTCATTCTGGCCAGGCAGTCGATAGTACACCCCCACTGCCATCGCCTTCCCCTTTTTACATGGAATTTGAATCCATAGAGATTCTACAGCAAATTTTGTTTCCTGCAAAACTTTAATCCTTTCTGACTCAATGCCCTCTCTAACATAGAGCGCAACCCCTCCACCAATTTGATCAGCTCTATCATTATGATATAGTTTGTACCCAGGTATCACAGTGTCCCACTGGTTGTCCTCTTTCCACCATGTCTCTGATATTCCAATCATATCTAACCTATCATTTAGTGCTATATATTCTAACTCTCCCATCTTATTTTTTAGACTTCTAGCATTTGCATACAAGCATTTTAGAGACTGTATTTTATTCATATTAATTTGGCTATTGGTAGACATGGGTAATTTGGGATCTTTAAGCTCTGTCTGCTCCATACTTGAGGGCATTTGGGCTACTTTACTCTTTTTTGGAACCTCTCTGCTTTTGGTAGTATCCTTCAAGGATACATTCTTCTGAACCATCCGCTCTTGTCGGCTTTCCCCTCTGTGGTGAGTAAATTATTGGAAACGCTGCTGAAAGAGAGAATAGTGAGGTTTCTGGAGTCCACTGGATTGCAGGATCTGGGAATCATGGATTTACCAGAGGTAGATCTTGTCAGACAAATCTAATTTATTTCTTTGTCTGGATGACCAGGGAGTTGGACCAAGGGAAAGCCCTAGATGTGGTGTACTTAAATTTCAGTAAAGCCTTTAACACCGTTCTGCATAGATGACTTATAAACAAACTGAGCACCCTAGGGATGGACCGAAAAGTTACTGCTTGGGTTAGAAATTGGTTGAGTGGGAAGCATCAAAGGGTACAGGTAAATGGAGCTCACTCTGAGGAGAAGGAAGTTACCAGTGGTGTGCCCCAGGGATCTGTCCTTGATCCAATTCTTTTTAAATCTTTGTTAGTGATATAGCGGAAGGACTGGGAGGTAAGGTTTGCCCCTTTGCAGATTATACCAAAATCTGCAATAGAGTAGACACCCATGAAGGAGTAAATAACATGAGGAGGTATCAAGCTAAGCTTGAAGAATGGTCACAAATTTGGCAGCTGAGATTTAATGCTAAAAAATGCACGGTCAGACATTTGGCAGCTGAGATTTAATGCTAAAAAATGCACGGTCAGACATTTGGGCTGCAAAAATTCAAGGCAGCAGTACAGTGTAGAGGGTAAAGTACTTCTGACCACAAAAGAAAAGCGGGACCTGGGTGTGATTGTGTCTGACGATCTTAAACTAGATAAACAGGTAGAAAAGGTGACGGCAAAAGCTAGAAGAATTCTTGGGTACATAGGGAGAGGAATGGCCAGCAGAAAAAGGAGGTGATAGTGCCTCTGTATAAGTCTTTGGTGTGACCCATTTGGAGTATTATGTGCAATTCTGCAGACCGCACTTTCAACAGGTTGGAGTCAGTGCAGAAGATGACTACTAAAATGGTTAGTGATCTTCATTATAAAGCATATGAGGACAGACTTATGAACCTTAATATGTATACTTTAGTGGAAAGGCGGCATAGAGGAGATATGATAGAGACATTTAAATATCTCTGTGGCATAAATGCACAGGAGAGCCTCTTTCGATTGAAAGTAAGGGGTGGAAGGGGATAGATTCAGGAGTAATATGCGGAAATATTTCTTTATGGAAAGGTGGTAGATGCGTGGAATAGTCTCCCAGTGGAGATGGTAGAGATGAGGATGGTATCTGAATTCAAAAAAGCATGAGACAAACACAGAAGATCTCATTATTGCCCAGTTTCCAATCTCCCCTTTCTTTCCAAACTCCTTGAAAAAATTGTTTTTGCACAACTCTCTCACCACCTTGATTCCACCAACTTCCTTCACCCTCGTCAATCCGGTTTGCGTCAGGGCCACAGCGTCGAAACTGTCCTCCTCGCCTTCACCAATGCACTGCATGTAGCTCACAACTGTGGTGACATCTCGGTGGCGGTAGCCCTTGATCTCTCTGCTGCCTTCGATTTAGTTGACCACTCTCTCCTTCTTCTTTGCCTTTGGGATGCAGGCCTATGTAGCACAGTCTATTGCTGGTTCCACTCCTTCCTCTCCTCTCGGTCCTGTGCAGTTCTTTCTTCCTCTCCCTCCATCCCTTCCTCTGACCCATTTCCTCTTCCCTGTGGGGTTCCCCAAGGTTCCGTCCTGGCCCCCCTCCTCTTTTTTTTTTTTTAAAGTTTATTTTCATTTTATACAACATACATCCACTATAACTTACAATCACAGAATCTTAGCCACAGCTTCCTATTTAACCATCCCTCCCCCTAGTCCCTCCCTCCACCCATCCTCACCCCCCCCCCCCCGGCTCCTTATGGTACAACTACTTACTAACATTTAGACCTAGCGACAAAGTCATCTATACATTGCCATTTGTTCGCTTTGTTCTTTCCCTTCGTCCCTGCCCGAATACATGTGTTTTGACAGTAGGTAAATGTGCTAACGATTTTGGACCGACCTTGTCCTTTCTCAAAACTAATATACAAACACAAAATATTCCACCATTGATTAAAGTCCAGCTTGGAGAGATCTTTCCAGCAGGTGAAAATCAACTTTAATGCAACGCCCATCATAAAGTCTGTGATAAGGAAGCTTATCATAGCTCAGGAAGGAGCTATAGTAAAGGTGAAGAGACTCTGAACAAGCAACCTGTCAGTCCTGGTAGAAATAAGAAAACAGAAATTTTCCATAAAAGACTACCAGTCCCAGAATGCACCAGGTTTCCAACAGCCATTAGAGGAGCTGAAGTGGGGAAACGTGTGTTCAATCAGGAGGGCTATGAGGTAATCCCCAAGCACTCATCTCAAAGGGCAGGGCCTGATTCAGCACAGCTGCGCTGTGCTAAGGTGGAGCACTCATCTAAGCAGAATAAAGGTAGAGTTTATTCTACAGAGAATTATCCTCAGAATCCTTATCCTCAGGATCAGCTTGGATATCCTCATCTTGGACATCTTCATCATCTGGAGGATCATCAGAAGCAGAAGCCAGAGCGAACGGACAGAAAGGGCAAGAAACCCTTTGGAAGAAAGAAGAGAAAAGCATTTGGGAGGTCTAAAGGAGTCCAGAGCAGTACGTATACTGGGAGACATTCAAAAGGCCAGCATACACCATTGGACTGGGGAAAGCCAGAGGAATGGTGCTGCAGAGCTAGGAATCTCCAGAGGGTACCTGTGAGGGAGATGGCTGCACTTGGAAGGGACCCTAAGACCCGTGCCAGAAGGTATGTGAAGAGAGATCCAGTGTCCAGGGATCTGGATTGGAAGGCTGGACATAAGAACTGGACTACATACTGGCCAGGCTATTTAGAGAGGAACTCTAACAGCAATGGAAGCTCAGGTATGAACACTGATCTATGCCCTAGCTATAACCTTGAAAGACAGCAGGGAAACAAGTATTCTCCTGAGAGTGCTACATTGAGAAATTCCTCTGTGCCAATCCATGATATTGAACCCATGATTGTTGAAGAAGGGGGAGCGGTCTTAGATACAGGCTGTGAATATATGGATTGCTCTCTGTCTAAACTCCTTTGGTAATTTTCTGTTACAAAGTACAACAACCATCACAAAGAAATACAAACTTGTTCTTTAATCTACTCAGAAAAGCTCCTGAAGTAGGATTTGAGCCACGCAGTAGAAAGCAAGCCAGCTAAGGGGTTTCAGCTGGGTAACTGCTAGCAATTGAGCCTTACCTAATTGCTTGTGAGCTCTGAGGGAATCACTTCTGAATTTATGTGTGAAGATATAAGAAGTTAACCTGAAAAGAACAGTTTTTCCCTTCTTTGTGGGTTTTGCTTGTTGTTTGAAACACTGCTAAGAAAATATTAGCTAAAGCCTACAGAAAAGACCAGTTTGTTACCAACCAGGTCTTTATTCCTTTCATTTGATTGCCTGACAAGTTCAGCTGTTGTTTTCCTGATTTTGTTTTTCTAAGTTTAACACTGAAAGCAAGTGTCCTGTTTTATGTGCTACCAAGCATATCTGTGTTGGGAGAAATAACCCCATAAATAAATGTCTTATTGGCTTTACACTCAAGCACAACTTAATTATTGTGAGTGGCTGTGTCTGGTGTGAATGGACTGCATTTCCCACAATCCCTTGCAAATCATATTGAGATATGCACTTGCCAAGACTGTGAACATTCTCACCCAGGCAGCCGTCTGACAAGCCAAACAAATAAAGTTTATCATTAGTTAAGCCTACTGTATCATCCGCAGAGCATAGTAAAATTGTCGGCCAGCGCAAAGGGGTCTGAAACTCTAAAATGTATTGTATCCTGTCCCATATCCGCACCCAATAATCGTGAACGTGAGGGCAATCAAATAGCATGTGTTTCAGTGTGGCCGGGATAGTTTTACATGTCCAGCACGCATTCGTGACATTACTATCCCATTTAGATAATTTTACCGGGGTAATATGAGCTCTATGGGTCAAAAAGAAAAGGGATTGCAGAATAGCAGCACTGTTTGCCTTGATCCAGATCCTTTTCCAATCTACCGGTTGGAAAGGAGCGCCTAGTTCTTTTTCCCAGACCTTTTCAAGCCCCATTAAATAATTCGGGGATGCATCATGCAAAAGAGCGTAGAAACGGGAGGCTGCGCCCTTCCCGGAACCACCAAGTTCCACCCGTTGTAGCAGTTCCCACTCCGCAGTCAGTTTACCCACATGCACCTCGGCCTTGGATAAACAATGAGTTAACTGCATCCATTGAAAAAAGGAGGAAGCGGGGAGTTGGAACTCACTTTGCAGTTCCTGGAAGGTCTTCCAATTCTGCAGCGTCGCTAATTGCCCTACCGTCCAGATCCCTTTATTTTGCCAACTCTTCCAAGAGATTACCTTATGCCCAATCTTAAACCTGTTGTTGTACCAAAGGGGAGCTCCCCGGGATTGCGGTGTGTCATTACATACTGCCCGCTCGAACAGGCGGGAAGCTTCCTGAGTGGCAGAGACAATTCTACCAGATGGGAAGGAGTGTGGCCACTCCATGCCCAACAACAATTCTAATGGGATCGGGTGAGCTATCCGTCTCTCTACCTCTAGCCACACAGGAGATTCCGCCTGCTCAGCCTCCATCAACCATAATGCCCCTTGCTTGAGGCGAAAGGCGATGTGATAATTCTGGAAATCCGGAAATTGGACTCCCCCCGCCTCCTTCTTTTCCTTCAACTTACGCGTAGCAATTCTGGGGGGTTTACCCTGCCATAGGAAGTTGATTAGACATTTTTCTATAGAGCGATATAACTGAGGGGGAAAGCGCAACGGTAGCATTTCTAATATATAATTAATCTTGGGAGCCAATACCATTTTAATTGATTCCACTCTGCCCCACCAGGATATGTGTAAGGGTGACCATCATTTTGTAAACTCCAGGACCATCTCACTCATGACTTTCCCGTTCAATGCAATGGTATCATCCAAATCCCTCATATACCAAACCCCGAGATATTTATTTATTTATTTATTTTATTCACATTTATATACCGCATCTTCCAAGAGTTCAGTTGCGGTTTACAGTTAACAACAATAAACAAATCAAGTTTGTTTTACATGGAACATTGCAATGAAACAGAACTTATTTACAAGGAACATCATATAAAGTATAGAACAGACAATGTGGTATAATACCGAACAGTGTGGAAACTATATACAAGTTATATATGAATATATATACATGGATTACATGGGGGAGGTCAGAGGATCATCATTGGAGAGTGCTATCTGTATAGGTTAAAGGTTTATTGCATAGAGCAACCGAATTGTCTATTTAACCTTTGTCTAGTGTAGATATTGAGTTATTTATGTTATAATGTTTGGTGAACAGATGGGTTTTCAGTTTCTTGCGTAGTTCTGTGATCTCTGTTAGTTTTCGTAGCTCCTCTGGAAGGGAATTCCAGATAGTAGGGGCTATGTGCGAAAATGCTCTATTGTTTGTTGATTTGTGGGCTTTTGTGAAATCTTTCGGGATTTTTAATCTGCATAGTTGTCCTTTTCTGTGTGTAGGCTTAGCTGGTTCTTTGTGTATTAAGTTACATAGCATGGATGGGGCCAAATCATATAAGGCTTTGAATGTTGTTATTATTGTTTTGTAGATTATTCTACTTTGAATTGGTAACCAATGAAGGGAGGCTAGTATTGGTGATATGTGTTGAAGGGAATTGATTTTCAATGTGATTCTAGCTGCAGCATTTTGTGCGAATTGCAATCGTTTTATACTTTGTTTCGTTAAGCCTATTAGGATTAGATTGGCAAAGTCAAAGTGTGGGGTTATTGTAGCTTGTATTATGTTGATAAAGTCCTGTGTGAAAACTAGTGGACGGAGTTGTTTAAGAGTTTTAAGTTTGAAATAGATTTTCTTTATGGTATTGCTGATGTGAGTTTCCATCGTAAGGTGTGTATCTAGTATGACACCTAGATATCTTATTTCCTTTTTTATTTTGATTTCTTGGTTTTGGAGTCTTATGTGTGATGGAGGGATATAGGTTCTGTTCTTGGTTACAATTAGAACTTCGGTTTTAGCGTGATTGATGTGGAGGTTTTGTGTTTTTAGCCAAGTTGTGACTTCATTATAGCAGTCCGATAAGAGTTGAAGTGGTAGGTTGGGAATTGTGAATGGAATATAGAGCATAATATCATCTGCATAGAGATGATATTGAACTCCAAAGCTTTTGAATATGTTGCAGACTGGTTTTATGTAAATATTGAAAAGTAGAGCTGACAGCGCTGAGCCTTGAGGTAATCCAATTTCTTGCTTGTAGGTGGTGGAGTTTTGATTTCCAATTCTTACATTTTGTGTTCTATCAGTTAGATAGGATGAGAACCATTTGTGTACTGTAGAGTTTAATCCTATTTGTTTTAAGTTATTGAGCATTATTGTGTGGTGTACGCTATCGAACGCAGCTGATATGTCGATGAACAGTAGGATAAATGCCTGTTTAGGATTGTCAATCTCTCTTAGGAGTGCATCTATTAAAACTGTGAGGAGTGTTTCCACTCCATGGCAGGGCCGAAAGCCATATTGTTGCTCATCAAGAGGATAGGATGAGTCAAGAAAATCTTGTGTTTGTAATTGAACTACTTTTTCAATTATTTTGGCCAAAAAAGGTATGCTTGATATGGGTCTATATGACGTTGGGGATGTTTTATCTAGTTTGCTGTTTTTGAGGATTGGCCGGATTTGTGCGTGTTTAAGAGATGGTGGGAGGTAGCCTTGGGTAAGTGAGAGGTTTACTATTGAGAGAATGTAGGGCAATAAGATTGGTAGTGTGTTTTTTATCCAAGTTACTGGACATGGATCTAGATAAGACGTTGTGGTGTTGAGGCCAGAGATGATGTTTTTTAGTGTCTCTTTAGTTATGGGATGGAACTCTAACCATTCATTTGTATGTTGGTGTGACAAGAAGATAGTGTTTATAGGTATTGATGGCAATTTTGCTTTGTTTTGGTAATGTTGGGCTAAAGTTTGAACTGAGATGTCTGTGATTTCGCTGTCAGAAGTTTGGGGGTTGGTTAGATTTCTGACAATGGAGAATAACTCTCTTGGTCTGTTATATGATTTTGAGAGTATTTTGGCATAATATTCTTTTTTTGTGCTATCCAAGGTTTCTTTGTATTTAGTGAGTAGATTATTGTATATTTCTTTGTGTATCGTCAATTTGGATTTACGCCAGTTATGTTCTAGTTTTCTAAGGTTCCTTTTCATCTGATTTAGTGTAGTATTGAACCATGGTTTGGCATTGGAGTTAGAGTGGTTACTCTTTTTGTGTATTTGATTAGTTTTGGCGGCATTGTAGATGGTGTCATGCCAGTTTTTGACAGTGTCATCTAAATTCGTCTCTGTTGTAACGAGGTGGGGGATTGTTAAGTCAATAAATTCATCATTGTTAAACTTTTTAAATCTTGTGGTTGGGACATTTCTGATGTAATTGTTAGTATTAGTGGATGGATATGTAAGGTTTAGTTTAATAATGTGGTGATCTGACCAGGGTATTTGAGTGCATTCAACTGAATTTGGGTTGATTAGTTTGAAGAGTGAGTTAGGGAGAAGGACAAGATCAAGAATTCCACCTTTGATGTGTGTAGATGTGTTTATTATTTGATGATATTCTATGTCAGAGATAGTATCAAAGAATAGTTTAGATTCCGATGTTGGTAGCGAGGGAAGGTTGAAATCTCCTAGCATCATTATGGGGTGTTGTTCAGTTGAGGAGCTGAGGAGTTCAATGAGAGAGTCAATGCAGTCTGGTTTTTGGTTTGGGGGCCTATATACCAAGCAAAGTTTCATGAAGCCAATATTTATTAATAGTGTGTCTATGTTGTCAGAAATATTGGGTTGGATTGCTTTGGCGCATAGTACCTTTTTTGTCATCATTAAAACACCTCCGCCTTTTCTGTTAGTTCTATGTTTATAGAAGGTGTCATAGTCTTCTGTATTAAGTTGGTTTATGTAGACTGAATCGGTATCAGAGAGCCAGGTTTCTGTAACGCATAATATGTCTGGTTTTAAGTCGGATATTAAATCATTAAATATAGGTAGTTTGTTTTTCATCGACCTTGCGTTGATAAGAATACATGAGAGGGAAGGTGTATTATTTATGTGTGTTCCCTTGAGTGTTTGTAGTGTGTTTATTTGTTTTATGTGAATCAGTCTATGTAAATTTGATCTGGGATGGTTATTTTGATAAACGTGTCCAATTTGGTAGTTGTTTCGCATGTGTGTATGAATAATAGGAATTGTTTTGTGGTTTAAGCTGTTTAGGCTTAGGGTTAAGTCAATGGCTAGTATTGCTAAGACTAAGCCAATATAGAATATTTTCATTTTTTTGATGTTTGTGCGTGGCATTTTTAAAGGGTTGGTGTTGGTGGAGCTAAGGAGTAATATACTAGGGTAAGTAGATGTGAGCAAGGTATTCCAATGGGGAGTTTGAATATGCAGAAGTTGAAAGTAGAGCTGCTAGAAACAGTATCAATTCTGATTGGTATAAGCTACTGACAACAGTATATTATTGTGAGTGTAACTGATAGTAAACCTGGTAGATGATAATATGCTACTGGTAACAGTAATAGATTGATTGAGAGTTACTGGCTGGCTAGTTTCTGACAATGTTTATGATTAATAAGGTATTCCTGTTCGGTAATCCAGTTTAGTCCTCTACAATTGGGTAGTGCCCCTCCTCCTGCAGCCGGGAGACTGGACCAATCAAATCTTCTGTAGTATATATATGCAGCAGGAGCTCCCAGAAGTCCCCAGTGTGTCCAGTCTCCCTGCAGCTGGAGGACTTCTGTGCCCCTGCTGGGCACGCTAAGTGACACTTGAAGGAGCAACACTAGTTAGTTAGTTCTTTTGGGGTTTATTTCTGGCCCTTTATATTCTATTTCTTTTGCTAGGTAGCTGTATCTTTAAAAAACAAAAAAAGAAAAAGGCACAGGGGACTTTCTGGGGAAAGCCAGACCTGCCTTGGGCTCCTGCCTTTCTGCCTGGGAATCTCTGAAGCCTGGGTTGAGCTCTCCCCAAGGCTGTTCGGGGAAGAGCCATACCGGCTGCAACATTGCCTGTCACTTGGAGAAGTGGGCTGAGTTCCTTGCTGTTCCCAGAGCTGGTAGGAATTTTCCTTGTTTTAAGCTTTCAGCTCTCTGTTCTTTGCTTGGGCAGAGGCTCTGTCGGCTCCCCTGGCTTCCAAATTGCACTTTTTCCTGCCTTTTTTCGCTTGCCCTGTATTAGAGGGTCGTTTTCTTTCTTTTCCATATTATTTGGGTACCTTTGTATTTTCGCGCCTTTTTTTATTGTGGGTGGAAAAGTGCGGCGGCCATTTTGGATTTCTAAAGTGTGCTTTTTAAGGGCACCTTTTAACACTTGCGCACGGGTTCCCCTGGTGTTTTTGGAGTTTCTTTTGCTGGCGATTTTGCTCAGGGCACTCCTAGGATTCTGGGGAGTATTTTGTTTACTGTAAAAAAAAAAAAAAAAAAAAGGTTTTAAAATTAATACTGTGCTGAATTGAATAAGGTTAGTCCCCTTGGTGTGGGCTTCCCTGTTCCTGTTGCCTTATTTTTCCCTGAGAGCACGTGGCCTTGGCATGGCTGCCAAACCTCAGTGTGTAATTTGTGGCTCCCGCAGAGGTACAATGACTGACTCTGGAATCTGTAAGAGCTGTGCTGCAGTTTCTTCAGAACTGGAGCTGCCTATTGAAATTAAGGAACAGCATGTGCCCGGGAACCCTTCTCTTTCGAGGGACAGTGTCCCTTCACCGAGCATCCTTCCTTCTGGTCTGGGCCCGGCGTCTGATACGTCGGTCCCTGAGCTCCAGCAGGCAGCTATGGTGGCGTCGCCTATAGACTTTTCCCCGGATTTTGTTCTTCTCATGCATCAGGCCTTCCGCTTAAGCCGGGCTGGTCATTTGCCGGAGGCTTGGCCCGCCTCTCTCCCCCCAGCTCCCGCAGGGGGGGTTCAGCGGTCTTCTCAACCCGCTGTCAAGCGGCCCAGGTTGGGGGACCAGGATCAGGACGCCCTTTGCCTCCCGGATTCCGAGGCTGAGGGGGATCCAGATATTGAGGTGGAGGAATTAGAAGACGGAGAGCTTCCAGAGCCGGAAGATCAGGCTCGCATCATTCGGGTGTTTCGAAGGGACGAGCTGGTACCTTTGGTCACGGAGTCCCTCCAAGCACTTAACCTCTCTGCGGTGCGGCCGCTGGAGGAGGAGGGTCTCGAGGATCCTCTCATTCAGGCGGTCAGGGATGCCCAGGTAGTTTTTCCCGTGCACCGAGTAGTTGAGCAGATGATCCATGCGGAATGGGAGCAACCGGAATCCGCTTTGAAGGGGATTCGGACAATGAATCGTCTTTACCCCCTTGCCGACAAGGACAGGGACTTGTTTAAGTCTCCACTGGTGGATGCTGCCGTTTCGGCAGTGACTAAGAAAACCACCATCCCGGTTGAAGGGGCCGCGGCCCTGAGGGATGTTCAGGACAAAAAGGTTGATAATTTGTTGAAGCAGGCCTTCGAGACCAACGCCTTATCGTTACAAGCTTCTATATGTGGGGCGTGGGTAGCTCGAGCTTGTTTGCGATGGTCGCAGCACCTGCGCTCGGGGTCCGGTATGGACCAACAGGGGCTGTTGGACGTTACCCGCGTGGAGTCGGGATCGGCCTACTTGGCGGATCTGTGTTATGATTTAATACGCTCCCTAGCTAATAGCATGGCCTCCATGGTAGCGGCACGACGGTCCATCTGGTTGCGCAATTGGGCGGCCGACGGTTCTTCCAAGTCTCGCCTCAGTAAACTACCCTTTAAGGGCAGGTTGTTATTTGGGGAGGCTCTGGATAAGTTGGTGAAGGATCTCGGTGAGTCGAAGGGTGGTCGACTTCCAGAGGATAAGCCTAAGCTTAATAGGTCGTCCACCTCAGCGCGCGGCCAGTTTCGGGATGCGCGCAGATTTCGTTCTTCCCGGCTGTGGAATTCGCAGCGCGGTCGTTTTGGAACCCGTCATCAAGGGTTTCGTGGTTTCAGAGGAGCGGGAAGGGGCTTCTCCGGAGCCGCTTCTTCCTCGGCCTCTTCCTTTAATCGCAAGCCACAATGAAACGAGGCGGGCTCTAGAGGAAGACCCGGTCATCGGGGGTCGTTTGCGCGACTTTCTTCCTTCTTGGGCCCAAATTACGTCAGATCGGTGGGTGCTGCAGATTTTAGAAGAAGGTTATGCCCTAGAGTTTGCGCACCCACTTCCGGATTCGTTTGTTCTGTCTCCCAGCAAGGGAGCTCAAAAGGCGCGGGACATCCGCGTGACCCTGGATCGGCTTCTCTCTCTGGGGGCCGTGGTTCCGGTCCCGCCTTGGGAAAGAGGCGCAGGTCGCTACTCCATCTATTTTGTGGTTCCCAAAAAGGGCGGTTCCCTTCGTCCGATATTGGATCTCAAAGGCGTGAATCGCGCTCTCAGAGTACCGCACTTTCGCATGGAGACCCTGCGGTCAGTCATCGTAGCGGTGCGTCAAGGGGAATTTTTGACATCCCTCGAGCTTACAGAGGCCTATTTACACATTCCCATCCGGCCCTCCCATCAACGGTTTCTCCGCTTTGCGCTCCCGTGGGGCCATTTTCAATTCCGGGCCATGCCGTTCGGACTCGCCACGGCTCCCCGCACCTTCACAAAGGTAATGGTTGTAGTCGCGGCGGCGTTGCGCAAGGAGGGCATCCTAGTCCATCCATATCTCGACGACTGGTTGATTCGAGCGAAGTCCAGTCGGGAGTGTGTGCAAGTCACGAGCAGGGTGGTGGATCTCCTTCGGTCCCTCGGATGGGTGGTGAACGAATGCAAGAGTTGTCTGTCTCCGACACAGGATCTCGAGTATCTGGGAGTCCGCTTCGACACAGCAAGGGGCTTGGTGTGCCTTCCGGAGCGCCGCGTGCTGGCATTGCGGGCTCTGGTCCGTCTCTTCCGGGGGATGCCAGCTCCGTCGGCGTGGTGGTACCTGCGGCTCCTCGGCACGATGGCGGCGACCTTGGAGGTGGTGCCTTAGGCGCGCTTCCACATGCGTCCGCTGCAGAGTGCTCTTCTGCGACGTTGGTCCAACCAGTTCGGCTCGTTGAACAAGAGATTGCCTTGCCCAAAGACGGTTCGCCGATCCCTCCGGTGGTGGCTCTCCGCCGAGAACCTGTCGCGAGGGATTCCCTTGGAGTCTCCTCTGTGGGTTCCGTTCACGACGGATGCGAGCTTAACCGGCTGGGGGGCTCACTGCGAGTTCCGCTTTGCTCAGGGGGAATGGTCTCCCCTGGAGGCCTCTTGGTCGATCAACCGTCTCGAATTGCGGGCAGTCCGGCTAGCCCTGGTGGACCTGGAGACCCTGGTTCTCGGACGGCCGGTGAGAGTCCTGTCGGACAATGCGTCCACTGTAGCTTACATCAATCGCCAAGGGGGTACCGGCAGCGTGGCCCTGGAGGCAGAAGCGGCGGCCTTGTTCAACTGGGTGCAAACTCGCCTTCCGGCAATCTCGGCGGCTCACATTGCGGGCGTAGGCAATGTCCAGGCCGATTTTCTCAGCAGAGTGCGGGTGGACCCCGGAGAATGGGAGCTAAACCCACAGGTTTACGCACAAATCGTCCGGCGGTGGGGTCCTCCCATCATGGATCTCATGGCGACCTTTCAATCAGCCAAGACAGGGCGCTTCTTCAGCAGGCGAAGGGAGCGCATGTCCGAGGGGCTCGACGCTCTCATTCAGCCGTGGCCCACGTCCGGTCTTCTTTATGTCTTTCCTCTGTGGGCTCTGATCGGCCGGGTCATACAACGTATCGAGAGCCACCGGGGTCGCGTGTTACTGGTGGCCCCGGATTGGCCCCGGAGGCCCTGGTATGCCGACCTGGTCCGGTTGCGCGACGGGGTTCCTTGGCTCCTGCCCGCTCTACCGGATCTTCTTTTTCAGGGTCCCTTGCGGATGCCCCAAGTGGATCGATTCTCGCTTACGGTTTGGCCATTGAGAGGGCTCGGCTGAAAAGGAGGGGCTACTCCCCCGCGGTGATCTCTACCCTGCTGCGGGCGAGGAAAACGTCCACTTCTCTTACTTACGTTCGGATTTGAAGGATTTTTGAAGACTGGTGCTCCCGGCGGGGAGTCCGGGCGGCGACGGTTTCAGTGCCCGTCGTTTTAAGTTTTCTTCAGGATGGTTTCGATAAGGGCCTTGCGGCTAGTTCCCTAAAAGTCCAGCTGGCGGCTATCTCGTGTTACCGCGGCAAGGTTTTGGGTCGTCTGCTCGGGGCTCATCCGGATGTACGCCGATTCCTTACGGCTGTTTTTCATTTGCGGCCCTCCCGCAGAGTTTTCGTTCCTCCTTGGGACTTGAATTTAGTTCTGAGGGCCCTGGTTCGTGAACCTTTTGAGCCCCTGCGCAGGGCGTCTCTGAAAGATCTCACGCTGAAGGCGGTTTTTCTTGTAGCCATCTGTTCGGCACGGTGCATTTCGGATCGGCAGGCATTGTCCTGTCGAGAGCCTTTCTTGTCTTTTTCCGCGGATCGGATCATTCTCCGTCCGGTTCCTTCCTTTCTGCCAAAGGTGGTGTCTCCCTTTCACATGATTCAGGCAGTGTTTCTTCCAGTACTTTCTTCGCAATCTGTCAGGTCAACGGACAAGGGTCTTCTCCGGCTCGATGTGGGTCGCACGCTCCATCGATATTTAAAGGTTACAGAGTCCTTTCGGAAATCTGACCGGTTTTTCGTGCTCTTCGGGGGCGCGCGTAAAGGGGAGGCAGCGGCTAAAGCCTCCATTGCGAGATGGCTCAAAGAGGCGATCGCGTCCGCGTATCTGTTGCAACAGCGGTCTATTCCGGAGGGTCTGAGGGCTCATTCCACTAGGGCTCAGGCGACCTCTTGGGCGGAGTATAGCCTGGTTCCGCCGGCAGATATCTGTAGGGCGGCCACTTGGTCGTCTCTGCATGCTTTCAGTAGACACTATCGCTTAGATGTGTCAGCGGCTCGGGATTCCTGTTTTGGTTCGGCGGTTCTGCGCGCCGGATGGCAAGGTCCCGCCCGGTCTTAACTGCTCTGTTACATCCCAATTGTAGAGGACTAAACTGGATTACCGAACAGGAAATGGAAATTACACTAACCTGGTAATTGTAGTTCCTGGAGGGTCCAGTTTAGTCCTCCTTCCCTCCCGACTATCTGCTAATGTAGTGCGGCGCGCTTTTCCGAACGGTTGATGATACGACGATTCCTCTTGCCGTTCGGTCCCTCTGTTGCAGCCGCGTTTTTTGCTGAGGCTCTTCCCTGTCTCGGGGGTTCAGGCAGCTCCTGAACTTCTGGTGGGGAGCGGTGTTTTGCTTCCTGAGGCGTCGGTGCCGGCGCAATGCAGTGTTCTGACTTCCTCGTTTGGGGAGGGGGTTGGATATTTCTTGGGGGGGAACAAATTGTTCTTTAATTAGGTCATTTTGTATATTAATCTAATGTGTTGCTTCGGTAAGTATGCTTTGTTACTAGTACACTGGGGACTTCTGGGAGCTCCTGCTGCATATATACTACAGAAGATTTGATTGGTCCAGTCTCCCGGCTGCAGGAGGAGGGGCACTACCCAATTGTAGAGGACTAAACTGGACCCTCCAGGAACTACAATTACCAGGTTAGTGTAATTTCCATTTACTGGCAACAGTAATGAGATATTATACTACTGGGAACAGTAATGACAATAGAATAACAGCTGACAACAATAATGAGATAATATACCACTAACAACAGTAATAGTTTGTTTGAGATAAGAACATAAGACATGCCATACTGGGTCAGACCGAGGTCCATCAAGCCCAGTATCCTGTTTCCAACAGTGGCCAATCTAGGTCATACGTACCTAGCAGTTTCCCCAAAAGACACAAGTTCCACAATGCTTGTACTGGGTCAAGCATTGATATCCTGGGTCCCTTTTTAATAGTGGTTTATGGACCTTTCCTCCAGGAACTTGTCCAAACCTTTTTTAAACCCAGCTATACTATCAGCCCTTACCACATCCTCCGGTAACAGATTCCAGAGTTTGATTACACGTTGAGTGAAAAAATATTTTCTCTTATTTGTCTTAAATAGTTTACCCTGTAGCTTCATTACATGTCCCCTAGTCTTTCTATATTCTGATAGCGTAAACAATTGATCCACGTTTATCTGTTCCACTCCATTCATTAATTTATAGACCTCTATCATATCTCCCCTCAGCCGTCTCTTTTCCAGGCTAAAGAGCCCTAACCTTTTTAGCCTCTCTTCATAGGAGTAGCCTTCCATCCCCTTCACCAATTTGGTGGCTCTTCTCTGTACTTTTTCTAATAACGCTATGTCCTTTTTAAGATACGGTGACCAGAATTGCACACAATATTCAAGGTGCGGTCGTACCATGGAGCGATACAGAGGCATTATAATATCCTTTGTTTTATTCTCCATCCCTTTCCTTATGATACCTAGCATTCTGTTTGCTTTCTTGGCCGCCGCTGCACACTGGGTGGAGGGTTTTAACATGTTATCCACGATGACTCCTAAATCTTTTTCCTGGGTGGTGGCTTCTAATGTGGAGCCTTGCATCGAGTAACTATAGTGTGGGTTGTTCTTTCCTAGGTGCATGACTTTGCACTTGTCCACATTAAATTTCATTTGCCATTTGGATGCCCAGTCTTCGAATTTATCCAGGTCCTCCTGCAGTTTTCCACTTTCCTCTTGGGTTTTAACAGCTTTAAACAGTTTTGTGTCATCTGCAAATTTGATAACCTCACTCGTTATTCCCTTTTCCAGGTCATTTATGAATATGTCAAAAAGCAGCGGACCCAGTACAGATCCCTGGGGTACTCCACTATTCACCTTTTTCCATTGGGAATATTGGCCATTTAGCCCTACTCTCTGCTTTCTATCTTTTAACCAGTTCCCGATCCACAATAGTACACTGCCTCCTATCCCATGACTTTTTAGCTTTGCCAAAAGTCTCTGATGGGGGACCTTGTCAAAAGCTTTCTGAAAATCCAGATACACTATATCAACCGACTCACCTTTGTCTACCTGTTTATGCACACCTTCAAAAAAACATATCAGATTAGTAAGACAAGATCTTCCTTGTCTAAAGCCATGTTGGCTGTCTCCCATTAGGCCATGACTATCTACATGCTGCGTAATTTTGTTCTTTATGATGGTTTCTACCATTTTCCCTGGTACTGACGTCAGGCTCACCGGTCTGTAATTTCCCGGGTCACCCCTGGAACCCTTTTTAAAAATTGGTGTTACGTTGGCGACCCTCCAATCTTCAGGTATTACAGATGATTTTAATGAAAGTTCACAGATTACCAATAGCAGGTCTGCAATCTCATATTTCAGTTCTTTCAACACTCTGGGATGTATACCATCCGGTCCAGGTGATTTGCTACTATTCAGTTTATCAAATAGTTGTAATATATCTTCCCGGTGTAGCGATATTTCTCTCAATTCCTCTGCAGTATCACCTTTAAATACCACTTCAGTCTTGGGTAACATCCCTACATCTTCCTCAGTAAAGACCGAAGCAAAGAATTCATTCAGTCTCTCCGCTATAGCCTTGTCTCCTCTTACTGCCCCTTTTACCCCTCTATCATCTAACGGTCCAATTGACTCTCTCACAGGCCTTTTGCTACGAATGTACTTGAAAAAGTCTTTATTTCGTGTTTTTGCTTCCGCAGCAAGTTTCTTTTCAAATTCCCGCTTTGCCTGCCTTATCAATGCTTTGCATTTAACTTGCCAGTGCTTGTGCTGTTTCCAGTTTTCATCATTTGGCTCTTTTTTCCATTTCCTGAAGGTTGCTTTTTTGGCAGCAACAGCCTCTCTGACCTCACCTTTAAACCATGCTGGCAGTTTTTTGGACTTTCTCCCACTCTTCTTAATGCGTGGAATACAGCTGGTCTGGGCTTCGAGGATAGTAGTTTTAAATAACGCCCAAGCTTGCTGTAAGTCTTTAACCTTTGGAACCGCTCCTTTTAGTTTTTTCCTAACTATATTCCTCATTCTATCATAGTCTCCCTTTTGAAAGTTAAAAGGTAGTACTGTGGATTTCTTTACTATTTGTTCTCCAATAATTAAATCAAACATGATCATATTATGGTCACTATTGCCAAGTGGTCCCAACACCCTTATTTCTTGCACCAGATCTGGCGTTCCACTAAGGACTAGGTCCAGTATGGCTTCCCCTCTGGTCGGTTCATGAACCAGCTGCTCCAAGAAGCAGTCATTTATTCCATCTAGAAACTTTATCTCTTTAGTTTGTCCTGCCGTGACACTGACCCAGTCGATACCGGGGTAATTGAAATCACCCATTATTACTACTCTGTTGTGACTTTTGTTAGCTTCTGTGATTTCTTTGAGCATTTCATCATCCATTTGTTCATTCTGGCCAGGCGGTCGATAGTACACCCCCACTGCCATCACCTTCCCCTTCATAAGTGGAATTTCAATCCATAGAGATTCTACAGCAAATTTTGTTCCCTGCAAAACTTTAATCCTTTCTGACTCAATGCCCTCTCTAACATAGAGCGCAACCCCTCCACCAATTTGATCAGCTCTATCATTACGATATAGTTTGTATCCAGGTATCACAGTGTCCCACTGGTTATCCTCCTTCCACCATGTCTCTGAGAGTGCAATCATATCTAACCTCTCATTTAGTGCCATATATTCTAACTCTCCCATCTTATTGTTTAGACTTCTAGCATTGGCATACAAGCATTTTAGAGACTGTATTTTATTCATATTAATCTGGCTATTGGTAGGCATGGGTAATTTGGAATCTTTATTCTCTGTCTGCTCCTTACTCAAGGGCATTTCGGCTACTATACTCCCTTTTGGAACCTCATTGCTTTTGGTAGTATCCTTCAAGGATACCTTCGTCCGAACCATGCGCTCCTGGGTGACTGTCGGCTTTCCCCTAATTTCTAGTTTAAAAGCTTCTCTATCTCCTTTTTAAAGGTTAATGCCAGCAGTCTGGTCCCATCCTGATTAAGGTGAAGCCCATCCCTTCGGAAGAGCCCCCCCTTTCCCCAGAATGTTCCCCAGTTCCTAACAAATCCAAAACCCTCATCCTTGCACCATTGTCTCATCCACGCATTGAGACTCCGGAGCTCTGCCTGTCTTTTGGGTCCTGAGATAATATGCCACTAACAACAGTAATAAATTGTTTGAGAGTTTCTAGCTGGTTAGCTGCTGGTAATTGTTTCAATTGATAGAATACTCTTGATAACAGTAATGTGTACTACTGACAATAGAGCTATAAGAAATGACTGTTTGTGAGCTAGTTACAGATAACTGACAACAGTACTGACTGTAGATATAATACTGACAACAGTAATAATGTGGAATAATGTTAACTATTTGCAGGTTGTCTACTGACAACGGTGCTGGTTAGATACACTACTGACAACAGTACTAAAAATGATAAGATGCTAATTATTTACAGTCTGACTACTGACAACAGTCCTGGTGGAAGATATGCTGTTGATGATAGTAATAGCGTATGTGTTAGATACTGTGTTGCAAGCTGCTGACTTTATACTGATTGTGGAATTATACTTGCTGTGCTGGGAGAATCTTAGAAGGGCATGAGGTGTGCGAGCTCTGCCGTGCACGGCTTAGATGATGATTCCTCGTTGAGTGTAGGCGGTCTGGTGGCAGCAAGTCTCAGTCCCTCCAGAGCATGTGACTGAGAAGAGGGCTGTTGGATGTTGGCGCTCATGCTGGGCTCAACCCTGATCGGTGAGCTTCCAAGATGGCTGCAGATAAGAGTGGCTGATGAGACTGAATAGCGTAGCTTGGTGATAGAGTGGATTGACGAAGGACTTGAGTTATTCTTAGTAGAATGTTCTCTAGGTGTACAATGATGATTGTAGTGCCCCGCCTAAGGGCCACGCCAAAGGGCCCTCTTGCGAGGCCCTCAGGCGCGGGCCTGCCTGTCGGCGGTGCTTTAAATATGCGGCCTTTGTTCCTCCCACAGCCCCGATTGGGCCGGAGGACCGAGAGGAGTGCTTGCTGGCCTGCTCGGTGCTTCAACCCCCGATCGGGTCAGTCGTAGATGGTCGCTGGGCTGAAAAAGGCTTTTCCCGCCGACGGCGGTGCTTTAAATATGCCGCCTTTGTTCCTCCCACAGCCCCGATTGGGCCGGAGGACCGAGAGGAGTGCTTGCTGGCCTGCTCGGTGCTTCAACCCCCGATCGGGTCAGTCGTAGATGGTCGCTGGGCTGAAAAAGGCTTTTCCCGCCGACGGCGGTGCTTTAAATATGCCGCCTTTGTTCCTCCCACAGCCCCGATTGGGCCGGAGGACCGAGAGGAGTGCTTGCTGGCCTGCTCGGTGCTTCAACCCCCGATCGGGTCAGTCGTAGATGGTCGCTGGGCTGAAAAAGGCTTTTCCCGCCGACGGCGGTGCTTTAAATATGCCGCCTTTGTTCCTCCCACAGCCCCGATTGGGCCGGAGGACCGAGAGGAGTGCTTGCTGGCCTGCTCGGTAGCCCAGACAAAGGGGTGTGGTTCTATCAAAGACTTAAAAGCATACTTATTTAATGGGAATGCAACCGATTTCGACCAGTTAATTTTATAGCCTGAGAGACCAGAGTATACACTGATCAAATTCAAAAGGGTGTCTAACGAAGAAGGCCGTACATACAACAACAAATCATCTGCATACGCTGATATTTTGACCTCCAAATCCCCGATCCGGACTCCGTTGATCTCAGGGTGAGAGCGAATCAGAAGCAAGAGGGGTTCGAGAGCCAAATCAAATAATAGAGGTGATAGGGGACATCCCTGCCTCGTTCCCCTATGTAAGGCTACAGGAGATGACAGGGCCCCATTAGCTAGGATACGTACAGAGGGATTGGCATACAAACTTTGGGTAAAGCGCAGAAAGGTATCTCCAAAACCAAACCACTGCAGGGTGCGAGACAAAAAAGCCCACTCTAATTGGTCGAAGGCTTTCTCTGCGTCTAAGACAAGGCCTATCATTGGGCTCTCTTGACCCTCCACCACCGCCAATACATCCAAGAGGAGCTGTGCATTATCCGAGGTGGCTCTACCAACGATGAAACCGCATTGAGTGGGGTGAATCAGGTCAACAACAACCCTGGATAGCCTTCGAGCCAAGATAGAAGCAAACAACTTGTAGTCCGCATTTAGTAATGAGATAGGGCGGTAGTTCTCCACCTTTTGTGGATCTCTTCCTGGCTTAGGGAGAACAATTACAGTGGCATCATTAAATGAGCCAACTGAAGGGGATTGGGCCATAAGAAGACTGTAGTACTCCAACAATTGAGGTGATAATTCTTTCGTGAACACCAGATAAAATTCACACGGGATTCCATCGGGCCCTACCGCCTTCCCAGGCTTCCCCGCCTTAATAGCCTCTTGGATCTCACCTATTGTTATATCAACGTCTAGCTCACGTTGTTGGCCCTCCGTGAGTCTCGGGTGAGCTAATTGTCCCAGCAGACCCTGAAAATCCGATTCCCTCGGCTCCCCTTCAGAGGAATACAAATTCTCATAGAAGAGACGAAACGCCTCCACTATATCTGAATTCTTCGAGAAGGATTCCTGGTTCATCCCTTTGATCACCTCTATTCTAGCTTTAGATGCCCGGGGGGTCAATACATTAGCCAACAAATTGCCAGATTTGTTAGATTCCAAATAGTTTCTGGTCTGCTGCCGGCTTAAGATCTGCTGAGCTTCCGAAGTTAATATTTGATTATACTGAAATCTAAGCCTCTGCAGCCGTAGCAGAATATTAGGATCTGACCTGGTAAGCAAAAGTCGCTCTCCAGCCTTAATTTGTAGATCTAGATCACGAAGCGTCCCTTTCTGCAGTTTAGCCAGAGATATTGTATAACTGGTTATCCTAGCTCGGATATTTGCCTTAAACCCCTCCCACCAGGCCCAACCAGAAGTCTCTCCGGGTAGGTTTATGGAAAAATATTCTTGGATGGCCTTCCGCATGGTATCACAAAACCCTGGATCACCCAGTAGCCCTTTATTAAAGTGAAAAGCCCGGGTAGAATCCTCCCTTTCTCCCAACATCACCGAGAATGTTATAGCCGCATGATCAGAAATCTGAATGGGATTTATAGTGGCCTCCTCCACTATGGGAATGAGGGATTTGGAGACGAGAAAGTAATCAATCCGAGAATGCGATTTATGGGGGAGAGAGAAAAAAGTGAAATCCTTCTCCTCGGGATGTAGAAACCTCCAGATATCTGTTAAGCCTATTTCTTGCATAATGGACGCAACCACTGGGGCAGCCGAATGAGAACGATGAAAACGGTAAGGGGAACAATCAATTAAAGGGTCTAACACCAGATTGAAGTCCCCTCCGACCACTATATCATGGGCAGTGTGTAATAATAGCTCAGCCGCAATCCCGTGGAAGAAGGTAGCATCATTGATATTCGGGGCATATAAATTTAAAATAGCCAGCTTCCTCCCATTTATGCGTACTACCACTGAAGCCCATCTGCCCTCCAGATCCGAGTGGCAGAGCTCAATTGCTGGAAGAAGTGCCCTCCTGATTAAGATTGCCACCCCATTCTTATTTTTCACTGCTGCGGAGTGGGCTACTAAGGTGTACTTCCCCAACCCCAACTTTTGGGTTTCTTTAGAAGTTAGACGGGTCTCTTGAATCAGGACCACGTCTGCCCGTTCCCTGGCACAGTATACTAAAATCTTCTTACGCTTGATGGGATTGTTTATGCCTTTCACGTTCAACGATAAGAACTTAAGAGAGCTCATGGGACAGGATACATGTGCAAAGCTTCAGTGCATTACAAAAGTGGCATACAATTAGAAAATAAACATAGACTCTGACACTAGGACCTAGCAGAACCTTGAGAAAAACCCCGATACCATAAGGAGCCAACACATACCCCCAAAAGAGGGGCCCGCACGGGTGAGCCAGCCTGCCCAGGTGCTACCCACGCCCCGAACCAAAACATACCTACTTTCTCCCGGTGCCGCCCTCCCGGCCTACCCCCAGGTTGACCTGGGCAACTGCTATCCAGCGCCAACTCCCCCATTACAGTCTAACATCAGTAAGGGAACCACACACACTTGACAATTGTTCATCTTCGACGGGAGCGGCAACATCCATGTCCCACGTCAGGTTTACTAAAGCCAGAGCTCCAGTGCTTGCAACATTCAATGCATACGGGCCGCCTCGTGCTCCTCAATAAACGCTTTAAGCGCATCCGAGTCCTCAAATGTGCGCGTTTGATTGTGCAGTGTCACCCGCATCCGTGCAGGAAACATGAGGCCATACCGAGCCTCCAAAGCCTGGAGTCGAGGGCGAAAGGCGAGCATCTGCTTCCTTCTGTCCACCGTCGCTTTGTGGAAGTCTGGGAAAAAGGCCACCTTCTGGCCATCCATCTGGAGAGAGGGGCTCACTCGGGCTACTGCAAGGATCCTGGTAACATGTGAATGACGCAGCGCACAAAAAATGATAGGTCGAGGTTGCCGCACATTAGGGCCTGGGTGCGAGGGGATCCTATGCGCTCGCTCAATCTCAAATGGAGTATCAAAAACGATATTCAGCAGTTTTGGCACCATTGATATTATATAAGCGGTTATGTCCGGTCCCTCAGCTCCCTCCGGGACTCCCACGATTCTCACATTATTTCTGCGAGTTCTGTTATTCAAGTCTTCCAGGTTCCGTTCCAACAAAGCTATGTGCTTGGAGTTGGAGCTAACCGATCTCAGGCGGTCTTCATGCACTGCCACAGCCACCTCCACGCGAGTAAGTTTTTCCGCTATGGCAGCCACTTGAGTTTTCATTTCTCTAAGTTCCAGCATGTCGGCTTGCAGCACACTGAGGGTCTCCCCGTTCGCTGCAACCATATCCCGCACAGCACGGAGTTCATCAAGGACTGTCTGTAGGCCCGCTGGAGGCTCCCCCCCATGTGCCATCTTTTGTGGGGAGGGAGGATCTGATTTGGCCCATTTGACACCAGAGCCAGTGGGCGCAGGATACTCAAATCTAGTAGGCTTACCCGCAGGCATTCCAGCACCACTTAGGACTGTTCCGACCGCTATATTAGTCGCCTGGGGGGGCACAGGGAGCAGTATTCTTCACAGGATTAGGGCAGCTCGAGGTCTAGGCAACCATCTTGGATCATGTTAGCTCCGCCTCATCCGGCCCCCCTCCTCTTTAATCTTTTCCTAGCTCCCCTCGCTTTACTGATACAACAATCTGGGATCTCCGCTTTCTACTAAGCAGATGATATAGTTCTTCTTTTTCATACTTCCCCTACCCACCCTGACCTTTCTACACTTAATTCTTGCCTTTCTACTGTTGCTGACTGGCTGACCCGGAACTGCCTCCACCTCAATCTGACCAAGACCACTGCGATCTGGTTTCCTCATGGTAACCCACCCCCCTCATTGGCCCCATCATTCTCCGGTACTCCCATACCTTTGGTTTCTACCTTCCGCTACCTAAGCGTACTCTTTGACTCCGATCTTACCTTTCAACCACATGTCTCTCACGTCACCGTTTCCTTCCGCACCCAGTTTAAACTGCTCACCCTTGTCCATAGGGCACTTCATACTAACACCCCACAATATTTGGCAGATCTTATCCACTTTCACATGCCCAGACATACCCCCCGTTCATTTCACCTTAACCCCTTAACCTTACACTTCCCCCCCCCCTCCCGTGCCCACCTCCAGTCCACCCGCTCCTCAGCTTTCTTTTTCGCAGGCCCTGCCCTCTGGAACTCCCTCCCCACTTCCCTTCATTTAGAACCCCATCATACCAACTTTAAACGTGACCTAAAGACCCACCTCCTTTCCTTGGCCTTTAATCTTCCCTCCCCTCTCGTGTGAGTCTCTCCTTCTATGTTTACTGTCCTATTTTCCTCTTTTCTCCCCTATTCTGTCAAGGATTGTAAATTCTTTTTCCATTTTCCTGGCTTTGTGCCTCTCCTTTTTTCTTTTTTTTTTTTTCTTTTTTTTAAATTTATTGTATTATAAACTGCTCTGATTACCACAGAAGGGCGGTCTATCAAGCGAAATAAACATAAACATAAAGAAAAAAAGGGGACTATTGCAGTTGATATGGAAGGGCAAGCTAGATAGGCTATGTGGTCTTTTTCTGCAGTCATGTTTCTACGTTTCTATGACCCTGGATTTTTTAGCATTAAATCTCAGCTGTCAAATTTTCGACCATTCTTCAAGCTTAGCTAGATCCCTCTTCATGTTACCTACTCCTTTCCTGTGTGTCTACTCTATTGCAGATTTTGGTATCATCTGCAAAGAGACAAACCTTAACCGACAGCTCTTCCACAATATCACTAACAAAGATGTTAGGGAAAGTCTCTCACGTGTCTATGTACAGCGCTGCATATACCTTATAGTGCTATATGTTGTTTTTTAATGGATATAGCTTTATTATTCCGAACAGTTTTACGTTTGCCATGATTTTATTTGATGTCTTCTAAATGATATGCATGTACTTATGTAAATCCCCTCAGAAAACACTGGAATGGGTGAGTATAAATTTAATCAATAAAATAATAAATGAAATCTCACTGGTCACCTGATGGCCATATGCAGATTTATTTTTATTTATTTAAAGTCTTTTCTATAACGTGCTCTTTAAAATCAGCTCGGTTTACAGTCAACAGCAAATTTGTACAGTACAGGCCAAGCCGGTATTATACTTACAATGAGCAGGTTTTGCAACTTGGACTAACTGGGGTAACTATGTACAGGCTGCGAAGCAGATCAGCTTGGCAGCTCATTTAAGTAACTATATACAGGCTATGCAGTCGCCACCGATGTGCAGTGGTGACAGGGGCTGCTTGCCAACTATTTACACGACTAGGTGACTATATACAAGTGCGTACCAGGGTGCCTGGTAGCACTAATGTGCCGGGCTGGGTCTGTGTACTGTGGATGTGTTGGGGGGGTTGTCTTGGTGGTTGAGTATGACTGGTTGTTTTGCGTCCCCGTTGTGAGAGTAGTGCTGGAGGAAGATGTGGTGCTTCAGGGCCTTCCTGAATTGGGTAATGTCAGTGATAGACCGGATGGTGGGCGGGAGGATTTGAATCAGCTCCTCTTTGACAGTGTTGTACTTCAAGACATTGAAGGAAAGTATTTCAGAAGGCCCACTAGTGTTTCTCAATTAATCTAGGTCAATATTTTGCTAGAGAGCCTCATTAGGTTTTTCTACATGATTATTTATGGATTTTCCATGGCTCCACGCCTTTCCATAGAAACATAGAAAATGACAGCAGATAAAGACCATCCAGCCTATCAATCCACATCATCTGCTCAGCTCTACTATCATTTCCTCTTCATCGGAGATCCATTCTGATTGTCACATGCTTTATTGAATTCAAATACCATTCTTGTCGCCACTACCCAAACTGAGAGGATGCTTCATGCATCTACAACCCTTTCTCTAAAGCAATATATCCAGTTTAATAGCCTCCCTCTGGACTGATTGCATTCAGTTTATATTTTTTGAAGGTGCAGTGTCCAGAATTGCACACAGTACTCCAAAAGAGATCTCGCCAGGGAGAGACGCTATCACCATTCCATGTAAAGGACCCAAATGGCAGGCAGAGCTCTAGAGTTTCAATGCATGGATGAGCCGATGGTGCAGAGAAGAGGAATTTAGAGTTTTAAGGAACTGGGCAACATTCTGGGGGATAAAAATCCGAGTTCAAAAAAATGGGCTCCACCTTAACCAGGGTGGAACCAAGCTGCTGGCACTAACATTTAAATAGGAGATAGATCTGCTTTTGAACTAGAACCTGTGGGAAAGACGACAGTCACTCAGGAGCACATGGTTCAGAGTGAAGTTTCTTTGAAGGACATTATCAAAACAGAGGCTTTAGGGCATCCCAATAGAAAAGTTGCAATAAAGGCAAAAGTAGCACAAGCCCCTTTAAGTAAAGAGTAGGCAGAGTTGAAAGATTGAAAACTATTTCTATCAACTGCTAAGCAGGTTATAAACATAAACAAAAATAATGCTTTGAAGTGTCTGCATGGAAATGCTGGAAACCTAGAGAATAAGATGGGAGAGTTAAAATACTGTATATATAGCACTGTTATTTACTCCTTCATAAAGTAGAAAGACTAGGGGACACGCCAATGAAGCTACAATGTAATACATTTAAGTCTAATTGAAGAAAATATTTTTTTGCCCAACATGTGTGATCCAGGTTCTCCAGTTAAACTTTACAAAATTTTGTGTGCTCTTAAGCACCAAAACTCAGATATTTATCAATTTATTTATTAGAACTTATATACCGCCACTTCCAAAGATCAGTGACGGTTTACAGAGAACAAAACTAGAAATTTACATTATAACTTTGAAAAACTTATTTACAGAACAAAGCGTGATAGTAGAGCTTAACAATTTGCATAACTATGTACAATATGGAGATGTTGTATAGCATATGTGAAGGTGCGTGAAAGGGAGGGGATGGGGAAGCAAGGGCTATCAAGGGGGTTGTGAAGTTTGAGGGAGATTGTTATTGGTGGAGGGACAATAGTACTCAACAAATAGGTGGGTTTTGAGCTCTTTCCAGAAAGTTTGGAGGTCTTTGATGGCTCTGAGGTCAGGGCCGGCCCGTCCATTGAGCAAGAATGTTGTTTGCACAGGGCCCCGTGTTTCAGGGGGCCCCGCGCAAACAGCATTCTGCCCATCAGCCCAGGAAAACTTTAAAAGAAAAAACAAACTTGCTACTGCCGCTGCCGCAATGGCAGCAGCAGAATCAAGTGTCTCCCGCGGGGCCCCCGCCCGCCCAACAGAACCCTCCCTCCTGTCCGACAGAGCCCTCCCTCGATCACTCTCCTCGGCGTGGCTTTCAGAGCCACGAAGGGGACTCTTTCCCTCTCGCGGCTCTGTTAAGCCCGCTGGGGCTGTTGGGGCCAGGCATTTCCTGTATCCCATCAGCCCCGGCCGGCTTAACAGAACCGCGAGAGGGAAACCCTCCCTTCGCGGCTCTGAAAGCCGCGCTGAGGAGAGTGATCGAGGGAAGGCTCTGTTGGGCAGGAGGGAGGGCTCTGTTGGGCGGGCGGGGGCCCCAAGGGAGACCCTTGATTCTGCTGCTGCCATTGCGCAGCGGCAGTAGCAAGTTTGTTTTTTCTTTTAAAGTTTCCCTGGGCTGATGGGGGGAGGGGGGTTAGGACTGGTAATGAGTTGGGGGGGGTCTAGGACTGGAAATAGGCTGATGGGGGGTTTAGGACTGGTAATGGGCTATGGGGGAGGCTAAGAATGGAAATGGGCTGATGGGGGGCTTAGGATTGGAGATGGGCTGATGGGGGGGTTATGACTGATAATTGGCGATGTGTGGCTTAGGACAGGTAATGGGCTGATGAGGGGGTTAGGACTGGTAATGGGCTATGGGGGGGCTAGAACTGGAAATGGGCTGATGGGGGGTTAGTACTGGTAATGGACTATGGGGGGCTAGGACTGGAAATGGGCTGATGGGGGGTTAGGACTGCTAATGGGCTATGGGGGGCTTAGGACTGGAAGTGGGCTGATGGGGGGCTTAGGACTGGTAATGGGCTATGGGGGGGGTCTAGGACTGGTAATGGGCTGAATGGAAGGAGGGACCTGAACTGCAAATAGCTGATGGGGATGGGGATGGGGGCTTGGAATAGAAATGGGCTGAGTGGAAGGGGGGCTTGAACTGCAAATAGATGATGGGGAGGGGGGCTTGGCATGGAAATGGGCTGTGAGGGGAAGGAGCTAGAAATGGAAATGGGCTGAGTGTGGGGGGAACTAGGACGGGAAATTGGCTGATGGAGGTGCTAGGATTGGACTGGAAATGGGCTGTTGGGGGGTGCTGAGCTTGGAAATGGGCTGTGAGGGGAGGGAGCTAGGACTGGAAATGGGCTGAGTGGGGGGAGCTAAGACAGGACATTGGCTGATGGAGGTGCTAGGATAGAACTGGAAATGGGCTGTTGGGGGGGTGCTAAGATTGGAAATGGGCTGTGGTGGGGGCTTGGAATGAAATGGACTCATGGAGGGGCTAGAACTGAAAGTAGGCTCTTTGGGGGCTTGGATTGGAAATGGGCTGAGTGGAGAGGAGCTAGGATTTGACATAGGCTGATGGGGCTAGGAAAGGACTAGAAATCGGCTGATGGGGGGCTGGGATTGGAAATTAGCTGATGGAGGGACTCAGATAGGACTGGAAATAGATGGGGGAGCTAGGACTGGAAATGGGTTGATGGTGGGGCTAGGATGGGACTGGAAATGGGCTGATGGGGGGCTAGGACTGGAAATGGGCTGATGCGGGGGCTAAAAGGGAGCAGATGCTGGGTGGGGCTGGAACTAGAAGGGAGCTGATGTTGGGGGAGGATTAGAATGGGATGGGGCTGGGAGAGTGAAATGGAGAGGGGAAAAATATTTTGTGTGGGAGGGAAGAAAAATCTTCAATTGGCCGGGAATTGGGAGAGTAAATGAGGATGCAGGGGTAAAATTTGAGTGGACGAAATAGGAATGAGAAAAGAGCAAAAGGAGAAAGATTAGTATGTTAAAGCAGATGTAGAGAAAGAATGGAAAAAAAACTAGAAGAGAGAAGAAAGGACAAATGGACAGCAGATGATGGAGAGTTAGCAGAAGACACGAAGAAACCAGAAGAAAGTGGCTGGAGCAATTGCAACTGAAAAAAAAATGCACAAAATGTAGAAAAATATCTCTTGATCTGCCATCGTTTTCATGTTTCTATGCAACATGGCTAAAGGGTAAAACAAAAGTGGAACTGATGACATAGAAGATGAAAACTGCGTGACAAAGCGAGATGTGTTGGAACCACTGAGGAGAAAGGAAATAAACAAGAAGCAAAGTGTACCAGAATCAGCCAAGACAGCGAAAACCAGAAAAAAGCAAAAGGTGTGCAAGAGCATCGTTAAGCTGAAGCTGTTATAGAATATTTGTTAAGTTAGCTTTATTTACTGGCTTAAATTGTTATGACTAAAAATCCAATATTTGTAGTTATCCCTGAAATGTTCAGTGCCGGGCATTGCTTCATCCATGACCTCCCTGTCAAATATTGGAATTTGCATGTTCTTCTGGTAGCAGGGCAATCAGCCTACATTTGTTTAATTTGGCAGCAAATAGTAATCAGAATTTATTTGCAGACAAGGATAAGTGCTCATTTATGAGTCTTCTAGAAGATTTTAGATTGTTCCCTACGTCTTCCCTCCTGCTGCCACTGTGCCTCATCTCCTCAGTCTCTCTTTTTAGCGTAGAGCTCCACAGAAGTTCTTCATGTCAGTCTGCAGATGTCTTTGTAACTCGCATTTTCTATATCTTGAAATTTTATAAGTTTGTCCTGCCTGTCATCATTGTAGTGACAAGTTTCTATCCTTATTTTTATCCCTTAGTTTTGGGTTATTGGTTGTTTAGAGTTTCCTTTCTTTTTCTTGCATCGCCACTATAGGCTGCATTTAAGCCTCAGGTGTTCCTGCCGTGATACTTATTTCTACTTCAAAATCAAGTCATTTGATTTTGCCGCATCTATTTTTCTGGATACTATGGAGGTCATTCACAAATGCAGCTTGCGGGGCTGCATGTCCTGGTAGTAGTTTCACTGGCACTCCTTGTGGCCTTGGGCAAGTCACTTAACCCCTCATTGCCTCAGGTACAAACTTAGATTAGAAGCCATTCAGAGAAAGGCAAATGCCTGTTGTAACTGATTGCTTCTTGCCTTGAGCTACTACTAAAAAGGCACAAGCTAAACAATAAATTCCCTTCTCACATCTCAAGATGAGAGTCTCAGTGGACCCTGCGTAGGCAGTGAGAACAAGCCATTCACAGGCTCAAAGAAGTCCGTTCTGTCACTTCCCTTTTGAACTCCTTGTCCTGTTGGATTGATCATTCCACTTTGGTAGAATTCCCCCATACCAAAAGCTGCTGTTAACAGATGCATCCAAGCTGGACAAGTGGGTCCATGTGTCTTCATCAAGGGTGTGTACATTCAGCACTTGATAGTAACTGGAACACAGAAGCAATCAACAACCATCTAGCATGATTCAAAATTATTGATTGCTTCTTTGTTCCTGATCATCTCAGTTCCATGCTGCTTGTCCCAGGGGTAAGTAATGGATTTCCCCAGTCCTCCTTAATAATAGTTTACGCACTTTTCTCCAGGAACTCGTCCAAACCTGTTTTGAACCCAGCAACATTAATAGTTTTTAATACATCCTCTGCTAACGAATTTCAGAGTTTGCTCATGCGCTGAGTGAAAAATATTTTCTCTGATTAGTCTTAAATGTACTACATTGTAGCTTCACTGTGTGTTCCCTAGTCTTTCTACTTTTTGAAGGAGTAAACAACTGATCTACGTTTATCCATTCCATTAAATTCATTATTTTATAGACCTCTATAATTTCTTCCCTCAGCTTTCTCTTTTCCAAGTTGAAGATCCTTAACCTTTTAAGCCTTTTCTCATAGGGGTATCCTTCCATCCCCTTTACCATTTAGGTTGCTCTTCTCTGTACCTTTTCCAATTCCATTATATCCTTTTTAAGATATGACGGCCAGACTTGCACACAATATTCAAGGTGCAGTCGAACCATGAAGCGATACAGAGACATTAAAATACCCTTGATTTTATTTTCTGTTCATTTACTTATGATTCCTAGCATTCTATTTAATTTCTTGGATGCTGCAGCACACTGGGCAGAGAGTTTAAATGTATTATCCACAATGATGCCTAAACCTTTTTCCTGTGTGGTGGTTTCTAAGGTGATACCTTGCATCATGTAACCGTAGTTGGGGTTGTTCTTTCCTAGGTGCATAAATTTGCATTTGTCCACATTAAATTTCATCTACCATTTGGATGCCCAATTTTTCAAGGTCCACTTGCAATTTTTCACACTCTTCTTGTGTTTTAAGAACTTTAAATAATTTTGTGGCATTTGCAAATTTGATCACCTCACTCTATTCCCATTTCCAGGTCATTTATAAATATGTTAAAATTAAGCAGGCCCAACACAGATCACTAGGGTACTCCACTATTCACCTTTCTCCTTTGAGAAAATTATCCATTTATCCCTACTCTTTGTTTTCTTTTAATCAGTTCCTAATCCATAATAGTACACTGCCTCCTATCCCATGACTTCTTAATTTCCACAAGAGTCTCTCATGAGGGACTTTGTCAAAGACTTTCTGAAAATTGAGATACGCTATATCAACCGACTTACCTTTGTCTACCTTTCATACCTTTGAAAAAATATGACAGATTAGTGAAACAAGACTTTCCTTGACTAAATCCATGTTGGCTTCCTGCCATTAAGCCATGACTATCTACATGTTCAATAATTTTGTTCTTTATAATGGTTTCTACCATTTTACCCGGTACTGACATCAAGCTCACTGGTCTGTAGTTTCCTGGATAACCCCTGGAACCTTTTTTAAAAATTGACATTGCATTGGCTACTCTCCAATCTTCAGGTACTACAGATGATTTTAATGATAGTTCAGAGATTACTAAAAGAAGGTCTGCAATCTCATTTTTTGGTTCGTTCAGCACCCTAGGATGTATGCCATCCGTTCCAGATAATTTCATGCTCTTTAGTCTTTCAAATAGCTTTATTACATCTTCCCGATTTATCGAGATTTGTTTTAATTCCTTTGATGCATCAATTTTAAATATCATTTCTGGCACGAGTAAATTTCCTACATCTTCTTCAGTTAAACTGAAGCAAAGAATTCATTCATTCTCTCCGTTATGGCCTTGTCCTCCCTTATTGCCCTTTTTATTCCTCTATCATCTAATGATCCAACTGGCTCTCTTGCAGGTGTTTTGATACAAATATACTTTAAAAAGTTTTGATTATGCCATTGAAAGCAGATGTCTGTGAATGCTCCCTCCCCCTGCTACCGGGATCGCGAGTGTAGAACTGATTAAACCGCCACTGCGGGGGCGCGCACAGTATCAGGAGAGCAGAAGCCATTGAAAGCAGATGTCTGTGAATGCTCCCTCCCCCTGCTACCGGGATCGCGAGTGTAGAACTGATTAAACCGCCACTGCGGGGGCGCGCACAGTATCAGGAGAGCAGAAGCCATTGAAAGCAGATGTCTGTGAATGCTCCCTCCCCCTGCTACCGGGATCGCGAGTGTAGAACTGATTAAACCGCCACTGCGGGGGGCGCGCCCGCGCCTTGCGGGCCCGCGCCTGAGGGCCTCGCCAGAGGGCCCTTGGGCGCGGCCCTTAGGCGCGGACCTGCAGGGCGCTGGACAGTGAGAGACAAAAGAATCATCTGCTCCTTGCTATATAGTTGGTTATTCTGTTTGAAGGTATGACTATGTATGTTTATTGTATTGTACTACATGTATTGTCATTCCCTATGTTTTGTAATCCTACTTCCAACCACTTTGATGTAATGATAAGGTGGTGCATGTCTTCCCTGCCTTTGTATGACTCTGTACTGTATTGTGAACCGCTTTGATTGAAGGAAAAGGCGGTATACAAAACATGTTAAATAAATAAATAAATTTGCATCCATGGTAAGCTTCTTTTTGAATTATCTCTTTGCCTGCCTTATCAATGCCTTGCATTTAATTTGCCAGTACTTATAGTATTTCCTGTTTTTGTCATTTGGCTCATTTTTCCATTTTCTGAAGGCTTTTTTCTTATCTATAAGAGCATCTTTGACTTCACCTTTAAGCCATGCTGGCTGTCATTTGGCCTTCCTTCCACCTTTCTTAAAGCATGGAATAAATCTCATCTGGGCTTCCAAGGCAGTATATTCAAATAACACCCAGGCCTGTTTTAAATTCTTAACCTTCGCAGTTCTTCCTTTTAGGTTTTTCTTAACCATTTTCCTCATTTTATCATAGTCTCCTTTTTATTTATTTATTTAACAGATTTTATACACCGCCTTCTCCTTAAGTCAAAGAGGTTTACATTACAACTCAAAACTGTTTATTTTATAATGCCTAAATACGGGGAGGGGGGGGTAACATGGCATACAGGGTAACTTAACAAAATCATTAGAACTTATATAAGGGTTGTGAGAAAGTGGAGAGTCGTGTCTTGGAGTAGTCTAAGGTCACAGTCGTGTCTTGGAATGGTCTTGGGCCAGGGTCCCAATGGGCAAATGGCATTTTGCAATGAGCTATATGATGTTTCCAAAATGTTCTTTGTAAAGCAAAGTTTTTAACTTTTTCCTGAAGTCCTTAATGTCAGGCATGGTTCTGATGTCTTCTGGGAGAGAGTTCCACAAGGCTTGTGCAGAAAGTGGTGGACGTAGTCTGTTTGGATTTTGAGTAAGCACTACGTATAAGGATCATGTTCTTGTTGTTCCTTCTTGGTCGGCTGTCGGGGGCTCTTATGAATAGGTTCTGGAGGATCTCTGCTGCGTTGTTTTGTAGGATTTTGAAGATGTTGAGTGCTGTTTTGAACATTAAATTCTTTTTGAAAATTAAATGCTAGTGCAGTGGATTTCTTTGTTATCCTCCCTCCATTTATTAAATAAAATGTGATTATGTTATGATCTCTATTGCCTAGTTGATGTGTTGTCTATCTCGACTACATTGTCAACTTGGATGAGTAGGGTCTGTCCCTTACATGTCTCTGTATGCCTTGTAGCACTAGTAATAGTAGTCACACGCCCCTGATGAAGACACATGATGAAACACAATCATGTAGGGTGGTGACAGAGCAAGCAAAGAAGCAATAAAATACTTCTTATATATCCACAACTTTGTCTTGTCTTGTTTTTACATCATCTCGCTCCCTTGTGACTTCTGTCACTCATCCTCCATGGAAGAGATTTGCAAGGCTGCAACTTAAATTTCCATCCACACACTCACACCTCACTATTGTTTAGAATGGGATCCTGACATAACAGCAGATAAAGCCAATCCCTTCTTCAGAATCTGTTTGAGGATTAGAGTTGAACTCCATACCCCCTAGACCCCTTTTTGTTCTGTTACATGTTGTCATGTTGTTCCATCTGTTGCATGATAGTCTTTCAAAAAGGAAAAAAAACAGCCATTCTGTTCTTGATGTCTGCTGTTTGTGATATTACCTCCCATTTTTTGTTTACAAGGCAACTGGTAGCTAGGGAATCCAATATGTGGCCACTTATCCTGTTTATGCTATAGCAGGTGTTCTCTGTAGACAGCAGGATAAGTCCCTATAACTTTCTCACCTCCCCCTTTAAGTTGCATTCTGGCAGTAGCTGGTGATCAGACTGAGGAGATGAGGCACAGAGATGGCAGGTGGGAAGACACATATAGGTATGGAGGGACCAATCTAAAAGCTTCTAGGTTTTTGCACAGAGGCTCCATTGGTGATGTCATGTCTTATCCTGCTGTCCGTGCAAAACACCTGCTACAGATGAGTAACTTTGTTTTACAAAGGCATCCAATGCATGAAATAAGCTTTTGAAATATTAGATTTTTGCATCCTTGTGTTTCTTTGAATGTTTCTATAATTGTTCTTTTACGCTGAAAATGTAGAATGTGTCATGTAGATCAATAAAGCTAATTCCTATTTATGTGCATTTTGAACTGTATTTTACAGACAGCAGAATGTGAAAAATACAGTGTACACAGGTATACACACACACACAAATGGTCACCCCTCCCAGCTCCTTAGAGATTTGGGCATTAAAGAGAGCCATGGAAGGATAGTACTAAGAAAACAAGCAACTTGATATTCTATGGAAAAAAAGCAATCCTGCTACTATGCTTTGAGACTGAAGGTTAGCAGAAAAAAATAACACAGTTAGGTAATGGTCAGGAAACCTTATTAGCTGTAAGTGCTAACAGCAGTACCCTAGTTCATTCCTTGTGAGATTGCTGATAAATATACTCCCACCACCCCCCCCCCCCCCTCTCTAGGCCCAAATAAAAGTGAGATGTCCAAGTGCTGGGGATGCAGGAATTGCTTCCAAGCCAGGCATTACATCAACTTTTCAGCTGATAAGAGAATGCACAATGGAGTGTTAGACTAATAGAAAAACAGAGCTTGGATAAGGCAGGCTCCTGATAGCTGGGGCTGATGTAAAATACCATTGTCTCTCATTCCCTTAGCCCAGTCAAAGAGTGATAGGGAATTCCAGCAGTGACAAGCATCCAGAGGTCAAAATACAGATCCCAAATAGACAAATCTTAGCAGGGCTCAGATAAAAATGCAAGCAGCTGCATATGCCTTGCACACCACAACACAAACAACACTTGTGAGCTGCAGGTTGGTGAAGATCATGAAGAGTAAAAGATATTGATAACCTGCCATTCTAATGATCTAAGATCCCACTAAACTAATAAAAACCTGAGGAGCTTTGGTGTGAACATTATGCATACACAGGTTTACCAACTGGCCGATTTTGAATGTTGGAGGCCAGCGGCCACCAGAATGGTACAACTGGCCAATGAAGAGCTGCTTTTCTGCTGATTACTGGTGCTGATCGTTCCTATGTCTGCTCGGGGTGATCCCAACCCCTGTGGGCAGATGTGCAGAAATGGCTGCGATTGCAGCTGGAAGAGCCAGTGACTGCTCTTGGAGGTTGGGATCCCTGCGGGCAGTCATCGACTCTCCCAGCTGCAATAGGTGAATGCACAAATCCAGCCCTCCTCACTGCTGGTAATCAAAGCTAGCCAGGTGCAAGGCCTTTCCGACTTCTTCTGTCTCTTCTGAACGAGCTTCACACTTCTCAGGACCACAGTGATATCTCACTTGCTGTATCTCTTGATCTGTCATCCACATTTAATCTAGTCGATCACTTTACAATTCTCTCCTGTCTTCACAGTATTGGTGTCTCAGGGAAAGTTCTGCACTGGTTCTATTCTCTTCTTTCCTCTCGTTCTTTTTCTGAAATCTCAGGCACCTCCATCATCAAAACCCATCCCTCTCCCCTGATGTGTCCCTCATGGATCTGTGCTGGTTCCCCTGTTCTTTAATGTCTTTCTAGCTCCTCTCACTCTACTAATTCAGTAATCTGGTCTGTTGGTGTACCATTAAGCCAACGACATCATCATATTGCACCATATTTCTCCTGTGGCACCTGATCTCTCCCCGCTGAATTCCTGCCTTTCACGTGTCTCTGACTGGCTCGCCTCCAACTTTCTCCATCTCAGTGCTCTGAAGACATCTGTCATCTGGTTCTCCTTTGGTGGCCCTTGTCCCTCACTGGTCCCTTGTCTATCCAGTTCCCCAGTCTCATTGGTCACTTCCCTCCTGTACCTCGGTGTTACTTTGGACTCTGCCCTCTCCTTCCACGAACATGTTTCACTGCTTGTTCGCCATTCATTTCTCTTCCTTAAGCAAATGAAGGCTCTACGGCCCTTCTTGAATACCTCTTCCGTTATCACTCTCCTTCTATCTCTAGTTATAATCATGTCTCGACTACTGTAACTCTATTCTTGCAAGTCTTCCCCAGTTTCAGCTCCGTTGTCTCCAACTTATCCAAAATACTGCTGCCCAGATCATTTCCCATGCCACCCACTATGATCATATCAACCCATTGCTTATTGATCTCCATTGGCTTCCCATCAAACACCGTATTGTTTTCAACCTCCCTCCCTCTGCCCCTTGATTATCCTCCCCCTCTTGCTTTCTCAGCTGTATGATTGACTGTCTCCTGTCCTATCGGATTTTGTAGTTCTTTTCATTTTCTTTGGCCTTTGCCTCCTTCCTATATTTTAATTTATTGTAAACTGCCCTGATGTCACAAAGGTGCAGTATATAAAATGGAAAAATAAAGATAAAGATAAAGGCCTAGGCGCGCCTTGAAGGATTTCCAAGTCCTGCCTCCTCTAACGCATAATTGTCAGGTCAGAGGGCTGCATACCAGCAGAGACTTAGAGGCATGAACATGCCTGTATAAGAAAAGTTCCATGCCTCTGCTATTTTTGATTGCCAGTGGTGGGGAGGGGGAGGAGTGCTGGATTTGAAAAGAAATACAGGTTCACGGATCAAGAGTGAGGGGGGTGTCGAAGATCAATGTTGGGGAAGAGAGAGAAAGAGGAGAGCCAATACACGGGGATGAAGAGAGACTGAGCAGATGCTGGACATGGTTGCGGAGGACTTTGGGTGACAGAGAGGCGATGCTGAACATGGGGGAGGGATACTGGGTGACAGAGGGGTGATGATGGACATGGGGGGAACATAGGAAGACAGAGGTGATGCCCGACATGGAGCAGGGAGGGCTAAGGGAAATAGAGATGCTGAGGCTAGGGAGAAAGAGAAGGAAGATGCTAATAAAAGGGATAAGGAGAGTGGGAGAGATGCTGAATGTGAGGGAGAGAGAGAAGGGGAAAGATGCTGACAGGGGTGATTAGAGACGGGAGAAGAAACTGGGAAGGGAGGGGGAAAGAGGGAAGGGGAAGACACTGAGCAGGGAGGAGAGTAGTAGTAGTAAGATACCAGATTAGTGGGGGAGAGAAAGAGGGGAAGACGCTGGGCAGGGAAGATGAGAGGGGTGAAGATTCTGGTTGGGAGCAGTTAGGAAAGACTGGGGAATAAGTGAGTGAGAAAAGAGAGAGGTGGAAAATGGGAGGATAGGATAAGATTTGGAGAACTATAGATCGATGCAGTAAAAAGTGGGAGAAATAAGGACTGGAGGAAGAAAGGACTGGAGGAAAGAAGGCCTTGAATGAATTCTGGGTGGATGGAGTGAGAAAAATAAAAAGGGAAGAGAAAAGAGAAGAGACAAATAAAAAGGGAAAAGAAAAGATTAATGTCAGAGAGCAAGTGAAGAAGACAGGAAGAGAAAGAAGTGGCAGGTGGATAGCAGACTCTAGGAAAAGAGGGTTAGGAGAAGACAGAGGATGCAGAAACCAGACCCTGGGACCATGGCAACTAGAGAAATAAAATAACCAGACAACAAAGGTATTTTATTTTCAATTTAGTGATTGGAACATATCAGTTTTTGTAATTTACATGCTTTCTTTATATGCATCTTTCTATGTCTCTGGTGTTGTGCTGCATTTTAGAGTGTGGCTTTTTGGGGTTTAAGTTTAATTTTTGTCAATATATTTCTAATTTTGGTTGGTAGTCACTTATTCTACTACTACTACTAATGATTTGTATAGTGCTACAAGGAATACTTGGTGAAGGTCTATCTACCTTCTCAGTTTGTGACTGGGGTCGGCTATTCTGTTAGTATGGAGTTTTTATAAAGGAATCTGGCTTGTTCGGTTTTCCTAGTAGGTGTATGGATGTTCCAGGTTCTACTGCAGTATTTATGGAGCCACCTTTTTTTGACTATGCTCCTTGTTTTATGAATTTTGGAAGTTGCTGCTGTTATGCAATGGTAGATTTGCTCTACAGGTCCTGTACTGTGTGTTTGTTCTTGGTGAGTAGTCAACGGTAGGGTGTTGATAGTGCAATAAGGATCATCTTTGAGATTTTCAGTTTTATTTATTTATGTATTTATTTAGCAGCTTTTCTATACCACGCTCTTCAATATCAGTGCGGTTTACAAATAACAAATTCTTGCCAAGACAAAGGGAACAGCCTTGTGCATACATTGAAACAGGATCAATAACTTGGAACTGTAACTGGGAGAACTATTTACAAATCCAGCCACTCAAACTGTGGAAGGTAACTATTTACAGGTTATACATTAGACCCGAACTGAATGGTTGGGACTGGGTCTTTACAATTATTACAGTAACAATTATGAATTATCAGCATATGATTAAAGTGCCTGATGGATGGATCAGTTGTTTGGTTTGTATAAGTCAGGTTGTAGATGAGTTAGGTGTGGCTTGAGTGAGTTGGGGTGTGAGATGTGGTAGTGTTGAGTTTGCCTGTGCAAAGTGTAAAATGAACAGATGATGCTTAAGGGCTTTCCTAAATTGACTCAGGTCCTTGATTGATCTGATGTGTGGGGGGAGGTTGTTCCAGCACCTTGGGGCGTAGAAGGCGAAGGTTCTATTCCTGGTTGTTTGTGTAGATTTTGTAGATTCCTTAGGGATAATTAACGTGTTGGTGGCTACTGTCCTTCTTGACCTGTTGTTGGGGGTGGATCTAAGGAGATCTGTGAGGGATGATGGGGAAATCAAGTTGATTGCTTTGAAGGTTAGGAGTAGTGCCTTGTATGTGAGCCTGCAGTTTATCAGTAGCCAATGGAGGTCCTTAAGGATGGGCGTGATGTGGGTCCTTCTGGATAAGCCGCAGAGAATTCGGGCTGCCGCATTCATCGCAAGTTGTAAAGGATTGAGCGTGCTCTTGGGGAGGCCATGCAGAATGATGTTCGCATAGTCAAAGTGTGGTGTTACAAGGGCCTGGAATATTGTCCTGAAGTCGTCAAGAGCTAGCAAGGGTCTTAGGTGCCTTAGAGTTTTGATTTTATTGTATATAGCCCTGGTGGTGTTCTTTATGTGTTCTTTGAAGTCCAGCTGTTGGTCAAGCGTAATTCCCAAGTAGCGCATCGTGGATTTGCATGGGAGCTCTGCATCTCTCACCTTTAAGGTAGTTGGAGGTGAGAACTCTTTGTTCTTTGTGATAAATAGGACCTCAGTCTTCTTGAAGTTAATGCGTAGGTTCTGAGCTTGCAGCCAGTCAGTGATTGCATTGAAGCAATCGATTAAGGGGGTAAGGTCGGGATGCACGACTTTGAGTGGTGCAAACAGCAAGACATCATCTGCGTATATCAGGCTGTGGATATTGAATGAGCGGATGATTTCGCATATAGGTTGCATGTATACGTTAAAGAGTAACGCTGACAGGGAGGAGCCTTGGGGTACGCCCTGGTGTTTTGCGTTCTTGATGCTGCCAGTCTGAAATTTAAAATACTTCATCAGTTCAGATTCAAGGATCTCAAATTTAAGGGATCGTCTCATTTTAATTTTGCTTGGTAGCCTGATAGCTTTACTGCTGCTAATTTCTGGGCCTTTCCAGTTCTTGAAGGTCCAATCCAGCCTGGGCACTATGATCTTGAATTTATGGCTACTGGGATTAGTTTTCTCATTTTTATATCTTCCTCCTTCATCAGTAAACTAGTCATAGCACTGAATAAATAAATCTGATATGCAGATATTTATAATGGTTTGTTTTTTGTAGGTACATGACAGTGGTTTTAAGTTCATTTTAATTTATGGTTGTTCTGTTATTTTATTGTCAAGTCTGTTTTAATAATAAATTCTGCATGTATGTTTGGAAGTCAGGGATCTTAGATGGGCGGCATATACATTTTAAAATAAAGTAAATTAAATTTATGCAGATGAGGTACAATGGATATGTAAATATTTATGCAAATCAGGCTCCGCTATGAGTGTCCGCACATGGCCCCACATCACTCTCGGGCTGCTCCTGCTCAGCCCCTCCTCCCCCCATATGTCAGCATCAGGTGATTTAAAGCACTCAAGGCTAGCCACTATAAAGCTGTTGGGGAATGGAGGAGAGAGAGAAGGGAAGATGTTTGTGTCAGTCCGTAGGCCCTCCTCCCTACTGACTGCCACAGGCTCCGCAAGGCCTGACAAAAAATCAGTGCATCATTCGGCTTTCGCAGGAGGGCAGACAATGACAATGGGGAGAAGAGGAGAGAGAGGAGAACTTGTTCCTACTGGCCCAGGTGCCTCCCTCCACCGAATGCTGCAAAGGTAGGCCTCTCCCCTCTCTCCTCTCACTCTTTTTTTTGGAGCACAGTGGTCTCTGGCCCATCTTGGTGCATTGCCCCTCCCACCAGCTACTGCAGCCAACACAACTGTAAGTGTATTCATTCTTTCTTATCTGTTACAGAAGGAGGTGAGTGGTGATTTTTGTTTTATTGGAAGGCAATTTGAATAAAGACGTGAGCAGGTATAGGGAGATGTAATGGGGATGGGGAGAGAAAGATGCATGGGAAGGAGAGAGGAAGAGCTTGGAATTGAATGGGGTGGGCACTGAGATATGATGGGGAAAGCATGGATTTCAGGGAAAGGACCAGAGCATTGAGAAGGAGAACAGGTGGGAAAAAGAGTGACCCCAAGTGAGAAGGGTGAAACAGAGAGCTGAAGAAAGATAATCCTGAGGCAAGCAAAGTGGGACTTGTGGATGGGTAAGTGATAAGTAGGGACTAGGCTCGTGATTGAGTTGATGAACAAGAAAAGCTTTAGAGGTGTGAGTTGGAGACTCTGGGATTAAGTTGGAGAAAGAAGAGGACTGGTGCTGGGCTTCTGGGGAAAAGACAAAGAGGATTCAACCTGCCTGCTGGGAGGAGGGTTTGAAAGAGAGAGAGAGACAGGATACCTCTCTGTTGCACCCACTTCTCCCTTCTATCTCTCCCTCATCTGCTCCTTTCATGTGGGCTGAGAGATTTTGCTGGAGACAGAGGGTGTAGGGAGATGGAGGGGAGATGCTAGACAGGAAGGGAAGGGAGATGCTGGACACATGAGGTATGGTGAGTTGGAGGAGACAGAGGGGATGGGAAGATGATGGGCACAAGGGAGGGAGACACAGTGAGATGGGAGGGAGAGATGCTGGACATAAGAGGAAATAGGGAGAAGGGGAGAATGCTGCTTATGGGGTGGATAGTCCTTGAAGGACTACCAAAAGGGACTGCTACAGTTGGAAATAAATCTGCACTTGTAAGTATTTATCTTTTGGAATATACTCTAAATCTTGGGGAAGAGGGGGATTCTTTGGGTTAAAGCTGATAAAGCTCTGTATTTTAAAATATGTGTTTTTGCTGAGTCAGTATGGTCTTAGTACCACCAGAGAGCTTTTCATTTAAATCAAAGCAGAGCATAGCTTAGCATAGAAAGTAAAACAGAGTAAATAGTTACTGAAATAACTTTGTTTCTAGAGAGCTTTTTTATTTAAATCAAATCAGAGTATAGCTTAGCATAGAATATAGAATAAATAGTCTCTGAGTACAAAGAAATAGACTTGTTTCTAATGACCTTTACAAAGAGGCCTTCCAGTTAGGAGGCAAAAGATCTGTAAAGTTGCCTTAAACAAGTGTTAAAGACAAGTAAAAGATCAAAGGGGCAATTTGAAAGGCCCCCTCTATAAAACCAAGGACTGTGTGAATCACACAGGAAATTGGTAAGACTTTACCTTAGAAGCACAGGTCAGGGCACTGTGTAGCAAGCCAGCTTTTAATAAGTCTTATTTCCCTGCCACCCACACCAAAGATAATCTAAGCTTTCTGGGCTCTTAAACCTATTAAAGGTTAGGGCTCTTCAACCTGGAAAAGAGATGGCTGAGGGAAGATATGATAGAGATCTATAAACTAATGAATGGAGTGGAACGGGTAAACGTAGATCTATTGTTTATGCCATCAAAATATAGAAAGACTAGGGGGCATGCAATGAAGTTACAGGGTAACCTATTTAAGACTAATAAAAGGAAATATTTTTTCACTCCATGTGTAATCAAACTCTGGAATTTGCTACCAGACGGTGTAATAAAAGCTGTTAGTGTAGCCGAGTTTAAAAAAGGTTTGGACAAGTTTCTGGAGGAAAGGTCCATAAACCATTATTAAAGTGGACCCAGAATATCCACTGCTTGATGCAATACAAGCATTGTGGAACCTGTGTCTTTTGGGGAAACCTCTAGGTACTTGTGACCTAAATTGGCCACTGTTGGAAACAGGATACTGGGTTTCATGTACCTTGGTCTGACCCAGAATGGCATATTTTATGTTCTTATATAAGGAGGTGCCTATATTCATTTTCAGGTGCAACTGGTTTTCCTCATCAGAAATACATTAATTAAGGACCTGAGATTAATTAATCTTGAGGTGAACAAAGTTCATTAAACATATTTGGTATAGCTGTATTAGTATAAGTATCCCCAACAAACCTAAGTGAACAACTTAAATACCTAAACAAAACCTTAAAACTAAGATGCAGATAGTAGTCGAAGAGTGAGATGGGGGCTTTCCAGTCTTTTGCATTGAGTGTCACATGTATGATTTTCTCCAAGTTGGTGAGGGATCTTACATGTGCACTAGGTGCAAGGAGCTCTTTGTTCTCAGGGAACGAGTCCAATCTCTCAAGGCTACAGTAGCAGACTTGGAGGACATAAGGAAGACAGAGAGGTATACAGATGAGACCTACAGGGATGTAATAGTGAAGTCCCACCTCCAGTCTGGCAGTCTCTGTGTTGCCATGGAGGACAGAGGTCACGTGATAGAAGAGCATCACCCTGGGTTGGCAGGAAGTGATCCTTTAGATAGGGCCTGTTCTTCAGGTGATGTAAAACCCTCTTGCACCAAAGAGTTTCTCCAGGGCTATGTGCCCAGGAGGGAAGGGTTAGGACAGCTGTTATAGTTGGTGATTCGATCATTAGGCATGTAGATAGCTGGGTGGCTGGTGGACGTGAGGATCGCCTGGTAATATGCCTGCCTGGTATGAAGGTAGCAGATCTCATGCACCACCTAGACAAGATTTTAGATAGCGCTGGGGAGGAGTCTTCTGTCTTGGTACATGTTGGTACCAATGACATAGGAAAGTGTGGAAGGGAGGTTCTGGGGGCCAAATTTAAGCTTTTAGGTAGCATATATATATATATATAACATATATATACATATACCGCAACATTGCATAGTGGTCTAAGCAGTGTACAATAATATAAAAAGAAAAGAAATGAAAGGAACTCGAGTGTAGACAGGACAGTATAGGAGAGATAGTACAGCATAGAAAAGATAGGCAAATGGAATAAGACATAAAGATAAATACACACAATTCCCATAGACTATAGAGCTGCCATCGTACCAGAATAGCTACTCAGGTAAGTTAAAACCTTAATTCTGTGTGGATGTGGCCCAGCAAGCCATTCCAATGTGCTGGAGCCGCAGCAGAAAAAGATAATTTTCCTGTAGATTCATATTTTATTTCCCGCGAGGAGGGGAGGTGTAAACGAAAATTATGGAGCGAGCAAAGAAATCTTACTGGGGTAAAGAGGTAGACAATAAGAGACAAGTAATCCAGAATTGTGTCGTGGATAATTTTGTGTGTCAGGATAAGAAGCTTGAAAATGATTTGAGAATTTATAGGTAACCAATGAAATTTGACGAATAGTGGTATAATATGATCGAATTTGCGTGCGTGAGCTAGTACACAAAGAGACGTATCTTGGATGGTCTGAGGGCGATGGATCTGTGGAAGGCCTAGATAAACAATGTTGCAATAGTCAAGTCTCTGTATCATAGTGTGTAGAAGCATGGTTATCTGGGCCAGGTGATCCAAAAATGAACAAATACTACAAAAAAGCTGTAAGGCCTAGAAAGTTGATTTAGTTACCTAGGCCAGTTGAAGGGAGAAAGTAGGGGCTGAAAGTAAAGCCTGAAACACAACTCCAAGATATCGAAGGGAAGAATGCAATACTAAAGGCTGACCTTCTACCTTAGGGTGAAGATCTGTAAAATTTGGACAGTATTTTTTCTAGAACCCTGATTTTCTTCTAGGTAAAAATTAGTTTAAAATAAAGCACCTTGAAGCAAATGATGATCACAGGGGTTTTTTTCAGTAAAGCTCCACCCTGAATGTCAGACTTGCCTTTCCAGTAGTTTTATATTTTGGGGGGTCTCGAAGGCTGTCCTTCAGACCCCGAATATCACAGAGAAATTGGGAAAGTGCGTTGATCATCACAAGGTAGACAGCACTGTATAAGACCCTGCAAAACTGGACTGTCCGGTCCAAAACTGGGCAGTTGGTTACCCTACTCCTGGGTGGAGGAAAGCAATGGCTGCAGCAGCGCTCAGATGTCCGGGTTTTCCTTCATTTGGTGCATGGTCGGCAGTCACAGAAGCAGCAGAGAAGCACATGCTGAATGTGCGCTTCCGTTTGCCACTGATTTTGCCCTGTGCTGTTGCTGCTGCTTGAATGACTGCACATGTTCTGTTCCCACTTCCGGCTTCTGTCCTGGGCCAGACATTCATGACTGTAATTTGAGCCCCAACTCCCGACTGATTCACAACCTGAGCAGAGCAGAGCTCAAGATGATTCCTAGTCCTTCATGCTGGCTGCTGGGGGTCTGGGCAGGCTGCTATGCCGGCTGTCCTCCTAACCTGGGATTGGGACAATATTGCTGAGGGCAGCTAGAATGGGATTGCACTGCATGGCTGGCTGCCAGCTTCGATCCAGCTCCCAATCTCGAAGCTCTGTCCCCAGATGTCGAGAGAGATGCTCAGACATGGTGGGAGAAAGAATGAAAGGAGGAAGTGGGCAAGGGAAGAGGGTAGGATGGCTCTCCTTAACACATATTAATACTACTACTACTGAGTATTCGTATAGTGCTACAAGACGTAAGCAGCACTGCACAGACACATGTAAAAGGCGGTCCCTGCTCATCAGAGCTTACAATCTAGTCAAGACAGTCAACACAGTAGCTGTAGATATGGGATACATCTAGGGGGAATGGTAAGGAAACACAAGGGAGATCAAGTGAGTCAAGATCCGAAAGCAGCAGCGAAGAGGCAAGTTTTCAACCTGGATTTGAAAAGGGTCAGAGAAGGCGCCTGATGTACAGACTCAGGTAGTTTGTTCCAGGCATAAGGAGTAGCAAGGTGAAAGAAGCGAAGTCTGGAGTTAGCAATAGAAAAGAAGGGCACAGATAGAAGCGATTTGCCAGAAGAGTGGAGTTCGCGAGGAGGGCTGTAGGGAGGGATAAGAGAGGAAAGGTAGTGAGATGCTGCTGAGTGAATGCACTTATAGGTCAGCAGAAGAAGTTTGAACTGGATGCAGAAATGGATAGGGAGCCAATGAAGTGATCCGAGAAGAGGGGTAATATGAGCATGATGAGGCTGGTGGAAGATTAGATGTGCAGCAGTGTTGAACAGATTGAAGGGAAAGAAAGATGATTCAGAGGGAGACCAGCAAGGAGTAGGTTACAATAGTCTAGATGAGAGGTGACTAAGTAGTAGATAAGTGTCTTAGTAGTGTGTTCAGAAAGGAATAGGTGGATTTTGTTGATGTTGTAGAGAAAGAAACAGCAGTTTTTAGCTATCAGTTGGATGAGTGTGGAGAAGGAGAGAGAGGAATCAAAGTTAAAGGTTGCGAGTTGATGAGACAGGAAGGACAGGGAGGTTTAGAGAGGAGTATATTGTACTTAATAGCTTCGGTCAAGGACTATGCCAAGATTTTTCTTGGAAGAAGGGAATTTATCGTGGTTGTTGAGCTTAGTTATGAAAATCTTGGATGGGACCCTCTTGCCGAGTCAGGCTTCTTGGGGTTTCAGTTTTATTTTTTCTACATATTTCTATTTTTAGTTTGTGGTTCCTTTGATAGATGCTCACCAAGTACAGAATATCTTCTAGGTGTATGACTGAGGCCAGGTGTTCTGTTAGAATGGAGTTTTTATGTAGGGATCTGTTGTAATCTGGCTTAGGTTTTCCCAGTAGCTGTATGAATTTCTGAGAGTCCACGGCAATATTTGCGGTGCAGTCCTTTTCCAAGTATGTTCCTTGTTGGAGTTTTAGAAGTTAGTGCTCTTGTGGAATAGTAGATTTGCTCTATATTCTGGGCTTTTCCAGCTCTGGCACATTTTAATTCGGCTTGTACACCCTGATTTTGAAGTCACAGTTACTAGGATTTTTTTTCTCATTTTATATTTTCCCTCCTCATTAACCTGATAATAGTACAGATCAAATAAGTCCATTATGCAACTATTTATTCAAATGAGGCCCAGTAGATATGCAAATAGTTATGTAAATTAGACTTCAACTACTACTACTACTGATCATTTGTATAGCACAAGACATACTCAATGCTGTACAGACACATGTAAAAGATGGCCCCAGCTTGTCAAAGCTTACAACCTAGTCAAGACAACACAACAGCTGACGACAAGGATACATCTAGGGGAATGGTAAGGAAACACCATAGGAGATTAGGCAGATCACGATCCAAAAGCGGCCTCGAAGAGGTGAGTTTTCAGCCTGGATTTGAAAAGTGCCAGAGATGAAGCCTGATGTACAGACTCAGATAGTTTGTTCCAGGCATAAGGAGCAGCAAAGTGGAAGGATCGAAGTCTGGAGTTGGCAGTAGAAGAAAAGGACACAGATACAAGTAGGGTTGCCAACGGGCTCCTGATGCACCTGACAGGCTTGATCCGGTCCTGGGTTTATACTAGTGCATGCAGGGACTTGTAATCTTGCTTTTCTTACAGAGTGCAATAGAGAAATCAGAATTACATATCCCTGCATGCAGTGGGGTAAACCCAGGACTGGATCAGGCTTGTTGAGTGCATCTGGAGCCAGTTGATAACCCTAAGTAGAAGCAATCTTCCAGAAGAGCAGAGTTCTCAAGGAGAGGAGTTATATGACCCCACAATGAGTCTTTGCACATTTTATTTATTTATTTAACAGTATTTCTAAACCGCCTTATCTTATTAATCAAGGTGGTATCACAGCAAACAATCGGGTAAAGTGCGTGTGTTAAACATGCAGTGAGGGAGAAATTTAGTTGAGTGTGTGTTGTATTGTGTGCTAGATTGGGTTGAGCTATGTACAAGGTGTGTTGTATTGTGTGCTAGAATGGTTTGAGCTATGTACAGTGTGGGCTATATACAGTGGTGCTACAAGACATTTTCTATACAGGCGGTATCATGGGCTGTTATACATTCTCTTAGGTTATGTGATGTGTCCATAGTGTTCTATGAACAGCATGGTTTTTAGCTGTTTTCTAAAGTCTTTGAGGTCTGTAGTTGCCCTCAAGTCGTCCGGTAGTTTGTTCCATATTGTTGGAGCAGCCATGGAGAGTGCTCTGTCTGTTGTGTCCTTGCGTGTGTGTTTGAATTCACTTGGGGTGCTGACTCGGTTGTGTGTTTGTTTTCTTCTAGGACGAGTGCTGGTGTCTGGTTGAATGAGGGTGTGTAGGCTGTTGGCTGATGTGTGCTGATTTATCTTAAATAGGTTTATGATAGTTTTGTATCTGATGCGTGCACCGATTGGGAGCCAGTGTAAGTCCTTTAAGGTAGGTGTGATGTGGTCCTGTCTTGCAGTACCGGATATTATTCGTGCTGCAGTGTTTTGTGCTAGCTGGAGTGGTTTGAGGGCTTGTTTCGGTAGTCCAAGGTATATCAGATTGCAGAAGTCCAGTATTGGGGTTATCAGTGCTTGACAGACGGTACGAAAGTGTTCTGGGGCAAGGAGTGGTATCAGTCTCCTGATGATTCGCATCTTGTAGTAGACTTTTTGGATTGTTTTGTCTATGTGTGGCTTGAGGTTTAGTTTATTGTCCAGAGTAACTCCGAGGTATCTCACTTCTGATCTTATTGGTATAGTAGTGTTTTGTATCTTGATATTTGGCGGGTGTATGAAGCTTTGGTTCCGAGTGATGATTAAAGCTTCGGTCTTGTTGTAGTTTATTGCGAGGTTGTTGTTTTGACACCAACTCGTCATTTGGGTAAGGCAGTCTGTTATCTTGGAGAAGTCCGGGTTGTCGATTGATATCGGGGTGTATATCATGATGTCGTCTGCATATATTGTGTATTGAATGTTGTTCTCTTTCATGATGTTGCATATCGGTTGGATGTAGATGTTAAATAGGAGTGCTGAGAGTGCGGATCCTTGAGGTACTCCTTGATGGACATTTATGGGTCGGGAGGTGTTGTGTCCCACCTTGACCTGTAGCTGTCTTTCGGATAGGTATGAGTGGAACCATTTCAATGTGATACCGTGTATACCAGTGTTCTTTAGTCTTTCCAGGAGTGTGTTGTGGTCTACTGTGTCGAAGGCTGAGGAGATGTCGATGAAGATCATTATGATTCCCTTCCTGGTGTTGTCAATTATTCTTAGGATGCTGTCGAAGAGGTAGATCAGTAGCGTTTCGACTCCATGGTTGGGACGAAAGTCGTGTTGGTTGTCGTTGAGTGTTTCATGTTTGTCGATGTGTTCCTGTAGTTGTAGTTGTACCGTTTTTTCGATGATTTTTGCCAGGAAGGGTATGCTGGAGATTGGTCGGTATGCTGCTGGATCTTTTTTGTCGAGAGTTGTTTTCTTTGTGATTGGTCTTACTGAGGCAAGCTTTAGTTGCTTTGGCATGAGTCCTTGAGTGAGTGAGTTGTGTACTATTTTATGTATGGTGTGAATGAAGTTTGATTTGGTGGCTTTGACCCATGATACTGGGCATGGGTCTGTAGGAGCAGTGCTTGTGTTGATTGTAGAGATGATGTGGGATATCTGCTCTGTTGAGGGTGAGTAGAATGTGCCCCAGGTTTTGGTGTGTATGTCTGTCCTGGTGGTCCCACTGGGTGTTGTACGCTCTGTGGAGTGAAATTTGTCTTTGATGTGGTCGGCGAATTCTTGTGGATCAACTTGTACTTCCCCTTCTGTTGTTTGCTCTTTTGTGAGGATCTTGACTATTTCGAAAAGCTCTCTGGGTTTGTTGATGGAAGTATTTATCATGTTTGTGTGGAATTCCCTCTTTGATTGGTTGATGTGTTCATTGTATTGTTTTTGTTTTGTTAGGTAAAGATGTTGGTCGGCTGTTGTTTTGTTTTTTCTCCATCTCCGTTTAATCTTCCTGAGCTCCCTCTTTTCCTGTCGTATTTTTGCTGAGTATCATGGTTTGTTTTGTCTCCTGTTGTGGTGGTGTTTCTCGTGCCCGACACCAGATGGTTTGGCGGCGTTAGCTAAGATGTTGTTCCAGCTGGAAACTTGTTCCTCCAGGTCATCTGTAGTGATGTTCAAGTGTTGTGTTGTGTCTTGTATGAATTCGTCCCTGTCGAAATGCTTGAATCGTCTTTGTGTGTGGGAGATGTTTGTTCTTTCGTTTGTCTGGTCCTCTTGAAATCGCAGCTTTGTCTCAATTAAGTAATGGTCAGACCATGGCACTGGGGTAATGGTGGGTGGGGAAATCAGGTCTCTTGATGTTAGGTAATTGGATGCGAAGATGAGGTCTGGAGATGATCCATGTCTGTGCGTTGGAGCATTGATTACACAGGTACACTAAAAAAAAATTTTTTTAAACTGCCTCTAATGTTTCGATTGATTTTTACGTTTTTTGGTGCGCTGAATCCAAATCTGGTAACCAATTTGCTCCATCACGTACAGATTTTTTGCTACATTGGGTTAGCAGTTTGAGGTGAACGTTTCAGATTGAGTGCGATCGAGATAAAAGTTTCTTGGATGAATTCTTTATACTAATTGTTTAGTAGTTATTCAAATAAGAATAAAGAAAATTGTAACAAGGCAGCACATAAGAATAGAGTAATGTCAACAAAACACACTGTGATGGTAGCAAAATTGTCTGCACTTAAAACAGCCACATACATGTGCACAAACACTGAGCATATAAGAGCGAGGTTAGACACAAAGCAAAGCAAAGAAATGTGCAAAAAATGTTGTACAGGTATGTATGTAAGAATAGAAGACGCAAACCGCACCATTGCAATACATGAAGACAAACACCCGATGGTGTGAAAATAAAATTCTAATAAATGAGATCCGACACTGTGGTAATAACTAGCAAATTTTTATTTCAAAGTTTAGTAAAAACACGATATTTGTCAACACAGTTTAGATTTTAAAGTCATTCTTGGGTCAATCAATCTCCTGGTGGGCCCGTTTCTTCTTCCCCCGAATGCTTCTCTTGGTGCGCTGCTTGGCGTATTTTTCATCTGGGGTTTCCCGCAGCAGCAACCAGCAGAAATCAGCCATCATAGTGGTGTTCCATCTTCCTTGGTACCTTCTCTCTGCGTCCTTGATGTCCTGGTGAAACCTTTCACCTTGTTCTTCACTGTACGCCCCCAAGTTTTCGGGAAAGTAGTTCACATGGGAGTGCAAGAAATGGACTTTCAGGCTCATGTTACAGCCTTGTTCTTTGAAGGCATTGAGCATCCTGGCAACAATATCCTTATAGTTCTCATCCCGCCTGTTCCCCAAGAATTTGAGAACAACATTCTTGAAGGAATCCCAGGCTTCTTTTTCCTTCTCAGACATCGTTTCAGCGAATGCTCCATCTGAAATGAGTTTCCTTATATCAGGGCCAACAAACACTCCTTCCTTTAGCTTTGCTTCAGAAAGTCGGGGGAACTTTGAGCAAAGGTACTGAAAGCACTCACCATCTTTTGGAAGGGACTTGATGAATTGCTTAATGAGACCCAACTTAATGTGGAGAGGTGGTAATAGAATTTTATCACGAGGTACCAAGCTCTCATGAAGAACATTTTTCTCACCGGGTCTCAAATACTCCCGAATTGGCCAGTCTTTTTTCCCCCAGTGTAGGTCGCGGGCCCGGCTATCCCACAAGCAAAGGAAGCAGGGATATTTGGTGAAACCAGATTGCTGCCCTAATAGCATGGATAGAATTTTAAAGTCTCCACAAATCATCCACTTATGCTCATCATAACGAATCTTCTGAAGAATCAGGGCCAAATTCTCGTATTTTTCTTGGAGAATAACAGAGTGAGCAATAGGAACTGAAGCGAATGTGTTGCCATTATGAAGAAGAACACCTTTTATGCTGTCTTTTGACGAATCAATGAACAGCCGCCATTCAGCAGGATCATACTTGAGTTTAAACTTTTCCATCACTCCGTATATATCGTTGCAAAATACCAAATCTTCCTCTTTGCTAAAATACTTCAAAAATTGTGTCTCGCGGTTGCGGTACCAATAAAAAGTTGTTCCTGGTGACAATAGATTTTTCTGTTTAAGCCGAGAACCTAGCAGTTGGGCAGCATTTTTTGGGAGTCCTAAATCCCAGACTAAATCATTCAATTCAGCTTGAGAGAAAAGTTCAGGTTTCAGATCTGGTTCAGTTTCAAACTCGGAAGTACTGGACTCATCGGGAAAAGTCTCATCATGATCAGAACCGTCCACACAAATATGATCCAAAGATTTTGGTGGTTCAGGCACAGGTACTTCGTTGCTATGAGGCATAGGCCTAATTGCTGAGGGAAGGCTGGGGTAACTTATTACGTTCTTATTTTTTAAGTTGTATCCCTTCACAATGCAAGAGCAAAAATAGCAGTCACTGCTGTGGTCTCTTTGTTCACGCCACATCATAGGTATTCCGAAACGAAATGCTTGTTTTTTACCTTTCATCCATAAGCGTAGATCTTCCTCACATGTCTTGCACACTTTGTGAGGAGCCCACGGTTTGTCTTGATCGCCTAACTTCAAACCGAAATAGGCGAAATATACTTTTTTAATAAATGCAGAAATGTTCCTCTGCCGCTTTTTCATGGTATATTCCCCACAAATAAAACAAAAACTGTCCGGAGAGTTGACGCAACCTCTGGCTCTGTGAGCCATCACAAATACACAGCACTGCAAACTACAACTGTAGTGAACCACTTCGGAATAAAGCTGGATTACGACTGAGCAAACAAAAGGTAATAATGAACTTGCAAGAAACTGAAATTTGACAGGAACGTTCATGTCGCAACCACCGTGTTTGAGCGAGCGAACGAGGCGAGGTGAACAGGAAAGAACATGCGCCAGCGCGAGTACTGGATTTAGCCCCCCGCCTCCCAATTGTCCTGTTAATGTATAAAATGAATTCAAAACACTCTAAAATATCATGAGGGAATGTTTCTAGTTAGTTAACCATTACAACCTCTATTTTGGGCCAAGAAAATAAACTGCAGTCGGCTAAAAAGAAATTATGTGAACATTCCTTATATGGGTAAGAAATCTAATTTTGCAAGAAAACGTGACGTGATGGAACATTTTGGCTATTTTTCCTGGATTCAGCACCCCAAAATCTATAGGAATCAGTTGCAAAACTGGAGGCAGTTTTTTGGTAGTGTACCTGTGTTATCTGTGTGAATTGAAGTGAGGTCATTGCTTGAAGGAAGGCCTCTGCGTCTTTGGCATTGGTGGACTTGAGGTTGAAGTCTCCAATCAGTAGCGCTGGTTTGTTGTTTGTTGTTATAGCACAGGCTTCTTCGAGGTTGAAGGCCAATTCGTCGGGTGGAGCTCTGGGTGCCCTGTAAGTTAGGCAGATTGCAATGTTTTTGTTCTTGATGCTGATTGTGTTACATTGCTGTGTATTGGTGAGGCTATGTGCACATGGCCCCACATCACCCTTAGGCTGTTCCTGGATCCATGAGCTGCCAAAGGTAAGACAGGGCGCTCTGGTGCTAGGTGGGTGCAGAGTGAGCACTGGTGCTGGGGGGTGGGGAAGGGTCCAGAATGGAAATTTGGGTACTCTAAAGGTTTTAGAGGAGACTTTGGAGCTGGAAAAGGTCAGAGCTCTCCCAAAATATTTTTTGTCAAATAATTCCTATTGGAATACTGTTCCTTTCCCCTCAGAGTGTCACCAAACATCTGGGGTTCATGTTGAAATGTGGAAAAGGACAGAGGTGCTCTGGTTGCTGTAGGGAAGTGGTTTTCATGTACACCAGAAGGGTTAGTGCCATCTCTCAAGTTCGTGTAAAGAGTTGTTTTTAATTTATTCAAATTTATTTTAAAATATTATTTTTTAGGGCCCAACTTTCAAAAAGGCTGGTATTCAACACCACAGTGATCAGCCACAGTGGTTAAATATCAGCGAGATATTCAGCAGCAATAGCCAGATGGTAGCTTCCACTGCATATCCGCTTCGAGTGCTGATCTCTGAAGAAGTGGCAAGTGCCAACTGTATCCAAATGGTTGCAATTTTCATTCAGCACTTATATGGATTGCAACTTAGGACAGCTCTTTGTGCAGTCTAAGTTATCCGGATATTTACCAGCTGAAAATCACACTATCCAGACAGCACCAACACCATCCTCTTTCCACCCACGGACCACCCCTGCACTAAACAGATAGCATTGGGGCAGTCTGTAAAGGTATTCAGTGGCACTATCTAGATAGTCAGCTCTCTTATCCAATCTAAGCGTTTTGAATACTGGCCCATTAATATTTTAGTGCAAATCACTTTTATTAGCGGTAGAAACAAATGGCATAGTACATAAATAGACTCTCTTGCATGCCCACCAAAGTTACATAGGTCTGATGCTTTCATTTTCAACATTTTTCCCTAGACCAGACCTTCTTCATCCTTTCCCTACCCTACAGTTCTTGGATGTATAGCACTTTGCGGTTCCGCATTTGGTTTTCTTATTCTGAGCAGAATACCGTACAATAATCCACTCTAGAGACAATCACTAAGCACGATCTCATTTGCCCAATTCTTGTATTGTTCAGATGGTCACATAGCCTTGCAAGGATGTACCAAGGTCTGTGCGAGCGGTGTGGGCGCATAAGGCATAAGTAAAGGAGGGGTGATGATGTCATCAATGGGCTTCCGGAAACCAAATAAGAGCGAGTTTTTGCATGTGGCTGGAGAATTGGGGGGCGGGGGGGGGGGTGCCAGGTTCATAAGTCACACTAGGTGTATTTCTGGCTTGGTGCATTCCTTTAGCCTTGCTTCCAATCTTCTTCCCCTTTTTTCAGCAACTGAAGGGCTACACAAGTTGAACAAATAAACTCAAAAATGTGTTTTAAACTTTCCCTTACACACCGTTTCTCCCTCCCTCCCCATATTGCCCTCTTCCTTACATCCTGCAGACTTAGGTATCGTTAAGTATCTGATGTGCTACACACAACCTACCACCCTTCAGAAATGGATCAAAATCATACTGTGCGCCTTATGGGACAATGATTGTATATGACGTTCACGAATCTTTAGAAAATCATCAAACTTGCTAGATACAGACATTTTTGTAGATAAGTTCCATTGTCATCAAAGAATGAAAAATGTTCCTCCACTGAGTAAAGATAGGACCTCGCTCAGTTATCCAATTAGTTAATATAGCTTTTTTAACTGACAGAAATGCCTCTTGGGCTAATAACCTTTTGTGTTCCTTTTATCTGTTCTGCAGTAGGTCTCTAAAAATTCCCTAGGTGGCAGAAGTCTGTGGATATTTCCAGCAGATACTGTATTATTTAGTTATTTATTGCAGATCTTGTACATTCTCTGCTGATGGTGGTTTAATAAAGGGAAACAAAAAAGAAAATAAGGTGATACAATTTTATTGGACTAACTTAATACAGTCATTCCTCTGTATTTACACATTCCATGTTCACGGATTCGCTTATTGGTGTGAAATAAAGAGTAACCCATTGTTTGCTCTTCACGGGAACCTCGCAGCTATTTGCGGCCACATGCAGTAGGCAAAAATTGTCTAGACTCTTAGGGCCCGGTGTTCTGTTGGGCGAGCTATCTGCCATGTCGGCGCATAGCCCTGCCGTTGACCTCTAAACCTAGATATTCAATGCTACGGCAACGGCATTGAATATCTGGGTTAGGCGTCATGTGGAGTTAGCCACAGAGACTAACCAGGTAGCAGCGATATTGGACTGCTACCCAGTTAGCAGCCGCAGCTAGATCTAGGCGAGCCAAAAGCTTACCTAGTTTTAGCCATGGAGGGCTAATCATGTAGTGGTCCAATATCGCTGCTACCTGGTTATTGGGATTCCCTGCTTCCACTCTACCCTGGAACATCCCCCACATGCCCCGATGTTACCCGGATAGCATTGGGGGGCACGTTGAGGACATAGTCGGGAATATTCAACGGTACTAACCGTGTAGGTGCCATTGAATATTCCTGGTTAAGGCATTTACACAGTTTACTGGGCTGTAATCCATGTAAATACCTTTTGAATATCAGGCCTGTAGTGCGCAGTGTCAGCATTGGGTTCAATAAGGCTACGCTGCCTCCTTGTTCTCGTGGATCTCGTTGTGTTAATACGTGTTTGTGGAGCATCTTTTAATCCACATTTTTGAAATTTTATGCTATTTTTTATTATTTTATTATTAATAATGGCATCCAAGAATAGTGTGTGCTAACAAATGTGTGCTTACAAGTGTGCTTAAGTGAAAGAAGACTGCGATGAGCCCTTTGGATAAAGTTTGCGTGCTAGACGAACTTCGGTTTTCTGTTGATAGGTAGTTAAAGTGTATGGTGAACAGGTCTCCCAGGAACCTAGCCCTTTTTTTTCCATTGGATCAATGGTTCCATATTTGTGTTTTCAGTGCTTGTGGGGTTTTCTAGGGATCTGTCCCCCGAGAGGATTTGCTGTGCATTTGTAGACTAGCTTTCGAAGGTAAAACCTTATTCCTTCGGTCAGGACAGTTCTGAGCAGCGGCACCCGTGATATTCAGCAGCACTAACCATGTTAGTACTACGGAATATTCCACTTAGCGGCATTTACATGGTGTTTTGTTTATTAATTTAACAAGAAAGCATTAAATTTGAAATCGCAGTGTATTAGTATACAGGTATTATACTTACAGCAATGCAGTGGTGTAAAGAATATTATTGCGCAACAGTTCATGAACAAACATTTTCTTCTCCCAGGACAAGCAGGATGAGTCAGCCACAAGTGGTGACGTCATCCGACGGCGCCATTGACGGAAGTACTCTCAGTAGCCCAGAAGGCTTTAGCCTTCTGGGCCTGACCAGGAGCCCCACCTCCCGATCCGCCCCTAGCTGGCCAGTCTTTGTCTTCCACCTTGCCAGCAAGACGTTTTTTTATTTTACTCTCAGACCTCTCTATCTAATCAGGACCTTACCTCCAAATAATGAAGAAACCTGGGTTTAAAAAAGTGCCCGGGCTGCTCCCGCAAGATGGCCAATTCGGATTCACATCAGCTGTGCCTCCAATGCCTAGGAACTGAGCACGCCATCGAGGACTGCCCTGCCTGCGGCCGCATGTCGCCCCGAGCTCTTAAGTCCCGCTGGCATGCCCTTGTGGACTTCCTGACTCCTGCCGCCGTGAGTACCTCTGCTGCTGAAAACCCCGCTGCTGTCGCTCCGGCCGGAGACGCGCCTTTTCAGGACTCCATCCCCCGCCACGAGCATGGGACCCTCATCTCCATGTGTCCTCCTCTGGTGGCTGCCATTTTGACCGGGGCATCCTCCCACTCTCCTGCTCCACTTCCGGATGTCTCTCTGGCTACTTCCGGACAGCCTCAGGCCTCACGGGACAGCACCAATCGGCTCAGCCTGCATCACGCAGGCAGCGTCAGCAGCCTGTCCGGGGCAGTTTCCAGCAGACGCGGGCTCTCAGCGCGTTCAGCAGCAAGCAGGCTCAGCTCCCCTCAGCACCAGCGCGCTCGTTCTCAGAGCGCCGGACACCGTCGGAACCGACGCCGATCACCGCGCAACACTCAGGAGAGCCCGCGCAGACACCAGACCAAGCGCAGATCACACAGCCGGCGCAGGTCACAAACACGGCGCAGATCACAGAGCCGGGGCAGATCACAGAGCCGGGGCAGATCATGGAGCAGGCGCAGATCAAGGAGCATGCGCAGATCAAGGAGCAGGCGCAGATCGGGCAGCAGGCACAGATCAGAGAGCCAGCACAGATCGCGTAAATCTCGCAGCAGTCACGGGGCAGTCCACGGCACAGGAACCGTCATCACTCCAGAAGCCGCAGCTCAAGACGGCGCAGGAACAGCGGAACTCGGAAGAGAGACAGGCGCAGCACCTCATCGTCATCGGGCTCTTCCTCTCACAAGAGATCACGCCAGTCCTCTCCTTCTGCCTATAGCGCTCGCAGCTCCTCCCCTGCACACAGTCTACTCAGTGAATCAGAGGACCATCAGACGCAAGAGGAAAATGTCCGTCCACCTGCGTCATGCGTGCAGATTGATCCTGAACTTTTACCGCAGGAGGCGGCTCCAGAGACCCTCAAACGACTTCAGGACATGCTGCAGCAATGGACTTCCTCTCTGGCTACTCTGGTCTCTGGCCCCAGCGCCATCGTGCCCCCTCAGCCTGCCTCCTCAGTGGCCAGCACGGCTACCAGGCCTGCACCACGCAACCCAGCTCCCACCTCTCCATCCCAGGAGCAGGATGGCTCAGAAGTACTATCGCAGGCCGATTCTGCGTCACGCATAGACTCTCTCTCTCATCCCGACGCCCCCTCGGGCTCTTCCGCCCCCCTTGAGGACGTGACATACTACAAGTTCATCCAGAAGGTCATAACCTCTCTCTCCATCACTTCAGTGGACATTCCGGATCAACGTGACGAGGTACAGAGCGCACTTAAGTTCATTGATGCTCCCAAGTCCATCTCTGCCCTACCCGTCCATCAGCTCCTCCGGGACAACCTCACGAAAATATGGCAGACTCCAGCATCCAATCACACCTGCCCACGCATGTTGGACAACAAGTATAACGTTCAGCCCGTACCCGGCTTCGCCAAACCGCAGCTACCGCACCAATCCATTGTTGTGGAATCAGCCCTTAAGCGCTCCAAGTCTTCGCGCAACTCTACCAACGTGCCACCGGGTAAGGACAACAAGCTCATGGACGATGTAGCTAAGCAGGTCTATCAAGGGGCCATGCTAAACGCTAGGATCGTGGCTCACCAATTCCAGCACGCGATCTATCAAGACACACTGGTGAGCAACATCAGATCCACCGTCTCCCTTCTGACTGAAGTTCCACCCGCCCTCTCTTCTGCCCTTGCGGAGCTCGATGACTGCACCCGGCACCAGGGACGGGCTGCCAACGATGCCTTTGAGACCGCAGCCAGAGTGGCAGGGACGGCCATCTCTGCCTGCCGACTAGCTTGGCTCCGGGCTTCCGGCCTTCGGACTGATTCTCACGACAGCATTGTAGACACCCCCTGTTTCGGCGATTCGCTGTTCGGCGATAAAGTCAAGGACACTGTCAATGATATGCGCGAACGCTGCACCACTCTCCAGACCTTAGAGGAAGGCGCCGACCGTCCTCGCACCTACCGCAAGGGAGGCCCTCAAAGCAATGCCAGCTCCAAGCGGTACAACTCCTATTGCAAGTGGCAGCAGCAGCCCCACTACAAGCAGCAGCACTACCAAACCTCCTATAGGCAGAAACCTCGCCAGCGGGAACGCGGGTCAAAGAAGCCCCCTTCTGCCCCCGCTAACAACAATCCTAACTTTTGACTCCCCACCCTGCCAGCACCTTCCGACGGGGGGGCGCTTATCCGCCTTTTTACCCTCCTGGGAGAATATAACGTCGGACCAATGGGTGCTTTCCATCATCAGGCAGGGCTATCACATCAAATTCTCAGCGAAACCACCCCTACGTCCGCCACCGCCAAGCATGATTCCACCAGAGCATCTCGCCCCGATGACCGCAGAGATCCAGTCCCTGCTTGCCTCCAGGGTTATCGAGGCCGTTCCCCCCAGCGAGACCAACCGGGGATTTTATTCGAGGTACTTCCTGGTTCCCAAGAAGTCCAGGGGCGTACGGCCCAACCGCGATCTGCGAAAACTCAACAGGTGCATAACCAAGGAGAAGTTCAGGATGCATTCTCTTTCCACCATCCTGCCCCTCATCCAACCCGGGGAGTGGCTTGCCTCTCTGGATCTCCAAGACGCATACACCCACATCCCAATGCACCCACAGCACAGGAAGTTCCTACGCTTTCGGGTAGCAGATCAACATTACCAGTACAGAGTGCTCCCGTTCGGGCTCTCCCCTGCTCCCAGAGTTTTTACCAAGTGCGTAGCGGTGGCCGCTTCTCTACTTCGCAGACAAGGGATATGTGTGTTTCCCTACCTGGACGATTGGCTGTTCTCCGCTGCCTCACCTGCAGCACTGCGGCAAGCGGTCAAGAAGGCCACCTCTCTGCTGTCCTACCTGGGCTTCCTGGTGAACCATCAGAAATCTCACCTCTCTCCAGTCCAGAAACTGGAGTTCATTGGCGCCTGCATAGACACCAAGCGGGCCAGGGCCTTCCTGCCTCGGAACAGGAGACAGGCAATCATCAAACTTGCTTGCCAAGTCCTCAACGACCCCCAGTCTTCAGCCCGCACCATCCTGCGCCTCCTGGGGCACATGGCTGTGACCACCCACGTCCTACCCTTGGCGAGACTACAAATGCGGGTTCTGCAATGGCACCTCCGCTCGCACTGGTGCCAGCACACTCAGCCATTGTCCGCCCTAATTCCCAGGGACATCAGATCCTCCAAGGCTTTACGCTGGTGGATGCACCCCACCAACCTCTCTCAGGGCAAGCGTTTACAAGCACTCGCTCACCAGATCACCATAACCACAGATGCTTCCACTCAAGGGTGGGGAGCCCACTGCGTCAGAACGCGCACCCAAGGGGCTTGGTCCGCCTCTGAGAAAGCCCTGCACATCAACGTCCTCGAGCTCAGAGCTGTCCGCCATGCCCTCATGGCCTTCCAAGGCCTGGTAGCAAGCAAAGCCATCAGAGTTCTGACCGACAACCAAGTAGCTATGTTCTACATAAACAAGCAAGGGGGCACAGGGTCGCGCCTCCTCTGTAAGGAAGCTCTCAGCACCTGGCACCTTGCCCTCTCCCTCAACTGCAGTCTCCAGGCCTGCTATCTCCCCAGAGAGGAGAATGTCCTGGCCGATCGCCTCAGCAGGCAGCTCAGCCCCCACGAGTGGGCGCTCCACCAGGAAGTCTCGTCGTACCTCTTCGAGGAGTGGGGCCCCCCACAAATCGACCTCTTCGCGACACAGGACAACACCAAATGCCGCCTGTTTTGCTCAAAAAGACCCTCCCCACTCAGGCTAGCAGCGGACACCTTCGACCTGGCTTGGAGCCAATGGCCGCTGGCCTATGCATTTCCTCCGACCCCGCTAGTAGCGCGGACCATCCAATGCATCATCAGAGACCGTGCAACAGTCATCCTAGTGGTAACATACTGGCCCAGGCAGATATGGCTCCCGTATCTTCATCGCCTGGCGTTGGGACCCCCCATTCATCTTCCCCTACGGCCAGACCTCCTCTCGCAGGACAGCGGCTCCATGCTTCATCCCAATCTGCAAATGCTGTCTCTGTCGGCATGGAAGCTGAAAGGCTAACGCTGGTGCCCCTCAACCTTACGACCGAGGTCCAGCAGATCATCCTTGCCGCTTGGCGTCCTTCCACCAGGAAGTCTTACAGCCTTAAATGGCATCGATTCTGCATCTGGTGTGAGGCACGGCACCTTGAGCCCTTCTCGTGCCTGGTGCCTCTGCTTCTGGAATACCTTGCATCTCTCTCTACCCTCGGACTGAAAACTCAGTCCATCAAGGTCCACCTCTCCGCCATCGCGGCTTTTCACCACCGCGTCGGCAACTCATCGGTGGCAGTCCTACCAATCGTTGCCAGATTCATGAAAGGTTTATCAAATCTGCACCCTCCAGTCAGGGAGCCTGTACCTCCTTGGGACCTTAACATTGTCCTCAATCAGCTTACGAGGGAACCCTTCGAGCCACTGCACTCGGCGGATATGAAATTTGTTTCCTGGAAAACGCTATTCCTCATTGCTATCACTTCCGCCAAACGGATCAGCGAGCTACATGCCCTCGTCGCATATCCGCCCTACACTATTCTTCTACACGACCATGCTTGTCTCCGAACGCACCCCAAGTTTGTTCCCAAGGTGGCGACTCCTTTCCACATCAACCAAAGCATTGAGCTGCCCTGCTTCCTCCCCGGACCCCACTCCGACCCCGAACAGCAGCACCTTCACTCGCTTGATTGCATCAGAGCCCTTCGGTGCTACCTCCAGAGGACGTCCCCCCTGCGCAAGGTGTCTCAGCTCTTCGTCTCGTACGACCCTAACAAGCCTGGCCTCCCAGTGTCCAAGTGCACGCTTTCCGGATGGATCTCCGCGTGCATCTCCCTGGGTTTTTCACTCGCTGGAGCGAACCCTCCCGCAGGTGTCAGGGCTCACCATCTGCGGGCGTTGGCCACCTCCATTGCCAACCTACGTTCCATTCCAGTTACTGAAATCTGCAAAGCCGCCACGTGGTCCTCTGTCCAGACCTTCCAGAGACACTACTGCCTAGACGGACCTGACCACGGAGGCACCGCCTTCGGCCTATCAGTACTATCTGCAATGTCCTCCCCGCCCCGGGGCGGAGCCTTGTGACTAGCCTCGTCACCGTCTGAGTACTGACTTGAGTTGTTCTCATGCACTCTGACTTCGATTTACATCTATGTTACTTTGTGTCCTGTTGCACCTTATGCCTTATGCCTATTGTGCCTTTATTGTGAATTTGCACCTTAGGCCTGATTGTGACTACGATTTGCATCTGTCACTATTTTATTGTCCTGTTGCACCTTATACCTTGTGCCAATATTGCCAAGTTGCACCTTATGCCCCACTGTGTCTAGTTGGGGCACTATGCGCTGTGCTCGGGCGCAGCCCCTTGCTACAGGTTTGATCAATATGTTTTGCACGTTGTGTTACTTGCACGCTTGTTATTTGCACACTGACTTGCACTATTAAACATGCTTTGCACCTGACGGTCCTGCTTGAATCTGTCTCCATTTGTTGATTCCCCGCCGCTGCACCTGTAGCTGGGGAGACACCACTTGTGGCTGACTCATCCTGCTTGTCCTGGGAGAAAACTGAGTTACCTACCTGTAACGTGAGTTCTCCAGGGACAGCAGGATAAGTCAGCCACACTTTCCCACCCTCCTCCCCGGCGGGGATCTCCTGCCTCCGCTTCCGCCTCCTAGCTGCTGGTACCGCCTCAGCTTGGAAGATCTGGCCAGCTAAGGGCAGATCATGAGGTGGGGCTTCTGGGCTACTGAGAGTACTTCCGTCTATGGCGCCATCAGATAACGTCACCACTTGTGGCTGACTTATCCTGCTGTCCCTGGAGAACTCACGTTACAGGTAAGTAACTCAGTTTTTCATTCCAGTTTATAGCAAACACAATCAAATGGAGTGGAGGAGTGGCCTAGTGGTTGGGGCAAGGTACTTCAGGCCAGAAGGTCGGGGGTTCAAATCCCACTAGAGGACAGCCACCTTGGGCCGGAAGTACTGGGGTTTCTAGTCACACAGGTGCTCCTTGTGGTCTTGGGCAAGCCACTTAACCCTCCATAGCCCATGTTCCCTGTAAAATAGTTATTTCCAAGTTATAATGCCCTGTTCAATGTAATTTCAGTTTGTTCAATGTAAACCGCACTGATGCAGAATAGCGTGGTATATAAGAGAATGTAAATAAAAAATAAAATAAAAAATCTAATTAAATATGCTTCTGAACAGTAAACCTGCATTTCTGATGAATTCTATCTGGTTCAACCAGGGCAGGTTCAAGGACTGGCGGCACCCTAGGCGAGCCCTCTAGCCTGCTACCCCCCTGTGGCCCCCCCTGCTTTCCCCATTACCACCACTGCTGCCCTTCCCCAGGGCCTGCAACAGCAGCAATGGCCCCCAAACTGCTACGCAGCGCTTACCTGCACGTGACAGTACTACGTCATAGTTTCTTTTACTTTGTATTTTCTGGTTCTGCCCCCCTCCAGCTCAGACTTCCAGTTTGCATAAAACAGAAAGTGCTGCATTGCAATTTGGGGTCCATTGCCACCCCTGCAGGTCCCGGAGGAGGGTAGCAGTGGTGTCAATGGTTGCCCCCTGAGGGCCAGCACTTTAGGTGTCTGCCTAGTTCACCTAATAGTAGCACCGGCCCTGGGTTTGACTTATTCTGGTACCATCTCAGTGCAGCATCAAGTAGATATATTTCAGGTTGTAGAACTAGTGTCTTATGTAGCAGAGCAATAAACACCATGGGCCCGATGTTCAGCGGCGGGGCTAGCTGATCTAATGTGACTAGCTATTGCTGCTGAACTTTAAACCCGGATATTCAGTGCTGGTTATGTAATCTTTTACACAGTTCTCTGCACTGGGCACAGACCTTATTAGCATGCCATTTCAATACGAGTGGAGCATTTGCATATTATTTACATATGTTTGGCGTTGCTGTGTGTGCCTGTTTTCCTCCATTTTTGGCATGCCGGAACTTGTGCGTATAAGTTGCGTTATCTGCCCGCAAAGGTCATGCTAGTCTTTCTTCATCGGCTCATAGGTTTTCTCTGAGCTTTGTCAGGACTGTATTCTCCTCACAAAAAGCCAAAAGCTTATCAAAACTTCTCTAAAACTGACCATACCCTTCAGACACAGGAAACACTTACATAATGGAGCCACAAGCTATTGCTGCATAAATATTTTCCTTTTCCAGAAGTTGTTTTGAGGTACTAAAAGACACAACTCAACCCATACACATTCACCAGCAGTGGCCTGAAATCAGTAGACCCAGCAAATGCACACCTCTCTCCCAAAGACAGTCAAACCAGTTTTACGTATAGCCAAACTCACAGACCCTGACCAGGAGAGCAGTGCCACAAAGCAGACTGTGGGAAAGCAGACAGGACTGCCCCACAGGTAGCGGATGTATACAGACCGATATACGCCACAATGAGACAGGTATAGCTGTTGTTAGAAATGCCAGTGCCCAGATAGGTGGGCCTCAGATGCTATAGCCAGAAGGCCCTAAAACAACTAGAACAACTACTACTGATCAGTAGTTGTTCTCTCAAGAACCTTATTACACCAACTCCACAAATCAGATCTAGAAGGACAGCAACAGCCAACACATTGACCTTCCCTAAAGACTCCGTAAAGTGCACCCAAACAACCAGGAGAAGAGCTTTTGCACACTACGCACCAAAATGCTGGAATGACCTCCCACCAGAAATAAGAACAAAGACCTCCTACAGTTTCGGAAGGCAATAAAGCACCATCTCTTTCTGCTACATTTTGCTCAATCAGCTTCCCCGCCCCAGAGAAATCTCCCCCCATCCCCCACAAACACCTCACTCACAACATAACACTCATGCTTTAAGCAATCACACTCATGCCCGTAAACACTTCACGTCTATTCACAACATGTAATATTTATTACTCCATGTCAACCTGTATATACTTACCATGTATTCTATATCTATCCTGACCAAACTCAGCGTGTATATAGTTACTCTGTATTTGTATCGTTTAAAGATATCGCAACATGTAAATAGTTACCCTATATCGTCCAAGTTCTAACCCCTGTTATAATGTAAACTCAAACAGTCTTGACTGTACTGAGCTCTCGTTGTTGAATGTAAACCGCACTGATAACAAATAGCGCGGTATATAAGAATTGTTAAATAAATAAATAAAATTTGTATAGCACTACAAGGTGTACACAGTGCTACACAGACACACGTAAAAGGTGGTCCCTGTTCAGCGGAGCTTACAGTCTAGTCAAGACAGACAACACAGTAGCCGTGGACAGGATACATCCAAGAGGAATGGTCAGGAAACACAAGAGAGCTTAGGCAGATCAGATCCAGCAGCAGCAATGATGAACTGAGTGCTCAGTCTGGATATGAGAGGGGCCAGCGATGAAGCCTGATGTACATACTCAGGTAGTTTGTTCCAGGCATAAGGAGCTGCAAGGTGCAAGGAGTAATGTCTGGATTTGGCATTAGAGGAGAGGGGCACAGATAGAAGTGATCTGCCAGAAGAGCAGAGTTCACGGGGAGGGGTGTAGAGAGCGATAAGAGGGAAGGGGTAGTGCAGAGCAGCAGAATGAGTGCACTTATAGACCATAAGCATGAAATGGGCATGCATTTCTTGCTCAGCAATATTATGCATCCTTTGGGGGAATGCAATGTTAGTTTGGGGTTTTGTGCACTTGGTGTGGGTCCATCCCCAGCAGTTTAAGGCCTGTTTGTAGTGATTAGCAGGACAGGAATCACTGGGGCTGGTTCCTAATGCCACATACCATTTGATGCGAGGTATGTCCTGACATACATGACTCAGATAGTTTGTTCCAGGCATAAGGAGCAGCAAGGTAAAAGGATCAAAATCTGGAGTTAACAGTAGAAGAGAAGGACATGGACAGAAGCGATCTGACAGAAGAGCAGAGTTCCCGTGGAGGGCTATAGAGAGAAATAAGAGAGGAACGGTAGCGTGGAGCAACAGAATGAGTGAACCTATGAGCATAGGTCTGTGGAGAAGTTTGAACTGGATACAGAAGGATGGGGAGCCAGTGAAGCAACTTGACAAGAGGGGTTATATGAGCCTGTCGAGTCTGGCATAAGATTAGCTGCACAGCTGAGTTTTGAACAGATTGAAGGGGAGAGAGATGATTCAGAGGGATGGGCATGAGCAGTAGGCCAGGTGGCAGTCGAAGCAGCAGTACCCTCTTTACTTTTCTCCCTCTGCTTGCCTCATTTCTGCTCCCCTGTCATTTATTGGAATTCTTTTTTTACTCTTCTTTTTAGCTGATTGCGAACCACTTTGAATTCATGAAAGGTGGTACAGCAAGAACCAACCATAAGCGCCCCTTCTTATATCTTAATATCGTATAATACTCTGTGCAATATCCCTCAGGGCCTGGGGTGTTAGAATTCATAGTGACTGAAATATTAGTTTGAATTTTTGTCACACTTATTAGTTGATTTAATAAGTCTGCTTGAGCAGGGTTCAGAGTAGGAAGTTGTAACCCTTCCAAAAATGTATCCTATTTTACATCAAACTTCTCAGCTGTACAAAATGTCTTATAAAATTGTCTGGACACCTCACAGATATCTTCACCTTAGTTGTATTTCTGTTTGGTTCTGCCATTTGGGATGCACAACTGGTTATAGCACACATGTCTTTTGACCACCCCACTTGCCAACCTGATTATGGGTGCCCATTACATACCTATATGTCCATGGCTGCTACCTCTTCTATGCCCCTCTTGCCTACAGAGCTTAACCATTTCCTGATCTACTTCTCCACACACTGCTGTCACAGAGGGCATCAACGTTGCTGTGAAATATGTCATGCTAGCCATGCAGTGGAACCTCTGGATTGTGCTTGGTTGTAAACATTATGGCATGAGCATGAGAAGTAGGGAAACACATCAGTTATTTTACCCTGTGCTTTGGAGACCAACTGCATGTTCATAGAGTGATATGCCTTCCTATTCCTGTACATAGCTTCCCTCACCCTGGGGAGCATAGGGCCACACATGTACACTACAGTAAGTACCACAGGGAGGCGTGCTACATAGTGAAACTGTAGCCTGTTCTGTTGCTGCTACTATACTGTGCTGGGGTAGGAAATATATTGTGTGGTGTTGTTGAGAAAGGCTGCTAGGAATTCAGTCACACAGTGGGACACCACCGACTGGATGATACCTTCCATGGCTGCCAGCACCTACTGGAAACATCCAGTGGCCAGGAATGCTAGGGCTGTCATAATCTTGAGGTGTATAAGAATGGAATGGCCTCTCTGTACAGCGGCGTGAAGGTGGGGATCCAGCTTCTGTTTTGTTGAACCTAAAACATGTCAAGCACTGCTCATCACTCAAGTCCAGATACTGGACCCTGGCCCAATACACCTTCTGATAGGGTTGCCGTCTCCTCTTCCTCTTTCACTCCCTCTTCTGCTCCTCCTGAAGAGTGGCTGCAAACCAGCAGTTCACACTGATATGGCTTCTTCCCACCACCCCTACCCATTTAGGCCCACCACCAACATCCGTAAAGGTCCTCTACCAATATCCTCGTGCTCCAGCTACCAATACACAGTACTCTGTGCTGTGTGGGGCACGACCACACACAGGTACAGAATGACAGACTCTTACACTCGAACAACGGTATCTAGACCCACAGAATAAGCCAAGCACGCTCCTCTACTCCTGCACGCCCACACACACAGAGACACACAGACTCACTGACATGGCTCTGACAAACACAGGTTGGGACGGTGTTGTACAGGGATGAGAGAACACAGGGAGATGTGCTGCCATGTGGGGGTGGGGGAGCAGAAGAGGGCAAGAGACATGGATGGGGGATACTCTTGGGGCAGACAGCGGGAGCTCTCTAGGGCTGTTGACACAGTATTGTTTAAGCAGAGAGGACAGAGGCAGCACAGGGGGTTCACTCAACACAGTATTCTCTAGACATGGATGACATGCAGACTCTTAGCTCTCCACTTCATGTTCCTCCAGTCACAGTCGCATTCACGGTCAGCATGGAAAACTAAGTCCCTTACCTATTCACTATTTATAGTTGGTGTAGGCTAGGACATCTGGTTGTCATGCCCAGGACTTTCCAGACACTATGTGCAATATGTCTTGGACAATCACTCCCTTGCTGTTCCCTTGCCGTGCCCCCCAGACACATCCATTCTGAGACATGCAAACTTGGACATTCTGTCCACAAGGATGTCCAGATCTGCCAACCTCTGAAGTTGCCCTTTATGCGTCCCTCCCTTTCAGATGTCCACATCACCCTCTGTGGATGTCCAAAACATGCACATGTCTTCCAAAATTACCCCCTAAATGCTCTCACCCTCCAAACAGCTTTTCTCATAATTCCAGCTAAAGGGGTTGTCAAAAGAGGCCCCTGTGAGTAGCATAAATTTCTCCCTGGTACATACTGTTATAGCATATTTGTTTATCTTAGCATATACTGATGTAGCAGGTCTAATGTAGAGCTTATCATTATTGTAAAGAGGTTTTGCAGGAGGTTTGAGGTGAGGAGACTTGGCGTTTTTATGTCTTGTCATGTTGATTGTTTTTATTTATGTATGTTTGCTGTAGCTCAGAAATGAGTGTGATATAAATAAACAAACCCATTTCTTTCTGATATCACAGTTTTTGGATCTACAGTATTTTTAATCACCATTAACTTAAATAAACATTGTTCCTTTCTGGGAAGGCAATGCTGCTTTTCAAGGGATGGCTTGGCAGTCTCCTTCCTCTTCAGATTTCAATTCAAGCAATTTTATGAGCATGACAATTTTACAATCGTAATTCCCGTCTTTCTGGACCATTTGCAATTTTCTTAAAGCATTGCAGCAATCCAACATGCTCTCTATCCTGGACTGTACAACAAAATGCAATGCCATAGCATCTAAATATATGCAAAGTTGCCAAGGCAACTTCAACTTAAACTAAGCCTACTTCACCACATTTGTTATCTTTACCTAACCAATCTTTCCTCTTTCCAACATTACCCTCAACAATCTTACTGACTTTTCCCAGGAATCTCTACTCCATCCACCACAGGTCTCACCTCAAGATCGTTCTTCTGCAACTCCCCAAAACACAAACAAACATTTTTCTTCATCCCAACCAATCTTTCACTTTGATAAGACACTGATTCAGCTACATACAGCCAATAGATCATCTTCCATGGGCATCAACAACTAGATACAGTATCATCTGCATATGCTTAAAATATGACTTCTCTGATGATTACTCCCAAGGGATTTAGGAAAATATTAAATAACAGAGGACATAGTTGAGAACCCTATGGTACCCTCTCATCTCCATAGATGGACTATATTATATTTTACTCTAAAATATAATTAAGCCATATTATATTTTACTCTAAACCTCCTTTAATTTACAATTCCACCAATACCAAACTCAGCCACCATTCGCTAAATCAAACATCTTTGTTAAATCTAAAAAAATTAAAACAACTTGAACCTCTTTATTCAATCAGAAATATACTTGCTCCATCATTGCCATCAACAGTGTTTTGTCCCCCTTCCAGTTCTAAACTCTTCCTGCCCTACATCCAGGGTCGGTGCTAGAGTTCCTGGTGCTCCTCTGCAATCTACAGATCGGTACTCCCCTCCCTCATTATTAATTCATCTCAATGTGTGTCGAAGTTGCATCTTTGGCATTGAAGAGTGGTAACTGCAGAGAGATGTACCCGCCTTTCTGCAATTAGCCTACAATGCCATGCTGGTAACAGAGCCCACATGTTGCCCAAGCATGGACAACATGCCGCTAAATGTGCCAAATAAGAGGAGCTCAATAGCACCAATGCAGCATCGCCCACTTCCATAAAAGCAACTTGGTGGCCTCAACATAGCATTTTCCACCTTCACAAAAACAAGAGATGCTCAGTGGCCCTTACATAGAATTGCCCATCTTCACAAAAGCAAGAGGGGCATTGTGACCTCAACACAACACCTCCTACTCCAAGATAAACACCAAGAGGGACTTGGCAATCCCAACATAACTCCTGAAATTGCACATTGGACCAGCATGGTGTCAATGTAAAAATATATTCTGCAAAAAACAAAAGAAATGCAAGATGCTTGCACACCAAGGAACTAAAAAAAAAAAGAGAGAACCACAGAACAGTTTATAACATCAAATTATAAAATTATAACTCATTTTATTTTGTTGTTATGAACTGTGTTATGGTTCTTGCTTTTTCTTTCTGAAGATATATTCTGCATCCACAGAAACCCATTCCTCGACAATTGGTGCAAAGCAGAATTAGGACATTCACCCATAGAACTCAGTATATTAAAAAAAACTGATTCTGGTCATCTCAGTAATGACAACAAAACATTCTCCAGTACCAGGCATATTGTGAACTAATATAAAACCACGCAAAAGTCATTAAAGATCTACAGAGCAGATCTACCATAGGATACCAGCACAAGCTTCCAAAACTCATACAACAAGGAGCCTACACAGAAAAAAGCAGCACAGTAAATATTGCAGCAGGCCCTAGAACATCCATATACCTATTTGAAAAGCTGAACAAGTCAGATTGGAGTATAGATCTCTACATACAAACTCCATGTTAACAGAACACCAGCGATATTCAGATAGTCAACCCGATAGTTAGCAGACTGAACATCACTGCTAACAGGATAACTCCAGGAACCACCCACAGACTGTCTCAGCACTATATGGAGAGTGTCAGGGTAATCTTCTGACAATCAAGGGATGCCCTAGTCAATGGCACTTATCTAGATATCAGGTCCTGTTACCTGGATAAGCAGCTTTGAATATCAGCCCTAAATGTTTTGATTAACATTACTATTTTGTGGAAGGTGGTCTGAGTTATTTGCAGACTATCACATTGGTATTAACCAGGCCAAGAAGTGAGATCAGAAATAGAACATTTGTGACTATAGTGCCATCTTGGTGGAATATGTTCCTAGTACATTAATATAGGAGTCAAACTTCCAGAGGGGATTGAAAATGTTTCTGTTTCCAGCTTAATATGGTAGTTGTTCCAATGATAAGGACTTAAGATTTTAGGGAGGGATGTTGGCAGAACGGTTGGGTGATAATGTAATTCTTTCTATTTTATTATTATGGCTTTATGTTTTGTTATTTTAGGTATTGATATTAAATGTTTTATGATTATTATTTTTTTATTATTATATTTTGTTGACTACTTAGAATGTAATTTCATATTAGTGGTATATAAATGCTCTTAAATAAATAAAATAATAATTTGCACTTTTTATTTATTTTGCCTCTGGACTTCTATCAAAACAGAGCCTCAGTTGCTCAGGTCACTCAAGCATCTCTGAATTATTACTATTCTCATTTCTATTTCCCAGGGATGATGGTGAAGAGAAGCTTCAGAGATTTCTACTAATAATTCTATGTCATACGTGATCTCAGTTTCAAAAGTCCTAGTAAAAAGCGAAACAGCAAACATTTAAACCATGCTCTCACAGAAAGTCCCTTCAACCCCATTTGTTTCACAACCCTTCTTTATTCCCATTGTATAATATTTGAATCGGCAGAGAACGAGTAGAATAATGAAGGCTTCCTTCACTTTGCCCAGACTCCATTGCCTAGGCAGCTGTCAATGAGATCTTCACAGTATTGATTAGTGTGTGAAAAGGCACTCTGTAGATACGTTGCTGAGAGACAGCGCTCGGACTCAGGGTTGGAATTAATAACTATTCCATCAAGGGCCTTGTTTGTTCTCCTTGCCAGAGAAAGAAAGGACTTTGGTCTCAGCTTATCAAGAAATGACAGCCAAAAGCCCCAAGAACGCAGGCATAGGCAAATGTGCAGCTTCACACGGCAGGTATTAATCATTTAGACAGCCCCACCCCTAACCTCTTGCAGGTGAAAAGTAATCGTGGTAATTGGATTGCCGTCATCTACCATATCTTAATATATTTTACAGGTAAAAGAAAAACACTTGTAGAGAAACTGCTCTCAGAAAAGGCAGGTGAAAGCAGATACCAGGCTGCCTACGAATAGCACTCTTGACTTGCTTTTAGCCCAGTTGTTACAAAGGATGAGATCTTAAAACCGGGAGATACCTTGCTCTTATCCTTTTCTTTGGTACTGTATAGCTGAAACAGCATGTGCTATTTATAAAAATGCAATGTAATGTGCGGCTTCAAGTCAATGCTGATTCCTGACGGGCCTAGCAGCTCCTGGATTTTCTTGGCAGTGTGACCAGAAATAGATTGCCAGGCCTTTCTTCCGAGGCAACGAAGGGTTAAGTGACTTGCCCAAGGCCAGTACCAGGCATATAAATGACCTTCCAGCTTTCACTGTTTCTTTTCCCCCTAATATTGGATGATCTCTTTAAATGTTTATTCTTTAATTATGAGTCATATATCACTGACTTGAGCAGAGCATACTCCAGACATGATACTATGCGCACTTAGACCACACAGCTCTTTGGGCCTTCAGCTTATCAGTTCACTAGCTTTGCTGAACATTCCCTACTCTCATTGTTAAGATTTTTTTAAAGCGTAGATTACATTGCATTGCATTACACCAGAAGAATGACAAGTTCATGTATGCAGTGGGGCAAAAGGAGTGACTCTTTTATATTCCGAAGCTATGGGAGCACCTTGCAATGATCAGCTAAGTTTCCTGTCCCAGAGAAGAGGAGCTGAAGGCACACATTTATTAACTCAGGGTCTCCTCTGATACCACAGCAGACTTGACAAATCTTCTTGGAATCTAGGATGCCAGCCTAAAATTCTGGGAGCCAGCCGCTGAAGCTTAGATCACAGTACATGCCCCCACTCCCCAAAAAGGTGTATTGCAGTTACTTTTTAGGTTTCAGGGCCTGATTTCTAAGACTGTTTTTGCATTTTCTATGGGAAAAAGCTTAATAAATCAGGCTCTTAATAGGCTACTGCACAATGCCAACAGAAGCTCCAACCGCTTGCACTATTCCTTCCCCCCACCCCTCTGACCCCTCTCCTACTGTCCCTCCCTCTCCCACCCCTCAACTCTCTGTTTCTCTTCCCAGACTCCTCCCCCCCCCCCCCCAACTCTTTATTAAATCAAATCTGCTGCCCCTTTAAAAGTTCCTCAGCCATCTGTGCAGAAAAATCCTCTGCTTCTAACCCTTTTTTTTTTTTTGGCAGGCTCCTGCAGCACTTCTGCAGGGATCATGGCCTTTTGCAGCCCTTCTGCCTGAGGAAGATGGGATCCTCATGGACAGATAGCGCCTGTCTCAGCCATGACAGTCCTTCTGCCCTCAAGGCGCCAGGTATGATTTTTCAGTTGCCATGGTGATCTGGGGTTTATCGAGCCTTATACTGCAGGATAAGCTGCTCATAGAGGTGTATGTTCTAGCTGAGCTAGATATTATTACTAGGTATTCTCTTTCTTGCCTAGTGACTTTAAATTGTTTATTCAGGTTAGGTAACTCTTTATCCACTGTAAGCATGATGAGCCAGTGAATTGCAGGCAGCTCAAGTTTTTCAATAGATAAATCACACTTCTGTCCAATGTCTAGTTTCACTTCACGGTCCCTGCTCATCAGAGCTTACATCTAGTAAAGACAGACAATGTAATAGCTAAGGACAAGGAAAGGAGACATATAGGAAACTAAGCAGATCAGGATCCAAAAGCAGTCTCAAAGAGGTAAGCTTTTAGCATGGATTTGAAAAGAGGAAGAGATGACGACTGACGTAAAGACACAGGTAGTTTGTTCCAGGCATACTTACAAACACGAACTGTCACAGGTGCATCTGGTGTAAATGTCCCTCAATTCCAACACTGTCAAACTTGAATATATGAAGGGATTTTAACAGACCTAACCAATATTGCGGTCAATATTCAGCAGTAGCAGGAACCATAATAATTTAAACACTGGCTACAAGTCAGTGCTGACTCAGCAGCTCCCGGGTTTTCTTGACAGTGTGACTGAAAGTAGATTGCCAGGCCTTTCTTCCAAGGCAATGGAGGGTTAAGTGACTTGCCCAAGGTCACCAGGAGTGCTATTGGGAATCAAACACTGGTCTCTTGGTTAACAAGCCAATGCTCTAACAACTAGGGTACTGCGGTTTAAACTGATACATATATGCTGTTGTAGGTATAATCAGTGGTGCTGAACATACATATTTCACGGTCACTGCATTGATATTGTATATTTAGTTCTGGCCCACCATTTGGCAGGCCTAAACAAAATATATTACTTCTCCGAAGAGCGGCTGAATATTGTTGCTATTTGGAAAATTTGAAAGCATCAAAGTGCATCAAATCTAGGTGAGTGTACTTCAGCCCTATGGCTGGGGTGTGTGTGTGTGTGTGTGTGTGTGTGTCCAATATGAAAAGTGTGAACCATCGCTTAACGCATATACTTACAGAACAGAGATCGGCTAAAGTATGTGCAAAACAGTCCATATGCATGCATAAATCACTGAAAATACACCTTTTATGCATAAAAAACTACAATTTAGAAACAAATATGTTGGACAAAAAATAAAATGGGAAACCCAAGAAACCAGGCTGTGTGAACAGTGAAACATTAAAGAAAGAAAAACAGAAATGCATTTCCTCTCCTATGGAACAAAATACAAGAAATGCACATTTTCAGATCTGATGTATTTCATTTTCTGAACTCTAAAATGATTTTTTGTACCTTTGTTGTCTGATTATTTCATTTTTCCCATTGGATTGGTCCTAGTTTCTCGTTACCACTTCATTTGATTGATTTTCTCCTAAATCCTTTTCCAGTACAGTATCTCATTTCTACTTTCTGTTTCTTGATTGTTCATCGTTTTCATTTCTTTTCCATTTCTATTATCTGCCTAAGTTTTTATTTACCTATTACTAGATTTTCTTCCTTTTTCTCCCTCCCCCCTCCCCCTCCAAGTATGCAGTCTCCCTCTTTTTATCTTCTGAGAAACAGAATAGTTTAAAATCAGCAAAGGTGTACAACAAGGCTGCATAATTTCCCCCTACCTGTTCAATTTATATGCAGAACAAATCATCAGAGAAGCAGGTCTGTATGAAGACAACCGTGGTGTGAAGATTGGTGGAAGACTCAACAACCTTCACTATGCCGACGATATCATGTTACTGGCTGAAAGTGAAGATGATCTACAAAATCTGCTTATGAAGATCAACGAACATAGTCCTAAAATTGGCCTGCATTTTAATATGAAGACAAAAATCTTGACAATTGGCAAATTGATAATTTCATTTCATTTTGATAGAGAAGAAATAGAATGGTAGACAACTTTAACCTGCTTAGATCAATAATTATCCATAATGAAAATGACAAGCAGTCAAGAAATCTAACAGTGTTCTTGTCAGAACAGCTCTGAAGAACATGGATAAGATGTTCAAGTGCAGAGATGTATCTCTGCGTACAAAGATTCGACTTTTCCAAGCTATGGTATTTTCAATAAAAACATATGGATCAAAAGTTGGACAATGAAGAAGAAAGACAGGAAGAAAATCTCCTTCAAATGATAGTGCTGGCAAAAGATTCTGTGTTTACCATAGTAGAGAAAATCAATCGGGATTAGAAGAGAGCAGACCTAAGTTTTCCTTAGAAAGTCAAATGACAAGATTTTGATTTTCATACTTTGGGGAATTTTAGAAGGGATGTTCAAATGCAATCTGGGAACTCTAAGCCAGAATATCTGGAAATAAAGCAAGCACATCCAGGTGCGTACATGATTTCTCAAACGTGGATGTGCCCCATATGGACATCAGCGAGGGCACCCACATAGACATCTCTAGATTAGTATTTCAGAAGCTGAACATCTAGGAATAGCCTAATGGCTAGAGTGGTAGGCTAGGAAAGGAGAAGCCAGGCTTCAAATCCCACTGCTGATATCACTGAAATTTTATTGTGTAGTGCCGATGATGGAATATGTTCTTCTCTATGCCCTTTGGATGTTTTTCAGCCAAAACAAACACTTTTCAGATGCTTGTTTGTGCCTGAGGAGCAGATCTAAACTTAGACAGGATGCAGGAAGTCCAGGACATATCTGAGATTAGGCAGCGAGGTCCATGTTCCTGAGAATGCCCCAGCCACACCTCCACCATGCCCCTGTTCAGACTTGGACATCCTCAGAGCTGACTTCTAAAATTGCTTTGGACGTCTCAATGTGTGTTTTTGAACATCCAAAGCACAAATAGGGCCTCCAATATGATCCCTCTCATGTGATCATTAGAAAGACATCATGCTTGGCAAGGTTAAAGATCAGCACAAAAGAGGAAGATCAGCAATGCAATGGACCGTTATAATAAAAGCAGTTATGGATGCTATTTTATTAATAATTAGTCAACTGACTGAAAATCGAACATAGTTTAGGGCAACTAGCCACAGGATCGCCATGAATAGATGCTGACTTGACGGCACTTAACAACAGTGCTTTCCTCTGTAGTCCTCCCATTCTCCTCTGTGCCTCTCATTCCTTCTCTAGTCTCCAATTTCCCCATTTTTCACCCACTTTATAGTCCCCCATTTCTACCCTCTGTACTCATCCCCTGCCCATCCTCATTCACCTCTGTCTCTCATTCCTTCTCTACCTCCAATCCCATTCTTTTGTTTTATTCCCCTATTTAAGCTTCCATTTCCCCTCTTACCCTCCTCCACAATATCCACCCTCTCTCATCTCCATCAAAGACCTGTCTTCTTCCTTTTTCTCTCACTCTCTTCATAGCTCTCTGCCTCTTTCTCCCCTTTACCCAGCATCCATTGCCCTTGCATTTCTCCATCTGCAGTATCCATTTTCCTGCCTCTTCCCCATACCCTCTTTTCTCCTTCCCCAGCATCTGCCAGTCTATCTTGTTCTCTAGTATTCATTTACCCTGCCTTTCCTCTTTCTTAACCTCTCTATCTTCAACTTCCTCTGAATAGGCACTTATTCCACCCCCTCCCCCAGTATTTATCCTCCTCTTCCTTATCACTTCACTAGCATCAGCCCCCTTCTCCTATCCCCAGCCCCTGCCTCAGTCATCAGCCCACTTCTCCCAGCCCCAGCATCAGACCCGTCTATCATAATGCTGCCTTCTTTCACCTCCAATGCCACCATCTGCCAGCATCAGTCTTGTGTCTCTCTCCAAACCCTCAGTCCAGCATTTTGCCTCTCACTCCCCACCCATCCAGCATCTTGTTGCTCTTTCTCTCCCTGCCCACTGTTTCCCCTCTGTCCCCCTTAATTACCACTCCCCTTCCTCTCCCTTATCTTCCCTTTCACCCCATGACCCAGCATCTCCTCTCTCTCTCTCTTCCCTACCCCTCCATGTGCTCCTGAATCTCCCCTCCCTACTCCCTCTGTGATGGAGCCTGTATCATGTGCCTCATTGCCCTCTGATGCTACTGCAGGGGGCTCCTCTTGAAGGACAGCTGCATTCTGCCCCTGGTGGGAGGTCAACAACTGGTGACAGGTGTTTGACATGGAGGCCATGTAGGCTGCTATCTCCCTGAGGAGCCAAACCTGTGCCTCCCTGTACCACTGCCCCATCATGTGGTGGTCTAGCAGCATCTATTTGCTTGCCTGCAGTATCTGGTGGATGGTATGCAAATCAGAGTGGATGCCCTCTGTGCACTCCAGCAAACGTGACCCCCCTGCCCCGAAGCATCTGTTGGTCCACCTCATCTGCCGCAGTATCTCCCAGATCCTCCTGGATGGGGAAGGCCAGTTCAGCTGCAGGCTATGTAGGGTCAGATTCCTCATCCCTGCTCATCGTGATGCACTGCCCTACTCTGGAGCAAATGGGGGTTGGCTGAATTCCTGTGCAGCACCTGCAGGAGTGCTGGAGCCACCACTCCCTGGTTGGACACCATCTGCTTGAGCTACTGGAGGCTGTGATGGTCCTGGCAATGGCTGGTCTGTAGGAGAGCAAGAGTGACACAGGTCAGGCTTCGGCACTAGCCAATGCAACAGAGGAGGGAATGCCTTGAATGCGCACCAGCCCTGATATTATATTTGATTGAAGGATAAGGTGGTATACAAAACTGTCTAAATAAATAAATAAGCGAGGGAATGATGGCCTCAATGCAGCTCCCTGCCACTGTAGCCCATATCCTCACACCAGATAGGTGTGACAGGTATAGTTACAGTGTGTTGCAAGCAGTGGAGAGGTAGCATATATCACCAGTATGAAAAGCAGGTCTGCACAGAATGCATGTCTGTCCAGATTTTCCATGCAGCCTACAGAAAGCTACAAAGGGTAGATGTGCATATCTGGCAACATAGCCCCTGCCTACTATAGATTCCCACAGCATATGCCCAAGGCAGCAACCAGTTACCAACCAGTTACACTTCAAGGAGCAGGACATGAGGGGGAAGGGCTACTTTATATTATCTTCTCACCTGTATGTGCATAGCACATGTGCTTAGGGCATGGTGAGCAGGCACTGTAAAGAGCCCTGCTGTCCCTTGTACCTATGCATACCCAAACATGCCATGAGGTCTACTATGGGGGGCATAACCCTTACTCATAGCTGTCCCCAACTGTACTTTGCAGGTATGAGTCATATCGCCTGGGAACAGCTCTGACATGCTCCTTGATTCACAGAACGGAGTCCCAGACACAGCTGGAGAATATGGCATCATCTGCCAAGGGACAGCAGTGGTGTCATAACACTATATGGTTCTTTCCATGATGGTACTATAAACCACTCCCTGACCCAACAATGAGACATGTGAAAACATACCTGCATCTCTGTCTATGAAAAGGTGTGGGGGGGAGGGGAATAGCCAGGTGAGTCAGTGGCAGTGAGATGGCAGTCAGGATGGGCCATGGGAAGGCATGGAGGATAGCATGCTGGGGCCTGGAGCGAGGAAAAGGATAGGCTATGCTAAATGGGAGTGGAATGTCAAATGTGCAAGAGCAATAGAGATGACAACCCAGCATCCTATACTATATGGCAAAACAATCTAGCATGTGACATACCAGCCAGGGAGCAGGAGCTACTCATCCTCTTGTGTGGCAAGTGTGGAACTATCATGACCCTCAATGCAAGTGATGGCAATGCCATCAATGAACTACTGCATCTGCTCTTCCAGGGGGCTTAGGTGTCAGTTTGCTGTTAGTTGCCTTCTTCTCCTTTGCACAGTGCTGTAGTACCCTCCACTCCTTTTTCAGGTACTCCATATCATGGTTGTGGTAATGCACAGCATTCATGGGCAATCTCCTGCCAGCCATGCTGTTGTGTGCTGGCATCCTCAAAACCAGAGGGTGGCGTGCTCCCTCATGATGAATCCCAAGGCCATAGAGGTCTCTGAGTATGTGAAATTAGACTTATGGGTGAGTTTCAGGGCTGTGTGTGCTGACTGTGGCATCTGAATGGCTAACTCTGAGGGAGATGGAAGACTGCCCGCGCAGGGTTCATAAAATACATTGTTATGAGACCACTCCCTAGTACATGCCCCCTCCCAAAAAGATAAGGATGCATAAGATGCATGTTCAGGAAAGCTGAATATTGACGCTAATGGTGCGCGCCAGGAGCCACCATATCCATGGAAGAGGTTAACAGTGGATATTCAGTGTTTTGACCGGTTAGCCAAGGAGCCGTGTTAGTGGAATATCTCATTTACTATGCAGTTAACCAATAAAACAGGGCAAGTGAACACTCGGTTATGGTGCACTAGATGTACATACCTAGAACTACCACCCAATGTCGCCATCACAGCACTATATGCTGAGGTATGAGCTGCTGTGGAATGGTCCATGTACCAGGCAGCCAGACTATGCTCCCACTGGACACTGTACGCTGGCCACTGGACCAATATAGTGGGAAGAACATACCTATACCTTATGAGGTATGTGACTGCTGGGTGAGGCATAGGGGTGTACGGCTATCAGTGCAGTCTGGGAGGAGGGCACAGTGAGGCTAATTGGTGTGTGCACTCACAGAGCGACACACAACCTTTAGGTGCTGGAGTGATATGTGTGGGGGACAGCAATGTGCAGGGGGACAGCAATGTGTGGGGGACAGCAATGTGCAGGGGGGAGCTATGTCCCTAAAGGGAAGATATATGACATACCACACAGGCAGCATGAGGGAGCATAACCCATGGCCCCCAACAGTACCTCAGAGTCATGGCAGGGGGCTGCAGAACTAATAACATGTTGATGCTCTAGATCCCTAGAGGCATCTCTGGAGCTTGTGAAGGCTGCATCCAGGTGCCACATGCCTGGGCCCCTCCTTCACTACCCACATTACTGCACCTTGTTTCCTGACATGTGCATAGGGGCCTATCACTGTACTATGGCTCCCATCCAGTGGCACATACCCAAGTCCTCCCACAACCCTGTCACCCAGACAGGGATAGATCCTGTTTTCAGACAACTCTGTCATACCCCAGCCATGTGCAGGCAGCAGTACCTACCCTCAGTAGATGCTATCTGACAGTAGCCCCGTGAATTGTATGCTGATTGTGCAGTGATGACACAGTCATTGCCTATAGCAGGGCCCAGGTAGGTGTGCCATGATCACTGGCTAGTCTGGCCCACAGCACCAGGAGGCCATGCAACCTACATAGGCATGCACACATATGTTACCTGGGGCCTGTGTCCAGGCTCCAACTAGCACTGTCCATGCTCTCACCTGTGTTGCACTGCACACACATCGAGGTACACATGTGTAGGTCCCATCAGCAGACTAACATCACACCAGACTGCATCTGCACCATGATCCAGCATTCTCCATTCCCATACCTCCCCAGTCTGTACTATATGCAGTCCCAGGCCAGCTGCCATGGGACTGCAGGCCTGGCCACCAAATTGGCCTGTGCCCTCAACATACCATGTGCTCACACACAGACCCTAACACCAGTCCAGCAGCCCTGACCTGTACAGTACAAACCAATATCCGTCATTCCAATGTGCCAGACACCCATCTATGTTGCAGGAGGAAATGACGACACTGTGAATTACAATAAATGGCTTTTACTGCAACAACACACCAAGAACCCCCCCCCCCTTCCCATTCCCATCCCTTCCCCCATTGCCCTGCCAGAATAGCTATTCCCCAACCTTCTCACACATGCCACCCCTGCCCTTCCCCAGATCAGTCTAGGGCCCCAGGGAACCCTGGCTGCAGCTATGCAGGGCCTGGATTATGGCCTGTAGCCTGTGCAGATGGTCTCTACAGACCCTCAAGTATGGAGCAGACAGAGCTTAAAGATCCCAATTTACCCATGTCTAACAATAGCCAAATTAACATGAATAAAATACATTCTCTAAAATGCTTGTATGCAAATGCTAGAAGTCTAAAGAATAAGATGGGAGAGTTAGAATATATAGCACTAAATGAAAGGTTAGATATGATTGGAATATCAGAGACATGGTGGAAGGAGGACAACCAGTGGGACACTGTGATACCTGGGTACAAACTATATCGTAATGATAGAGCTGATCAAATTGGTGGAGGGGTTGCGCTCTATGTTAGAGAGGGCATTGACTCAGAAAGGATTAAAGTTTTGCAGGAAACAAAATCTGCTGTAGAATCTATATGGATAGAAATTCCATATAAAAGGGGGAAGGCGATGGCAGTGGGGATGTACTATCGAGCACCTGGCCAGAATGACCAAATGGATGATGAAATGCTCAAAGAAATCAAGGAAGCTAACAAAAGTTACAGCGCAGTAATAATAATGGGTGATTTCAATTACCCCGGTATCGACTGGGTCAGTGTCACGTCAGGACATGCTAGGGAGATAAAGTTCCTAGATGAAATAAATGACTGCTTCTTGGAGCAGCTGGTTCATGAACCGACCAGAGGGGAAGACATATTAGACCTAGTCCTTAGTGGAACACCAGATCTAGTGCAAGAGATAAGGGTGTTGGGGCCACTTGGCAATAGTGATCATAGCATGATCGCCTTTGATTTAATTAGTGGAGGAGGGATAGTAAGGAAACCCACAGTACTACCTTTTAACTTTCGAAAGGGAGACTATGATAAAATGAGGAAAACAGTTAAGAAAAAACTAAAAGGAGCAGTTGCAAAGGTTAAAGACGTACATCAAGCTTGGGTGTTGTCGAAAAATACTATCTTGGAAGCCCAGACCAGCTGTATTCCACGCTTTAAGAAAAGTGGAAGGAAGTCCAAAAAACTGCCAGCATGGTTTAAAGGTGAGGTCAGAGAGGCTGTTGTTGCCAAAAAAGCATCTTTCAGGAAATGGAAAAAAGAGCCAAACGACGAAACCTGGAAACAGCACAAGCACTGGCAAGTCAAATGCAAGGCATTGATAAGGCAGGCAAAGAGAGAATTTGAGAAGAAGCTTGCTGCGGAAGCAAAAACACGAAATAAAGACCTTTTCAAGTACATTCGTAGCAAAAAACCTGTGAAAGAGTCAGTTGGTCCATTAGATGATAAAGGGGTTAAAGGAGCACTAAGAGGCGACAAGGCAATAGCGGAGAGACTGAATGAATTCTTTGCTTCGGTCTTTACTGAGGAAGATGTAGGGATGTTACCCATGACTGAAGTGGTATTTAAAGGTGCGGAAGAATTGAAGGAAATATCGATACATCGGGAAGATGTCTTACAACTATTAGATAAACTGAAGAGTAGCAAATCACCTGGGCCAGATGGTATACATCCAAGGGTGTTGAAAGAACTGAAATATGAAATTGCAGAACTGCTATCAGTAATCTGTGAACTATCATTAAAATCATCTCTAATACCTGAAGATTGGAGGATTGCCAATGTAACACCAATTTTTAAAAAGGGTTCCAGGGGTGATCCGGGAAACTACAGACCGGTGAGCCTGACGTCAGTACCGGGAAAAATGGTAGAAACCATCATAAAGAATAAAATTACTCAGCATGTAGATAGTCACAACCTGATGGGAGACAGCCAACATGGCTTTAGACAAGGAAGATCTTGTCTTACTAATCTGTTATGTTTTTTTGAAGGAGTGAATAAACAGGTGGACAAAGGTGAGTTGGTTGATATTGTGTATCTGGACTTTCAGAAAGCCTTTGACAAGGTCCCTCATCAGAGACTTTTGGCAAAACTAAAGAGTCATGGGATAGGAGGCAGTGTACTATTGTGGATCAGGAACTGGTTAAAAGATAGAAAGCAGAGGGTAGGGCTAAATGGCCAATTTTCCCAATGGAGAAAGGTGAATAGTGGTGTACCCCAGGGATCTGTGCTGGGTCCGCTGCTTTTTGACATATTCATAAATGACCTGGAAAGTGGAATAACGAGTGAGGTTATCAAATTTGCAGATGACACAAAACTATTTAAAGTTGTTAAAACCCAAGAGGATTGTGAAAAATTGCAAGAGGATCTTGATAAATTGGAAGACTGGGCATCAAAATGGCAGATGAAATTTAATGTGGACAAGTGCAAGGTTATGCACCTAGGGAAGAACAACCCAAACTATGGTTACACGATGCAAGGTTCCACATTAGGAACCACAACCCAGGAAAAAGATCTAGGTGTCATTGTGGATACCATGTTAAAACCCTTGGCCCAGTGTGCAGCGGCGGCCAAGAGAGCAAATAGAATGCTAGGTATGATAGGAAAGGAATGGAAAATAAAACAAAAGATATTATAATGCCTCTATATCGTTCCATGGTGAGACCGCACCTTGAATATTGTGTGCAATTCTGGTCGCCGTATCTTAAAAAGGATATAGCGATTTTAGAAAAGGTACAGAGAAGAGCCACCAAAATGGTAAAGGGGATGGAAGGATACTCCTATGAAGAAAGGCTAAAAAGATTAGGGCTCTTTAACCTGGAAAAGAGACGGCTGAGGGGAGATATGATAGAAGTCTATAAATTAATGAACGGAGTGGAACGGGTAAACGTAGATCGATTGTTTACCTTATCAGAATATAGAAAGACTAGGGGACATGCAATGAAGCTACAGGGTAAACTATTTAAGACTAATAAAAGAAAATATTTTTTCACTCAACGTGTAATCAAACTCTGGAATTTGTTACCGGAGGATGTAGTAAAGGCTGTTAGTGTAGCTGGGTTTAAAAAAGGTTTGGACAAGTTCCTGGAGGAAAGGTCCATAAACCATTATTAAGAAGTGACAGAAGATATCAATGCTTGACCCAGTACAAGCATTGTGGAACTTGTGTCTCTTGGGAAAAACTCCTAGGTAAATATGACCTAGATTTCTTATGTTCTTATGTTCTTATGACCTCCACTGCCTCCCTCAGGAGCCACAGCTCCTCCATCAGAGTATCCATAAACTCCAACAGCTCCTGAGGGGGGCAAAAGAGGTGCTTAAGACAGGATCTACAGGAGGCATTGTTGGGGTCTGCTGATGTAGGGGCCTTGGGTGTTAGCAGAGCCTCCAAGCTCACCTGATGCCACCCATGATGGCGTCTAATAGCACAGGGGGGATATGGGTGCCTGCTCATAACACAGGAGACTCTGCTGGCACCCTCTTCTCTTCCTGGCCTTCTTCCTTCATGGCCCCAACTGGCCTGCTTGGCCCCCTTGCCCTTAGCAGGACATTTGTGCCTGCTTCAACAACCTCACTCCCTTCCCCAGTATGCACCACAACCCTGGTCACATACACCTCATGCAGCCCCTCCCCTGGTGCTCCCCTCAACTACTCTACTGCCTCGGCCTCCTCCTCCTCCTGCTCCTCAGAGTCCTCCTCCTCCTCTGCTCCAGAATCCTCCTCTGCCTCCTCTGAGTCCTCGTCCTCATAGTCATTCAGGTCCTATTCTACCTCCTTCTCCTTCACCTCCTCCCCCTCTTTACCTCTCTTACTCTGCCTCCTTCTCCTTCGCCTTCTTCTCTTCTTCCTCTACCGCCTCTTACTCTGTCTCCTTTTCCTCTGCCACTGGCTCTGGGGCCTCTGCAGTGGTCTCATTCTCCTTCTCCCTCTCAGAGGTGCTGTCTGTGAAGGGGTTCTCTGTTGTGGTGGGGGTGCTGGACCTGAGGCTGGAGCTGGAGCTTGCTGCTACTCTGTGTTTGTCCCATGCTTCTTTGTATTCAGATACTGTCCTCATCTCTACCACTTCCACTGGGAGACTATTCCACAGATCCACCACTCTTTCTGTAAAATATTTCTGCATATCACTTCTGAATCTATCCCATTCACCCTCTTCCCATGTCCCCTCATAGCAGAGCTTGCTTTCAATTGAAAGAGGCTTTCCTTCTCTGTATTTATGCCACAAAGGTATTTAAACTTCTCAATCATATCACCTCTATCCCCCTTTCCTCTAAGGTGTACATATTAAGATCCTTAAGTCAGTCCTCATATGCTTTATAATGAAGACCACTAACCATTTTAGTAGCCACCCTCTGTACTGACTCCAGCCTGTTTGTATCCTTTTGAAGGTGTGGTCTCCAGAATTGCACATAATACTCCAAAAGAGGTCGCACCAAAGACTTATACAGAGACACTATCACCTTCTTTCTTCTGCTGGCCATTCCTCTCCCTATGCACCCAAGCATCCTTCTAACTTTTGCTATCGCCTTTTCTACCTGTTTAGCTACCTTAAGATCATCAGACACAATCACGCCTAGGTCCCACTCTTCTTTAGTTGACAAAAGTACGTCACTCCCTATACTATATTGCTCCCTCGGATTGCTGCAGCCCAAATGCATGGCCTTCCATTTTTTAACATTAAATCTCAGCTGCCAAATTCTAGACCATTCTTCAGGCTTAGCTAGATCCCTCCTCTTGTTATCTACACCTTCCTGGGTGTCTACGCTATTGCAGATTTTGGTATCATCTGCAAAGAGGCAAACCTTACCCAGCAGCCCTTCCGCTATATCACTAACAAAGATGTTAAAAAGAATCGGACCAAGGACAGATCCCTGGGGCACACCACTGGTAAATGGAGCTTGGACAACTGAAATTTCAGGGTTCTATTCATGCGTTCTACCTTCCCTAAACTCTGGGGTCTATAGGCAGTGTGCAGTTTCCATTGTATCTGTAGAGCTCGAGCTAGCTGTTGGGTCACTTGGGACACAAATGAGGGTCCATTGTCTGACCCTATAGTCAATGGTATTCCAAATCGAGGAATAATCTCATGGAGCAGTATCTTCGTGACTTCTCGAGCCTTCTCTGTTTGGGTGGGACTGGCTTCTACCCACCCAGAAAATGTGCAAACTAGAACTAACAGGTAGTGATATCCGTTTGCTCGTGGCATTTCAGTAAAATCTACTTGAATATCACTCATGGGGGCCACACAATTTCTAACCTAAGCAGTAACTTTAGAGTCCATCCCCAGGGTGATCAGTTTGTTTATAAGTCACCTGTGAGGAATGGTGTCAAAGGCTTTACTGAAATCAAAATACACCGCATCTAGGGGTCTCCCTCAGTCCAACTCCCTAGTCATCCAGTTAAAGAAATCAATCAGATTTGTCTGACAAGACCTGCCTCTGGTGAATTAATGCTGCCTTGGATCATGTAATGTGCTGGACTTCAGAAACCTTACTATTTTCTCTTTCAGGAGCGCTTCCAATAATTTTCTCATCACCGAAGTTAAACTAACCGGCCTGTAGTTTTCAACCACATCCTTACTTCCGCTTTTGTGTAAAGGGACCACGTGTGCCTCTCTCCAGTCCTTCAACACCACTCCTGACTCCAACGAGGCATTGAAAAGGTCAGTCAGTGGAACTGCTAGAACGTCCCCAAGTTCCCTCAGTATTCTAGGGTGTATCCCATCTGGTCCCATCGCTTTGTCTACTTTATGTTTAGCTAGTTTCTCACGAACACAGTCTTCTGAAAATTGTTCAAGATGCCCCTCACTTCTGTTCCTATTTGTGGGTGTTTTCTGAGGTCCTCCTGGTTCTTCATCTGTGAACACCAAACAGAAATATTAGTTAAACAATTTCGCTTTATCCGCATCAGCTTCTACATATTCCTCCCCTTCACCCTTGAATCTGACAATACCACTTTTGCCCTTCCTCTTCTAACTAAAAAATCTGAAAAATGTCTTATCTCCCCATTTTATTGCATTGGCTATTTCCTCCTCATGTTGAATCTTTGCTTTCCTGACTACTTTGCTAGCTTCTCCAAGTTTTTCCAAATATAGATGCCTGTCTTCCTCTCTCCGTGATCTCTTGTATTTCATGAAGGCCTCCCTCTTTTTCTTTTTCATCTTTTCAGCTACTTTCTTTTGAAAAACATAGCAGTCTCCTTTTTCTTTTACCTTTATTTACCATTTTAACAAAAAGGTTGGTTGCCCTTAAAATATCCTCTTTCAGTTTTGCCCACTGTTTTTCTACATCCCCCAGCTGTTCCCATCCCGTTAATGACACCCTGAGGTATTGGCCCATTTTGGCAAAGTTAATTTTCCTAAAGTCTAAGACCCTCACTTTTGAATGGATTCTAACAGCCTTAGTCATACTACTGAACCACACCATCTGGTGATCACTGGATGCAGAATGATCTCCCACTATAACATCAGAAACACTTTCACCATTGGTAAGCACCAAGTCCAGTATGACCCCTACACTTGTAGGTTTTGTTACTAGTTGCCTGAATAGTTATCCCTGTAGAGAATCCAGGATCTCCTTACTTCTAGATGATACTGCAGCAGAAATGTGCCAGTCAACATCTGGCATATTGAAATCCCCTATCAGTAACACTTCCCCTTTCCTAGCAATGCTGCGTATGTCTTCAATTAATTCTCTGTCCACCTCTTCCTCTTGTAAGGGAGGTCTGTATATCACACCAATGCAAATAGATTTCTCTTTCTAGTTAAACCCACAGTGCCTCCTCTCTCCCTTTTAAGCTCTGTAGTTCCAAAGTTTTAATATTATTTTTAAATGTAGTGCCACTCCTCCTCCCCTTCTTCCTACCCTGTCCTTTCTGAATAAAGTATAGCCTGGTATAGTTACTTTCCAGTCATGGTTTACTGTGAACCATGTTTCTGTAACTGCCACTAAATCCAAGTCACTAACAGCTTTTACTGAATTCTTTGGTAATGAATTCCAGAGTTTGATTACACATTGACTGAAAAAATATTTTCTCTTATTAGTTTTAAATGGGTTACATTGTAGCTTTATTGCATGTCCTCTAGTCTTTTTACTTTTTGCTGGCATAAACAACCGATATACTTTTACCCATTCCATTCTATTCATTAATTTATAGATCTCTATCATATCTCCCCTCAGCTGTCTCTTTTCCAAGTTGAAAAACCCTAACCTTTTAAACCTTTCCTCATAGGGGTATCCTTCCATCCCCTTTACCATTTTTGTGGCTCTTCTCTGTACCTTTTCTAATTCAGCTATATCATTTTTAACATATGGTGACTAGAACTGCTCACAGTAGTCAAGGTGAGGTCGCACCATGAAAAGATACAGAGGCATTATAATATTCTTGGTTTTATTCTCCATTCCTTTCCTTATGATTCCTAGCATTCTATTTGCTTTCTTGGTCGCCACTTCACACTGGATGGAGGGTTTCAACATATTATCCACGATGACACCTAAATCTTTTTCCTGGGTGGTGGTTCCTAATGTGGAGCCTTGCATCGTGTTACCATACTTTGGGTTGTTCTTTCCTGGGTGCATAACTGTGCACTTGTCCACATTAAATTTCATCTGCCATTTGAATGTCCAGTCTTCCAGTTTATCAAGGTTCTCTTGCAATTTTTCACAATCTTCTTGTGTTTTAACAACTTTGAATCATTTTGTGTCATCTGAAAATGTAATCATCTCACTCGTTATTCCCATTTCCAGGTCATTTATGAATATGTTAAAAAGCATTGGACCCAGCACAGATCCCTGGTGTACTCCACTATTCACCCTTCTCCATTGAGAAAAATGTCCATTTAACCCTATTTTCTGCTTTCTATCTTTTAACCAGCTCCTGATCCATAATATTCACTGCCTCCAATCCCATGGCTTTTTAATTTGGCCAAGGGTCTCTCATGAGGGACCTTGTCAAAGGCTTTCTAAAAATCCAGGCACACTATGTCAACTGGCTCACCTTGGTCTACCTGGTCATTGAGTAGTGTTATGGAAGTTTTGCAATATCAATAGTTTCAACCAGCATATTTGCAAAGGAGCCAGCGGAAGGGATGTTGCATGAAGGATTCCTTTCATGACACACATAGTCACCATCAGCTCAGAGGCAGCAAGATGTGTTATGTGATGACCTTTGCCAGTACTCTGCTGCCGAGCATGATATCGCAAGAGATGGCCAATTGCACCAGGCCACAGAACAGTTGGTATAATAACACTCTCACATCATACAAATGCTGGAACTACAACAGGCCTGTCTAACACATGGAGTGAGGAAATCAAAATACTTTTTGTGTGTGCTTGATTCCCTTACTCATGGTTTTGCTTTTGCACAATTTCCCTGGGTGGTCTTGAACCTGTGACCTATGCATTTGCAGGACATCCTCTAACAGGGGGAGCTCTTGCATCACCTTGTGTGATACCTGAAACTGCATACTGTTCTAGGATGGGGCCTTCCAGGCATTCTGGGATAGGAGGCAAATGCATTTTGAACTGTTGGAACTGTGTAACCTGTCAGGGTCAGTGGCTAAACGTATGCTGCTTTCTACAGCAACTACCATGGGGCATCCTCACTGTTTGCACATGCACTCCCACAGCCAGACCTGTGCCAGGTGCTCATTTCTGCCCTACTGTTCTGCCCATCCCCCCGAGAGCTCGACCTCTCATTGGCTATTCACCTCCGCAGGCGGAGCTGTATCCCTCTCCAGATGGAGGTGGCCAGATGCAGGTTGGACCTGCAGTGTCCCCTGGGATACAGCACCCCCTTCCATAGAAGGACTGTTCTGGCCAGGACCTCAGCCTTTGCGAGGCTAAAGTTGCCTGCTCTGCTTACCACTATGCTACTGCTGTATATCTGTCCAGCCAGAGGGGGCTCCTGCACATACAGTATACATTTATGCATGCAATATCATAACAGGTTATGGGCTCTATGGGGGCCGCTGGAACACCTCTCTATCCACTGGTGGCAAATTTTCTATAGTATGCAGTTATCGCACCACTACCGAGTATGATGAGATATTGACCTTGCTCGCCTTTCCATCACTGCGGTTATGGGCTTCCCTCTGCACCATGTGCTTCTTATCCATGCATTTTGCATTTACTCTGCCTTTTAAAGGACAGACCAGATAGGCCATGTGGTCTTTTTCTCTCATCATATTTCTATGTTTCTATGCCTTGCACAAGTATGTCGAATACCGGTGTTTTTTAATTCCTATCCATGTACCTGGATTTGGCCGCTGGCGGAGGTCTCCCATTGCTAGTCATTTTCCATCAGAGCCTGCATGTCTGGCAGCTAACTCTCAATTTGCACCCTTTTCTGTGCAGGTTTCTTTGACAGTTATCATCTCTTCTGTGCCTCTTGCAATATCGAGCTGATAGGTTCTTGAGAGTAACTTCTTTCCCCATCCACAAAACTTTAGCCCTTGCAGCTGTCCCAACCACAGCCCCCCTGAGCGATCAGCTACAGAAGTAATTACCTAGCAGTAACCCTGTCAAACTGGCCTTCCTTCAATTGCTTGAAAATGGTGGAATGGAGCAGGTTGTGGAAATGAGGAGTGGTTCAGTGGTTGGGACAAGTTACCTCAGGCTGGAGGGCCAGGGGTTCAATTACCACAGAGGGAGAAGTAACCTCAGGCCAGAGGGACTGGGGTCTCTAGTCCCATGGCCACTCCTTGTGGCCTTGGGCAAGCTACTTAACACTCCATTGCCTCAGGTACACTTAGATTGTGAGCCCTTCAGGGACAAGGGAATAAGACGTGCCTGTTAGCATATATCTGTGAACTGCTTTGACGCAGTGAGAAGCAGTATATAAGCACAGCTAAATAAATAATTATAGAAGTCATGGCAGGGCTCATGATATGTGGCCACCATATTCAATGTTCACCTGTTTGTGTTCCCACCCCATTTGCACATTGAGGGAATGAAAAGTTTTTCTGTTCCCTAAGCAAAATCTCTTTAATAAGTAGGTGTAAGAGCTACATGCATGCCATCTATAGAAACCAACATATTTAGTAGACCTGTGATGCCATGGAAATCCCACTAGAGGTCCTGCCATTGTTGCCTCTGATTGGCATATTTAATAAATATCCGAGATCATATGTGGATGGCTTGCAGTACTTGGTGGAAACATTTGGAAAAAGTGCTTTGTTCTATTTCACCAACTGCAATCACTTGAAAAGATCCTGAGACACGGATAACGTAACATGCAAAACAATTTGACAAACTCACATATAGTATAAGATTTAGGTGTTTGAGGATCAGTTTTAGGTTGTAACTTCTTGTACAGAACCCCGATGGCCACTGAGCTCGAACAGGACATGCAGATTCCTCTTGCAGGTCCAATGATGTGGTCCTAGGCCTAAAGATCCATGCTCACAGCTGCCTTCATGTTCTCCTCTGATGTTGCTGCTCTTCTTCTGCCCCTAGGGTCTCTCCGGTCTTCTCCTTTGTACCTTTTGCTTTCTTTTGGAAATGCAAAACCACATTTTATCTTTAACCGGATAGAGCAAAGTTGAGTATCATCCTCATTATGTATGAGATACAGACACTGTCTTATTTGTATGTATGAAAGCCAATCAAGACTTCATTAATTCATGTGTGGCATAGTTTGTGTCTCTCAAAACAAGAGGTTGGTTTTGAAGCCTCAGCAATGGCTGTGCAGTGCCTTTTACCTGTCTTGAACTTGTTTAACAGGGATCATTCCAATCATGTTAATTCAAAGCCAACAGTCTGATGAGTGGAGTTTGACATAAGGAGCTTGTTTGAGATTTCATGTGATTCCTATTCATTGATCCATTGGATAGCTGCAGACAATTCTGGTCAGGGAAGTTGCTCCGTTAAGACAGGTCATTGAACAGTGCTATGAAAGTCTGCAGTATCAGTAGTTTTAACCAGCTTATGAGTCATCACTATAATATTTGCGAAGGAGCCAGTGGAGGGGATATTGCATGAAGGATTCCAGTCACGACACATGGTCATCTTCAGCTCAGAGGCATTAAGATCTGTTATGTGATGACCTTTGCCAGTACTCTGCTGTCGAGCATGGTACAGTAAAAGATGGTACTGTAAATATGATAAAACTTCTTCCTTTGTCGCTGTCTATCCCATATGATGCCGCTGTTCCTTCTTTATCCTGATAGGATGATGTTGCCAGAAACTTGTTGTAATTGTGTTGACAACTGACGCCTAAGGTTATTCTATAGAATGTGTTTGCATCAGACTACTTTTCACTGCAGTGTCATTTGCTCACCAACATTCTTTTTCTTGTCCTTCCTCTCTGTATATTCAGTGGAGCACTGTATTAATATTATTCTATAGTTTTATATCAAAACCAATCAAAAGAAAATTTGCAAACTTTAAAAAACTAGGACTGATTTAACATGTCCATAACAAACTGAAGTTAGTTGCAAGGGGGATTTATAAAAAGTCTTACCAGTTAGTTTCAGCTTACAACTACAATAGTGAGCTGTTTGCGGCTGGCTACTTCTGGAAGACTGCCTCTTGTTTTAAGTAATCACTGAGGTAACTCAAGAACATTGTTCTCCTAAAACACCTTGCTCACCAGGGTTGCCATCTCATGAAAATATTTGTTGTGAACCTACACTGACACTTCTCCTTAACCAACCTTACTTCCCCTTCCAAACTGCCACATGCAGACATAACAATGACCCCTAATCTCCCTCTTTCCACATCACTCTCTCCCTTTTGTTTGATACTCCTCCCTTAACTCCCTACCTCCTAGCCCTCCCTCCCTTCCTTAACTCTTAATTTTTATTTATCTGTTAATGTAAACTGCTTTGATAAACTCTTGGAAAGTGGTATAGCAAGCATTAGAAATAAATAAAGGATGCTGGATAGTCTGGAACTATTTTATGAGGGGAAGTCAATAAACACAGTGAATCAAATTATAGTGCAAAACAGCAAAAGCTTAAGGCCTCCACTCACATTAGTTTTTTGTTTTAACCACAACTTGTGCTTACATCAGTATATTTTATTTTCCAAAGCACTGTTATGCTACCACTAGGCAGTTTATAAAAAGTGCCATTGATTTATTGATTTTCAGGAGTTAATGGCCTACTGTGCCTGTAATTAGCTTAAAATAATGGGGCATGATTGGTGCAGGGAAGAGCTGGAGTTCATTTTTAGACTCATTTCAATAAGCAGGCATCCTAAGTCCCTCCCTTGTTTCCTGATAACTCATTACTACCAACAGGTCAGTAGAGCAGAAATGCTTCTAAAGGGCCAATCTGTATTTGACTTATTTAAAAAATGTATTACAGCCAAGTTAAATGGAGCTTATCAAATGTTACACCTCTTAAGTACAATCTGAGACCTGAATATTAACTGCCAAGCACTTCAGAGCAGCCCTTAATGAACAATGCAAGCGTTTGGCCTTTTGCTCGCTGAAGAACATGTTGAGGTAAATTTAAGGCCATCCTAAGTCCAGGGAAGACTGCCTGGTTCTAGGTTGTGGAAAACAAAAAAAGTGAACATGTCCTAACATTTCAGCATGTTTATAACAAAAAAAATGACAGTTTTTCAGCTAGATTTTCTAAAGAGTTCTTGGATAAATGACTTAGCAATGAGTATTCACCTTATTTATTTTAACCCTGGTTAAAATGAGGTCAGTGACAGTTATTCATATTAAAAGAAGCGCTTATAAATTCTGGAACTTGCTTTCAAATCATTCCACCCATCCTCCTCTCCATTGGATTCCTGGACTGCTCACTTGGTCTCAAAATTTATTTCTTTTTATTTATTCTATTTTATTATTCTTACATAACATGTTTCCGAGGATCAATGAGATTTACAGAGAAGAGAGCTTCAATATTATATGGAGCGATTTTACAAGGAACAGTTTTACACTATAACAAGACAAAGCTGGTATAACATGACTGGGTAATTATAGCATTGTCTTTGACAAGACTAGAGATAACAAAAATGTTCTGGGAAATATATAGAACGGTTAAGTATTAAACAATATACAATATAACAAGATGGCTTATAGTCCATAGATACAACTTAAGCTTAGGGGGCAGGTGGAAGGGAGGGGTGGAGAGATGGGGAAGGAGTGATGGTTGAATATAGATGAGGGCTGGGTCATGTAATCCCATTGAAGTGTTCCTTGAACAGATAGGTCTTTAGCAACTTCTGGAATGTTGCAAGGTCATAAGAGTCTCTGATGTGGTATGGTAGGACATTCCAGAGGTGAAGGGCATGTAGAGAAAATGCTTGAGTGCAGGTTGTCTGATCGTTCTTGGTCCATGTATGAGGTAGGACTAGAAGGTTTGATGTATTACTTCTTCTTTGACAATTTTCTGGGGTCTTTGTTATAATGGATTGTAGATATTGAGCAAATAACTGATGGATTATTTTGAATGCTGTCATCAGAGTTTTATACTTAATTCGACTGAAAGGGGTAACCAGTGTAGCTCTTTTAGGATGGGTGTGATGTGATTGTACCGAGGTAAGCACATCAGGATTCGTGCGGCTGAATGGTGGGCAAGTTGAAGAGGATGTAAGGAGTTCTTTGGGATACCTTGTAGGATGGCATTACAGAAATTGAAGTGTAGCAGTATCATTACTTGGAAGACCATTCTAAAATCACATGGCTCAAGAAGGGGCCATAAGCATTAGAGTGTCCTCATCTTGTTGTAAATGCATTGAGTTACTTTGTTTATATGCAGTTGAAATGTGAGGTATTGATCAATGGTAACACCAAGGTATCTAACTTCTGATTAACCTCCAAGTTAGCATTGTCAACCTTTAATGATTTTGGGGGGGGGGGGTAGAGGATTGTTTTTTTGGTGAGAAATAGGACCTCTGTTTTCTTGAGGTTGATATTGAGTCTGTGTTCGGATATCCATTGGTTTATGGCATTGAAGCAGTTTGTAATTGTTGAGTAGTTTGTGTCCGTGATGGTAAATGGAGCGTTTATAATGATATCGTCTGCATACAAGTGGTAGTATACATTAAATGCATGTATGATGTCGCAGACTGGCTGTATGTAGATGTTGAATAATAATGCTGAAAGCACAGAGCCTTGAGAGACTCCTTGTTTTTGGGTAATTTGGTTGGAAGTCTTTTGGCCAACTTTTACACACTGGTTGCGATTTGTGAGGTATGAGTGAAGCCATTCTAGGGCAGTGTCATGGATTCCTATATTGTATAGATGCTGCAGGAGGATGTCATAGCATATGGTGTCAAATGCTGCTGCAGTGTCCAGAAAATTGAAAATGAAGCCTTGTTTGTGGCTTTCCATGCCCTTGAGTAGTCTGTCTGTTAGTGAGATTAACAAGGTTTCTACTCTGTGGTTGTTGTGGAATCCATGCTTTGCATGTCTAAGGGAGCATTTGTGTCAACATGATCTTGCAATTGGTGGAGGACTACTTTCTCAATAATTTTTGCAATAAAGGGTAAGATTGAGATAGACCTGTAAGAGCTTGGGTCGTTTAGCTTGAGCTTAGGGTTTTTGAGGATTGGACAGACGGATGCTGTTTTCAGGTATGCAGGGAAATATCCTTGGGTGAAGGAAGTTGAGAATAGTTTCTGAAGGATTGGGGCAAGCTCTGCTTTTATGATTTTAAACCAGGTTGCTGGGCATGGGTCCAATGGGAATGTTGTGGTACTGAGGCTATGGATTATGTGCTCCAGGTGTTCCATGGAGGTGGGACTGAAAGACCGTAGCAATGTGATGGCGATGGTTTGGTCTATGGGTTTGCTGGAGCTTGAAGGAGAAGGCCAGTTGTGTGATGGTGTGGGGTATTTTGATTGTAGATATGCAGCAAATTCCTGTGGTTCAAGGGTGTTTGTGTTGTGAGCTTGGTTATTTTCTTTTGTTAAATTCTTAACTATATTATACAGTTCTCTGGGTTTATTTATTGCTTTCATTATTGATTTGGTGTGGTATCCCCTTATTTATTTATTTATTTGAACAGTTTTTCTATACCACCCCTTCCAATGATCAGGGGTGGTTTACATCAAACAAATACGAGTTACATAGAACATTGTAGTGAACTAATTTACACTGAACTATTTAACTATTTACAGACCATCTGTCCACACATGTCAAAGTATGGTGGAAGATGGTTAACATTTAACTATTTACATAGTAGCTCAGCAGTGATGTCAATTATGAAGGTACAATATTGTATACTAGGTAGATACGGAGAAGGGGACTGGATCAGGTGGGAAGGATTGCATGGAGGAGTAAATATTAGTATTGTTGCAGATAAAGTTATTATAGTATTCAGAAAATAGTAAAGTCTTTAGGTCCTTACGAAATGTCTATAGGTCTTTGATTGATCTGATGGAGTCTGGAAGGGAATTCCAAAGAGTGGGTGCAGTGTACGTGAAGGCCCTATTATTGGTAGATTGTTTAGTCTTGAATTGAGGATGGTATTGAGAGGAGATTTTGGTTACTTTTTCTCCTGCTCCTAACATCTGATTGGGTGTGAATCTTAGTTGTAAGGATGGAGGGGGAGATGTTATTAAGCAGTTTAAATGTAATAACTATTATTTTGTACTTAATCCTGCTTGCTATCAGTAGCCAGTGAAGGTTATATAGTATTGGTGTAATGTGATCAAATAAACTTGCTTTATTAATAATCCTGGCAGCTACATGCTGTGCTAATTGAAGTGTATGTACTGTAGACTCTTTTTGGGCAGACCTTGTAACATATTGTTGCAGAAGTCCAAGTGAGGAGTGATTAGGGCTTAGACTACTGTTCTGAAATCGTTTGATTCTAGAAGGGGTCTGAGGTACTGGATTGTTCTTAGTTTATAGAATATGGTTCTAGCAGTTTGTTTTATTTGAGCTGACATATTGAGGGATCTATCTAATAATAATTATTATTATTCCAAGGTATTTCCCCTCATTTTTTACTTGGATAGTGGTATCACATATCTTAAATGTTGGAGGGTGGTGTGAAGTTTTGGTTCCTAGTTGTAAAAAGATTTCTTTTTTAATTTATGTAGAGGTTGTTTGCATTTAGCAAGGATTCTGTTTCTTGCTTTGTTGGTCTCAGTATGGTTTTTGAAGGGTGAGTAGGTAGATTCCTTTTGTCTACTCGTCGAGTGTGTTTCTCCATCTGCGTTAAAGTTTCCGCAGTTTCTGCTTTAACTCTTTGAGGCTTGGTGTGTACCAGGGGCTGTGGATGTGGTAGTGCGTTTTCACAGGTCTAGTGGGAGGTGCTATGGCAAAGGCTTTTATTGTGGTTAGCCATTTGTTCATTATGAGGTCAATGGATTCATTATTGGGTTCTATGTCAAGAAGGTAGATTTGGGTTCTTTGTCAATGAAGGTAGATTTGTCAAAGGTCTTGAAATGATATGGTACATGCTGTGGATGGTGTTTGATCTCAGAGTTGAGTGCTTTGGTAGGTGGCAGGTGACAGTGTAGTGATCTGACCAAAATGGCTTCTTCCCTCTCCCCTAGTATTCTCCCTCTACTTCACACTAGCCTCGCTGAAGGCTGGTGTGAAGGCCTTCTTGGAAACATGCTGTTATTCGCCACCTTCTCAAGAAATCCTCCCTTATCTAATTTCTGCCCAATTTCCAACTTGGTCTTCTTCTCTAAGCTCTTGGAATGTGTTGTTTTTTCCCTACTCTCTCCATTCTTGAAAAAGTCAATGGTCTTACATCTTTGGCAGGCCGGCTTTCGCTTAGGTAACTCGACGGAATTGTTGCTCTGTGTTCCCACTAATGAAATCTGGGCTTCTCTTGATCATAGTAATTCTGTTATTTTGGTTCTTTGGATCTGCCTTCAACCTGATGAATCACTCTCTCCTTCTCCAGCGTCTTCATTCTATTGGGATCAATGGCTCTATCTTAAAGTGTTTTTTTCCTTATCTGTGAAATCATGCCTTTCAAGTGTACTCTAACTCAAGATTTGCTGCTTCTTTTCCTCTGCTTTCTGAGGTCCCTCATGATTTCCTGTTAGTACTACCCTTTTCAATATCTTTCTGTCCCCTCTTCCTCCATTATTCCAATCGCTTGGCTGTACACTGTTCCTATATGCTGATAACATTCAGATCCTTTACAATGTCCCCTTATCCTTGTTGGATGTCTCTCCTCTTCAGATCTGCTTACAGTCCGTACACCGGTGGATCATTTACAACTGTCTCTTTCTAAATATTTCTAAATGTGAGGCTACTGCCTTCTCTTCCCTTCCCCATCAACTTCTTTGCTTCCATCTCTCACCATCTCTTCTTCCCTTTCTTTTCAAGATTCTGTCAAGACCTTAGGTGTCATTCTCGATTCTTCGCTCTCTTTTAAGCCCCATCTTGACTCCCTTTCTAAATCAGTGTTTTTCACTCTTTGCCGTCTTCCCTCAGTCTGCTCTGCTATTTCTACTCACAGTTTACTCAGCTTGTTCTATCCTTGTTATTCTCCACCTTGATTATTGTAGTTCTCTCTTTCTCGGGCTACCCCAATACTCCATCTGCCATCTTCAGTTGATTCAGTCCACTGCTGCCAGATAAGTTTTTCATGTCCACTGCTATGATCATGCCTCTCTGTTATTCATTGCCCTTCACTGGCTTCCTGTTTCTTTCTGCATCCATTTCAAACTTCGTATTTTAGTCCACCAAGCGCTGTTTACTTCCTGACCCCCGTACCTGGCCACCCTTATCACTTCTTACGTTTCCTCTTCTTTCCTGCATTGCCAATGCTGCACTTCGGTCTCTGCCTTCGCCCTCAGCCCTCTACTTTGTTATCTCCCTCCTTCTCCTATGTCGATCCCTCCCTTCCCCTCTCACTCCATACTGAAACTTTCCTCACTACATTTAAGATGAATCTTAAAACCCTGCTTTTTCAGCAAGCCTCACCATAGTCTTTTGCTCCTTACTTCCCCCCCCCCCCCCCAGGAGAATCACCTGCTCTCCCTCTCTTGGTTTCTATGCTCCCCTCTCACTTTGCAAAATGTAATCTCCCTCCCCTTGTCCATCTTTGCTCCTTTCCTCCTGTCTGAATCTCACCCCATTTTATTTTGTAAACTGCTGCAATAGCCTTGGTTCCTGGTGGTATTTCAAATGTTCTGAATACATAAATAAAAATAAAATACCAATTTCCCTATTAGTGACCATAGAAAAAGCCTATGAGCAGTCAAGATTGCATTTGGGTCATTGCAGTTGTCAGAAGTCCCTGAAAGATCCATCCACTACAGGACCTTTCATAGCCCTTCCAAGTGTTTTGTGGTGACGCAAGTATATGTGTTAACTACTACTACTACTACTTATCATTTGTATAGCACTACAAGGCGTACACAGTGCTGTACAGAGACATGTAAGAGACAGTCCCTATTCATAAGAGCTTATAGTCTAATCAAGACAGACAACACAACAAGTTGGGACTAGGCTATATCTAGGGGAATGGTAAGGAAACATATAGGAGGTGAACAGGAGACTAGGGGGATCAGGATCGAAAGCAGACTCAAAGAAGAGAGTTTTAGCTTGGATTTGAACACGGCCAGAGATGAGCCTGATGCATTGACTCAGATAGTTCATTCCAGGCATAAGGAGCAGCAAGGTAGAAGGATGAAAGTCTGGAGTTGGCAGTGGAAGAGAAGGTCACAGACAGAAGGGATCTGCCTGGGGGGGGGGGGTGTAGGGAGAGTAAAGGTAGTGAGGAACAGCCTAATGAAAGCACTTATAGGTTAGTAGTACAAGTCTGAACTGGATGTAAAAATGGATAGAGAGCCAATGAAGTGACTTGAGAACGGTGATGACATGAGCATAGTAACATGGGCAGAAGATTAGTCATGCAGCTGAGTTTTGAACAGATTGAAGTGGAGAGCGATGTTTCAGAGGAAGACCAGTGAAGAGGAAGTTACAATAGTCTAGATGGGAAATGACTAGAGAATAAATAATGGTCTTAGTAGTGTGTTCAGGAAAGGAAGGGACAAATTTAGCCAATATTATAGAGAAAGAAACAGCAGCTATCTGTTGGATGTGTGTGGAGAAGGAAAGGGAGGAGTCAAAGATGACCTCAAGATTGCAAGCCAGGGAGGATTAGAGTGTTATCCACAGAAATAGAGAAAGGAAGAAGGGGGGAAGTGGGCTTAGGTGGACAAATAAGGAGCTCAGTTCTGGCCTTGCTCAATTCCAGATGATGGTGAGACATCCAGGCACTAATGTCAGATAAGCAGGCAGAGATCCGGGCCTAGAGTCCCAGAGAGATTTCAGGTGCAGAGAGGTAGATCTGAGAGTCATCAGTGTAGAGATGGTACTAAAAATCATGGAAGGAGATGGGTGCACCAAGGGACTGAGTATAGAGAGAAAAAAGGAGAGGTCCCAAAACAGCCAGGATAGCAATATTTGAAGGATCCACCAGAACATACACTAAAATGTGGTGGGAGAGATAGGAATAAAACCAGGATAGAGCCCCTAAATCTAAGCGAGGTTAGGGTATTGAGCAGAAAGTGGTGATCAACAGTGTCAAAAGCAACAGAAAGGTCAGAAAGGATGAGGATCAAATAAAGGCTTTGTATTTGGCAGGGAACAAGTCATTAGAGACTTCGGCAAGAGCCGTCTCAGTAGCATGTAGAGGGCAAAAGCCAGATTGAAGGGGATCCAGAAGGGACTGAGAGGAGAGAAAGTCAAGATAGTGGCAGTGAACTACATGTTCGAGTAGTTTAGAAATAAAAAGGAGGAGAGAGATGGATAGATAATTAGGACAGATAGGATCAAGGGATGGTTTCTTGAGGAGAGCTGTAATCACAGCATGCTTGAAGGCTGCAAGAACAGTTTATTTATTTATTTAACCGCTTTTTTTTTATATTGCTTTATCCTTCGGTCAAAGCGGTTTACATTGAAACAGGGCAGTCAACTTGGATTAACATTGAAATATAAAAAGCGATAGGTTGAGGATATGACAGATGGAAGGGACAACAGTGGAGGAGATGGAGCTTAGTAGATGGGATCAGAGGAGCAGGTAGAAAGTTTAGAGGAGGAGAGATGATGTGTTAAGTTAGTTATCAGTCGCATGTTCTTTTAATACATCTATGTATTTTCTTTTCTCTGTGATGTTTAGAGTCCAGTTTTTGATTGTTTAAGAGGTGGCAGCTCACTTGATCTGCATTTGCACCTGTAAGCCTAATGATGAAGTTGTGCAATGCACGTTTCTAGAAAAACTAAGGGATGCAAGCAATCTCGTTCATCTCCCTTTGTGATCTACAATGGACTCTGGATCTCATGCCAGTCATGAAAAGATATGCAGTACATTGTGTGCTGCAGAATTATTTTCTGAAAAAATTTAAGCCAGGCCCTTGGTGTCAGCTGGCATCATGCTTGCACAAAATCAGTGTTATAGAAAGTTACGATGCCCTCTCCCATGCTCATGTTATGAAATACATCTTAGGATGAAAACGTAATTTGGGGCAATGTTCAACCACACTGCTGCTGCACAAAGAAAAGCAAATGAATTTTCCACTTATCTTTGTGCCTGTGGTTCAGTGGCCTTATCCGTTTACGTAAGACCACTGAATATGTGGTCCTAATTGTAAATTAATAAGCTATTTGTGTAATCCTACTAAACAGATAAATAGCAACTGGGTATTACTTTTGACCCCATCCTCAGAATGTCTCGGATTCCACCTCCTCCTAAAAACATGAAGGCACCTTTTAGAAAGGTCATATACTGTAGTTGCAATCTGGGATGCCCAAGTCCAAATGTCTGAAAGTCTGTGGGAAGAGCAGCAGTGAAGGTGGGTACTTGTAAGTGTTTTCTAAAATAAGCCCATTTCCACCCTAAAAGATAAACATCTCTGTCAGACAGAAAAGACACTAGACACATGCAAGTTTCGAGGGGATTCTAGAAACTTGCACATGTCCAATGTAGACGGCCAATGGCCAGGCAACATCGACATGTCGTGACTGTATTCTGGAATTGGCATATGTATCTCTCACCACATACACATCCCAGCCTGCCATTTTATTAACGGAGAAGTGCTGCTGCTGCTTGGCAGCTGGGAAAAAGGCCTCTTGATTTATTCCAAATAACATTCGTGGTCACTTTCTGAGCGATTACTCCAAGGTAATACTAAAAATATTCGCTCAATATACCTCATTAGTTTAATTTCATCTTCTGTTGTTGTATTCCTGAGGTCTCAGACAAACTATGGCACTATTTTGTGGACATTATATAAGTCCGACTGATGTGCAAGTTGACATCAATGACCTCTACACTGGGTACTTATAAATTTTAATTTTCATACTTAGAACATTCCTCCAATTTGATGTTCAAAGAGGAATAGCAATCAAAGAGAAGCTAAGTACTTCCTTTTGAAATTCTGAAAATATAATAGTCGTTGTTGGAGGAATGTTCTAAGTATGAAAATTAAAATTTATAAGTACCCAATGTAGAGGTCATTGATGTCAACTGGCACATCAGTCGGACTTATATAATGCCCACATAATAGTGCCATAGTTTGTCTGAGACTTCAGGAATACAACAACAGAAGATGAAATTAAACTCTTGATTTATTGGCATGCATTTTGAAGGATCGAACATTATTGGAGGAGTGAGAGGGCATTCACTTCTTCTCAATACAGTTGTTAGGTTGCCGAAAGGAGCATGTTTCAGATGGCAATTTCTTTCCTAGGAGCAGATATAGAAACGGAATTGTCCACCGGCAGGTTCTAAAATTGGGTACCTTCAACCCAGACATGCTTCTGCTATGCTTCCATCTGATATAATCGCGCTGGACATGTGTAAATTTCAGGCCTTCTAAACTGTCTCTTGGGTTGTGGCTGTGATCGGCACGTCTGAATGGGAATTTTCAGAGGTGCAAATCATGAATAGAGCTTCTAAAATGACCCTCATAACTTTCCAGTGCAAATTTTTCAAAACCAAGGTCATATGCAATTGGCAACTGATGCTAAACACATAACCATGCATCCCCTTTTCATGTTTTAAATAGTCTACATGAGCACCAGCTGTGCAGGATTTTGAATACATTGCCTCACTGTTACATAATTGGTTTTTTGATGATGTGTTTGAAACGTAAGGCATGTTTGCTAAGCTGGGCTAATGGTTAGCACATGCTATTTGTAACTATGCTCCATGTTATTCAGAGGGACCTAGTTTTAAATACTGCATGCTAACCATTAGCCCAGCTTAGTAAACATGCCCCTTAGTTTAAATCTAAATTTCTGTGGTTATCGGATGATAGGGCTCTTGTGCTGCCACTTTTTGGGGTTTGCTGGAGGCAAAGTGTTCCTTAAGAGCTCCTATGATACGCTAAGGAGTATATTTACTAAACTGTCTTAACGTGCGCCCGGCGATAGTGTGCAGGCTGCCATAAAAGGAGTGGGCGTGTCGGTCTTAAAGTAGCAAAATGGGATTATCGCGCGATAATGTGCACTGCGCACATTATCGGGCAAGACGCCGCTAAGCACGTTAACGCGCGGTAATCTTAAGTAGGCACGCAGACATTCAAACACAGAAGCAGAGGTGTAGCACAATGGTCAATATGTTGACTGATGGTACAGCAGTCATGAGTTTGATCCCCCAGTGTGCCTAATGCATATGGCTGGCTGAGACAGTAGCTTTTACGTGTAAGTATTGATTTTTGAGGCATTTTATTTGCAGTTTAATTAGTGCTGCCAGCAAACACACCCTCATGTGCCGTAACCTAAGGTGCCGCATAAGGCACCCTATAAGGCACTCCATAGGGCACATTATAAAGTGCACTGTCCGCCAAGGCACCCTATAATGTCCCCTATAGGGCATCCTATAAGGCGCTTTAGAGGACACCTGATAAGGCACCTTATAAGGCGCCCTATAAAGCGCCTTATAAGGTGCTTTATAGGGCGCCTTATGGTTACAGTACGCTGAGGGTGTTTTTGCTGGCAGCACTAATGTACATTAAAAATAGACAATGCCTCAGACAGCCTTATCAAATAAGCCCACCATGGGTTTGAACCCATGATCTCTGGCCCCACAGGCAATGAAGTAACCAGTGGGCTACAGCTGCCAACAAACCCCTGGCTGGCTGCAGAAGGACTGCATGTCACCACACAAACTGTCTGCTGTGGTTACCAGGAAAGGGTTAACCCACCCATAACCATGATGCACTGCACATGCAAATCAGCAGTCTACAGATGGGCACAAGATGGTGTATGCACCCCCACAGCACCTCGGCCTGGTAGGGGGAACCGACCGTGTATGGTACTGGCACAGAGTAGCTACAGATCGTCACATTGTGCGGGTACTGTGCTCACCCTGAGGGTGAGGTGGGGTGCCTAGCACCAGGTCCACAGCACCTTGCATGGGTGAAATACGCTATGCTGCAGGTCCCCATCAGTGCTACTGTGTGTGATAGGTAGTTCCTGCAGACACACCTAGGATACATCTGTGTCCTGTATTTCTCAGTCATGTCTAGCCCTTATGGGCTATGATGCACCCAGAATAGTGCATATCCTGTGTTGGGTGCCATGGTTACATGATGTAGGTGAAGGGGGGGGGGGTGTTTGGTCCCATAGGCGGAATACATACCACCACACAACCCACCCTCTGGGGCTCAGGGTGGGAAACAGGATCGCCCACCAACAGATCTACATTCTACCTCTCTGCAATGGTGGCAGTAGAGGGGACCATCAACCCCAGTCCTGCTGCGGAACAGACACCCTACAGGGCAGGCAATGCAGAGCTGAACACATCCATAAAGCAATAGCAGACAGAAGGCCCGGAAATGCACAGCTGCCCCCCACCACTACCTGACATTCTCCAGTCACTGCACCCTGCAAGGTGTTCCAACAAGACACATACTAGCTGCAGACAGTCTGCTAGCTAGTCCATAGTGCATGTACCCAGAACTGGGATGTCAACATACACACCAAGCAGATAAGTCAGTGATTGGGACCCAAAAGAGAACCCATAATTATCACATGAAAGAAATGCTATATAGCACTATGGGGGAACCTAGCCATGCCGTGGTCACTGCTTAGTCAGGGTGAGAGTGACCTCCCAGCAGGACATGCTGTGGCCACCCTGTCTGTGCAGGTGGTGGCCGGCCACTACAATGTCCGAGCCATTGCCCTATGCTATGTACAGATGAATCCAGGCCAGGCCACCGTATCCTGGCTATTCCCACAGCACCTTGCTCCTCATTATGCACATTGGCAGGCCAATACTGGCAACAGTGCTAACAGTGTGGGCTGTGGAGGGTGTTTGCAGCCACCACACACTGGATAGACAGACACACACTCCCCACACCTATGCCAGCATTGTGCAGCTATAGAGGTGTTTGGCAACCCTGGCCACCGCACCAGTCATGGGCACAGTGCAGGCATGGCTATGGTACGCAATACTGTTGGGGTCACCCCCAGGGTGTTAAACACTGTCAGACACAAGACCTGTAGCACACTCCACAGACATCAGAAAGGTTGCTATGATGCAGCTCACTCATAAAATTGTACGTAACTTCGGAAGTGCTATCTATCAGTAATCATAGCAACCTTTTGATATATGTGTACCGTATTCCCAGGTTTAGGATGGCATTGCTAAGGTATGCAAGTGCTCGTATTGGGAGATGCACGCAGGGCCCAACATCCTGCCTCTCCAGGAGGCATTGGATAATGGAGCTTGTGGGTGCGGGTGTGTCTGCCCCTGTTGGCCACTGCTTTAGGGCAGAGGTTCCCGACTCCAGTCCTGGTGGGCCAGACACTGTTTGGGTTGTCATGCTGTCCCTCATGAATATGCATGAGATACATATGCATACCATGGGGGCGGCGCATAGAAATGCAGCACAGGTATCTTTATTAGCGACAGCATGGAACCTCAATGGTGTTTGGCCCTCCAGGACTGCATTTGGGAGACTCTGCTCTAGGTAATGCGCATGTTTATGGTGTCTGTGCTCTGTAGGGTAAAATGTAGCTGTTTTGGGCATGTTTACGTCATCTGCAATAAAGGTTCTGTCTGTATTAGCACGTTTTAGTAGTGGGTAAAATATGGGGACTGGGTTGGCAGGAACCACAGCTGGAACTTGAACCTATGACTTTCTGCTTCTGAACACACTGGCTCTGTGCATTACACCACCGTGTTGCCACAGAGACAGTGCATTCCCTGGAGATACCATGACTGTTTGTCAGACAGAGCCTGTCTGTTACAGTGCATGGCACCCACCTAAACAGGGTTAGGCCACGGTCTGCTCTGGGCAGCTGCCACTGTCCCCTCCACCACCAGTATTCCTCTGCCACCATGCTGACATGCCCTTCTGCTGGTGGTGCTGGTGGAGCGCAGTCTCAGGCCATCCAGTGTGCAGGTAGGCGGCTGCCTATAGTGCGGGTTCTGGGGTAGGGGTGCCTGCATAGCTGTCTGCGCTTCCAACCCAGCACCGCATGCCAATGTTCCGTGCCCTTCGGGGTATCTACTGGGTACTATCCCCTGTGACACTGTGGGGAGCACACTCATGCCCATGTTGGGCCCTCAGCAGTTGCTGTCTGGCTGCTCTACTGTTTCAGCATTCCTATGGGCCAGCTAGGCATCACCCTAGTCCGCACTGTGGCCCAGCTGCACCACAGCATGTGCCGCCTGCAGCCCTCTGTGTCCCCTTTTCCAGCATCTGTCCAGTTGCCCGTTCCGACATGCCCGCCCTGCTGTTGTGGAACATGTGCATGCCATAGGAAACCTGGCCAATGGAGTCGGAAACCCTGCTCAGCGCAATTACACTGTGGGCTCATTCACCTTGTATGGGGACGGAACATAGACCCTTCCAAAATTCATATCTTTTTTTGGAGCTTTCTTGGGAGTGTTTTTTGATGTTTCCCATTGATATCACTATTGGCCAGCTTGGTTATTTTATTTTTACATTTTCTTCTGTACATTTTCAAAGTTTATTTGCCCTTTTGTTCCGTGCACATGTATCACACTTATCACTTTTTGTAGGTTTCCTTGGTTTTGCTGTACATTGCTGACGGAAATGGTTTCTTTCCCTTTAAATCAGCTCTAACGCCAGGGTTTCACTGGCGTTAGTTTTGAGCCTCCGATTTCACAGCGTTAGTGTGCGGGGAGCCTCTCCCCTCCCACTCTCCACCCATTGACCCCTTCTCTCCGCCCTTGGGGAGCCTTCCTCCGCCCTCCGGGAGCCTTTCTCCGCCTTCAGCGCTCGTTTGCGCCGCTGCGTGCGTTATCGCGCGCTAAGTTACCTTATTGCTAAGTAAGGCACCTTCATCGTGTGATAAGGTACTTTATCGCTCGATAACATCGCAGAGCGCATGTTAAGACGGCTTAGTAAACATATCCCTAATAGTCTTTATGGATACCCATCTTTTGATGAAAGAGCAAGTAAATTGGAGAGGAGTTTGTTTTTACTCCTGTGTCAGCTTTCCCAATTGTGGTCTTATTTGTCATATTTCCATTTGACTTCATTAATTATCCTACATATTGATTATTGTAAGTCTTTGTTACCAAAAAAGATCTAGGGGTATGTTTACTAAACCTTATTAACGTGCGCACTGTGCAATTATCGCGCGCTAAGGTACCTTAGCGCGCGATAATGGCACTTTACGGGGTACAAACGTGCCTTAGCGCGCGCTAACGCGTGCAGCGGTGCAAACGAGCGCTGAAGGCGGGGAAAGGCTCTCGGAGGGCGGAGGAAGGCTCCCCAGGGGCGGAGAGAAGAGGTCAATGGATGGAGAGTGGGAGGGGAGAGGCTCCCCGCACACTAACGATGTGACATCCGAGGCCAAAACTAACGCAAGTGAAAACCTCGCATTAGAGCTGATTTAAAGGGAAAAGAAACCATTTCTGTCAGCAATGTACAGCAAAACAAGGGAAAACTACAAAAAAGTGATAAGTGTGATACATGTGCATGGAACAAAAGTACAAATAAACCTTGAAAAGGACCCCAACAAAATATACAAAAAACATAACCAAGCTGGGCAATAGTGATAGTAATGGGAAACATCAAAAAACACTCCCAAGAAAGCCCCCAAAAAAAGATATGAATTTTGGAAGGGTCTACGCTCCGTCCCCATACAAGGTGAATGATCCCACAGTGAAATAGCACTGATCAGGGTTTCCTTCTCCATTGGACAGGTTTCCTATGGCATGCACATGTTCCACAACAGCAGGGCGGGCATGTCGGAATGGGCAACTGGACAGATGCTGGGAAAGGGGATACAGAGGGCTGCAGGCGGCACATGCTGTGGTGCAGCTGGGGCACAGTGCGGACTAGGCAGATGCCTAGGTGGCACTTAGGAATGCTGAAACTGTACAGCAGCCAGACAGCAACTAATGAGGGCCCAACATGGGCACGAGAGTGTTTATCACAGTGTCACAGGGGATAGTACTCAGCAGGTACCTCCAAGGGCACAGAACATTGGCAGGCGGTGTTGGGGGGAAGCGTGGATGTCTATGCAGGCACCCCTATCCCAGAACACGCACCATAGGCAATCGCCTACCTGCACACTGGATGGCTTGAGACTGCACACCACCAGCACCACCAGCAGAAGGGCATGTCAGCATGGTGGCAGAGGGGTACTGGTGGTGGAGGGGGGCAGTGGCAGCTGCCCAGAGCAGACCATGGCCTAGCCCTGTGTAGGTGGGTGCCATGCACTGCAACAGACAGGCCCTGCCGGACAAACAGTCATGGTATTACCAGGGAATATACTGTCTCTGTGGCAACACGGTGGTGCAGTGCACACCGCCCGTGTGTTTGGAGGCAGAAGGTCACAGGTTCAAGTCCCAGCTTTGGTGCCTGCCAACCCAGTCCCCATATTTTACCCACTACTACAGCGTGCTAATACAGACAGAACCTTTATTGCAGATGACGTAAACATGCCCAAAACACCTACATTTTACCCTACAGAGCAAAGACACCATAAACAGGCTCATTACCTAGAGCAGAGTCTCCCAAATGCAGTCCTGGAGGGCCAAACACCATTCAGGTTCCATGCTGCCTCTAATAAAGATGCCTGTGCTGCATATCTATGCACCACCCCCATGGTATGCAGATGTATCTCATGCATATCCATGAGGGACAGCATGAAAACCCGAACAGTGTTTGGCACACCAAGACTGGAGTTGGGAACCTCTGCCATAAAGCAGCAGCCAACAGGGGCAGACACACCCACACCCACAGGCTCCATTAGCCAATGCCTTCTGGAGAGGCAGGACATTGGGCCCTGCGTGCATCTCTCAATACTAGCACTTGCATACCTTAGCAATGCCACCCTACACCTGGGAATACGGTACACAGCTATCAAATGTTTGCTATGATTACTGGCAGATAGCAATTCCTACGCTAAGCACAGTTTACTGATTGAGCTCCATCATAGCAACCTTTCTGATGTCTGTGGAGTGTGCTTCAGGTCTGGTCTCTGACAGTGTTTACCAACCTGGGGAGTGACCCCCAACAGTATTGCGTACCATATCCATGCCTGCACTGTGCCCAGGACTGGTGTGGTGGCCAGGGCTGCTAAACACCTCTATAGTAGCACAATGCTGGCATAGGTGTGGGAGTGTGTGTCTGTCTATCCAGTGTGTGGTGGCTGCAAACACCCTCCACAGCCCACACTGCCAGCACTGTTGCCAGTATTGGCCTGCCAATGTGCATAATGAGGAGCAAGGTACCATGGGTATAGCCCGGACAGGGTGGCCTGGCCAGAATGCATCTGCACAGGGCATAGGGCACTGGCTGGGATATTGTAGTGCCCGGCCACCACCTGCACAGATAGGGTGGCCACAGCATGTTCTGCTGGGAAATCACTCTCACCCTGACTGAGCAGTGACCATAGCATGGCTAGGTTCCCCCATAGTGCTATATAGCATTTTTTTCATGTGATATTTTTGGGTTCTCTTTTGGGGCCCAGTCACTGACTTGTCTGTTTGGTGTGTATGCTGACATCCCAGTTCTGGGTGCACGTATTTCCATCAGGAACATGCACTATGGACTAGCTAGCAGACTGTCTGCAGCTAGTATGTGTCTTGATGGAATGCCTTGTAGGGTGCGGTGGCTGAAGGCTTGCTGCCGGAGAATATCAGATAGTGGTGGGGTGCAGCTTAGCACATCCAGGCCTAATGTCTGTCTGCTATTGCGTTATGGATGTGTACAGAGCTGCATTGACTGCCCTGTAGGGTGTCTGTTCCCTAGCAGCACTGGGGTTGATGGTCCCCTCTACTGCCACCATTGCAGGGATGTAGAATGTGGATCTGTTGGTGGGAGACCCTGTTTACCACCCTCAGCCCTGGAGGAGGAGGGTGGTGGTATATAATCCTCCTAGGGGTCCATAGTGGCTAAACCTGACTGAGACATACAGATATATCCAAGGTGTGTCTGCAGAAATTACCTATCTCACACATTAGCACTGCTGGGGACCTGCAGCATGGCCTATCTCTGCTGTGGACCTGGTGCTGGGCGCCCCACCTCACCCTCAGGGTGAGTGCAGTACCTGCACAATGTGACGGTGTGTAGCTACTCTGTGCCAGTACCACACGGTCAGTTCCCCCTACCAGGCCGAGGTGCTGTGGGGGTGCATACCCCATCTTGTGATCATCTGTAGACTGCTGATTTGCATGTGCAGTGCATCATGGGTATGGGTGGGTTAACCCTATCCTGGTGACCACAGCAGACTGTTTGTGTGGTGATGTGCAGTCCTTCTGCAGCCAGCCAGGGGTTTGTTAGCAGCTATGGAGCTGTAGCCCACTGGTTACTTCACTACTTGTGGAGCCAGAGGTCATGGGTTCAAACTCACAGTAGGGGTTATTTGATAGGGCTGTCCAAAGCATTGTCTTTTTTTAATGTACATTAGTGCTGCCAGAAAAACACCCTCAGGGTACTGTAACCATAAGGTGCCTCAGAAGGCACCCTATAAGGCGCATTATAGGGCACCTTATAAAGCGCCTTCTGAGGCACCTTATGGTTACAGTCCGTATAAGGTGTCCTATGGAGCGCCTTATAGGGTGCCCTATAGGGGACATTATAGGGTGCCGTGGTGGACAGTGCACTTTATAATGTGCCCTATGGGGTGCCTTATAGGGTGCCTTATGCGGCACCTTAGGTTACGGCACGTGAGGGTGTGTTTGCTGGCAGTAATAATTAAAATACAAATAAAATGCCTCAGGAAACAATACTTACATATCAAAGCTGATGCCTCAGTCAGTTTTATGTATTAGGCACACTGGGGGATCAAACTCATGACCCCTGTATCATCAGTCAGTGTATTAACCATTGTGCTACACTTCTGTTTCTATGTTTGGATGTCTGTACGCCTACTTAAGATTACCACGCGGTAATGCGCTTAGCGGCACTTTGCCCGATAATGTGCGCAGCAGTGCACGTTATCACGCGCTAATCCCGTTTTGCTTCTTTAAGCTGAAACGCCCACTCCTTATATGGCATCCTGCACACTAACGCTGGGCGCACATTAAGAAGGTTTAGTAAACATACCCCCTAGAGTGTATGCAAGTGATTCAAAATACTGCTGTGAAACTAATCAAAGGTCTTCAAAAATATAACATCTACACCAGTATTGAGAGTTACATTGGCTTCCGATTAGATATTGCAATTAATATGAAGTTTTAATTCTTGTGTTGAAGGCATTGCATGGGCTAATGCTGGGATATGTGGTGTCAAAACTGAGCCCTTATGTACCTTCAAGGGCTCTGTGCTAACAGGGTGAGAATGTTTGGGGTGTACTGTGTATGCATGCAATGAAAAACGTTTCTTACCATGATAGAGCCTTATTGTCTCATATGCCAGTTTCATAAGAACATAAGATATGCCATATTGGGTAACACCAAAAGTCCATCAAGTCCAGTATCCTGATCTTCCTTCTCATTTGAAAAATGCAAGTGATGCTACAAGATGCTCAAGGATCCATGTTGAATGATGCTGAGAAGATCAAGAAATGTATAAAGAATATACAGAGTAAAGAGCAAGGGGCCCCCTTATGATCAGGAACAGTTGGTGATGAAAGAAAAAGTCAAAGCAGCATTTAAAGCATTTTCAAAGAACCGGGTATTGATGGCATTCCCACTGAAGTATTACAACAATAAGATGCAGCTGTTGCCATACTTACAAGGCTCTGCCAGGATATTGGGAAGACAACATCACGGGCAAATGATGGAAAAGTTCTTTGTTTATATCAATACTGAAGAAAGGTGATTGAACTGACTGTGGAAATTATCGTGCAATCCCTCTGATCCTATATGCCAGCAAGATCATCCAGATCAAGACTACAACCATGCCTGGAACAAGAACTGCCTGAAGTGCAAGCAGGGTTCAGGAAAAGGCGAGGAACGAGCAATGAGAGACATCATCACAGATGTGAGATGGATCCTTGAAAAGACAAAAGAATACCAAAAAGATATCTATATGTGTTTTAGCAACTTCAGCAAGGCTTTTGACTATGTAAACCATGAAAAACTCTGGGCCACATTAAGAAGCATGGGTATTCCAGAACACCTGATCATTCTTTTGCACAACCTTTAAATTGATCAAGAAGCAACAGTTCGAACAGTGCAAGGAAAACAGAATGGTTTAAAATCAGCAAAGGTGTATGACAAGACTGCATACTTTATCCCTACCAGTTTAATTTACTGTACCTCTTCACAAAAGTGGTAATAGGGAAGAGATGGCACACTATAGGCCAGTAAGCCTTACCTCAGTGGCAGGAAAAGTAATCAAGGCAATCTTGAAATAAAAAACATTGAACTTCCTAGAAACCAATGGGTTGCAAGAACCAAGACAACATGGTTTTACCAAAAGAAGATCATGCCAAACAAATCTGATTGGGTTCTTTGACTGGGTGACCAGAGACCTTGATCAAGGCTATGCAATGGATGTGATCTACCTAGACTTCAGCAAAGCCTTTGATACTGTTCCTCATAGGAGGCTTATCAATAAACTGAGAAGCCTGGGGATGGATCCCAAGATGGTGAATTGGATCAAAAATTGGTTGACTGACAGACGACAGAAGTTGATGGTAAGAGGAACTCACTCAGAAGAAAGAAAGATGCATAGTGGTGTGCCTCAGGGATCAGTTCTGGGACTGATACTGTTCAATGTATTTGAGTGATATTGCGGAAGGACTGAAGGGGAAAGTCTGCCTTTTTGTAGATGATGTGAACATTTGAAACAGAGTTGATACTTCTGAGGTGGTTGACAACATGAGGAAAGATCTGCAAACACTGAAAGAATGGTCTAATGCTTGGCAGTTAATGTTTAAAGTGAAGAAGTGCAGAGTCATGTACTTGGGATACAGAAATCCAAGGGGAATGTATGCAGTAGGGGGCAAGAGATTGGTGTGCACAGACCAGGAGAGGGACCTCAGAGTGATAGTGTCTGAGGATCTCAAGGTAGCAAAACAATGCGACAAGTCAGTAGCCAAAGCCAGAAGGATACTGGGCTGCATACAGAGAGGAATAACCAGCAGAAAGGAGGAGATATTAATGCGCCTGTACTAGTCAATGGTGAGACCTCACTTGGAGTATTGTATTCAGGTATGGAGACCACATCTCACAAAGGATATAAAAAGACTTCAAATGGTTAAGAGGAAGGTGACCAAAATGATTTGAATCCTACACCAGAAGATTGTGAGAAGAGATTTGGAGACCTAAATATGTATACCCTAGAGGAAAGAAGGGACAGGGGAGATATGATACAGACCTTTAAATGATATTATAAGAGATCACCCATTTTAGGGAGCTATATGCAAGTGCTGGTTCCACTGACATAATGGGCAGGTTTGTCCCCCTTACATTCTCAAAGGTGGCATTAGTTGCACTCACGCTACTTGTGCTGAGCCATTATGTTAATTTCAACTGACAATGCAAATACCTGCATTTGAGTTCTTTCTCTCGCCTCACTCTAGAGTAAAGAATAATTTTGGGAAAGAAATCCTGTAAACCTAAGAGTAATGGGTAAAAGCATTTTTTTGCCTACATATGTCTATTTTTAGTTTGTATTAATATATAGGAACAGAAGCGAGGGACATATTGAACAATTTTCAGACTGTGTTTGTGAGAAACTAGCTCAACTTAAAGTAGACAAAGCGATGGGACCGGATGGGATACACCCTAGAATACTGAGGGAACTTGGGGACGTTCTAGCAACTCCACTAACTGACCTTTTCAATGCCTCGTTGGAGTTGGGAGTGGTGCCAAAGGACTGGAGAGAGGCTCATGTGGTGCCTTTACACAAAAGCAGAAGTAAGGATGTGGTTGAAAACTACAGGCCGGTTAGTTTAACTTCGGTGGTGAGTAAATTATTGGAAACACTGCTGAAAGAGAAAATAGTGAGGTTTCTGGAGTCCAGCGGATTACAGGATCCGAGGCAGCATGGATTCACCAGAGGCAGGTCTTGTCAGACAAATCTGATTGATTTCTTTGACTGGGTGACCAGGGAGTTGGACTGAGGGAGAGCTCTAGATGTGGTGTATTTAGATTTCAGTAAAGCCTTTGACACTGTTCCTCACAGGCGACTTATAAACAAACTGAGCACCCTAGGGATGGACCCTAAAGTTACTGCTTGGGTTAGAAATTGGTTGGGTGGTAGGCGACAAAGAGTACAAGTAAATGGAGCTCACTCTGAGGAGAAGGATGTTACCAGTGGTGTGCCCCAGGGATCTGTCCTTGGTCCAATTCTTTTTAACATCTTTGTTAGTGATATAGCGGAAGGGCTGTCGGGTAAGGTTTGCCTCTTTGCAGATGATACCAAAATCTGCAATAGAGTAGACACCCAGGAAGGTGTAGATAACATGAGGAGGGATCTAGCTAAGCTTGAAGAATGGTCTAGAATTTGGCAGCTGGGATTTAATGTTAAAAAATGTAAGGTCATGCATTTGGGCTGCAGCAATCCAAGGGAGCAATACAGTATAGGAGGTGAAGTACTTTTGTCCACTAAAGAAGTAGCTAAACAGGTAGAAAAGGCGACGGCAAAAGCTAGAAGGATGCTTGGGTGCATACGGAGAGGAATGGCTAGCAGAAAAAAGGAGGTGATAATGTCTCTGTATAAGTCTTTGGTGTGACCTCATTTAGAGTATAGTGTGCAATTCTGGAGACCGCACCTTCAAAAGGATGTGAACAGGATGGAGTCGGTGCAGAGGGTGGCTACTAAAATGATTAGTGGGCTTCATTATAAAGCATATGAGGACAGACTTAAGGATCTTAATATGTACACCTTAGAGGAAAGGCGGGATAGAGGTGATATGATTGAGATGTTTAAATAACTCCGTGGCATAAATGTTCAGGGAGAGAGCCTCTTTCAATTGAAAGCAAGTTCTGCTATGACGGGACATGGGATGAGAGTGAAGGGAGATAGATTCAGGAGTGATATGCGGAAATATTTCTTTACGGAAAGAGTAGTGGATCCATGGAATAGTCTCCCAGTGGAGGTGGTAGAGATGAGGACAGTAACTGAATTCAAAAAAGCATGGGACCAACACAGAGGATCTCTAAAGGTAAAAAGTGGACTGTTGTAGTTGTTGATATTTATTTATTTATTTATTACAATCTTTTATATACCGCGCTATTTGATATCAGCGAGGTTCACATACAACAACATCAACAGAATAACAGGCTATTCAGTGTTTACAGCAAACAGGTATATAAACTTGGGTAACATAAGGTTAACTTATTACAAACATGATTATATAATGATATGGAAGGACAGACTAGATAGGCCATGTGGTCTTTTTCTGTCATCATGTTTCTATGTTTCTATGTTTCTATTCCCTCCTTGGTGAAGATCTATCTCTGTTCTGCATGTATGACTGAGGCTACGTGTTTTGTTAACATGGAGTTTCTATGTAGGGAGCTGTAGTAATCTGGGTTGTTCAATTTTCTGAATAGGAATATGGATGTTCTAGAGCCCACTACAATATTTATGTTGCTGAACCTTTCTGGGCACTCTCCAAGTTGTGTGAGTTTCAGAAGTTAGTGCAGTTATGGAATGGTAGATTTGCTCTATGGGTCCTGTACTCTGGATTCTTGGTAAAGTCAATTGTAGGGTGCTGGTTGAGGAGGTACTGGAATATGGATTGTCTTTGAGATTTGCATGTTTGCGTTCTTTATGCTGCCAGAATAAAATTTAAAATATTCTGTCAGTTCAGATTCAAGGAAATTTCAAATCTTAAGGGAATGTCTGTTTAATTTTGTTTAGTAGTTTGATAGCTTCACCGCTGCTGATTTCCAGACTTTTCCTGCTGTAGCACAATCCAATCCAGCCTTTGAATTCATTGCTATCAGGATTAGTTTTTCTCATCTTATATCTTTCTTCCTCATCAATAATCTGGTCATAGCAAAATTAATCTGATGTGCAGATACTTATAATGATTTGATTGGGGGGGAGCTGTGTCATTAATTAAATTTAATGTTTATTATTATGTTTGTTTTATTGTAACATCTGTTTTACTAAATTGCATTTGTATGTCTGGAAGCCACCTAGGATTTCCGATGGGTGGCATATACATTTTAAAATAAAGTATACTAAATTTATGAACATGATACGCAATGAGTCTCTGCAAACGGTCCTGCATCACCCTCAGGCCACCCCTGAGGGGAAATAGGCAGGGGGGGCATTGAGAGGTGGAGGAAAGCAGAAACCTCAGATTGGGACCAGTATGATCAGAGAATAAAATGGTCAGACAACAAAGGTAGAAAAGAATTTTATTTTCAATTTAGTGATCAGAATTGGTGCTATCTTTATATTTTATACAGTACATGGAGCTGCATCTCTTTCTATTTCTCTGGTATTGCACTATATGCAGAATCTGGTTTCTTGGGGTTGCAGTTTAATTTTTATCTACATATGTTTATTTTAGGTTACAGTCATTTATTCTGCACTTGATGAGGGTCTGTGTCCTGAGTGTGTGACCAAGGCGATGAGGTTTGTATGTAGGGATCTGTACTGTAATAATATGAATTGTTCAGCTTTTCAAATAGGTGTCGGATGTTCCAGGGCCTGCTGCAGTATCTACAGTGATGCTTTTTTTGGGGTAAGCTCCTTAAGTGAGTTTTGGAAGTTGGTGCTGGTATGGTATGGTAGATTTGCTCTATAGATCCTCAGTGACTTTGTTGTAGGGTTTTGTATTAGTTCACAATATGCCTGGTACTGGAGAATGTTGTTAATGAGCTGACCAGAATCATTTTTAGATATTGAGTTCTGTGGCTAAATGTCCTAGTTCTGCTCTGTATCCATTGTCGAGGGAGAGGGTTATGTGGATGCAAAATATATGTTCAAAAAGAAAAAGCAAGAACAGTTTGGGGGGGGGGGGTTATACCGCCTAATCTTAAAGCCTAATATGGCTTATACATGGAACACAAGTGCTGTAAACTGTAGGGAAAAAGCTTGTAAATGGAACACAATTACAGTGAATTGTAACTTAACTTGTGGCAGTGTGCAAGTACAACTGCCGGTAGACGTATTTACATATTTACATTGAACATGATTAAATCAGAATGAAACATGGTAATACAAGTGGTATAGCTTAGGTTAAATGTAAATTAGTTAGCAGAGACTTAGAGATGAAAAGGTTTAGAGGTATAAGGTTAAATGGGTATGTAGGGGAATTCAAGGGGTGGTTAAAAGGAAGGGGTAGGGAAAGCAAAACTAAAGAGATTCTCCCTGGGGGAGTTGCGTTGACAGTGAAGTCCATGGTCTAATGGGGATCAGTCTTGTTTTCTATCGTTTAACCACTCCTCAGTCCTAATTAGGGATATGCATTCAATTGAAACATGAGAAATACCAACAAAATTTCCTATTTCATTTCATATAATGTTTAATCTAAACAGAACATTAAAAATTCAAAAAAATAATTTCTGCCCAGGCTGGCCTCAATCCTGCAGACTTTGGGGGTGGAAGCAGGCATTTTGCATTTTATAGAAGAGCCATCCCATCTCCATGGGGGCTGGTCCTACCCAGCCTGCACTCAACTCAATTTGGTGCTATAAATTGTGCTGTGGTTCTTGCTCTTTCTTTTAGTTCCTTAGGGGTATGTTTACTAAACATTCATAACGTGCGGGGCCGCGCTAGTGTGCGTGTGCCATATAAGGAGTGGGCGTTGCGTCCTGAAAAAGAAAAACACGTGGTTTACATATGCGCCAATGTGCGTCCCGCACATTACCGCCTGGAAAAGCTGCGCAGCAGGGAGAAGGCGGCGCGCTGATGGGAAAGCACACGAGCTGAGCCACAGCACGATGGGAACGACGCCTACCAATGGAGCAGGGATCGGGGTTCAATCCCCGCAGTGCCCAATGAAGCGGCAGGCTCAGGCAACATTTTAGGAGGCACCGAAATAGTGGACAGCAGAAGGCAGCGCACTAATCCTTTACGAGGTAGAGGAACTTTGTGCGGCATAAGGCGGCGCGCGGATGGGAAAGCACACGAGCTGAGCCACAGCACGATGGGAACGACGCCTACCAATGGAGCAGGGATCGGGGGTTCAATCCCCGCAGTGCCCAATGAAGCGGCAGGCTCAGGCAACATTTTAGGAGGCACAGAAATAGTGGGCAGCAGAAGGCGGCGCACTAATCCTTTACGAGGTAGAGGAACGTTGTGCGGCATAAGGCGGCGCGCGGATGGGAAAGCACACGAGCTGAGCCACAGCACGATGGGAACGACGCCTACCAATGGAGCAGGGATCGGGAGTTCAATCCCCGCAGTGCCCAATGAAGCGGCAGGCTCAGGCACCATTTTAGGAGGCACAGAAATAGTGGGCAGCAGAAGGCGGCGCACTAATCCTTTACGAGGCAGAGGAACTTTGTGCGGCATAAGGCGGCGCGCGGATGGGAAAACACATGAGCTGAGCCACAGCACGATGGGAACGACGCCTACCAATGGAGCAGGGATCGGGGGTTCAATCCCCGCAGTGCCCAATGAAGCGGCAGGCTCAGGCAACATTTTAGGAGGCACCGAAATAGTGGGCAGCAGAAGGCGGCGCACTAATCCTTTACGAGGTAGAGGAACTTTGTGCGGCATAAGGCGGCGCGCGGATGGGAAAGCACACGAGCTGAGCCACAGCACGATGGGAACGACACCTACCAATGGAGCAGGGATCGGGGGTTCAATCCCCGCAGTGCCCAATAAAGCGGCAGGCTCAGGCAACATTTTAGGAGGCACAGAAATAGTGGGCAGCAGAAGGCGGCGCACTAATCCTTTACGAGGTAGAGGAACGTTGTGCGGCATAAGGCGGCACGCGGATGGGAAAACACACGAGCTGAGCCACAGCACGATGGGAACGACGCCTACCAATGGAGCAGGGATCGGGGGTTCAATCCCCGCAGTGCCCAATGAAGCGGCAGGCTCAGGCACCATTTTAGGAGGCACAGAAATAGTGGGCAGCAGAAGGCGGCGCACTAATCCTTTACGAGGCAGAGGAACTTTGTGCGGCATAAGGCGGCGCGCGGATGGGAAAGCACACGAGCTGAGCCACAGCACAATGGGAACGACGCCTACCAATGGAGCAGGGATCGGGGGTTCAATCCCCGCAGTGCCCAATGAAGCGGCAGGCTCAGGCACCATTTTAGGAGGCACAGAAATAGTGGGCAGCAGAAGGCGGCGCACTAATCCTTTACGAGGCAGAGGAACTTTGTGCGGCATAAGGCGGCGCGCGGATGGGAAAGCACACGAGCTGAGCCACAGCACGATGGGAACGACGCCTACCAATGGAGCAGGGATCGGGGGTTCAATCCCCGCAGTGCCCAATGAAGCGGCAGGCTCAGGCACCATTTTAGGAGGCACCGAAATAGTGGGCAGCAGAAGGCGGCGCACTAATCCTTTACGAGGCAGAGGAACTTTGTGCGGCATAAGGCGGCGCGCGGATGGGAAAGCACACGAGCTGAGCCACAGCACGATGGGAACGACGCCTACCAATGGAGCAGGGATCGGGGGTTCAATCCCCGCAGTGCCCAATGAAGCGGCAGACTCAGGCAACATTTTAGGAGGCACAGAAATAGTGGGCAGCAGAAGGCGGCGCACTAATCCTTTACGAGGTAGAGGAACTTTGTGCGGCATAAGGCGGCGCGCGGATGGGAAAGCACACGAGCTGAGCCACAGCACGATGGGAACGACGCCTACCAATGGAGCAGGGATCGGGGGTTCAATCCCCGCAGTGCCCAATGAAGCGGCAGGCTCAGGCAACATTTTAGGAGGCACAGAAATAGTGGGCAGCAGAAGGCGGCGCACTAATCCTTACGAGGTAGAGGAACGTTGTGCGGCATAAGGCGGCGCGCGGGATGGGAAAGCACACGAGCTGAGCCACAGCACGATGGGAACGACGCCTACCAATGGAGCAGGGATCGGGGGTTCAATCCCCGCAGTGCCCAATGAAGCGGCAGGCTCAGGCACCATTTTAGGAGGCACCGAAATAGTGGGCAGCAGAAGGCGGCGCACTAATCCTTTACGAGGCAGAGGAACTTTGTGCGGCATAAGGCAGCGCGCGGATGGGAAAGCACACGAGCTGAGCCACAGCACGATGGGAACGACGCCTACCAATGGAGCAGGGATCGGGGGTTCAATCCCCGCAGTGCCCAATGAAGCGGCAGGCTCAGGCAACATTTTAGGAGGCACAGAAATAGTGGGCAGCAGAAGGCGGCGCACTAATCCTTTACGAGGTAGAGGAACTTTGTGCGGCATAAGGCGGCGCGCGGATGGGAAAGCACACGAGCTGAGCCACAGCACGATGGGAACGACACCTACCAATGGAGCAGTGATCGGGGGTTCAATCCCCTGCAGTGCCCAATGAAGCGGCTAGATGAGCCATCATCTGTCATGAGCAATAGTGATCTAGGAGGCATTTTACATGTTATTGTTGTTACTCCCCCTTGCAAATGCACTATGAAAGCACTGTAATATCAGGTGATGCATATGACGCAATATAAGGTACCTCACATGTCAAATCCTAAAGCGCATTGTCCACCAAGGAAATCACAATGTCGTGTGTAGGGTGCTTTACAGTTTGTCGTATGAGGCAGGGCATGGTCCAAGCACAGTCAGTGCTGGCATCACTGTGCAGTCTAACGCAGGGAAATCCCAGGTAGGTGAGCAGACATGCAGGAGGGAACAGCAGTGTAGCACAATGGTTAGGGCATTGCGTGATGGTGCAGGGGTCATGGTGCCAAATGAGCAGTGACCAAGGTTGGCTTAGTGACATCTGTTTTCTCAGAATGCAACTGTACAGTAAGCTGTGCTGCCATCTAAACACAAGCCTAGCCAGAGTATCGTTCCGTTAGGCTGCTACACAATGCACATCATAAACAACCACATCATCAAATGCGAGTGCACATGTAACCCAAATACTGCACAGAGCCGAAAGGAAAGGCAATCCAAAAGTATAAGAAACACTGACATCACAGGTGCTGTACCACAAAGATCTCCACAAGGCTATGTGGCGGCAACAGAAATGGATAAAGACACTGGTGCCAGCTGTAGCTATGTACAGAGTGATGGATAATGTACCATGTTATAATGATGGTGTGTAACCGTGGATGGGAAGATGTGTCCAGCAGAGGAGGCTGAAATGGCAGGATCTGTGAAATATCATGATTACAGTGGACTAGCGATGATATGCAGAGCAAACACAGGAGGCGACCAACATGGAGAGTTGTGATGCAGGAAGGTGTAGGAGTGCAGGAAGGGTTGCAGCTGCATGCACAGCAGGGTAGCATGACACAAGAGTTGGCAGACAGAAGATGGACAGATGCATGGCTCACAACTCAGATGAGTGTACAATGTGTCCACAGCACAAACCTGACAACATATGACAGTCAAACAAATGGAAAACACAACTGCAGGACACGCATGCACATCCAAGAGAACAGAGAGGAATCACACATACCAACAACCCCAGAAATGTAAAAGCAAAAACAGGTAGGAAACAGCACCAATGTGTGTGTCTTAGCAAAGGGTGCAGTCAGAAATAGTCCAGGCCCTCACGCTACATGCATGCTGGTTGTAAGGACAGGCAAACCCACAAGGGAAACCATGAACAAATGCACCTGCAGAACTCCTGTGTACATTTCAGATCACAGTCTGTAGTTGGGACCAGGGACGCATGCACAAACACACAATGATATGTGATGCTGTAGACACAGCATGCAAAATATACAGACCACATCACCCCAATCCTGAAAGAAACATACATACAGGCACCTGAAGCAAGGAGTCAATACAAAGCCCTCCCACTTACCAACAAAGTCATACATGAAGCACGCAACCCCCAAATCAACACCAGACTGTGTCGCCCAGGCCACGGCACAACTACCAGACAAGCCCCCACCAACTCCGGTACTGTAAGCAACAAATGAACCAAATGCCCGCAAGGGACCTGCAATCGAGACCCTGAACTTCATGCCCCATGTATCATGCACAGCCCCCCAAGATGTCCTGGTAACAACCCAGACCACTAATCCATTATAATACAGCTGAAAAACATACTGTCCCAGGAACCCCACTAATCCAACCCCTAACCCACCCCATACAAATATGACAATGTGCACAATCTGTCAATGTCCATAGTATGTCCTATGTCCCCATTTGAAACCGTCAATGTAGCCCCCCTGGCAATGGCCGTGGCCAACATGTAAAACCTCCCCCCCCCTCGTATGAAACCCCCCTTGACCGTGTGAAAAGTGGGATACCAAAACAAATACATAAATATATACAGACATAACAAGAGCAAAGCAAGGTATCCCCAAGGGCAGTGGAGGATGCGTGGCGAAGCAATGTACTGATCATGGACAGGACAGCAGAGAGCAACACATGAAAAAGGGTGAACACACACCTGCTGAAACCCAGCACCACCACACCCCCAGGTGCACAGCAGTGTAAACAACATAATGAGAGAAACCTATGTAACAGATGATATCTGCTGGCTAGGCAGCACACAGTGCACACCCTGCTGCACCCTGATCACAGACAAGGGTGTGTGTAGAGTTGGTTAACCTGCAGTGAACTAATGGTCAAGTCAGCATAATGTACAAAATAATTAAAAACAAAGCATATCGTGGGCTAAACGCATAAACCTTATTTGAAAACACATGCCACCAACCACACCCACAAATAATACACTGAGCCCAAGGAATACATAATATGCCAAAGACAGGGTCTGTATGTGAACCAGTAAGAACCTGTGATGTGCAAAATGCCAGACACATGCACAGCTGCCATCGTACACTGTTGTGAGCACAGGTGGACATGCACCTTGCAAGCAAACCAGTAGACACAAGTGTGAATGTGCTCTACGAGAGGAGAAGCAGCCTAGTCGTCACAAAACTGTCATGCACACAAGGCAACCAGGTCTCATTTCAGAAAACCAGATCATGTGGCCCTTGGAGAGTAACTCGAGGAACATTGTCAAGGTAACCACGGAGTCCCAAGGTCACAAGGAGTCATGACATATTCAAAGGTAGACATTGTAGTGCATGTGTGTGAACATGACCAAGCAGCAAAAGGAACTAATGTCTGTATAATACATATATTATTTGGATCACACCTCCCAGTTACTGTACACAGTGTAATCATAATTTCAAAGTAAGCCCCTCCCTGTTTAAAGATGGGAACACAGTCAGCAAGGTACAAACACACATGCCACATAAAGGTCAATGCCTGCGCACAATTGAGTGGCATGAGATCTCTGGTGGAACAGGTGCATGATATGCACTGGGTTCCAGGGCCACATACACGAGCATCTGCTGCATGCCCACAATGTGTGAGCTACATATGAGGGCATGTAGACTCGAGGCGTTGTAAGCGTAAGACCCCAAACACATCACATGTCCCCCCCCCCCAACATAGCCCTCATGCAACACAGGTGGCCCCCAAAAGAGAAAAACATATGCTGGCACAATATTGACATGTGACAAACACCCTCATTAAGTTATGTCCAACCTCCCACATAATGGCTGATTGGCACATCAGAAAGTATTCAGTGTACATGACAAATATCATCTAGAGCTGAATGATTGTATGCTAACAGGTAGCAGGGACACATGAACACAGAGAAAATACAAAGCACACAACTCCCTGAAAGGTGCAGACATAACACCGTGCAGTATGTCCCCTTGCATTGTTTGTTTGGTGGACAGTGTTTGGCTACCGATAGCATGGTCCATGCAATGCTGAAGTGTAGGAGGACAATGGACACCCACTCTGACCCACACCAAATATAATGGCCTAATGAGACTGTTGTCAATGCAGGGGGTAAAACAGGACTCTGCAAATGTGCACTGCACCGCCGTGGACAGACATGCAGAGTGTCACATCTGTACAGTAAACATATACAATAACTAGCATGTCCAGATGCAAATGATGGTCAGACAGCCTACAGTGAACCACACAGAGCCATAGGTCCACATGCAGTGTCTCACAAACATAGTTATTGAGAAGCACAGGCACCAGCTGTACACAAACATGGTACAGTGATGCCACACATGAATCTAAGCACCCTGGCCCCTCCACACATCTAACAAGGATGGTGGCGGACATGAAAGTGTGTATGTGGCAGAACCTGCACCTTGTTTAGGTGTGGGGCAGGTGGACATAGACAATTGGATCCCTCCATGTGTGCCCCCGTGCCACAAACATGGCTGTATGCTGATGTTGAAACCCACAAAGTAACATATCATGTGTGCCATGTCACACACATGGGACACACCTATACACTAACCACTTGTGGAAGGATGTCAGAAATACATAGATTATGTCAGTCCCTGATGCGCACAGTGTCCCAAAAGCAAGGTGTCCTTGACAGCCAAAAGATCATCGCAAAACACACCATGCAAACCTGGCCATGCACAGTAAAGTGCCATCGTCCAATATGACACAGTCCATGAAAGTCCATCTGTGTCCCTGTCAGCAGCACGACACACAGCCACAGCATGGCACACACTGTGTGTTGTACAGGTCTATCATGGGTAAGTCAGCGGTCAAAGAGCAAAAATTGTCCATCACAGGCCTGTGTGCCACCAACATAGGTCAAACATCCAATGGCACATCTCCCCGGAAAGAATAAGATGAACGTCAGTCCCACAACAGACGTTGGATGGTGAGCCAGATGCCGTGGAGGAAATGGTGCTGTTATGTCACCTGCCCTGTGTCACGAGAGGAGAAGTATGGTATTGTTAGACACCTTGCCAAAACAGAAACAGATTGCCAAGAATCACAATACACAAAATACAGACCAAAGGGATGCAAAGTCACAAATTACAGCAGATGCATATAAAAAAAAAGGAGATGAGCGCCAACAGTACATGTAAATGCAGGCATGGCTGTCACATGGATATGGTTATGTACAATCCCAGGTCACACGGGCATCTCACAGCTACACACTATATGCATCTGTTTGTGTCTACAGCGATGCTACATAACATGTCCATGTGAGGATCATAAACCCCAGGACAGGTACAGCCAGATGTAATACCAAATTCGCAAAGTTAAAACAAACCCTATGTGTGCATCATGCGGCCGTCATCAATTCCTCCAAGTACTGCATAGCCACATCAGGTCACAGCGAAGGGAGACAATGTCAGCCAGACATGTCGATTTACCATGTACATCAACTGTTGATGCATCTCCACAGCATGCCTACATATGAGAGAAATAAATGTTGCTCAACACCTGTCTCTCAAAACACAAGACACATTGCTGCTCACAGCTCACCACACATGTGGACCATGGTGACAAGGCAAGCAGCACAACAGTAGAGGTAGTACACCCCACCATGCCCCCCAGGTGCCCACACCCATGAGAGCACGTGATAATGTACCATGCCTGGACAATGCTGGAGGACATATTCAAAACATAAGCGCAAACACACACACAGTATGCGTTGGTCAGGGGCACAGCTGAAAAACATGGGCTGAATGTGCACAAGTGCAAACCTGTGCACATCATGGCCAAGTCACATGCACATATACCTTGGTGATGTCTGATCTAACTATGATGGTGTAGACAGAAAATGCAGTATCCGTTAAACACGACAACCAAAAACACATCTAACTCTGCTGTACATCTGACTGAAAAGGTGTCCCTGCGAACATACTGTACACAAACACATGGGGAGATGGGTCACCACCCCAAAATATGGGTAAGGGAGGCTGTCAGGGGAGAGTTGTACAACACCAGCTGCCTCATATGACACATGACAGGCGACATGTTGCTCCCATGAACCCATGTACGCACAATGTAGCTGTAGATCCACCTACCCTGGACCACAGCATCTTGGAGGATGGGCCCTCATGTGCCAATGCTACAGTGGAACAGCATCCTCATGAAGCTGGTCCTGTGGAGAGGGAAACAAACCATCACAAAATATATGTCATGTCCCATCTGTGAAACCCACAGTACACAGCAATGTCAACAGCTGGCAGACCCCACAACCTGACCCAACGACTGACTGTTCACCCTCACACTGTACTGATATACCACATGGGAGAGGCAGCATGTAGACGTATGATACCAATGAAATGTCCCCCTATTACTCATTTGCCCCCACCACCCTTGGTTGCACCTCACACCTGTCTAAGGAGGTGTCTGCAAACACCATGTGTGAAACACATCCCAAGGTCGCACTATTAGTCTGTGTTGGCCAGGTTGACAACATTACCCCTCTCTGTGTCTATGACTCCCCTAATGTTGTTTGTTAGTCCATTGTACATACCTGTGACACCTGGTAATATGCTGTACCACCCCCCTGTATCCACTGTGCAAAGGAATATTATGCAGTGTACATCCTGTACATCAATGATTACTTAGATATGTGCACTGATCATGTGCCTAAATACATGGCAATGTCATCACCATGTGTACCAGACAACACCCCCATGTCTGTCTTTCATCAGACCATGATGGCGTCATGTCAGCCCACTGGGTATCAGGGAGAATGTTAATCCATGGAGAGGCTATATGTGCACCTGCACCACATATCACCCAAATAGGTCTGTGTGTGTATGTCAACATAACATCCCTTGCCAGTGTAGACAAGGCATATGTGGCTGTGTACTGTGCTAACCTGACCGACATACAGCATGTACCAGAGCCATGACGTAGATGTTCAGATAGTATCACCCACATATGCCACTCTTTATTTGCTAAACCGCTAAACTAGCAAACATATACACACATGCAGCTCTACAGTGGGGTCCTGTAATCCACCCGTTCATGATGTGACCCGCTGCACATCCCGTATGTGTGTACAGTGAGAATACTGCAATGTATGACACCTCACTATATAAGATGAAACCAATGATATGGACCCCGGGCTGCACACTGACTATGTCCACATGCCTCACCCTAGCCATGTATGTGCTACGTAAATCAACATACCATATGGTACCGTTTGTTGTGGCAGCAACACCTGTCACATGTAATCTATCCCATCATGGGTATGCAGTTCATGCGCATGTGTACTGTGCTATGTAATACATGTTGCATGACACATTATAAACATACAGACATAGCCAGCCCATAATAGCATAACACACACACAAGCACACCCTGATTGTAGTACATAAACAAGGTGGCCGCATGAGAGCTCTCCACAAATGTTGCCATCTACACCCCATTTAACCCCGGAACATATGCCTGACACCGTGCCACCACACACACACTATAATGGAAACAGTGTGTTTGCACAGCAGTTGCTATCACACACAGACACTAACTGGTACTGTGACCCCCAAAAGCTCATAAAGGTGTCTCAACACACAAACCCCAAAAACACCAACAGCCCCTGTTGTGCCCTGTCCACATTGTCCATTGCACACCCCTGGCCCTATGTTACTGTTGGATGTTCAGCATAAGGACAATGCAGTGATGGATCTGAATGCTATATGTGCAGACACATGACCCGTTATAAACCTCACATGCACACAACAGCACATATATGTGGGAGGATGTGCAATACATACCACTGAATATCTCAGCAATCAACCTCTGCCTGACCGCTGTGCCTGCCTGTGTGTCACCACTGGCACGTACAGGGGGGCACGGTGGATCCTCCGCAAGATCCTCATTAATCTCTGCAGCAATATCATGCCTGAGAGCAATGTTGTGCAGGATGCAACAGGCTACGATTATCTCTGCAACAGTCATTGCCTTATATTGTAAGGCCCCACCTGTCCGATCCAGACACCTGGAGCGACTTTTCAAAACGCCAAAGGTGCGCTCTATGACAGAGCGCTGGAGGCGTGGGCCTCATTGTACCTCCGCTCTGCACGTGTCCGTGGTTGACGCACAGGGGTTAGCAGCCAGGGTCGACCATCCATACCCTGCATCACCTGCAAAAAGAGAATGATGCATGTGAATGCATGAGCGCATGCCACCACAAATCTGCACAGGTATGGACCTTAGAGACAAGTGCATTACACATCCTGACAGAATCATATGACAACACAAATATACATTTGACAGAATATGACCTATGGTGATAGAAATGTCAGAAAGGGCGCCTGTAGTCTGGACAGACATGGCAAATAACAGCAATGTCACAGTTTTGCAAACAAAGATCCGCTATGTGTGGCATATGCGTCTTGGTATGCAGTCAATGTCCGCATCTCTGAAACCACCAATGGCAGCCTAAACCACCAGCACACAAACAACACGTCAAACGTATATGTTAGCAAGCTATACACCACAAGAATGTTGTATGAGGCAATGTAAACGCACACCCAGAACATGTCTGACCTGGGATTTCGACAACATCAACCCAATATCACCTCACAACACTGTGTCCAGTAAGGTCAACATACCTACAGACAGCAGTCTGATGCCATATGCTGTCGACCGCTGACCACAACCATGTCAGTGGACACCCGGTCCACTGTCACCAGCATGTTAAGATCCCTGTTAAGCTGTGTTCCACAGATCTGCACACGGTAGCCCACATGAGCCCTGAACTATCACAACAACAGAGACTGTCAAGGTTCCTCTGTATGGGTACCAACACCTCTCTGCCCGCTCACAAGTTGGCCCCTGCCCTTGCTGTCACCTCTCTCAAAGTCAGAGACACATCAGATTAATGACATACACTGATGCCAAAGTAGTGGCCATCTGCAGTGGCCCAAAGTCATTCACAACACACGTGTGTATGCACACATGTTATGGGCTATGCCTAAACCAGAACCCTACCTAGGGAAAGGTGTACCCAACATTGCCAAGGTTATGAACATCCATCATATGTGTCGAAACCCCAAACAACTACCAACCCATGTCATCCACCAAACAATGTTCAAGACCCCCAGTAATGTGTAGGGGTGTGGCCCTCACACACACAAATGATATGCGATAGGTGTATGGCTTGTGACTCACAGAAATGTGACATGACATAACACAGTTACCTCAAATGCCACTAATGCACAGGTGGGTGTGATGGACACAATCCCACCCACCCACCTGTGGCCCGGTGAAATACACACACACGTTGAAATGCACACCCATGTACATGCATCTGAAACATGTGCATATGTCCCCCTACAACCATCAGCATCGATCACCACCAGGTATTGTTTCCAAGCCAGTTTTGATGTGACATGGCTTCATCATTGTCACATGCAAACTCAAGTGTCTACACCCCGCCCACAATGTCCCTGCTGAACGTGGAGCTCAGCTGCCTAAACACACAGAGCGTATATAGTGGCAATAATAGATAAGATAGATGTTAAGTGAGCAAAAATGATATAACCATACAGACTACATCATATGTGTGGACATACACTCACCCAGCAGGATGCAGTCCCCATACAGTTCCCCTTCCTCAAACTGGTCGAAAATAGTGCGGAGCTCTGATGCAGGATA